>OX637648.1:4967068-5576370 GCA_951802225.1 Euspilapteryx auroguttella | reverse complement strand
CGCTATCATACAACGGCGGGCTGCTGTCGGGCTCGCTCGTGTCGTACCTGCTGCTGGGCGTGCTGGGCGGCGCGCCCGCGCCCGGCGCCGCGCCCTGCCGGCCCTACCCCACGCCGCCGCTGCCCACGCTGCCCACCCTGCCCGCACCTACCACCACGATCGCTAGCAACCTCACACAGATCGTCGCTAGCTTACATTAGGACTTACCACAGACCTATTGGAATACGTTGTCTCCTTGAAAATAAAAAACCAAAAACTACAGTAAGTAAGTGTCCGCGCCAGCTAAGTCTGCGCTGCGCCGACTGTGGGTGCACTGTATACGTACATCAACCGCCAATCAAAATTAATTGTATTTGACTACTGATTGATTATTGAGTCATATTTTGACTGCACGCAGACTTAGCAGGCACGCTCTTCTAGCGAAATATATACGTATTTAAGGAAACTCTTGCATCACCACCACACATCACACTTTTGACGCCATCGACGATGGTGGCGCAATCTACCAAATTTTGGTAGCAAAATAACTTTACTATGGAATATTATTTTTAACATCCACGTTAGCCTCGTCCAGTCATATGAATCAGGTAAGCAAAATATTGACGAGTCTAAGCCTTCTCTTAGCTCTACACTCTGCAGTCATTAAGTATATACTAACCGTCTTATTCATAAAGATACGGTACATTTTAAGTAGCGTTACTGGAGGTCTACTTCTCTGGTTTGTTGTATGCTAAATACGTGACATCCAGTCTAAATTGACATACGTCAAATAACTAAAATGCTCTTTAACTTTTTATGAATAACAGGGTAAGACCGGTATGCGCCAACAATAATCGGTTGTTCAACAGCCGGTTAACAAATCAAAAGTTTGGTATAGATTAGTGATTGATTGGTGGTCAACTATTTAACCGGCTGTTGGACAGCCAATGATTGTAGGTGCACTCCGTCTTAGTATAACTCCATAGCGGCTCTATACGGACAGTGTGCTTTGTGTGTTTTCCACTAGGTGGCGTAGAATGTATCGTTTTTGTAAAATAATAATAGTGAGGTCGCATTATCAATATTCCTAGTTGATTTTGTGATGTACTATTCTAAAAATAAGTATTTTCAATGTTAAATTGTTAGACACTGGTAACTTAAAAAACCTACTTTTAATGCGGAATTTGTAAATAGTGTACTTTCTGTAATAATTTAAGTAAGACCTACTTATATGTACTTTCTCCTATCTTAGTCATTGTATACTTATATTATCGTTCACCATTTAAAAAGGCTTAGGTAGGTAGTCATTGTGCTGGGACCATAATGATTGAGAGACCAAAGAATGCGGATTGTCCTCTATTAAGTACATAATAATAGTAATCAAATCACTGACTTATTACATAATATCCATTATTTGTTTTATGTTTAAATATTATGTTCCAAAAACATAATACATAATCAGTGTACCTGATATGCATTTGTAACTTTTAAATTTATAAGTTACTAGTTGACCCGGCGAACTTCGTACCGCCTAACCTATTAATATTTTGTGCATGTATTATACTTAAAAACTTTCCTCTGGAATCACTCTATCTATTAAAAAAACCCGCATCACAATCCGTTGCATATTTTTGAAGATATAAGCATACATAGGGTCAGACGTGTCTCGTAGTGGACATTCGGAGTTTAAATTAAACCCAAAAATACTTTGATGTTGTTTTAATTATATTAATTTTGAATTTAGTTACAAAGAAGAAAGTATGCGTGCCAAAAATTAGAGTCGAACCAATATAAATTATTTGAAGGTAGCACTTAACACTTAAGATAGCGTTCAGTTTCTGCACACTTTAAAGGAGCACATAATACGATGTGTAGCTGGTAGGCACTTTGGTGTGGGCTTCAACATCCTCCCCCCGTTGAAGGGTGCAGGTCTTCAACCTTGAAAGTCTTCCTCAGAAGGCAGTGGGCACAGACGTACGAGTGGTCTACGAAACACTCCTCTGGTTGTTTGGACATCTGCAACTCGTGATACTCCGTCTGGTCCCGGGAACAATCGTAGTATTCTTCCGAGTCTCCAGGATAAAGGCGGCACGAAGTCTTCGTGCAACAGGACTAAGTCTCCAATATTTAGTTTGGCAGTATTCGTCTTCCATTTGGTGCGCAGTTGGAGCTCAGAGATGTACTCCTTCTGCCATCGTTGCCAAAAGTGTTGGCGTATCTGCTCTAGGCGGGCATGCCGCTGAAGAGGATTCAGTTTTTTGTCTTCCAGGGCTGGTGCTGGCAGCGCATTTAGCGGTCTTCCTATTAAGAAGTGCCCTGGGGAAAGGAAAAGGAAATCGTTTGGTGAAGAGGATAATGGGCACAAGGGGCGACTGTTTAAAATGGCCTCTACTTGTGCAAATAAAGTACTGATTTCTTCGAATGTTAAATGGCTGTTTCCCATTACGCGTTTGATGTGGTGTTTAGCTGATTTAATACCAGCTTCCCAGATCCCTCCGAAGTGAGCGCCGCGGCTAGGACTGAACAAAAATTTAACTCCTTGCTGAGCTGCAAAGTCAGCTATGGACTCAGCATTATTCTTTATAAATAATTGTAATTCTTTAGCTGCGGCAACAAAGTTTCCGCCGTTATCGCAGAATATTTCCGCTGGCTTGCCGCGACGCGCCACAAACCTTCTAAGAGTCATCACGAATGCTTCCATTGATAAGTCACTTACAGCTTCGAGGTGAATACATTTAAAGCGGAAACAAACGAATAGGCATAAGTAGCATTTGATTAGTTTAGAGCCGCGTCCCTTTCGGTTTAAAATTAAAAATGGACCTCCCATATCTATTCCGACTGTCTTAAATGGGTAGTCGACTGTTACGCGTTGTGATGGAAGATCACCCATTTTTGGGCATAAAGTTTTACCTTGTGCGCGTCGGCATCGCGGGCACTTATGTACTGTGCGCCTAGCGAGGTGTCTGCCATTTACAGGCCAAACTGTTTCTCTAACCGTAGCAAGTAGGAGCTGTGGCCCGGCATGGAGATTGCGTAGGTGTTCGTGTTCGAAAATTAGCTTACATAGTTGATGCGACGAATCTAGCAATATAGGATGCTTCTTTTCAAATGCAAATTTCGAGGCATCGATTCGTCCTCCTACCCTAATGAGACCATGCTCATCTATAAAAGGTGAAAGAGCTAAAATTTTTGATTTTATACTTAATGGTAAATTTTTAGTTAGTGTCTTATATTCTTGCGGAAAACATTGTTGTTGCGCTATTATGCACAAAATAGAAAATGATTCAGTAAGTTCATCGGTAGTCAGGATACCTACGCGTTTAGTATTAATATTTTTCAAATTAAATATAAATCGTTTGACATAAGCTAGTGTTCTTTGTAATTTAGTTAACTTTGAAAATTTCGTAAAATCTATTATTGACTCTGTCGCAGCCACTGATATTGCAGCAGCAGACTTGACTTCCGGTAGCACCTCAACTTCCGTTTTAGGATTGAGTTTTGGCCATTGCGATTCGTCCTTAAGTAGGAACTGAGGGCCATTCCACCAAAGCTTTGATAGTGAAAGTTGAGAGGCATTCATTCCTCTAGAAATCATGTCAGCTGGGTTGCATTCAGTAGGTACGTAACGCCACGACGAAGATTGTGTTGTTTCAATAATTTCGCCAACCCGGTTTGCAACGAATGTTTTTAGTTTATTAGGATGGCTCTTTAGCCACGCGAGTACTACGCTCGAGTCGCACCAGTGTACGCAGCGATCGAAATTGTACCTAATAGATTGTATGACCGTCTGGCATAGTCGCGCGCAAAGCAACGCAGCGCAGAGTTCTAATCTAGGTATAGTCGTCGGTTTGATCGGAGCTACCTTGGATTTTGAGCACAGTAGCCGAACGGTGACCTCATTTTCTTCGTTTATCGACCGTATATAGATGCAACTTCCGTAGCCAGCTAAAGAAGCGTCACTAAAAGAATGCAATTCTATTGTTTTTGGAGAATGACATAACACTGATCTAGGTATTTGTAGTGTAGTTACACTTGGAATATGTTTGATAAACTCTGACCAGTCAGCCTCAATATCTTTTGGTACTGGTTCGTCCCAGTCAATCTTTTGTTGCCATAATTTTTGTATTAACATTTTTGGTTGAATAATGCAAGGACTGACTAATCCAAGAGGGTCAAATAGTTTAAAAGAGTGTGATAAAATAATTCTTTTGGTTATATTTGTACTAGGGGGTGGTTGAATGGCGGGAAAATATAAATAATCACTATCAGGCCTCCACCCCAGTCCGAGAGTACTCGAGGACTCGCTCAACTTTAAATTTTCTTGTGTATCAACTGTGGAATTTTCAAATATTGATGGTAAATTAGTTTTAAATTTTCTTAGATTGAAGCAATACCTTTTTAGAGTCTGAGTAACAGAATTTAGTATATATTGTAGTTCGTTAGGACAATTTGATCCGGTGATCAAATCGTCACACATGAAATCCTCTTGTATAATAGTTTTAATAAACTCATCCTCGCAATCCTGACCAATCTGCCAAAGACACCGCGTACTCAAATAACTGGCACTTGCAAACCCGCAAGTGACAGTATTTAGTCGTAACGTTTGGATGGGCAAGGACTCATCGTCTCTCCATAAGATCAGCTGTAGGTTTTTATCGGACGTTTCCGGTACCAACACCTGGCGGAACATTTTTTCTATGTCACCACAAAGTAGGTACCGATACTGTCTAGCCCTTATCAATATGGAGAACAAAGAATCCTGAAAAGTAGGCCCGATCATTTGCAGGTCGTTGACAGAATAGCCGGAAGTAGTGGGAGCTGAGCCGTCAAATACTACTCGGACTTTCGTAGATTCACTTTCTGTTCTGAAAACTGCATGGTGGCATAAAAAATAAGATAGGTCTGGTTTAGGTATGGGGGACACTTCAAGGTGACCTAATTCGCCATACTCGTAAATGAATTTTTTGTATTCTATTTTTAAATTAGGATCTTTTCGAAATCGTTTTTCTAAGTTATAAAATCGTTTTTTAGCGGTGTGATATGAATCACCTAAGCAGTCCGGAGTGTCGACTAAAGGCAGCCGCACACAGAATCTGCCATTATTTAGGCGAGAAACATTTGACATAAAATGTTTTTCGCAAAGTATTTCTTGTTCTGTCAATATTGTTTTTTTGGGGAGCTCTTCTAGTTCCCAGAATTTTTTTAGTTCATTATTAAAATTATCGTACACTTCTGATTCTTTAGATGAATCATTGGCAAGTGCGGTATGATTGCATTTTATTTGTTTTGTAGTTTTAGTGTTTAGATACATTGGTCCTCCAATTATCCAACCAAATTTAGTTTTACGTAGTTTAGGATTCATTGGGCCGAGTGACTTTTGCTGACACTCTAGGACGTCCCAAAATAAATCTGCGCCTATAAGCACTTGAATTGGGGCTGGCTGGTCAAATTGAGGATCGGCTAATTGTATATTTTGTGGTAGTTTTAGATTTTTTGTATTAATAGGAATTCTTGGTAACTCGCCTGTTATTTCGTCTAGTACATAACATGAAAGTGTTACAGAATATTGGGAGTTCATTGACTTTAGCTGTGCAATGCAACTCTGTTTAACCTTGTTAGTGGAATTTTTGCCTATCCCAATTACCTTAAGGTCGATTGAATTAGTTTTTAAGTTTAAACTTTCTTGTAATTTTTTTGTAATAAAAGATGATTCGGAGCCGCAATCAAAAAGAGCCCTAGCCCTTTCTATTTTATTTGTATTAGGATTGCGTACCTCGATTATAGCTGTAGATAACAAACCACGACTATTAATACCTTGATCTATAGAAAAGTTTGCAATAGTGTCGGCACCTTCCGATGCAGCTGTGTTGCAGTGTGCGCTGGCGCTTATATTGTTTGAATTATGTAGCAAAGTATTGTGCCTTTTTTTACAATCGCGGCACGGACCCATGCGACACTCATTAGTAGCGTGACCTTGACGTAGGCAATTAGAACACAACTTAAACTTAGTTACGTCAGCGAATCGTTCTTGCAAACCTTTTGATTTAAATGTAGGACAGTCGTATATTTTGTGGTTTTGGTTACATATAACGCATGAATAATTATATTGTTTACTATTATCGTAATTAGTGCCAACAAAGGATTTCGTACTTGTGTATTGCTTGTGAACAGAATTTTGATTTGGAGTAAATTTAGTATTACTGTCAGGTTTGTTGCGGTACATAGATTCAAGAACATCGGCTCGATTAATCAAAAACCTTTTAAACTGATCCAGAGTTGGGAAATCACCTTCAATATCGTTTTTAAATTCTTCCCATTTCATAAGAGTACGATTATCGAGTTTTGACGAGATAATGTAAATAATTAATGTATCCCAGTGGGTTGTTGGTTGACCAAGGCTCGACAATGCGCGTAGGTTTTTAGTAAAATGATCTACCAAGAACCTAAGCGAGTAATCAGTTTCGCGTGTTTGTTGTTGTGTACTAAACAGTGATTTTAAGTGATGATTGATAAGTAGCCTTTTATTATTGTATCTGTCACAAAGCAATGACCAAGCGTCCCTATAATTGGCTGATGATACTTCAATATTTGATATAATACGAGCCGCATCTCCCTCGAGATATGAGATAAGATAGTGGAACTTATGAATAGGAGAAATGCGTTCATTTTTATCAATTAAGTTCGTAAATGTGTCGCGAAATTCAAGCCAGCGGAAAAATGAACCATCGAATTTTGCTATAGTTATTTGAGGGAGCTTGACTCCGGAACTATGATCGCCATGGCATTCGCTTTCACGAAAAACAGATGCGCGCCTGTCCCTCTCTTCGGATGTGGAATTTTCATCTTGCTGTGTTAATATACCCTTGGCGGTGGCCACGCACACTATTAAATCGTTTTCAATGCCATCTCGCTCATCAATTTCCGCGTCAAGACACCCGCTGTTAATGACCTCTATTGAACTTTGCAGGTCATCAAATTTAGTGGACAAACTCTCAAATTTGCGTAGCTTCAAAGTGAGCTCCGCAACCTCCAGAGTTGACAACCGCGGCTTAGCAACAATTTTATCTAAATAGTTTTTAAATTTAGTTATCTGGCCCTTTATAGAACTACGTTTAACACAGAGCTCTTTTAATTCTTTAGACATTTTCTTTTTTGAAAGTTTTTAAAGTTGAAAGTTTAATAGTATAATAGAAAATTTAATTTAGCTCACGATACTCGTTCGGATGCTTGTAGTCTGGGAAGCTGGTAGTCCCTATGCCTGGCGACGGTGGGTTCAAAACACAGCTCTTGTTCCAGATTGAGTAGCACCAGTTAGCCTGGAATTGTCGGCAAATTTGATTAAACTTGAGAATCTTTGCTAAAACACTACAAGGGAGTTAAGCTATCTAGGTATTAAAAATTAAATTTAATTATATTTTTCTTAATTGAAGATATCTGGGATAGGCAGTTAATGTATGATGAACTAAGGTAAGTATGTAGATTTACTATATTTTCATAGGTTTAGATCCTTTTTTGATTAGTAAGTAGGTATAGTGGCGTAACAGGTAATTAGTTTAAGTATTTTACCTATTACGATGTATTTTTAGCTTTAATTGCATAAGAGAGGTTAATAGTTAGGTTTGTTTATATTTTGTTTGTAAATTTAATATGTAGAAAGGATATTTTAGGTTTATAGGTTGTGGAACGTGGAACGACTTTGGGTAAAATAATTAGGTATTTAGGATATTTAGGGACGAAGTGAAAGTCAGGGCACTTAGCTTTTGTGATAATGTGCTGTGAGGTGATGCTTTAGCTGCGTCACTGCCCGATCAGGTGACCTTGTCACGCCCTCTGCTTTCATCAATTGTCTGCTACAACGTTCGCTGCAACTGCGCCGATCT
The DNA here is from genome assembly GCA_951802225.1 of Euspilapteryx auroguttella. Taxonomy (NCBI): domain Eukaryota; kingdom Metazoa; phylum Arthropoda; class Insecta; order Lepidoptera; family Gracillariidae; genus Euspilapteryx; species Euspilapteryx auroguttella. The sequence continues at coordinate 5,568,511 of OX637648.1, read as the reverse complement.
GCTTGGTATGCTCCGTCTTGTGGCCGCACTGACTGTTCCTCAGCGGCTTATGTGGAAGATCTTCAAATTGGGCAGGAACCAAAGTAGGTATGACGCAATGTTCCGGAATGTTCCAGCTGAACAGTTTTCTTGATAGCGTATTTGTATTTCTTCGTCCTGTCACGGTCGCCAATTTATGTCTCGTAGTGGACATTCGGAGTTTAAATTAAACCCAAAAATACTTTGATGTTGTTTTAATTATATTAATTTTGAATTTAGTTACAAAGAAGAAAGTATGCGTGCCAAAAATTAGAGTCGAACCAATATAAATTATTTGAAGGTAGCACTTAACACTTAAGATAGCGTTCAGTTTCTGCACACTTTAAAGGAGCACATAATACGATGTGTAGCTGGTAGGCACTTTGGTGTGGGCTTCAACAAGACGCGGGAAACGACTTCATTTTATACTATGTATATATTTGGCATTTAAGTTAGTAGTTTGTTTTTAAATAATTTGCGTTGAAATGCACTTCTTTGCATTTTCACTGCTAATGTTAAAATATTTTAATGACTTATTTATAATATTTTGTGCGGGTGAGCAACTTGTTACTAAAATCACTTTCTAGTTTAGGTTATCGAATGTACGTACATAAAAAAAATATAATAAGCATCATACTATTGGACAAAAAATTAGACTTCAATAAATATGAAATTATTAAATTTTCTTTACATTAAATAATCAAATCTTTAATTGGGACGTAAACGTGATTATTATATTCAATCAAAATTAAAAAGAAGCTAGAATAAATAAAATAGTAGGTAGGTACTTCGTAGTAAATATAGTTCGCACTTGATAATGATGTCAAATTGTCTTAGCGACGCGAGATAAAAGCGCAAAGGTCGCGCGTCGCGGGTCTATGAACGCTGTATCACGCCGAACCTGGCCTGGCGAAAGAGGGAAAGCACGCTACTAGCACGGCCTACGTTCATTGCCTGGTACGCTCTTCTATCGTTTCAGGGCTTTCCCCGAGGTCTATAATACATATAATTTCAGAAACCCAATATAGCGATACGGGCGCCCAACTTGCGCCACTATCGCGAGTTTTTTTTATTTTTTATATGAGTAAGTACTTATATTTTATATTATATGCACTTAAGTTTATAAAGTCACTTTGGCGTGCTTTGTTTGCATCATAGTGTACCTAAGTGCCATTGTCAAGTATATTTTTTCTTTCTAGTAAATTCTCTTGACCGTCATGCGTGGTTAAATAAAAGGTTCATTACATGAACCGAGCGAATGCTCATTCTATCCCCACTCCATCAAAGTGCATTATTTCTTTAAATTTTACCTCTAGTACTGAGAGAACAACGACAGAATGCTCTATGTCTCTTTACACTTAAATAATCAGATGGAGTGGGGATAGAATAAGCATTCACTCGATTGATAAAGCGATCAAGAGAGGGCGCTTAGAAGCTGAATATTCAATGATAATTAGGAAAGGAAGGTGACTGCATTTTGATGTGCGGGTAATGAGCCAATCGATAATGTAGACGTATATAATTATGTAAGTAACGTAAAAATAAACTTTCTAGTCTTTTTCGTGTCTGTTTTATGGACAAATCATAAAATAAAAACAACACAGAGACTTAAATTAATTTATTAACTTGTTTAATCAACCACATATAAAAGTAGATCCTCCAACATTCTTAGAGTGCATTCCTATGCATCGCCGACGACAATATTGTTACGTATAACCAATATCGACTCGACGGTAGACTCGAAAAGTACCACCAGCTTAGGTGGCGTATGAATCGTAATCCCAACAGGTGGGATAAACTACCTCTTGCGCCGCCTCGTCCGCGAGCGCGTAGAGGAGCGGGAGCTCCACTCGAGGCTGAGGTCGGAGGCGGAGGGCGGCGTCTCCGGGAACTGCGCGTCCGACGTCCAGCGGCACGACGCGCACCCGGCCCGCGGCGACTCCGGAGCTCTCTCGGCGGGAGCGCTCGCGCCCGGCCCGTACGACTCCAGGATGTGTTTGTACGCGCACTGCACGGGTTCAGGGCTCCGGCCCCGAGCGGCGCACAGCCGCAGGCGCACACAGGCTGCACAATATCCGCATATCTCTCCGCGAAGGGTATTCCTCACCATTGTGGACGGTTCGTTTTAAAAGACTGAGATAATTGTACGCGGAGTGGGTTATTTATGCGGCTACGATCGCGTCGCACGCGCCGTCCGATAACCCGGGCGCCAGCGGCGGCGCCGGTGCCACGCCGCTGCTGCCCGTGATCGCTTAGCTCTCCTGATGAAGCCAAGAGCGTTATCTAATTTCTTCATAAACCGAGAATGACGTCACACACATACCATGTGAACAGTGATAGCGATGCTGTATCAAAGGTCGATTATAGGTACTACGCTATGCATTTGTTTATTTTAAAGTACCACCGTACCGTAACCTATTTATTTTATCAATTAACTTGTCTCCTCGGACTCTTATAACTTTATTTTATTTACCCATTGATGCTAAGAAAATTTTTATTTTGTTTTTATAAATACATTGTTCTGATATGTAATCAATTACCTAAATAAATAATCACTGAGCGAAACTGAAAGGCGTCATTCATTTTAATTATTAAAAAAACAATTTTTATCATATATTCCCAGTGCGAGAAAAAATGAGAAATAAAAAAAATTATGTATGTACTTTCTTAATTATACTTATTATGAAAGCCGCAATGGTAGGTCGGGGTCGGTACCGACAGTTCATTTATATATCTGTAAATTCACGAACTTTCAACCTACTTATACTCACTTCAAAATAAATAGTTCACTGAAAAAGAGCATTTAACACAAAAAAAACTTTGCTACACGAGGGAGATAGTCTTCTCTGTTCTGTGGGCTACACAACAGCATTAAACATTCTAAGCATGATTATCTAGCCTAGTGCATAATTGACGCATATTTTTGATTTCGGCCATATAATTTTTTTTCCAGATTGTCGCATAATAAATAAGGATCTCTAAATAAATATAATACTAAATAAAGCTATTATTACAGTGTCTAGGGAGAAAATGTGGTTCTGCGAAACCTCGATAATGGATTAAAAAATGTTGCTTTACTTTTTAGAAGAGATAGTAAAATTACTAAAAATAATACTTAAAAAAAAATGTACGGCTGTGATTCGTTTTTATAAAGGATGTGTCTTTGGGAACCACAGTATCGCAAGCAGTGGACGGACAACATAAATATGCAGGCAGGCAGTCCAGTCAGTTACTACGCGCGTAGTCACTCAAGCGTAGTGACTACGTTCGAGAAAGCTACGACACAACTCTCGCTGAGTTTTTCTTCGCGAGGAAATGGTCGAGCGATTTACGCGCTTGAAACGCGCCGCAAGTGGACGGGCCCTTACCCTTTATTACGCACTACGAAATTAAGTTATTATATTTAGTTATCGATCGTCATATTTTCAAAATTCAACAGTGCGATAAAGAAGATTAGGTTACATTAAAAGCACCTAATAAATCTTGTTGGGCACCGACGCTACTTGAATCTTGATATTCTTGATGCGCAGTAACAAACCTATTAGTCTACAATCAGTGGTCAGGACGCACTCCAGAAGTTTCTGATAAGAACCAGCCAGAAGCGGTTTGTAAGTTCACCTCATTAATCAATTATTTATGGACACACTGTGTCGTAAGTAGCAAGCGCTAAAGAAAGCAGTAAGTAACAAGTTGAGTTGCAGAAACGTTAGATTAGTTTAAACGCCTGCAATGTAACTCGTGGTAATCACGAAGTCGCATATAATATTGACGTGATGCATGATATAGGCTACGACAACAATGCTAAAAAAACTGCACAGTAGGTAACCTTATCGTTTTATTTTTGTATTCCCTCAGAAAGAATAACATTGAAAGCTTTCGAATGTTTTTATCAGTACATAGACATAGTAAGCAACATGTCTACCACCTACCTACACCTTTAGATACAAAACATAAAATTCACAATCTCGAATGCACAAGGTTAGATTACAAATATGTAAGTGATTACTTACTAAGGTTTATGTTCAATAATATACTAATATTTACCGTATCGAGAGTGAAGTATCTATTTCTGGAAAACATCTAGAATCCTGTCGATATGTCTTATCTCACATGTCGTACTGTGGCTTGACTGTGGTAAACAACATGGCTTTTTATTTCAATATGTGTATTTCTTAGTCATTCATATCTTACATTAATAATTTAGTAAGTAGGTACTTGTGTTATGTAATGCCTGTTTTTATTTCTATTATCAATATTCTGGATGTATCATTTACTTAATGTGCTCTCAGGGTACTGACATTTCAGTAGGTAGTAAATATTTTCTTTTAAACTACATTAATAGTTTATTTAACGTAGGTAAGAACCTTCCTAGCTACCGAAATTTAGTCCTAGCATGGTTTCAAGTTAAGTCAATATATATACATAGTATAAAACAAAGTCGCTTACCGCGTCTGTCCCTATGTATGCTTATATTTTTAAAACTATGTAACGGATTTTGATGCGTTTTTTTTTAATAGATAGAGTGATTCAAGAGGAAGGTTTATAAGTATTATACGTTCACAAGAAAGTTAAAGGTTAGGCGGTTCGAAGTTCGCCGGGTCGACTAGTATATTATAATAGTTATATGAGCGGAGAAAAATAATTGTTATTAATTTAATAAAGTACTTACCTATATAAGTAGGTAAAGATTTTTTACATCCTGTATAAATGATTAGAGGTAGGTAATATTGTTTCTGTCCGCAAAACCTCGAAATCAAAAGGTCAAAGTCCCAGATCAGAATAACATATTTGGGCTAATGAAATAATAAACAAAATGTGTTTTCCCAATTTCAATACAGATCAGTTAGTAACTAGAGTCTTATCTTATTCTTATTGTTTTAATAACAAAATTATTTTTAGAGACAATTACATGGAAATGTACCATGTTTTAAAGTTAATGCCCCAGCAATTGTGCCGCACATAATCATTCAGATAAAATGTTCTTTATATGTAAAATATGTTCACATGTACCTACGTAATTGTTTAAAAATATCTACAAACATATTTAAATTAATTAGCCAATTAAACAATGCAAAAATAGTTTTTAGAATTGCTTTAAGATTCTATAAACTCGACTTCTACATCAGACCACACCAGTTCGCACCATAGGTAAAATAAAATAATTATGTGAAGACTGTGCGCCCGCGGCTTCGCCAGCGCAATTTCCATTCAAAAAGCAAAATTCCAATTATCCGTTCCCGTTTTAAACTGTCTCTGTACTTACCTTTTATTTAAATCGGTTCAGTAATTTTGGTGTGAAAGCCATACAGAATTTACTTTCGCAAATTATAATATTTAATAGTATGAATTGCTCTAATGTTATTTATTTTAAATGTCTTTATTATTGACTAGCTTTTGCCCTCGACTTCGTACGCGCATACTCTCTCTTCTTTATTATGAACTAAATAAAAAGTCCCGTTTTTTTCGTTCCCGTAGGAATTTACTTAATTCCTTTCTTTCGACTCCCCTGCAGGTACACCTAATTTCACGTCGGTACACTCAAGGAAGACAATATTTCATATAAAAACTTTTAATAAAAAAATTAAACCGCCGAAAAAACTGAAAGCATTAAATAATAGGGAAACATTTTCTATTAGGCCTTAATTTACTTACTTCTTAAAGTAATTTTGGATTACCAAGAAATTTTAAGTCGGCGCCACACCACACAAGCAAATTCATTATCTATGTAAAGCGCGATGCGCAGCGGCATACGTTTTTCGGTTATTTCTTTGAATTTCAGGTAATTTAGTGATCTTTATTCGTTGATTCTGTGGCACCGACTCAAAATTTCTTTGTAATCCAAAATTACTTTAAGAAGTGAGTAAATTAAGGCCTAATAGAAAATGTTTCCCTATTATTTAATGCTTTTCAGTTTTTTCGGCGGTTTAATTTTTTTATAAAAAGTTTTTATTTTTTGCTTTTAAGTTTTTTTTTGGGCTAATTTTTTTGACCCCAGCTAATCCTAAAAACCACCCTTCACAGGGTAGTCGCACCCCACAAGGTGGCCACACAACCTGGTGAAGGTTGAGGGACTAACAGGATGAGGTTCGATCACGACCGGTCGGTGAGGCGATTTGTGAGGGAGGCCTATGTCCAGCAGTGGACGTCTATCGGTTGATTTTATTTTATTTCCAAAGATATTGTAAGTAGGTATCAAAAGTTATAATGTAACACCGAAATGCAACCTGTGAGTGGATAAATCGACCCGCCGACCAAAAAGTCACCCCTATTTTCCCACCCTTAGGGTGGGAATTTTATTTCCAAATTTTTATGGGACCAACGTCAAGGTATACCCTGTCGATTAAAAAAAGAATTATCAAAATCGGTCCACACAGTAAAAAGTTATGAGTTATCATACATAAAAAAATAAAAATATATACGCGACGAATTGAGAACCTCCTCCTTTTTGTTTTTTCGTCGGTTAATAAACTAAAAAGTCCTGTAATTCCCGTTCCCGTGGGAGTTTTGTAAAATCACTTCTCACCTAAGGAACCTACATGCCAATTTTCAGCTTTCTGCGGCTAGTAGTTTCGGCTCTCTCGGTGTGTTAGTCAGGCAGTCAGTAACGCACGAGTTTTATATAAGTACTTATTGATTATTTAAAAAAAAAAAACCTTTACCAATATTTTTTTTATTCAGTTCATAATATTAAAATAAACATTTTCCTAACTTATTTGCAACAACGATAAAATAACATGTTGCTAAGCACACAACTGAAAAAATGGTAAAAGAGAAGACAAAAAGATTAATTAATGTTGAAATATAAGTTAGGTAAAAGAAAGAGGAACAAACATAATTATAGTTACTAATATAATGAATGTGTTGAAGTGATAAAGAGTTCAAATAAATTGTATGAACAAAACGATTTATAATTTTAAATTTAATAAAAATCAATTTTTATGGGCGCAATATCGGTGCAGTTACCTAAGATTTAAGTTAGCTAAGAATTAAATATAAATCTAAGTACCTAGTGTAAGTCTAGCAAAACAAAATTAATCAATTATTTTTATAATTACAATAATTGCAATGTGAGCATAGCTCTTCAGTTTTATCCCTTCAATTTGACTACTAAATTAACCTAGATATTATTATCAAAACAAACATTCATCGTGAAATCATGAAGTCACAGGCAGGAACATAGTTCACAAATTATTTAGGTGTCTACGCACACAGGATAAGGCAGGGCACGGATACAGGGCGCAGGCACTACATCTGCTCAGACAGACGCGCTGAATTGTGGGTTGCCTGGACGAAATCGCTTTTTAGCGCTAAGGTCGCCCATTGCATGCAATTTCCATTTTGTATTGTACTTTGCATCTTACTTGTATGCAACAAAGTGTGCAAAACTATTCTTATGTGTAATTTTATTTCATTATTCTATGCCGTCTTGATCGTTGTCGCTTTTGCGATCATCGTGTTTGAGTGGATGTGACGCCTGCGCCGCATACGAGCCGTGCTTCTTCTCGGCTTAGCCCCCAGAGGTGCCTAGCTCGGACAGGCTGACTACGCCGACTGTAACGTATCACAAAGTTTACTGAACACTTCACTTTTGGACGGGACCTTTAGTGTCTTCAAGTAGTGTGTGAACCGGTTGTTCCTCTTGCTTGTGGTGTCGGTCTTGAGCTTCTCGGCGCGGCAGATGGCCCGCAGCGCCGGCCAGTAGTCGAGCGCCAGCGCGCGCCGCGCCCCCGCCGCCCCCGCCGCCCCCGCCGCCCCCGCCAGCGCGCTCGCCGACACCGCCTGGTGCCGCGATAGACTCTTCTCTCGCTGCCTGGAACATTTATGATTAAAATCAAATGCCGAATCGCTAAAGCAGCTTAGTTATACGTTTAGCGCAATATAAAGAGTACCGTAAAAATTTAACCTAATTTATCAGTAAACTAAATGTTCATTAGTTTGGACTCTGTTTAAGAGCCATAGCACAGCTAAAGTAGCGCGAGAAAAAAATAAATATCTTCTAAACTAAGGCAAATATCAAAAATGTGAAACAGTAATCCCCTAGATAATTCAGCCTAGTATTTTTAGGGTTATTGTTGTATAGCTTTTAGGTTAAAGACCACAGAAAGAAACTGATTGTTGCCATAAGTGGCCGTTTTTAGCAACAATCAGTTTCTTTCTGTGGTCTTTAACGTAAAAGCTATACAACAGTGCCCAAAAAATACTAGGCTGCATTATCCAGGGGATTACTGTTTCACATTTTTGATATTTGCCTTAGTTTAGAAGATATTAATTTTTTTCTCGGGTGGAGCTACTTTAGCTGTGCTATGCCTCTTAAGGCATTTTAGGTAGAAAATAATTTGGATTCAATGTTCAAACTTTTCTCCGAATAACAATTAAAGAATGGAATATTGTCAGAGTTGTTCAAACTATTTCGTGAGGGTGCTATTGCCACATACAAAGCGAATTTACAAAGTATGACCCCAGCAAAGAAATCTCATCTATTGGATAAATAGAAGAGTCAAATCACAGTTGGTCCATGGTCGCAAGTTTGGATTTTTGAAACAGAGCATTACACTTTATAACAATTGAACCAAATATTTACCTTTGCATTGTGTAGATCATAGATTCACTTCTTAGACTTTGGTTACTCTCGGTGTTCATATAAAGTGTCTTCTCAATAAGATGAAGTGATATCTCACTGCAAGCATCATGGAAGTTATTTACACTCTCAAGTGGCTCTCTTTCTGAAACACTGTCACTCTCGCCGCAGTACCAAGGACTGCAGCAGAAGTCAGCCTTGGCCCTGCCTCTCTGGCACAAGAGGTCTCCAAGCGAAAGCACGTCCAAGGCTTTTGTTACGTCTTGCAATCTTTTGGCATCATTCGTGCTGCATTCTCGTGATTCAAACACTTTGTACACGCTACACCACTGATCTAGCAAGTCAGACTTATCTTTAAAACAGTTTATCCTGTCAGGAGTATCCAAAGAGCTTTGTAAGTTAGAGCTTAATTTGTTTTCTTCCGAATCACCTCCCGCCCAAGACGCGCTTGAGTTTTCGTCATTATTAAGGGTTTTTAGCTCATCACCGTGGTCTTCGTCATCAGTGTGACTCGAAAGTGGTTCAGTTTGACTATGAGCAAAGAAGTTGTAATAGTTAGTAGCCTTCCTAACATCGCCTCTGTAGTAATCGAGCAAGCGCGCGCCGAGGCCGGGCCAGCTGCGGCGCGCGGCGGCCAGGCTCGCCACGTCCAGCCACGCGCCCAGCATGCGCGGCAACAACGGACGCACCCTTATTACGTTCTCGCATTGCGAAAACCGTTGCATGCTTTGTGACGTCAACGAACTCGTCACGATTATAACTGGCCTCTTGGAGCACTGGATCAGCTGCGCGATACCCGATATGAAACCGTCGTCCTGCTCGAACACGATATCGGCGTCGTCAATCAATATGAGCGACATGCCCGTCCTGCCTTCCTCTTGGCTAAGCATGGACTGGCTTTGATTCTCGCTTTTTTGAGAATTCGTCTTCAATAATCTCGTCTTGGTAGCTTTCTTACTTTGCTTTGAGTCATCAAAGATGTTTTGTGAGTTTTGCGAGTTTTCGGCACTGCTCCCTTGGGCTCTATTGACTTTGTGGGACTGCGTGGCTTGTAGCAGATCCTGCAGCAGTATCTTGCCGGTGCGGCGGCTGCCCACGTTGACCTCGATGACCGCGAAGGCCAGCTCGGCGGCGGCGGCGTGCACGGCCGACGTCTTGCCGCAGCCCGCGGGGCCCGACACTATGAGCAGGTTGTTTGTCATCGCCGCGTTGTCTCTGCTGTCTGCATCCGAATAGCAGAACTCTGAAGACTCCGAATCATTACCATCCTGACTTTTTTTGGTGCATAATTGAGCCTCCTTCCATGAGGCAAGCCATTTTCGTAGTTCTTTAATGCTATCAAAATTACCTATTATTTGCTGTGTTGAAGTAGCTTTATACTTGTCCACCCAACACAGATATGTTGGATCTTCATTTTTTACCTCTACAGTTGCATCCAGAGTTTCTTTGCTATTATTGAACTCTACAAAATTGTAGTCATTGTGGTCACCTTTGCTTTTATTCTTTAATGTTCTGTAAGTTCGGTAAACTGGAAATTCGGGATAAGAATCCTTGATAGATTGAAGAATATCATTAGTGCTTCTTTGATTTGCTATGCTGTCTCTGAATACTTCTTGAGGTTTTTGAAGGCAAAGCATACTCTTAAAGAAGTGCGCATCTTCCTTCTTTTCAAATGAAAAATTATCTTCAAAATCTTTCTCTATTGACTTGTAAAAATCGAATTTGTGTTCCATGGTGAGAGCATCTTGTTCTTGTTGCACATGCACTACTGGCAGGAAGCTGCTGGAGCAGCTCGCCTGCGCTCTCTGCTGGGCTGCAAGCTTCTTCAGCTGCTCGGGGACTCCACTTTGAAGAAATTTTTGTTTAGCTTCAAGAGCTACAGGATCAATTTGAGGCTTTGGCATAAATATGGGAGCTAATTTTCCTTTGGGCTCAGATTTTGCAGATTTCTTTAAACTTTCTTTGTTTTTTAATGGTTTCTGGTTGACTCGAAATGAAATATCTTCTTTTTCAATTGAAGCTTTTGTCTTAGTTAAGCCTTTATCCAAATGCTTTTTCTTTTTTGGTGTAAAGATTTGCAGGTCATCATCAGAACTTGATAAGTTCGTTTCATCTGCGTATTTGACAGGTTTTTTTACATTACGCTTGGGCCTGCCTTCACCAACTTCTAATTCTAAAGATTTAGTTTCTCTTACAATATTCTCATCTAGTTTAGTCTTTCGTTTCCGTTTTCGTGTTCCAGCTTCGTGTGGTTCATCCTGAGCTGTCATTTTAGGAGTTAACTCAGAGTTAGAGGCTATGTTTGTAGAGTTGCAGTTGTTTTCATTACAATCTTTGGAATCCTCATATATTTTCTCCACCAATGTTATTTTAGGAATTGCTTTCTTTTTCTTCAAGTTTTTTTTATTTTTGGATGAAAGCTTGACTTTTATAATATTATTACTGTCAAATTCTTGACTTCCACAGTAAGAATCATCAGGAAGAATATCTGCTTCTTTCTCAATCTTTTTAAAATAGCACAGCATATTTTCCTTTTTCTTGATGGATGGAGATAATTTTTTTAAAAACACCTCATCTTCTTTAGAGATCTTTTTTATAGGTCTAATAGGAGGATCTGGGCAAACTTGTACATTAAAATCTATGATTTTATTTTTGTGTTTCAATTTATCTTTATCATTATGAATCCTTGAATCATTTGGCTTATGTTTTAATTTATTTCCTGTTACATTATCTGCATTGACTTTTTTACTCGCTTTACTGCCTTTGGAAATCATGTCTTTTAGCCTCTTAGCCCTTCTTTTCATTTTCTCTTCAATAATTTCATCCTGAAATTCTTCAAGTTCTCTTTTTTTTTCAACACCCTTAGCTTCAGCCATCTTTTGCAGTAGCAGATTCCTTTTAGCCTTGGTACTTTTCTTTTCAAGAATGCTTTCAGACTCAAAATCATCATCATCATCATCTTTTTCTTTTCCAGGGGAATTGCTACCCAGGCTTTTATTTCGAGAGTCCATCATTAACTCAAAAGCATTTTTCTGCTTTATTTGCTGGCTTTCATCCAACACAACTACATTTTCTTTAACTTTATTACGCTTTTTGTTTTCAATCAAAGCTGTTTTAGTTTTTTGAAATGTCTTTTGCCTTACCATCTTCATAAGGTAGTTTTGGGGTCTTTCAAGATCTACAGCTAATTCACATTCATTATAAGAATACTCTGTTTCTGCAAATGTAAGAGACTCATTGAAAGAAAAAGAAATCTCTAAAACCTCAGGATCCTCTTCACCATTATTTCTTTTTCTGTACTTTTTTAGTTTTTTCTTGAGATACTTACTGCATTTAGACTTCAGAGATCGGTCTTTTGCCTCATCATCAGAAAAAAAGCTAGTATTCCAGAAATTAAATATTTCATTTTCTTGTTCCGCACAATTATTATTTGTTTCTAGTTGTGCTTTTGACATCACTCTCCTGAAAATAATATGATGAGACCAGTTTAATATTAAGGATTTTTATGTACAAATTTGTAAGTTCGTTTGGGTGGTAAGTTCAGAAAATATCGGCATGAGAAATTACAACAGGTCAACAAAACGACCCACCGACCCATTGTTTACACTTCAGTGTATTGTAACCAAAAACATTCTAGAATCATCAACTCTTAAATTATATACCTACATCAACTAATAGAAAAAACTTACCTTTATTTAACATATAGTTTTTGAAACATTAGATTTAGGATTTAGCACACAAATTAATAACAAAAACATTCTATCGCTAGAAAATATAAATTACGAAAAATTGGCGCTAAGAAAGAAGCAAAACACAACCAACTTAGACAAACTGATTGACATGCATGACACTACTGTCAGTCGGACTGGAGAAAACAGCGATAATCAATAAAATAGGGATGGACCCATACCCATAGGATGTAGGTATGTTGTACCATAAATAAAATTTTCCTCTCGAAGTGAACAAACTAAGGGTGCAAGCAACAAGCAAGCAATCTATCCAACATCCTGTAATGTGCATGAACTTCACATATTTTTTTACTAATGGCAGCATTTTCTCGCACTGTCAAACAAATGTCAATGTCAATCAATTATAATCTGTCATTTTTTCCGATACGAACGAGCTGAAAAAAGCTTGGAATTGCTCTGAATTTGCTTTTAAATCATAAAAATGGCCTCAAAAGCAATGAAGAGCCCTCTTATTCGTCATTTGGCGGTATGTAATAAATCATTTTCAAATATTACATCTTAGATCTCTAACCACAAAATCTGCCTTACCACGGCCGTCAGACACTGTTATGTAAAAGATTTTTGATGTTTATAAATTCGATTTTCCTTCTCCGCTACTCCCTTCAATGTATAAGTTAATACAGTAATAATATTATTACAGGTTCGAGGTTACGCACAGGCCGCACCGGCCGTAGCCAAAGAAGCCAAGCTAACTTCGTGTGTTCTGCCCAACAAAACCTTTGTAGCTGCACTCGACAATGGCTCTCCAGTAACACGAGTCACTATTGCCTTCAAGTAAGCTATCTCAATGTACTGTAAAGTAACTTACAAGTAAATAGCCTCAAAACTAATATGTGAGTACACTGCTACCATGACTGTGTTTCTGGTACCATCACTATTCAGAGATGCAATTGATATTCAGCCACTATCTATTGTGTAACTGGTCGATCTGGCCACATTTTAACGTTTGAGTATCTGGTAATAAGTAAACCAGATACAAGATAGCTGTTAAGTAATTAAAAAAACAGTTTTTAAAAAACTTAATTATATATATATTTTTAAAGGAAACCTAAATAAATAATAAAGCCTTTATTACATGCATATTCACATACATTTCAATTATAAATTTTAAAAAATAATAATAATATTCAAAATGATTTAGTAGAATAAATAATTTTTTATTAAACTACTATGTACTAAAACCTAAATAATAGAAGCGTTTTACCTGAAAATAAAACGCATATTAAAATACTTACCTTATTCGAAGCTTACTAAATGAGATAGGCACTTGCGTTTCCCGCAGAATACAGTCCGTCTTTGTCTACTTATCTAGGTATGACGTCACGCCCAGGCAGTTGGCGGGCCGCTCAATCCTATAAAAGAGCGTTGGCCGCCATCTTTACCTCATTGGCATTTTAAATGCACCAGGCAGGATTAAAAGTTAAGCTTCGAATAAGGTAAGTATTTTAATATGCGTTTTATTTTCAGGTAAAACGCTTCTATTAAAAGACTGGACCGTTATTCGAAGCTTACTAAATGAGACATGTTTGTTATCGCCTGGTGACGTGACGCTCAAATAAAGAAGGGGAACCCATTTTTATTGTTAGGTTATCAATCGCCAATGTGAACTTTAAAAATTCAACATAAAATATTTTTAAGTATAAGTATGTTTTGTAAATGCTTATAGCACAAATACTTTATTGTATTGTTTTCAGAATTAAATTAAATTCCTAAACATCAAGCCTACAATAGAAACCTATTGTTAAGAGTTCTTTAAATGTATGTATGTATGTATGTTCTTCATTTGTTTAGGTTAATAGGGTAGCACACAGCACACAGCATAGCAACTAGTACAGACCCAGTCTTATCTACTTTTATTTATCCTTTATTTTCATTTTCCCCTTCAATTAGTTATTATAACATTCCAAACATTGTTTGCACAAACCTTCTAAATAAATATTGTAAAAAAGGAAACCAAATTTAAATTACTCAAACTTATGAAGACTCGGAATTACAATCATTGCGAGTACCTACTCCTCCTTTGTTGCATCTTAAACAAGTTATTCATGGTTTGAAACTTCCAATGCAAAACTTTAGATAAAATTTATAAACATATTTTCGATGCATAGGAGATAACATTATATCCACCGTGACTAGTTCTTGTCATTAAAGAGCTTTGTGCTCTTGTGGCAATACAGTCTAGGGCTGATGAAACCATAGACAAATCTGTAACGGCCTCCTAGACCGCCACTGTACTGTATATCAAATTTAAATGTCATTATTTGGCTATAAACTACTTTTAACATTCGAACATTTTATATAGCATTGATGCTTTTTTACTTTGTCAATGGTGCATATCGATAAAATCGTAAGTAGGCATTTAAATGACAGTAGGTACTTACTAATTCGAGGTAGGAAATTGTTTAGCAATGACCTGACTACTTATTTAAAACACTTATCAGCACAAAAAACCATATTAGCCAGAATATACGTTAATATTATAAAAATAAAATGAATCTTATTTGGGACGCAAACCTTGGCTGAACTTTAATTATGTAAAATGTACATTAAGTATGTACATACTTGATCAAACTTTCCTCTAATAAACAGGCACAAGTTATATCTAGTCTAGGGGCTAAACCTTTCAAAATTTAGTTAAAAATCATTCGGTATTTCTTTCGTCGGTTTTTCATTTCGTTCGTTTGTTTGTATATTTGTATTATCTTTCTTAATAAGACTTAAAAATTTAGCAGAGTTCAATTAAAGATAATAAATGCTCACTTTGCTAATTAGTTCAGTACCTACGGGTCGGGTACGTACTAATACTAAGTCCTAGTAGTAGTTTTTACTACTAGTATGGGAGTAGGCATTATGTTCTTCAATAATGAAATTGCTACATACTGTCATAAAGGTATCACTCACACTAATTTTTGTAACGAACTAAATTGTAAACCTTTTCTTTCAAAAATAAAATGTGTTTAGTATATTAGTTAATGAATTTACAAAAGCCCTCGCTTATCAGACAACTAACAAAATAATGATTGCATTTGTTTCGATGTATATTAATGATACCAAGTATGGTAAAGCCTGTCTAGCTTTTACAGTCACGGACTCGTTCAGTGTAACACTTCCGGTTTTTCTGTATTGCAATTTGGTATAACAGTCTTATATGCACGTGACCATATACGAAAGTGTATCACACCCTTTTGTTGTGAAGTGCATGCATACTGCCGACATTAGTTACACAGTGTTACAAAACGCGTCAGAGCTGGCTGTAGTATGAGCCACTACGTGAGCGTGAGCGTTGTCACTTGCGTTGTGTACGCGTGAGCGTTGTCACTTGCGTTGTGTACGCGTGAGCGTTGGCACTTGCGTTGTGTAGGTACTTAAAAGCTTCAGGATTCTTTCATAAGTCAGATTTTACTTCATACTCCTTAGTTCAAACGTTCAATCACAGACCACCTTAACTGTAGTACTTAGCTGGATTTAAAATGAATTACAAAAGCTTAGTTTTATTAAAGAAAACAAACAAGCAATTTTACCTTTAAACTTTATAGTACTATCTGTAACTATGAACTGTACATGTACTTTAGCTAGATTTTATGCCTTTACAATCAGTTAAATAGGCGAGTCTTAACTCAATTTAAATTAAACATGTCTCTACTTTAAGTTCTTCTCGATAGGTATTCTATTACTTTGAAGAAGTATGTTAGCGTATTTTTAACACTAATTAAGTAATTCTTTAAAATATATAACCGAATATATTTTATTAAAAAATTTTTTTTTTTTTTGTAAGAAATAGTTTTTCTTGATGGCTTTGAGTGACCTTGACTCTGGGCGATGGCTAGGTATTACCATCGACTTCCCCTGCTTGTTTGTAAATCAAGTCGCGAAAATAAAGGTGTTTTGTATGCACAAATGTCAATATTAAATAAATGTTCTGTATCATTTTGGTTTACATGTCGAGTCTTAGTAAGCAGTGATTAATCCTTGAATATGTATTATTGATTATAATGATAATCATAGAAAGAAGTGGTAAGGCCACATACTTATATGGTGTATTTCCACGAAGGGATTGATAAATACCTTTACATGCATTACTTCTATGCTAAAAGAGTACTTGCTTAGTGGTTGGACACAAATTCCACGCGATGGTACAAGGTTTAGTGTGGGCTAGCCTGCAAAGGATGACTTTTACTTTGGCTAAAAAATTAAAAGATTCCATGATAGTTGTCGCCTATGCCGGCGAGGGAGGCTTGGTTGCATACCAAAAGAAAGAAGAAGAATAAATACCTAGCAGTAGAACACTGAGTATCTAGCAATGGTACAAGGTTGAATCCCCTGCGAGGGGTGGCTTCTACCCTTCGGTGAAAATTGGTACCGTGCGTAAACGTAGATTTGATGTTCGATCACTTGCATTATCTTTAAACTAAAAGTATAATTGCATATCAGTACAACATTGGGTAAGTACCACGCGATGGTACTAGGTTGAAAGCCGGCACCCCCGCGAGGGGTGGTTTCTTCACTTAGATGAATATGGCAGTAATCGTACGTATACCAAATTTCATGTTTATTTTGCCCAACCCTCCGAGGGAGGTACTTGCATTGCTTCTATACTAAATAATTATTTGTACAATATCGAAAACCACGCGATGGTACTAGGTTGATTGCCAGCTCCCCTGCGAGGGGTGGTTCCTTAACTTAGATGAATATGGCAGTAATCGTACGTACCAAATTTCATGTTGATTTTGCCCAACCCTCCGAGGGAGGTACTTGCATTGCTTCTATACTAAATGTATATTTGTACAATATCGAGTAACACGCGATGTTACTGGTGTTCACTGCCGGTTCCCCTGCGAGGGATGGCTGGTGACTTGAACTGCGTCTCTACAGCTGCGGGCGAGATAGGGCAGTGACGAGCATGCGCGGGCATGGGCATGGGCACGGTACGAGCAGTGCATGGGCATGGTGGGCAGACTCGCTGCGCCGGCGTGTCGCGGGCATTAGCCGCCTGGCGACTTTTGTTATGCAGATAGAATATAATACGCGTGCTCATCGGCGACACGTCGTCGGCTAGGTGGCCCTATGCCTGGATCACACCCGGCGCGGTGCGTGTTGCAAATATGCGCGCCGGGGCAGCGGGTACGGTCAGGCCGGCCGCTTATGCTGGCAGTGAGCATATTTCGGTATAGTTCAGTTTCAAAGACATTTTGTAAATAATAAATAAATTCTACCCTCAAGTCTAATAATTCAGATATTTCTTTGCTGCTTACTATAGCTTACACAAGGCTACGTCTTTGAACTAGTAGGTAGAGTAAGTTACAATATGCGCGGATTTGACGACCCATGTAAGTATTCGTAAAAATATTCAAATGGCTACCACAAATTGATAAAAATAAAGTTAAGGGCTTTTTCATACATCATGGAAAAACAGTTTATCTTGATAAGTCACGAAAATTAAGCCTTTTTTACATACACACTTGTATTCATATATTTTAAGGTAGTATGCTTGAACTCCTGGTTATAAATCCAAGAAAAGGTTTTACTGGTATCCAAACCAATATGTTTCTTATAAAATTATGTGTTGCTTGCACATTCTGTATCGAAAAAATAAATAGTCTGAAAATAAGCTTAAAACTAAATGAGGAATTAAACTACCCGATTGAATATAATTTTATAATACCATTTTGTAAACCAAGCAATATGTAATGTTAGGACATAACAGTTGTGGTCGCTTGGCATCCTGGCCAGCTGAAATATTCAATCATTTAAAAGTATTGGTATAGGTACTAATAAAAATAACAAGCTCAATTCCTCAAAATACGAAAGGATCACTTACATTATTTCAAGACGATTCCGGCGTAGACTCGTGATAAAAATTCACCTGCCACGTGGATCTTTATGCTGCTGTACAACGTATACATGCGGTTTAACGGACAATTTATTTAAAACTTTGGGGGTATTTTAAATTTTATATCTCTTACCCCAATGCACATAAAATCGAACGGTAACACCGTTAAAACAATTATTTAACAAATTTTTACGGCAACTTATTACAACAAATTTTTGTCGTTTAATTTAATTTAATTTTAATTTTAAATATTATGCAAAAACGCTGCGCTCGGGCAGCGCTTCCGCGTTGCCGCGGCGGGATACAAATCGCCAATGAGGTAAAGATGGCGGCCAACGCTCTTTTATAGGATTGAGCGGCCCGCCAACTGCCTGGGCGTGACGTCATACCTAGATAAGTAGACAAAGACGGACTGTATTCTGCGGGAAACGCAAGTGCCTATCTCATTTAGTAAGCTTCGAATAACGGTCCAGTCTTTTAATGTCATATTAATTATAATTTAATTTACAAGTTTATGATGTGAAATATTTCTTTAAAATTTTTAGTTTTCAGCTTTTACTTTTTGATTTTCCGTACAACTTAAAAAAAACATAAGGTAGGTTCATAATTTAAAATTGAAACTAATATAATATTCTTTTAATTTCCAGGGCTGGGTCCAGGTTTGAACCTCAGACAGAGCTGGGTCTCGCCCATGTCCTGCGCTCCGCGGCTGGCCTCTCCACCAAGAATGCCAGCTCTTTCATTATTGCTCGACAGCTGAGCCAGATTGGTGCATCTGTGTCTGCCTCAGGGGACCGCGAGTTCATTTACTACACACTAGAGGTAGGCAGGCATGAGACACTATATAGTGTTTTATTATGGGATTTGGGAAAGTACTAAATTACTGAAAAACTGTAGCATAGATAACTATAATCTAGACAATTCTGAGATAAAGCTAATAAATAGGAAGTATCAAGAGACTTTTCATTTTTTACATTATTGTGTTTAGTTGGAATTTTAATGGCTTTTTTAAACAATTATAATTTTATTCTATTATCAATCCATATATCAACCTCAACACAGAATTTACATCTGTCATAATTATAAAACTGTATCTAGTACCAAAATTGCTTTTTTATCAGACAACAAAGGAGAATGTCCAGCCAGCGTTGGAGTATCTGAACCACCTGGTGTCTAACCAAGAGTTCCGTCCATGGGAGCTCAGCGACAACCTGCCCAGGATCAAGTTTGATGTGGCTTCTTTGCCACCACAGGTGAACTTTTACCCTTTTTTTTTTTTTTTAGGCGGGGAAACTCCTAACGAGTACCCTGCAGCCCCGGGGTGAGCCGCAGGGTTATGTGGGGTTTGCACCCACTAAAACCCCGTTGGTGTCCTTCTCGGCTGATAGCAGGCGGGTCACGGGTAAGCCTGTGGAATTCTCCGCGACCCCCCCCAGCAGGTGAACTTTTTACCTTGACACAACATGTAACATCCTACACCTGTGTCTGAAAAAAACAATTTTGTTCATAAGAATTCTCTAATATTTTATATTGCTTAGTTCTTTTAAAGATTCAAAATTACTTGTTAAACTTACATTAGTTTTATGAACTTAGTAAGTAATTAAATTAAGTTTTAGTATAAAAGTTTTTAATTCTTTTTTTTTCCTTTTTAGTTTTTTTACTGTTTGATTTTTTATAAAAAGGTGTTCATTTGTGGGGGTAGAGAAGTGCCTGCACTTAGCTCGCGAACTTGGAGCCATTGTGCATTATAAAAAAGGTGTTTTTTTATTTGTATTTTTCGTGTCATGCCGTGGGATATCTCTGTACAAAGCGAACATTAACTCTGGTGGTTGCACATGTACAAGGTGCGAGCCGTAGAGCTGCTGCACAAGGCGGCGTTCCGGCGCGGGCTCGGCAACTCGCTGTTCGTGTCGCCGCAGCGGCTCGGCCGGCTCTCCGCCGAGTCGCTGCAGCACTTCGCCGCCGCGCACCTCACCAGCGCGCGCTGCGCCGTCGCCGTCGTGGGAGACACGCAGGTAACACTTGTCATAATCTATGACCCTGCTGCTGCTTCTCTCAATGCTATCTAATGAGATACAGCTTGCCACAGATATCTAGAAAATAATGGGGCGCCACCTTGTATGTGGACTTAGTAATTTTCATTTACTTTCTCCCTAAATAATTTCATTTAAGCCCAGTGTTAGTGAAAATCAACATTAATACATTAAGTAAATGTCTATTTAAAAGACGTTCATTATTTTAGGGTTTCCAACTCAATAAATTATTATTATGGATTAGTTACGTACTCATCAAGTAAGTAGTGATTTTAGGGTTTCGTTATAAATGTGTCGTAGAGTTTCGTGCCAAAACTGATCCCATAAAATATCACTTGTGCTTTAGCCTAACGGTCTCATAGAGTCAGCAACTAACTTCTGTTTCCCAGGACATCGCAAGCTTGGTGGCACAGAATCTGCAGATTGGTACTGGAGACAAGGGAAACAGCGAGCCTTCAAAGTATCATGGAGGTGAACTTAGGTGTGTAATTTTTTTACATAAATGATTTCTTATGATTTTTTTGTTGTGAACATATAAATTTAATGGTTACAACTTTGTGGGATCATTATCGTATAAGTGTGGTGCAGCATGCCCCGGTAATTTTTGTATGTAAGTAAAACAATTATTACTAACAAAAGATTGTATTTCTATACCAATATTATAAAGAGGAAAGATTTGTTTGTTTGTTTGTAACGAATAGGCTCTGGAAATAGTGAATCGATTTGAAAAATTCTTTCACTGGTAGGAAGCTACACTATCCCCGAGTGACATAGGCTATATTAAATTTTCAAAAAAATTAGGGATCCTTACTTAAGGCGGTAAGTCACGGTATGGCGCGAAATTCAATTTTTTCGCGTTTTTTAATTATTCTGGCGAAAGTATTCATTTTTAATAAAGTTTTAATGAATTCGCGTATGTAAAAAAACATTTCCCACATTGTAATACAACGTTTTTCGAAGACAGACCTACTAATTTTGTGTCTAAGGACCTAACTTGATTTTTGGCCTTTATGTCCTTAGGCACAAAATCAGTAGGTCTGTCTTCTAAAAACGTTGTATTACAATGCGGGAAATGGTTTTTTACATACGCGAATTCATTTACACTTTTAAAAATATGTATACTTTCGCCCACAGAACAAGAGAATACAATAGAAATAGCATCATGAGCTTTTAGTACTAAAACCAGTGTGTCCAAACTCACACATATAAACCAAACGCTCACTATGAAATCCAAGATACCATTGGTGATTAACTACAAAGCCGAAAAGATCTACATCACAAAACTTTGAAGTAGACTATGAACCTTTTTTACAAATAAACAAAGATCAAAATCAAATAACAATTATGAAATACTTAAGATAATTTTTTTTTTTTTTTTTTTTATTATCTTTGTTCTTTTACACAATCTGTCACATTTAAGGACATTAAGTGTTCCTTTGAGCTTTTTCTATATATGACTTTATATATATGAGGCTTGTAAGAATTACATTCATTAATGCACTCTTTTTCATTATTTTATCCCTTCACATATTCAGGGTTTGCTTGGTAGGTCTTGTGGAGTTAGTCTTTTAAGTCGGCGGCCTGATCCACACTGGTCCATAAGATGTAGAGCCAGATCATTGGGGTGGTTATGAAGTCTGTCTTTATAGTTTTTGGCATATCTTTCTATTTCTTCTTTGACCGTAGGCATGTCAAGGTCTCGGTGGAGCTGATCATTAGTGATGAACCATGGAGCACAAGCAATTAAGCGCAGCATTTTTGATTGGTATCTTTGTATAATATCTATATTTGATTTTGCAGCACTTCCCCACAGTTATATTCCGTAAGTCCAGACCGGTTTTATGATGCATTTGTATAGAGTTAATTTGCTTTGTAATGACATTTGTGATTTACGTTCTAGCAGCCAATAAAATTGTCTGCTCAGTATTCCCAATTGCTTGCGCTTGGTGAAGATGTGTTTGCACCACGTAAGTCTTCTATCTAAGTGAATACCCAAGTACTTAGCTTCTTGAGACTGAGGTATTTGTACTTCGTTTAATGTTACCGCTGGACATGTTTTTCTTCTTAGAGTAAAAGTCACATGCACTGATTTAGATTCATTGGCTCTAATTCGCCACTTTTTGAGCCAGTCAGCTATGCTGTTAAGACTTTTTTGAAGGAGTTTAGAAGCTTCTATATGATCTTCGTGTAATGCAACTATTGCAGTATCGTCAGCAAAAGTTCCAATAGTCACTTCAGACGACGCAGGTAGGTCTGCTGTGTGGAGCAGATACAGTATAGGTCCCAAAACACTGCCCTGGGGCACTCCCGCCTGGATTTTTTCAAGTTTTGTTGTTGCGTCTCCCTGTTTGACACTGAAGTATCGGTCAGATAAGTATGACATCATAAATATGTAGTTATTTGCTGGAAGGTTAGTTTTAAGTTTGTACAGAAGTCCGTCGTGCCAAACTTTGTCAAATGCTTGTGCAATGTCGAGGAAAACCGCAGAGCAGTACTTTTTGTTCTCGAAAGCTTCATGGATCTTATTTACTATTCTGTGCACCTGTTCTATTGTGCTATGTCGACTTCTAAATCCAAATTGGTGGTCTGGTATGAGGCTGTTTTGTATTACAGTAGGCATTAATCGTTTTAAGAACAGATTTTCTAGTATTTTAGATGGGATCGGCAATAGACTGATAGGGCGGTGCCCAGTTGGCTCTTCTGGTTTTTTTCCTGGTTTAGGGACCATTATGATTTGGGCAATCTTCCACTCTGTTGGGACCCATCCTGTTCTTATTATTGCGTTGTACAGTTGAGTGAGGTAAATAAAGCCCTCAGTTGGTAGTTCTTTTAGTACTTTACCAGTAATTGGGTCATAGCCTGGAGCTTTATGAGGTCTAGTATTTTTGATTGCGTTAGCAACTTCTTCATGTGAGAACTCTTTTATTGGGAGATCTAGTTGGTATGGTTGTTGTAGCGCTGTATAGATTTCATCGTTGGTTTGGTCTTGGTCCTCGGGTGGGTTTGCCGTAAAAACTTTAGACAAGTGCGCAGCAAATGTATCTGCTTTTACTTAAGATAATGATGACATACATATGATAAAAGAATGAAATTAGTTTTTTCCAAAGACATGGTAGAAAGCTATACATCCTCTTTGCTTTAAAATCCTCACGCATTGTTCCTAGTTTTACTATTCGACGCTAGATGGAACTACAGATTTTGTACTACGTACTACCGCTACTAAACACTAGGTGGCTACGTCGAAAAATTAAAAACTAAGCTAGGGATGTACAGTGGCGGACACGATCGGCGTAACACTTCCGGTTTTTCTGTATTGCAAAATAGTTCTTGTTCTTTGGTAATACAGTCTAGGGCTGACGAAACCATAGACAAATCTGTTACGGCCTCCTAGTCCGTGACTGTATATATTGCGGGAGAAAGTTTGTCGATGAGAAAAACCTATCGATATACAACTTTCTTTCATATGGCTACAGGTAACAATTTCTTTTTTTTACGAAAATCTATGTGTATTCTACGCAAACGGCCTTCTTGGTGATTGGCGATGTATTGGTATTATCATATGAAAAAATCAGTCGCTCATAGAACAAAGTTTATTTTAGTGTACAGTTTAATTTTTATTTATTTCCAATGTCGTTTTTTATTCAACAGTTATGCTTTGCATAAATAGAGATTCAGAAATAAAAATGTGTTTAGTTATAAAATTGTATATACCTACAGTACTGCAAAAGTAATAATGCGCATAGAAATCTTCGTCACTGTTCGACAACGGTCGTATTCCCTAGCGACGGAAGACGATATGTATTTAAGGAGGTTAAGTGCATTTTCTGCATGCGTAATTTAGTAGAATTATGATTTTTGAATCAGGTTTTTCCGTGAAATCGACAATAAGCGAATCTGCATGCGCATTATTAATTTTGGAGTAAGTACTGTACTTTAAATGCAGCTTTATTTTAAAGAAAGTAAACAATTTAGGTGGATGGGTAGATAGACCAATAAAACAAGATGGGTTTTATATTTATATTATTTTATCTTATTTAATATCGAAGTATACTTGCTTATTTATTACTTGCCTTAAACTCTTAACTAATCTTAGTTTTTTTAATACATAATATTTAGTATTTTTTCTTTTCTAGGTATTGTTTATTGAAACTCCTCTTAGCTTAAGAAGCTTTCATTATGGCTCCATCTTCAAGTTCATGCTAAAGTGTATTAGGTTCTGAGCTTGGCCCAAGGTGATCCAGTAACAAAGGCTGTAAATAAATGAAAAGAAAAATAAAATATAGCACACTATAAGAGTGACGACTTGTCTTTATACAATACTAGTCGACCCGGCAAACTTCGTACCGCCTAACCTATTATTAGAACGTGCATGTTTTATACTTATAAACCTTCCTCTTGAATCACTCTATCTATTAAAAAATCCGCATTAAAATCCGCTGTATTTTTAAAGATTTAAACATACCTAAGGACTGATGCGGAAAGCGACTTTATTTTTTACATATTACAACATTATTGTAATATGATGATGATGCTAATATAATTTTATTCATACGCAAGAGTCTAAGTTGAAAGATTCATATAATTTCATTCGTATTCAAGAATTTAACTTTAAAGTAAATCACATTTTAAACCGAAAAAAAGGTAGAGGTTTTCAAGTCGAAGCGAATACCTTTTTTTTTTCACTGAAAATTATTATTATCGATAGATTTTTATCATAGATAATTATCGATAGATTTTCATCATGTTGAGCAATCTCTAACTGATTTCTATTATACTGTTGTCAAAATGTTCTAGAAAAAGTCATGAGTCTAATACCATAGATAAAGAAGAACGCTAAGAAGGTACAGTCACAGTCACAGGACTCACAGGCTTCAATGAAAATTCAATTTTACTGCTCCGTAATTAGGGTGTTTTCATTTTCTCACTTATGGTTTTGTTTTCTTGTTCATGTATAATTTCAAATTTATTTAAAAATACAGTAAAATATTACTTGCCGATGTAATGATACGGCATAATTAGTACTTTTAAGTCCCCAACTTTAATTTTTGCATTCCAACACAGCACAATATGGCATTTTAGTGGGTTTTTTTTCATATTTTTCCTGGTGGTTTGTTTACAAGAAGCTTAAAGCAACTGAGCTTATCAAATCTGTCAAAAACTACGCATAGGCAATGCAGAGCTAGTGATAGGAACGCGGGCTCCGCCTACTCGCGATTTCTATTTAGAGAGAGAGAGCATCTTCCTTGTTCTGTGCTTTCGCCAGAATAAATAAAAAACACGAAAAAATTTGAATTTCGCGCCATAGCGAGAGTTACCACCTTAAACTCAAATAATGTATAACCCAAGGTGCAATAGTTTTTCCGTTGTTTACATATTTTGACAGGTGGTTTGTAGTTGTTTGTTTTTTTGTTCGCCCATTCTGGCTAGTCAAAAGAAGATAGTTTATAGAGCCAAGTCTTTAGTAGTATCTTATATTCTATTGCGTAACGAAGTAAGCCGGGACAGCTCGTATTCAATAAAATTTTGCAGAACATTTTTGTTGCTAACATTTTATTCAGAACTTCAGCGCAACACGTACTCAGCTGGTATCTCGTATCTCAGTAAAACATTTCGAATTCTGTTCAGAACGTGCGCGAACAATTGAGAACTCAGGTTTATTTAAGTATAGCAAAGTAACGTTAGCTCTCGCGGCAGGAAGGAGATGGGCGGCGGGCTGGCGCACGTGGCGCTGGCGCTGCCGGGCGCGCCCGCCGGCTCGCCCGCCGCGCTCGCGCTCGCCGTCGCCGCTAAAGGTTCGCTCACTATTATATTCTACCTCTATTATAAAAATAAAAAAAAATATGTTCTTATTTATTCTATGATACAGGTTTTCAAGATGGGCTATGGACCTACCTATTATATGTGTTATAATTGTTATTTATGTGACTGATATTTAATAAATAATAAGTTCGTTTGAAACAAATGACTGACATTCAAAGATGTCATATCGAATAAAATGTCGAATCAACACTCACCATCAAACATTATTTTGTTTTAGCGAGACTAACGAACCACGATTAATTTTTATATATATATGTTAAGGTAAATGTGAATAATCGGGAATTATGCATAATTACCGGTTATTATTAATAATTACCAACGCACGCGGTCAATGTGATAAATTATTCACATTGACCGGTAATTATGCATAATTTCCATGCAACCGAGGTAAATGTTGACACAAGCTTAAAGCCCCTATTATATTGGCTGACGCCTAGCTCCCGACTGGTAGTGGCGAGGTAGTGTAATAAATATTTAGAGTAAGGACCCCACCGCCAGGCGGCTTGGCGGTCCCGACCGCTCTAGCTCCCTACGTAGGGCCCTAGCTCCCTAGCTAGGCACCTACATAGAGATGCAAGGTGGTTCCAATATCGATATTTTTAACGAGTTATTTTTAGGAGGTAAATATTTGATAAGTATTCTATAATATCTGTGTGTTTGATTTTGATTTAATATATTAGCTGCGATATTATCTACAATATCAGTTTTCCGATAATTCGATGCTACTTTATTTTTAGCCCCGGACGAAAACATCAGAGTGATGTTATAATTTTAACATGTGTATCTGTCTGTCTGTGTAACTATCAGTGGCATCGTAGAGTTCAAACGGCTGAATCGATTTTCGTTTAGTTTTTTTGTATCATAGATAATTTCAGCCCGAGTGTTCTTAGCCATGTCTCTTAAAGATCTGATCTGATCTCATGATTGAAAGTATATGGTAAGGTAACCATGACCTGATCGGCCGTTTGAAGATGATCAGCTCTTGAATAATGGATGAGAGGATCTAACTACCTTCCATTTGTCCTACCGATTTAAAATTTGGTACAGTGTTACTTCAATGATATTGAAAGTATATGGTAAGGTCTGGCGAATCGCTCCCGGGCGCTGAGCTACCTCGCCGCCAGTGGTGCACCCTAAACAGGATCCGTACGGGCCATGGGCGAAGCGCGCAGTACAAGCACATGTGCGGCTGGACCGAGTCCCACCGCTGCGACTGTGGCGCGGAGTTCCAGACCGTGGAGCACATCGCGCGCGACTGCCCCCGGCAAGCTTACCCCGGCGACGCTGATGACTTCGTCACTCTTACGGCCGACGCAGCCAACTGGCTAAGAAACCTGGACATTTGCCTTTGACATGCTAGTACTAGCATAGTACTAGCGTATTCAGTGCAGCCATACGAATAAATAAATAAATGGTAAGGTAACCATGACCTGATCGGCCGTTTGAATATGATCAGCTCTTGTATAATGGGTGAGAGGATCAAACTACCTTCCATTTGTCCTATCGATTTAAAATTTGGTACAGTGTTACTTCAATGATTTTGAAAGTATATGGTAAGGAGCCATGACCTGATCTGCCGTTTGAAGATGATCAGCTCTAAAATAGTTGATAATTTTTTTTTTTTATTATATTCGCTCACAGAATATCGTACATGATTGTTTTTCATTGTTTTATTTTTAAAATTTTTTGACTGATTACTCGTTAATTCTATTAATAAGAGTTTAAATTATTATTTTTATTTCATTTGCTCACCAAATCCCCAAAATTATTGTTTTTCTGATTTTCATTGTTTTAGTTTTACGGTTTTACTAATTTTTGACTGAATGCGTTAATTCTAATCATAAGAGTTTAAATTCTCTTTTATTATATTCGCGTACCGAATCCCTAGATAATTAATTTACTTATTTTAATTGTTTAAGTTTTACAAATTTTTGGCTGATTATTCGTTAATTCTTTTCTGAAGTGTTTAATTTCTTTTTTTTTTTATTCACTCTACGAAAGGGCTCAAACAAACGACGCCGACACCTGCGCTGCCACCGCGCCGCCGCCGCACCGCCGCGACGACGTCATGTGCGATGTTCAGAACTGTTCATGGCTAAACAAAATCGCGTTATTCGCAAGAAAGCTCTATTTCCCACCTCCACAACCTGCGGCGCCACTTTATATGCGAAAAAAAAACAAATGCGCCATCCAGTCGCCAACAGGAAAAACATTTTGCAAATAGACAATCGACTAGATGGAGCATTTGTTTTTTGTCGCATAGAAAGTGGCGCCGCAGGTTGTGGAGGTGGGAAACAATTTTGCTAAATGTTTTCGCTCTTTTTGCGCATTCGTTTTTTCTTGAGAATTACCCGATTTTTTTGGCAATGAACACAGTCCTCTCGTGATAATTAGGTCCATGGTGTTACTAACAAGAGTACAGTGGAACGATAAAATTTGCATTAAATGCGCGGCGGCGGCGGTGCGGCGGCGTCGTCTGTTTGAGCGCTTATATTATTGTTTTACTGATTTTCATTATTTTAGTTCTACCAATTTTTGACTGATTATTCGTTAATTCTATTCTTAAGAGTTATTATTATAATAATAAGAGTTTAAAAATGATTTTATTTTTATTCAATAAACACAATAGAGTTGAGAAGAGTGAAATACGACGAGTTGCAGCGTTTTTTTATTTCATTTTGTTGTCTAAAAATTTTGTTCATTAACATTTTTACAAAAAAAATCTAAACAATTTTCTTTTCTTAGCTTAAAATAAACACTCAAAACTGATAACTATAAACGTATTTTATTACATTTACTAATGGGGACTGGGGATTATTAATAATTTCCGGTAAATGTGATTAATTCAGTGGTTTTTATTACATTTACCGAAAGTGCCGGGAATTATTAATAATAACCGGTTATTATGCATAATTACCGCATTATTCACATTTACCGTAACATATATAATAATAATAATAATCTTTATTAATCGTTAACAAAAGTACATCATTGATTCATAGTTGATTGATTCTATCTAAATACTTTTGCTAAAGCGCGAAAAGTTTGATACTGCTTTCCTCTGATTCCATCAGCATCAGAGTCATAGGACTCTCAGTAAAGCTCGCGCAAATTGAACTATGTGTATTTCTAGTAGTTAATATTTTTGAAGCTTTTAAAATAGGCTGTTTCCTTGAATATGATGCAGCTTTCGGCAGCGGTCCGGTGTGCAAGTGGGGCGCGGACCTGTCGCCGCTCGCGCAGGCGGTGGGCAACGTGGGCCCGCGCGCCGCCGCCGGGTTCAGCGTGAGCTACGCCGACGCCGGCCTGCTGGGCGCCGTGCTCTCCGTGCCCGCCGACGAGGCTGCCACGGTTAGTGTAGTACTGTACCTGTTGCCGTGGGCTGGCGGCATAGAAAACACCGGAGGTCGGCTCATCTGCTCCCGTGGGTTTCGTGAAAGGCGACTAAGGGGAACACACGAAGGACGAGCAGCGGCGTCCTTTGTTAAACAACTTAAAGAGATCTGACTGTGATCGCCAACCTACCTGCCAAGTGTGGCGTAATCGTTTAAATAAATTGTGATCAGATCTGATCTGGCCGGTATCCAACAGTGGGCAACTTTCGGTGTTAATAATGATGATAATTTCTAAATTATATTTTAAACTCCACAGGCAGTAAAGGCAGTCGGCAAGTTCATCCAGAACCCATCCCTCAGCGCTGAAGCTATAAAAGCGGGCAAGAACCAGCTGAAACTGCAGGTGCTGAGCGAGGCCGAGCACGGACTCTCGCTGGCAGAGTCGCTGGCCGCGCAGGCGCTCCACTCCGGCGCCGTGAGCGCTCCCGCGCAGATCGCTCAGGATATCGACAAGATTACACAGAGCGATGTACACCAGGTATGATTGATAGTAGTACTTGGATTGCTCCGTAACTCAGTTGGCAGTGTTGTGAACTGAAACGCGGTTGCACTGGGTTCGATTCTCGGCGTGAGCGAACATTGTAATGACGAATATCAACGTCCCATTCTGAGCATATGTTTTCTTCGTAGTTATGGGCTCTAAGTGTAATGTATTTATTTTATTATTAATTTAATATTTTTTTTATTATCACAGAATAGGGCCGCTCGATTCTTGGCCCCTTCATTATTATTGGCATGATCAATTTTAAGGCTGATTATAAGGATTCTTGGCATTCTACAACATTAAAACACCAAAAATAAAATGATTTTGTTATTAGTGCTGTAAAGTGCCAAAAATCCTTATATTCAGCCTTTAAATGGACAGCTTGAATGAAATGACTTACCCTACATTTTAATACAGGACAAGTAAAAGTAGGATCACTCCATAAAGTCGTTGATAAGAAGACATTTGTTACTTTTATTTGTATGTATTTAAAGCTGTCTGCTGCATATTGGAACAGAAACTGATGTCATTGCATCTTAGATACAGTAAATTATTGCATTGTTTGCTACTTGTTTCAGGCCCTCGCCAATGCTGCCAAGAGCAAACTCTCAATTGGAGCTGCTGGAAACCTGGCGTTTGTGCCATATGCAGATGAGATATAAATAGAAGATACACGACACGGTTTATTTAGAAAATTATTAATTTATAATTATTGAACTAACAATAGTATTCCAAATATCTAGAATACTAATAAATCAATTACAAAATGTTTTGTTACAAAGTTTATTTTTTGCCATTGTTATTTACATTGGGGTTATCCTGTAATCTGACTAGGTCTAGGTAGGTACCTTTTTCTGCAGTCACACTAAAGTAGAAACAGAAATCTCAATTATGTTACAATTTGACATGGACTATGAGTTATTAGATTAGTTAATAAATGTATAACAGTTTCAGTAACTCTTTATTATTATTATTATTTTAATTTAATGGACTTGACTCCACTTCAATGGAGTATTTTGCCAATGTCAAGTTCACAAATTAGGTTAAAAGGGTGGGCTTAAAGCCCGGCAACATTGTTCGGTTATTATAAGTTAATTGGTTTATTGTTTTAAAGCCCGCTAACAAAACACGTGGTTTCGGAACCAACGTTAAAACAATAATCAGTAACTCTTTAGTATGTTTGATTTTTGTTGTGACTGAAAATGTTAGCCAGATGTGCACTAGGCAAAAGAGATGACAAATGAGAAATTATTAAGTTATTAAATTTGTATCTTGCACAAAAAAGTTATCAGTGACCTCACCGCGTCGTGCGCACATAAATTATGAATCTTGGCCAAGTCTAGGCTAAGCTATCCCATCAGGATTTTGACAATCTAAACAATTATGAATAAATTATTATTATTATAATTTAATGGACTTGACTCCACTTCAGTGGAGTATTTTGCCAATGTCAAGTTCACAAATTAGCTTTAAAGGTGTACTTCAAGCTGTAATCCTCATCTTGTAACGTTGTATCCAGCAACGTTGTACCCACTAACAAAACACAACAATCCATTATGAATAAAATATTTTCAGGTGAGATATTGAAATTATTAAAAACTAAAACGACCCACCGACCAAAAGTACAAAAGCTCTAAACCGAAACAGTGTGGGTGCTTGCTTTGCTTGCAGACCCCATATTTAAATAGAAAATTCTAAACTTAGATTTTCTCACCTATTCATTAGAATATAGTGTAAAACCAAACACATAATTCAAATACAGAAGTTTATTGCACTTCAGCTTCTGTAAGTAGCATATTTGGTATTCCTCTTGTGATAGGAAACTGCCGGCCAGACTCGGGACATGTGAGAAACCCATCCTCCACTTCCAGCTCGAGAAGCACATGATGTGCTTTCTTTAAAAATTCTTCATCTTCTTCATATTTCGGCTCCAGAGTCCTTGGAAGACCCTCACTGTGGCCTATGCTGTCCGCTGCACTCCATATCACATTCCAGTCAAGCTTTGGTATAACTCTTGCAATAAATTCTGGGTTAAAATCAACCTCAGTGATTTTGACATCTGTGGCTTTAATAGCAAGAGGATAGCCTGTAAGAACACCCTTTAAGCATTTTGATGTAAGCATATTGTGCGTAAGAAGCTTCATTTTAAAATTTAGTTTTTAGAGGTTAGGCACAGACCAACTAGAGATACTAAGGTTAGGTTGTTGTTATTTTTTTTTTATAAATTCGCCCATTTTGGGCAGGCAAAGGAACTTAGTCCAAACAGCCAAGTCTTCAGTAGTTGATTTCTTTAGTAATCAAGTCTTGCTTCGCGCCAAAAAGTCCAAGTTATGTTATGTAAGGATGCACCAATTCGTAAAATCACTAAGTCCAGTTTTTGGGTAAGGCCGCCAATTTTGCCACTTAGTGACATAAAGTTACATACACACTTTTACGTTACGGTAACGCAGAAGTAACGTAAAAGTAAGGCTTCAAACGCACAGGCGGATTTTTTATCCGCGCGGTTTTTTATCCGCTGGTGCGCACACTTCCATAGGATTCAGTATGTTACATAAAATCCGCGCGGCAAAAAACCGCCTGTGCGTTCGTAGCCTAACATATTTTTTTTAAAGCTAAGAACACAACTTAGGTAATATTTTGAGTATATATTTTTTTTAATGTATTGAGTACGAATCTATTTCTATTAATCTTCATATTTAATGGTTAAATAGGGTTTTCTTTATTCACATAATAACAGTTGTTTTAGGAATAAAATAAATCAAAACGACCCACAAACCCAAATTGATTTTAATAGTTGAGCTTGTTCTCTCAACTAAATAAATAGAGTTACTAAAAATATAGCTAAATCGTTAAAGAAAAATAGGTATTTAAATAATTCTAATATAAAAATTTATGAACACAAAATTCGATGAGCACATGGCTTTATATCATTTTATGTAACTTTACATAAAAAAAATGTTAACGGTTACATAAAAGTCACATAAAAGCAACGAAAAAATCACATAAAAGCGAAAAATTCAACATGTTTTTTGGTCAGCATTTCGAAAGTAAACAGAATAGCAGGCTTAAACCTAGATTTTCGGATAATATAAGCATTGTCGAAACTATGAATACAACATTCATCAAAAACAAGCGTATGCAGAGGTTAAAATAAAAAAAAATATGTTTTGCGATTTCGCTGACGAAGCACGTGTGCACCACTTTGACATCAATTCATTCTCAAAATCATAGAGTTTTAATAGGTTTATGAAAAAAAAATATCGTTAGTGTTGCCAAAGTAATCATTACAATTAACCCAATTATATTCAAATGCTACGTAACTCGAGATAATTCGTCACATAAAAAATGTTACATAAAAGTAAAAAACTCGGGACATGGGTTCAAACATTGATGAAAACTAAATAAACAGAGTTATGATAGAATTCTTTCTTTTATTTGATAATAAAAATATCGTACTTGGGCTAGGCATAGAAAGATTTTTACTAACTCCAAAAAAAAATTCATAATTTTGTAAATTTGTCAGCAAGTGTTTTTGGGACAAAGATCATTTGTATGAAAAAAAAAAGCTCACTTACAAAAAAAATAATTAAAATAAAACTACGCTAGCTACAGCCATTTTCTAATCGGCCATTTTTTCCCTAAAGATTGCTTTGCAAGAAAGCATAGCCGAAATAAATAAAATTTGAAAATTTTAAAAGTTATTTAGGAAAACTTAAAAGTGTAGCAAAAAGTGGCAAAATTGGCGGCCTCACCCTTTTGCGTTTTGAGATACGGGCACTTTTGTGTTAGAAAAAAATCGTGAAACTTTCTCTTTGAGTTTAAAAAATAAATAACCACTGAAATATATGGCAAATATCCTAAACTTTGTTTTGCCAAGATCAAAAAACTGTAATATTTGAAAACAAATTTATTAAAAATCATGAAAGTTTCTGGACTTAGTTCAAATTCTAGGACTTAGAGGTTTCTTAGCAGTTTTGTAAGGACTTAGTTAGTTTTCAATAGTATTCAGTACTTTTACTATGAGAAAACACGTGCTTTTTTAAAAAAAAAAAACACAAAATTTTCGGTACTTTTTACCTTCCAGACCAATTAGGCATGATACCAATATAATTTATGTCAGTAAGTGTATCCGAAATCGACGATACAAAAAGTTTTTCTAAACAAAAATAAATTATTAAAGCAAAAAGCAGGTATCATAGCAATTAGGCAAAAAACATGTTTTAGGCTTTTCTCCATTACAATTATTTTTTATTGTAGTTTTTATAATGAGTATGTACTGAAAAAAATCTAATTCTAATGAACAGTTTTGCTGCATATACCAAAATAATTTGCTACTGTTAGATTTACTAACTAGCTAACTACTAACTATTACTAACTAACTAGCTGTGTATACTTTTCCCTTTTAATGAGTCAACACGATTCATTATGTATATTCCACACACCTCCATATGACTGAAAAAATAAATATAGGTTCAAACCTGCAATACTTGCTAAAAAAACTTATATTATTATTATTTTTACACCAAAAATTCATATCCCACACTTTTTTAGGCCTAAATTATGATAGTTTTAATTTTTTATTTAGTACTTGAATGTAAAAAAAAAAAACAAAAAAACGAGCGTAAATAAAAAAAAAAGGTAACCCGTAATTATAGTTAAGTGAAACAAATAATATTTAAATATTTTCAAATACAGAAATATAGATAAAAATGCGCTCTTTTCAATGGTGTACCTAGCTGAAAAAATCCCTAACTGTGACTTAGTGATTTTACGAATTGGAGCAATTATTGCTAGATTTGGTAGGTAGGTAAGCCTTTTTATTCCATTTTTTATCCCTTTATATGATTGTTATTTACGTTATTTACATAAGCTTATTTTAAATTCGCCCATTCTGGACAGGCAAAGGAACTGAGTCCATAGAGGCAAGTCTTCATTGAAAGAAAATAAGGCTACGAACGCACAGGCGGTTTTTTGCCGGCATTTTTGCGTATGTAACATATTGAATCCTATGGAAGTGTGCGCACCAGCGGTAACCGCATAAAAAACCGTAACAACACGCTTGTGCGTTCGGGGCCTTTGAATAAGGTTGAAAATTAAATAACAAACTTTGACACCGCGCGGAAATCAAACCGCCTGTGCGTTCGTACCCTAACCTTAGAGGAAATAACCTACTGAAGACTTGGCTGTATGGAATTAATTTTCTTTGCCTGCCCAGAATGGGCAAACTAATTTAAAAACAACAAAAACCTCACAGAGTAAAATTTTTCTATAACACTCACAAAAAAAAACACGAAGCTTTCCTTTTTTCTTATAAATTGTTTGTTTCTATATAAATATGTAAAATCTTAAGTGTTGTGCGTGTAGATAATGTTTTTAATATTGTCAACTTTGATCCGAGCCCAACATGCCAGATAACAGAGAAGATGAGGTTAAACCCTCAACATCGTCTTCGTCATCAACGACGGATTTTGAGGAACACCAGCTGCAACCCTCCAATACGGCCGCCAACGGTGCAGTGCAACAAACAGTGCCTTCTGAAAATGGAGTGACGTCCTATAGTAACGACACTGACCTGAGTGATAGTGAAAGTGACGAAGAACAAGACTCAAGCGAAGAAACAGAAATCGCAAACAGAGTTGATCGTAGCAACGATGTTTCTTACCTCCGTATAAACGATTATTTTATAGCAAATGTTTTTCCATTGTATGAGCCAAGAAATATCATTAGAGTAGCCAATGAACATGGTAGAACTAACCACACAGGCAGTGTACAGAATGGTCGCAAAAGACAGTATATTCCTGTACGGAGAAGATGGCAGACTGTTGACTGGCAGACTTCAGAACTGCTGCCTACTCCTGAAGGACCACTGCCTATACTCCCACATCATGTCAGCAATGGTGATCAAAATCCATCATCTAATAACAATGATATTGAAACAGCCACTTCTCTACCCCCAGCCATGATGCAAGCAATTTTAGACCAAAATAAATTAAAAAACCATAAGAAAGGAAACAAAAAAAATTCCACCGATACTTTCAAATTTGAACCATATCTAGATGAAACCAAAATCACAGAAGGTCTTAAAAATAATACATTAGTTGAGGGAACAATCAGAATAAATCCAAAGCAATTCCAGTTGGCATATTTATCTGGTAGTGATCGCTCTGAACCTGATATATTTATTGATGGAATAAAAAATCGCAACAGAGCTTTAGAAGGGGATGTGGTCGTGGTAGAGCTGCTGTCAGATGGAGAGTCTGAGGATTGTACAGAGGAAGTTCCTAAGAAGAGGGGTAAAGTTGTTTACATACGAGAAAAAACACACAAAAGAGTTTGTTTAGGAACATTAAAGTTAATGCCTGATAAAAACAGAAATAGAGCTCTTTTCATACCCAGAGATAGCCGCCTTCCAAGACTGAACATTCCTTGTACAAATTGGCCAAATAATTTTTACAATGATTCCAAGAAATATGAGCAAACACTATTTCTTGCTAAAATATTTGACTGGTTTGATACACGATATGCTCTTGGTAAAATTGTTATTTTAATGGGACAGTCAGGTGATATTATTGTAGAATCCAAGGCTATCCTTGCTCAAAATGATTTAGATGTTAAACCTTATGGTCCAGAAATAAGAAAGCTATTTCCATCGGATGACTATATCATTGATGATGAGGAAATAAAACTGAGAGAAGATTGCAGACAACTGTGCTTATTCAGCATTGATCCATATAACTGCAGAGACATTGATGATGCAGTCTCCTGTAGAAAATTGAACAATGGAAATTATGAAGTTGGCGTGCATATATCAGATGTTGCTCATTACTTGACGGAGAATACAAGCCTGGACGAGCAAGTAGCGGAGAAGGCCACCACGATCTACATGGTAGACCAAGCCTACCACATGCTGCCCGACGAGCTCTGTGTGCTGTGTTCACTCTTTCCTGGGGAAGATAAACTGGCATTTTCAGTTTTCTGGGAAATAACTGAGGATGGAACAGTTCTTAGCCATCGTTTTGCTAAAACTGTTATTCATTCGTGTTGCCAATTGGCTTACGAACACGCCCAAGCCATACTTGATGACGAAGAAGATGCACAGAGTACATTCCCAGAGATTTACAATGACCAGAAATATGAAGATGTAAAAAAAACTATTAAAACTTTAGGAATAATATCTGCAATTTTTCGAAAGAACCGATTTGATACAGGAGCACTTAGAATTGATCAACCAAAGGTTTCATTCAAGCTGAATCCCACAAATCTTTTGCCAGAATCATTCTCGATATATGACAGTAAGACAAGTCACCAGCTCATTGAAGAGTTCATGTTATTGGCGAATATGACAGTTGCTAAACGCATTTATGATGACTATCCAGATCTTGCATTTTTGAGATGTCACCCTCCGCCAAGCTTGTACATGATGCGGCAGTTGCAAAAGTCATTGTTACCAATGGGAATCGATTTAGATATAACGTCAGCTGGGACAATTCACCGCTCATTGTTGAAATATGCCAACCCTGACAGCACAGACAAAGGGAGAGCTATGGTTCTCAGCATGCTGTGTGCTAAACCTATGGCACGAGCAAAATATTTTTGTGCTGGCTGTAAAGAAGAGGACGACGACTTTTCACATTATGCTCTAAATGTTCCTCTTTATACTCATTTCACCAGCCCTATACGACGATATGCTGATATAATGGTGCACAGGTAATGTTGATTTATTTGCTAAATAAAATGTATGTAAAGACTAAATCATACAATTAATTCTTTTTAATTTTACTAGAAGCTGACCCGCGGTTTCACGAGCGCAGATTTCTTAAACACTAAAATCCCATTTTTTCCAGTTCCCTCCTTCTTCCCGTTGTTTCTGACAGGGTGGTAATAAATCAAAGGAGAGATTTAGCTTACCATACCTAACAACTTTCCCAAAGAAACATGGGTCGAAAACTAAAAAAAAAATGCTGTTCTATACATTGGTTTGATCAGCTGACGGAGTCAATGTTTATCCCGTCAGCTGATCGAACGGGACAGCTGATTTTGTTTTGAGAAATTGACCCTTATTGTTTTGGGAATGTTGTTAGGTACGTGATTTTGAAATGTAGTGATGTTTTCAGGCTATTGGCTGCAAGTATAAAATACAGGGAGGCTCCGAACTGGCAGGTGGACCGCGTTCGGGCCATAGCTGCGCAGTGCAACAGGCAAAAGTACAACGCAAAGAGAGCGGGCGAAATGTCCACTGAACTGTACATACTCAAGTACATTCAAATGCACTCGCCCGTCGTTACCGAGGCAGTCGTCGTCGACGTGCGCGAAAAGTTTATGGACGTTATCATTGTAGCCATGGGCCTAAACAGAAGAATTCACTTCAATAATGTAAGTCATTTTTTAAAGAATTCTAGGTATAATGTTTGCATTTTTCGATTATCAGTTTATTGAATAACTATTGTAAAATACTACACGCCTGTGGATCCCGGAGTAGCCTCCACCCTCACATGTGCCAGTTACGAAAACCGGGAAGATAGCATACTGCTATATGAATAAGTTTAGTTAACTCCAGAACTATATCAATATATATAAAACTCTTCCGTTACTGACTGACTGACTGACTGACAGACAACACAGAGCCGAAACTACTGGGCGTAGCGGGCTGAAATTTTGCATGTAGGTTTCTTGGGGAGTGTAGGTTAGCACAAAGAAGGGATTTCCCGAAATTCCCACGGGAACGGGAAAAACGGGATTTTTCTGTTTAAGAGAAATCTGCGCGGGTTGATACCGCGGGGCAGCCTCTAGTTAGTATATAATTTTTTTTAACGCTAAAATAATTGTTTTACAGGATTTTCCCGGGACCTACAAATTCATAAAGAATGACGCGGGCGCCAAGCTGTCAAAAATGGAAATAACCTGGAATGGTACAGACACCGAGCCTGAGGCCACGCAGCTCGTCGAGGTGTTCTCAGTGCTCACGGTCGAGATCAGCGAGGGAGAGGATGTTGCCAAAGTTGAAACTAAAATAGTTAGACCAGCAGCTGTAGCTGACACCTGCTAGATAGAACACGGCCCCTTTTGGATCATAATTTGAAATTGATAGTACATGCAATGACTCCTACATACAAACTATGCCGGCTATTATAGGTATACCCCTGCCGGCTTATGTATGGTAGGACTATGACTAAGGAAATTTTAATTTCTTGTTCATGAAAAATTATACACTTAATGAAGATATAAATAATATTTAAATTAAATTTTAATAATGCTATACATGTTCATATCTTATAGTTTTTTTTTTATGATATTTTTAGTAGGTATTAGCGCTCGAACAGACAACGCCGCGCCGCGCCGCCACCCGCCGCACCGCAACACTGTTCACACACGCCGCAACTTTGACACCGCGCTGACGTCACGTGCGATGTTCAGAACTAGCAATGTATTACCATGGACCTAATTATCACGAGAGGACTGTTCATGGCCAAACAAAATCGCGTAATTCGTAAGAAAGCTCTGTTTCTAGGTTTTTTGTCTCATAGAAAGTGGCCCCGCAGGTTGTGGAGCTGGGAAACTATTTTTCGCAATGTTTTTGCTCTTACTGCGACTAGATGGCGCATTTGTTTTATCTTGCAAATTACGCAATTTTGTTTGGCCATGAACAGTCCTCTCGTGATAATTGGGTACATTGATTGCGCGGCGGTGCGGTGGCGGCGTGTGTGAACAGTGTTGCGGTGCGACGGCGGTGTCGTCTGTTTGAGCGCTTATGAATTTATTTGAAGACATCATAATAATTTCAAATTTGTGATAATTTTACATTATATCTATAGTTTTATCTTCTTCCTGCCACTAGAGATCTATCTGTTCTTTTTTAGATCAAAGTTTATTTCCCTCCTCTCTCATCTCTTTATGAATAACCAAGTCTAAATAATACTTTTGATCTCATTTTTTTCTTTTCGTAAGTTGTAATATTTTTTTTAACTTTTTATACCATACTACTCTATGATTTAAATAATTAATTACTACCTTTAAAAGTATAAAAACAATCAACAATTTAAAAGACATTTTATCTCTTTACTCATTTTATAATAATAATGTGCTACGTTATCTCAAGTGTACCTAGGCAGTAGTCATTAGCTAACTGTAAATCAACTGAGACTGTAATGTTGTAGAAAGTATTTTTGAAGACTTAATAGTTATGTACATTGTGTTTGTGTTGTTATGTTCATGCTCATGTCTTTTCCTTGATGATGTTTAAATTGCTATTCTAATCAAGTATAAATAATAATTATAATTTGCGTGTCGCTAAATGTGACTGTTACGATGGTGGCATTATGAAATTGCGATTATTGATTTTCCAATTAATTTTAAATTAACTATCGGTTCCGAAAAAATCAGTAACATTTATTATTTTCGTGGTGTTATAGATTTCTAAACTCAGGTACTTATAGTTTTATGTACTTTTATTTATCCTTTTAATATTTCATATACATATTGAACATTTTATAAAGAAAATATTATTTAGAGATGGTCAATGATGGATGTCTGAGATTATTATTAAAATTTATCGTTGTTATGTGGCATAATATACTATGTAACTTTTTTTGGGTTTACTATCATAATAATGTAATTTAAGAATTAACAATAATTTCATTTTTATTAAAGGTCAATAAATTTTATTTTTAAATTTTTTGTTGCCTGTTTCTTCTATTTTTATAAGAGCCTATTATGTACCTTTTTTTTTGGTAACGGGGGGCCTATCGCATTACCTACCTAACAGAAGTAACTTTAACTATACTTAAATTATAAGTAAATTGCTTTTATGTGGAACCGTAAAAGATGCCTGCAAACACTTCGACGAAAATTATACCTGAGAGTATATTGGGTTGGAGGCTAAGCTTACCCCAGTAGTAGTGGTTTAAAATGATAACCCTCCCTACAAAAACATAAGTATTAAAAAAAGACCTTTCAATATTATCTATTACCAATATTATAAAGAGGAAAGATTTGTTTGTTTGTTTGTAACGAATAGGCTCCGGAAATAATGAGCGATTTGAAAAATTCTTTCACTGCTAGGAAGTTACACTATCCCTGAGTGACATAGGCTATATTAGATTTTTAAAATAATTAGGGATCCTTACCTAAACTCAAATAATGTAACCCAAGGTGCAATATTTTTTCCATTTACATATTTTAACAGGTGGTTTGTTGTTGTTTGTTTTTTTATTCGCCCATTCTGGGCAGTCAAAAGAACAGTCTATAGAGCCAAATCTTATATTATATTTCGTGGTTTCATTTTCGATATAAATCATTTCACTAGGTAGTCCTTTCACCTACAAGGCAACATTCGCACGTTCTTACAAATAACTATTAGTCTATCGATTTAATCGATATCGATTACTCGATTAATTTGAAATTTACCCATGCTCCCATCCCTACCACTCTACGCGCCCATCACTAGCAGCGTCCGCCAAGCCTGTCATTCTTTTTCCGTGCGAGGCAACGAAAGCACGCGTTCGGATCTTGTTCGCAAAAAAATTAATTTTTCAAGATACCGAAAAGATCCTACGAATATTTTAACAAAAAATTAAGTGAGTTATTAAAACTTTGATGGATTTCATTATCCTCATACTATTAATCGAGAGACAATGTCTTATGTTACGGTAAGTTCATCTGCTTACCTACCTTCAAAAAAAAAAAAAAAAAAAAACAGAAATTTCGAATTGAAATTCTGCATAAACTTACATTTAAAAAGTGTAAAAGAAATATTTTTGCAAAGCCATAGATTCGAACAAGAACGAGGCTGCCATACTGCCATAGATTCCAATAGGAACGCGGCAAAATTCAAAACTTTACATCATTTTTTATCATTAAAAAAAAAAAAAAAAAAATTTTTTTGCAAAGCCATAGATTCAAATATGAACCAGGCTACCATACTGCCATAGATTCCAATAGGAACGCGGCAAAATGCAAAAATAATAATCATTTTTAATGAAAGCATAATTTTCTTTTTTCTTCTTATTCCAGTAGGCGAAACGCCTTTACAATGTGAATGTGCCCAGAGCAAATATCATTCGAATATGAGGACATATTTCTAGCCGAAACTATTCCCTACAACCCATGATCAGGTCTAAATGAGACTGAATCACCAAAAATCATGATGGCGACATACCAAGTGCCAATTGCCACCACTGCATCAACAGTGACCACTTTCAATACCGTCACCAAAAACAGGTCCAAGCACCAGCAATAACTTCCTTATTGGAACTGGTAACGGTTACAACAACCAATTGAACTCGGACCCTGAGGCAAAGTTTAAATTTTCGGAACTGGACCCATAAATTTTATTAACCCTGGGCGAAGCCCTGGATGATGAACTAAAGTTGTGTGATTGAATCTACGATAATCTCTCTCAAATGGCTAGAGAAGTCAAGGAAAAAATCCTTCAGAAATATACTATACCTAGCAACTACATATTGGTTCAAGCCTCAAAGCTAAATACTAAAATACTCTCATCTCAACTTGGACTGACTTCACATCACATCGGGGAGTAGGGCCATGGCCATTCTCCTAACTCAAGATATAAAATAGAGGCAATCAAGATTCTAAGCGAGGGCTCCCGTAGTTCATGCGACCTTTATAGCTCGGAGACACAAGCTCGCATTTAAAAGACTGCACCAGTTCTGACCAAGACGTTTTTGAATGTCTTTCAGTACAGTAAACGAGATGAAGCACTGTTCGGTGCCAAATTTTAGAGAAAATTAAATAAAGCTTCAAAATTGAACAGCAATGCCTTCAAATCAGGAAGACAGTAGTCTTCCCAGAAATACTGTTGCTTACACAACACAGCCGCCTCTACGAGCTCCACGGGCACAGCTTGGCCGCAGTTTCAGGAAAACTCAGGCCCTCCTCGCTTTGCGAAAAACAAGGGGGGGGGCGTGCCAGGGCCAGAGTACGAAGATACCACTCGTCAAGCTCCAAATTACAACGACCCATATACCGACGCAGTCGCACGTTTAGAGAACGACCCAAATCAGGCCACGTGCTCAACCACCATTCTGGCAGAA
Source organism: Euspilapteryx auroguttella (assembly GCA_951802225.1). NCBI lineage: Eukaryota > Metazoa > Arthropoda > Insecta > Lepidoptera > Gracillariidae > Euspilapteryx > Euspilapteryx auroguttella. Next base: position 5,525,555 of record OX637648.1, on the reverse strand, counting down.
TTCAGTACAATATTTTTAAAATGTGTTGGTTGTATATCACAAACAATAAAGGTATCCTTAATTGGATTTGTAACAAAATAATTAAATCTTTTTCTAATTTTCCACTTGAGCAATAATATGTTCCTGTTGTAACATGGTTAGCACAGTAACAACAAGAAATGTCAATCGCAACTAATAATTTGCTAGAACTCGTATCTAAAACCTTTTTGACACCAATTCAAATGGAGGTAAGAGATTTAATTTTAACCTAAAACTGTTAAATAAATTTGTAAGTAACTAAACTTCATTTCGAAATGGCAGAACAGCATGCGCAAGCTATTATTACATGGCATCTATTGACCTAAAATGTCTCGTAACTTTTTATTTCTGTCGCTTAAAACTAGCGTAAATACTTACCTACGTTTCCTGTTTAAAGATGTGAACACACAGAATCTTGTTACCCACCTATGATTTCAACTAAATGCCTTATCTTATTGGCTCACGATAGCGCCTAGAACTTTTACTAAGATTAAAGAAGGGGTCGTAGGTCACTTGCGTTCATTTGGTCAAAAATTGGTAATTTTTTGTATGTGACGATATCCTTTACATAGACCGTAGTTACATGGAATATTTAAATTAAGTTAGGTTTACACTCAAATCACTCGAGTGCTTGGGCTTTTTTATAAACTATGAAAATAGTAGCTTATAGCCACAAAATAATAACAAATTTTCAGGATTTAAGTAGATGACTTAAATATGACTTTATCACTTACAAGCCATAAACGTAATAAAATAATAGAATTGGTTCTGAAGTGTTCTCAACTACCACCAGTTACAATCAGAAAATTTTCACAAATGATTGGCATCCTAATGTCTGCTAGCGCAGCATTACAAAAGGCTGGTTGAATCCAAAAATACTTGAAAGGCAAAGGTACAGGTACCTTCTACCTACCTTCTATTCAGAGAATACTATGATAATTATTTTACAGGACCTGAATTAATGAGATAATAATATTAAAAGCTCTTAAAATTTCATTTAAACACAAAAATATGAGTCATAAGTTAACACGGACTCGAGTCGTAAAGTCGTAACTCAAACTTACTATAGTAATTATGTCGTATTATTAGCAATATACTAAGCCTTAGATGCCCCGAAACTTAAACAATTTGTTAATTTTTGTTTTGGGTAGATAACATATTAGCTATCAGCTAAGTACATTACCACACGAAGTTGCATACAATTTCCTAATTTCAATTAACTTACCAGATATATTTGGCCTTGGTTCGAGAAGCTAGCTAAAAATTTAGCTATTATCATTTAGCATCCAATATTACACGAAATATAATTTAGAGGCAGATCGAAGATTTAATTTAAAGATGCTTTTCAAACATTCTAGCGCAAAACTTAAGAAATACTTTTCTTTGAAACAAGACCCAGATGCTACAAAGGGGGCATGCATATTTTTTCTATGCCGGCCGATCCTTCATTTTCCGTTTTTCTTAACGGCCTACAAAAAATTACTGAGGACGAAACGACCAGTATTCTATTATTCCCTTCTAGTACTTCTAGACCTGCCTGTTATCCTCCATTGATTGATATAGTTATTTCGTAATAATCACTTGAGGGCGTGACGAAAACCTATGTTGTCTACTAACAGGGACCGTCACCCTCTCCTACTCACGCTTACCCTGAGTGCCGCAGTATGCTCGAGCAGGCAATGCCAGGTCTCATTATCCCCTCAACAGCATCTCATCAGCATCTTATACTAGCCTCACTTTCTAATATTACTATTCAACAATATCAATATAATGTTTTTCAATACTATGATTAAATTAGATTCTTTCGAATGTTCTGTTTTTAGTGTAATTACTTTTCCCTCCGATGTCTTCGAAAAAGACGCATCACAGGATTCACAGGGCATCATCATAAGAGCCACCGCTTTATCTCTGCTTTTAGGCAGAAATATTTCTTCGGATGATTGCATCAGCACCTTCCTTAAAGGTGTTATAAACTAATACCCAATCCACCAAAGTACACAGATACTTGGTAAGTATCCACAATTGGTTCTCAAAAATCTCTAATAATTTATACCAAACAAGAATGAACTTATCCTAGACAAAAGTAGCTTTACTAACATTATCTACAGCCTACAGCACACATGGTTGAAAGTCTTTCTCTAAATAACAGATTATTATAAATAAAAATAGCAATGGCATTAGAATCATAAAGTAAATGTAAATTTTATCAAAACTATAGGCGCTAAATGCAATCAAAAGCTATCAACCATTGTTAGTTTTACTTTATCTTACGGTGAATCCGTCTATATATAAGACGGTTATATAACCTTAACTAAATAAATCAGACCTAAATAAGCCAATCACCTCTTATTATCTGTGAAGCGTAACGTCCTCACAGGAACACAACAGCATAGTCATTAAGCATGTGGATCAGGCAGATCCTTGCGGTGTACGGCACACACAGCAGCACGCGACACGCCGCCGCCACATCGGCTGCTCATGCTACCGGCGTCAATCTTGATCAGATCAAAAGACGGCCGCCTGGACCTCTACCTCTAACAAGTTTGCTAAATTTATCAATGACCTATGATGATTGATTATCAATTTTTTATCAAATCTCTGACCAAATTAGTTCATTAAAAAATATACAATAAGTATATTAGTATGTTATAAATTAATGTAGCTGAGTACCTACCTACCAAGTACTTACCTAAGTAACTACGCAATGTTAAAATTTGAAGTACTCTATAAACTAACTATAATGATTACTTTTATATGTTAAAATATAGTGTTTTTAACTAATAAGATGAGTAATATTATTTAATAAGATTTGTAGGTACCTATACTAAGAGTTTAAATAAAACTAGCAAAAATTACATCTTTTTAATTAATATTGTTTCATTATCATGAAAAAATATAGACAAAACAATGTCTCTAAACATCTACCTAGTGAAATGATTTATATCGAAAATGAAACCACGAAATATAATATATGATCAAACGAACTTCTCAAGTGAAGTTCGATCAATATTATATGAGTGGTTTCATTTGAAGATATAAATCACCCTCCCTACCCAAATCCCGAGTTTTGTCAAAAAAGTCAATAAACGACGTAATTTATGCCAGAAATCTATCTCTAAAAAGAATGACAGGCTTGGCGGACGCTGCTAGTGATGGGCGCGTAGAGTGGTAGGGATGGGAGCATGGGTAAATTTCAAATTAATCGAGTAATCGATATCGATTAAATCGATAGACTAATAGTTATTTGTAAGAACGTGCGAATGTTGCCTTGTAGGTGAAAGGACTACCTAGTGAAATGATTTATATCTTCAAATGAAACCACTCATATAATATTGATCGAACTTCACTTGAGAAGTTCGTTTGATCATATATTGTATGGTGTATAACGAAGTAAGCTCGTCTAACATAAAATTATAAAATTCGGTGAAAAAAATACTTAGTTACAGAGTTACTTTTTATTATTATTAAAATTAGTACGTAGACATAATATTTTGTGGTTACATAGAATTATTCAGCATAAACATTGTTGAGAAATCAATGCTTGCACCAGCTTTCAATGTTTTTGTGATTTCTGACTGAACATACATGCATAAAATTATTATTTCTTACAAAGCGCAGACTAAGTCCAGCCTTACTAACAAAATATTACACAGTACAAAACAAATAATTATTTCACATGACTATCTATCTATTGAAATTATAGTGTTTGTTCAAGTTGCTCACGTAATGAGACGACGGATTGTCATGGATTTGAAGTTGTAGTGTAGCGTGCAACGAGCTGCCTACAAAGATCACAAGGGCACGTCAAAGGTGCTGCGCTGAGCCAGGCTTGTGCTGGAGCCCGGCGCTTCGCCGCTCTGGGGGCCCACTTCTCGTCCAACATTCTGAAATGAAAAATAAATTAATTACCTACTAACTGGAAATCTAAACTTGTTAACTTGATTTTGTGCATAAAATTAAGAACCTGATAAACCAAATTTTTTATTTGTATTTATGTTTGTTTATTTACACTTGCACATTTGAGAAAAGCACTATACAAGCCTAGGCTGAAATAAGATATTTTCTGGCAGACGGCTTTGTGTGCAATTGTGCATATTGTCGTCCTACCCAGCATGACTACATTACAGGCCTCAATAATAGTGACCTTACTATTGCTTAGAATCTAAGCCTTAGATAGTTCAATTACCAATTTTTAAAAGCCCTACAAACCAATGTACAGAGATTTTATATTACTAAAATAAATTTACACATACATAAAATAAGAACTTTCTCTTTTCTCAAGTAGGTTAAAATAGCTAAAACCTTCTCCTGAATGTATCAAATACTTTTGTGAAAACCGCATCAAAATCGGTTCAGCTAAACTCGAGATAATCGCGGACAAACATACATACATACAGGTCAATCTGATAACCTCCTTTTTTTAAGTCGGTTAATAATAATTGGTCCCTGAAAAATCAATGAAAGATCTCACCTTTACATGAATTTGATTTTTGAGCATTGCCGCACGTAGAATCAGCATAGATGTCCGTCTCTGGTACTCCTTACCCATGGCTAAGCTTTTCTCAAAGGTGGTGCTTCTTTGATCCACATCCTTGGCATAAAGTATTTTGTTATGTGAATCTATGCGAGCTTGTATTTGGCCTTCCAGTATTAACTGCATTAATTCATCTTCTAGTGCTGTGACCGTGCGGTTGAAGGCAGCAGCCATAAGGCGCATGTCAGCCGAAAGATATGGGCTGAAGTACTGAATGAGGGCTCTGTTCCGTATTTGCATGTACAATGAATTTAAATGTGGTGCTAAATACATATCTAACAGCAGGTTATCCTTTATCTCGTCCAACAACCTTAGGCAGGATGCATACTTAGATTCATAGAATTTAAAAATGATGTCACGTAATTGTGGCTCTAACTCTAGGAATAATTTAAAAGAACTGCTAACTATGACTTGTTTTTGCAATTCAGAGCGGTCAAATGTGGCTAGAGCACAGAGTCCTCCATACACAGCTACATTATTGCTGCTCAGCAGTTCAGGGTATTCACAATGGTCGATGCTGGCTCCCAGGAAATGCTTAGCAGCAGACTTGTACTTCTTTGTTGCCAACTCGGCCAGGCCTGCAGCACATTTTAAACGTGTCAATATTGATTGGTTGGAATCTTTGCCTGGTACTTCATTAAAGTCAGGGGTACCTTCAGCTTTAGAGACATAGTTAAGAACATGAGCCCAGTTTTGCAAGTACACTGAAACTTTAACAACATTGAGACACATCATGATGATGTGTTTCCCACTGGTGCAGTAGTCCCGGGCGCGCGAGTAGCACTTCAGAGCACTGGTCAGGTCTCCAGTGTCTAGGTAGTGATCTCCAAGGTCATCGTGACCTCTCCGGATGCTTTCTTTTATTGAATTTGTTTTATAGTTCTTGAGATCTGTATCTAGCTTCTCTAGTTTGATTGCTGCTTTCTTGGTCTTGGCTTCTACCCACATATTGTCCAGCACCGGTATGTCCTGTGATCCCATCTGGACAGCCACGTCGGGAAGCCCTGCACATGCTAAGGCTTCGGCTAGTTTTTTGTGTAGAGTTTGATACAGACTTACGTTATATGTAGTCATAACATATGATATTGCCATTTTCAGGGCCTCCAATCGCAGAGATGGACAATGGTCTGCTACAAACATAAGTCTGTACAGCTTGGCAAAACCTGTGTAAGATGCAGCATATGTTTCCAAGTCAAGGGTGGGATTCTCTACCACATAGCATTCTGCTTCATTATTCTCATTGTCTTCCAGGGGAACATCCACCTGCATGGGCTCGGCGGCATTCTGCAAACACAACAACACCACGATTAGGATAGGTGGCAATGATGAGCTTATCTGATAGTCATAACGAACAAATATTCCACATTGAGATATGAACAATAAAGCTTACCATCTCGAACATTTTCTTGCTATTCGTGAGTACAAAATATTCCTTCAACCGAGAAAACCAACCTAGAACACAATGAACAATGATTAATTTATGGGATAACAGAGACGCTTTTGAGATCAAAAGTTTTGCATTAACACTAGTAAAATCATAATCAATTGAATGTAATCTCTAATTAACAGAAAATTAACACACATTACATTACCTGTAACATTTTGCGATTCTCATTGGCACAGCAGCGGCATTTTTTTCTTTTTGACGTGACGACGAAACGAAAACGATCACAGACTAAACCACAGACCAACTAGAGATACTACGTATGATGGATGAGATTCAATATTATCTATGACTAAGCAGCAGTTTGTTAATTAATGTTGGTTGTTATTGTTGTTCTTAAATTCGCCCATACTGGGCATGCAAAGGAACTTAGTCCATACAGCCAAGTCTTCAGTCAAGTCTGTACCTAGTAAAATTCTTTTAACCTAGGTTCCTGACCTAACCCATTGAAATGCGAGGGTGGTCGTGGTCTCACATTTAAATGTTCAAACTCGCGGGACATCGATCAGAATTGAGCGCCTTCCTTTATTTTTTTACTTCATTAGACAGTTCTCCATAAAGGGCACATGATTACACTAATTCCACCACACTAGCACAGTAATTAATAGCCACGGAAAACTAATTTATTAAACTGAGAAACAAAAGCCTGGCATTTTCCTCACGCTTCGCGCGAAAAAGACTTAAGAAAAAGATAATGTTGCTAATAAATCTAAAAATAAAAGATCGGTCATACATCTTGCATTTTTTGAGCACAGTAAAGTACAGAAGTACACAGACAAACAGACAGACAGACAGACACATGTCATAATATATTGTGCCATATTTTTGATATTTGGCGCATTGCTGTAAACTGGCTTAAAATAAAACTGAAACTCGTCATGCGCCAGTCATAGTATTTGTTCTGTTGTTTTTTGAACATTTCAAGGTAATTTGAATTGATTTGAATTCTGAAGTTTTGTCTCTAATTCTCATATCATTTTTAAGTTTATTTTGTAGGAAAAATACTCACGCGTGAAAACTGATTCTTTCGTCCAAGTTTTCTTTATTTCCATAGAGTTATCTGCAATTGCGCACCATGCAGGACATTCTCCTAATGATTGCTTTTCTTTGTTTAACATACACACACCATTAAATTACGAAATTATTTGATAAAATTAAAATATCTGCCGATGTTTACCATTGAAAATGTCTGAAACCATTACGCGACATAGAGAGGATAGAGGATTGCTAATGTTACCATTGTAGATTTTTAGTGACTCTTTAATTTTGTAGGATTATAATAAGGAAATAAGATAACATTTGACAATTTCTTTGCATTCACGTGACGTCACTAAGGTTTAATCTATTGGTATTCAATAATCTGAGCTTTATTCGACCCAAATTCGACCATTCTGGGGAGTCGACCCAAAGTCTATAGATAGTCAGAGCCAAGTCTTTAGTAGTATCTTTTAATCTATGGCGTAACGAAGTTAGCCGGGAAAGCTCGTACAAAATAAATCTGATAAAGATGCCTAAGCAACAGACCAATTGATGATGACGGTGCGTACGCGCTACCTTAATAACAATTTAAACCGCAAAGGCTGTTTTTTCGTTACCAACCACCATACTATAAATAATTAAAGCCCGGGCAAGCGACATATGCTTGGTATCGCAATATGCTTTAATCATGGAATATTATAATTGTGTTTCCATCAGAAAATACCTAAACGCCAAATAAAATCGAAAAGTCCGCGGGTAAAAGTACCCAAGCGACATCTAACTTTTATTCTATCTAACTTATAAAATACCTAATCTATAGTTTAATTAAAAAAAGTTCTGGAAAAAAATAACCAAGTTCCATATACAGGATGTTTCTGACAAGGCGGTAATAAATCAAAGGAGGGATTCTGCTCACCATACCTAACAACTTTTCCAAAGCAACATGGGTCGAAATCTCAAAACAAAAATCAGCCGTCCCGTACATTGACCCCGTCAGCTGATCGAAACCAATGTATGGAACAGCTGTTATTTTTTTTTAGATTTTGATCCATGTTGCCTTGGGAAAGTTGTTAGTTATGGTGAGCAGAATCCCTCCTTTGATTTATTACCGCCTTGTCAGAAACGCCCAGTATAAATTAATAAAAGACGATCAAAAATATCTTCATTCTCCATTATATAGATTTTATATTCCAGGAAAAAATACTTAACCAGAATTACAAGAGACATTTAGAATAGGGTAAACATACCTTAGCAATAATTTATCTATATCTATACCAATATTATAAAGAGGTAAGATTTGTTTGTTTGTTTGTAACGAATAGGCTCCGGAAATACTGAACCGATTTGAAAAATTCTTTCACTGGTAGGAACTCAGAATAATAATAACACAAGAAAAAGCCTATACAGTCAATCACTCAGTGCGCAGTGTAGACAGATGAGCTATACATACCTATAGAGATATGTGTATGACAGCTAGGGATGTTAATCAACTACTTACGTACCAATTAACGAGATGTCGATAAGTTATTTGCATTGGGTGCATAAGTATACTTACCGGTTTTATTTTGCATCTAATACTTTACGCAGAAAAAATCTTGCGGGAAAGCTAGTTGATTTATTAAATAAAAATTAAATTTAATAAATCAACATTTATTTAGATTTTTAAAAACATTTATTTAAATAGCATTGCAATGTATGTATGAATGATTGTTCGGATGAAATCTTACAACTCAATTTCAAAGCATATATCTTAAAGGTGGTAAGTAACTCTCGGCATGGCGCGAAACTCAAATTTTCTAACTTAATCAAAAATGAATACTTTTGCCAGAATAAGTAAAAAATGCGAAAAAAATTGAATTTCACGATTAAGATGAAATTTTGTTCAAATTTTTTTTTATTGTTGATGAAAGATTGTTCTTCATCAGTACTGATAGTTTAGCTCTCTCTTCTTCCGCGTAGGTATGTAAAAAAGTTTAAAAGAATTCGCGCATGTAAAAAACCAGCTCCCACATACTAATCGTTATTATCACATATTATCGTTTTTGAAAGACAGAGTCACCGATTTTGTGTATATACTAGAGGCTGCCCCGCGGTTTTTCCCTCGCAGATTTCACATAAACACAAAATTCCCGTTTTTTCCCGTTCCCGTGGGAATTTCGGGAAATCCCTTCTTAGTGCTCACCTACACTCCCCAAGGAACCCACGTGCCAATTTTCAGCTTTCTACGCCCAGTAGTTTAGGCTCTGCGTTGTCTGTCAGTCAGTCAGTCAGTCAGTCAGTCAGTAACGGAAGAGTTTTATATATATTGATAAGAAACTTGATTTGGTCTTTCACCCTATACAATACATACACAAAATCAGTAGGTCTGTCTTCCAAAACCGTTGCAACGTTCCAATGTGGGAAACGGCTTTTTTAGATACGCAAAGTCATTCAAATGTTCAATATATCGATCATGGAAATGCCAATTGTCGTAAGGGACATTTTTCGAAATTTCGTTTTTGATGCCAGCATACTCAGTTTTTCACGCTCTATCGAATGGTATATTTGAAACCTCTCTAGCTTCCAAAAAATGTCCTTTACGACCTGACTTTTTTTGGGCCTAGCTCAGAAATTTATTAAAAAAAAAGCTTTATGGAACATTTAATTTTTCCACATTGGCGTAAGGGCCAATAAATTAAAATATTCTTGACGATTTTTATACGGTTTTGTCAATATGTCCTTTACGACGTAAAAAAAAAGTTGTAGTATCTAAAACTCAAGGTCGTAAGGGTCGTAACTTAATGTTATGTTTATTATAACCTCAGATTTTATGTATTATTTTGTATGAATTTGTTTGAAAATAATTTTTTAAAAGTACCCATTCGTTGATCTATTTAATCAGCCTAAAAAATGTAACTATCTCTGAGTGGGTACGACGTCAAATGTCAATTTGCATTACTTTTTAGCTTTAGAATTTGTTGTATTCCTTAATCTTAACGTAACGGCGGGTTTTAAGATAACATAACAACTGACGAACTCACTATTTCTGTTGATGCCTAGTTCATTTATATCCCGAGTCTTAAAGACATACTCGAGTGCACAGCGGCTGCGGTGAACAGTTTTAGGGATATAACATAACCCTTTCTGAAACCAGTCCTCAGGAGCCTTCGAGCTCTGATCCTGTAGCCCAGCTGACATAGTGGCGTTTTATTTCCAAACACTTCGATATACCAATAGGCACCGCTGAAGAGATTGCAGTACTACCCAGCTTCAAAGGCTTTCCCATAGTCCACAAATGCTAGACAAAGAGGCAGATTATACTTTTCCGTCTTCTATATTACCTGCCTTAAAGCATGTATGTGGTCCATGGTACTCCACCTTTACGAGAAACAGCTAATTCAAAGGGCGAAGACGTCAAACCTGCGCGCGAAACGATTCTTGATGACTCTCAAGAGCAATTTATTAAGGTAGCTTAGATGTTCTTCAGCTGGTTTTATGGTCTGAAGAACAGTACTAACAAACTTCTGTTCCACGTTTCTGGCGTTATCCCGTCGCTAATATCAGAATTGAACCGTTTCGCATTTAAATCCCCCTATGTCAACTGTGACGTAAGTTTTTGAGCTATGCATAGCATGGGATACATAATCTCCACTTTGTCGTTGATCGATGTGGGAGCGCATACTTGTATAACTTTTAACAAATACTGCTAGATTCATCGACGTACAAGACACGCTACCCTTGCCGTGATAATATTGGTATTTACAATGCTGTGAAGGGAATTGTTCACTATGCACCCGAAACCTTCCTGGGATTGTGGTTCTCCCTCCTCAACAATAATGTTTTACCGTAACGAACTCAATTCCTGCTTTAGCTTCGTTGGCCCGGGATCAACTTTAGTTAGTACTCTCTGTCCCACATTTTCCTGACCGCTACCAAAGTGCAAACTAGGCCAAAACGTAAATTTTAGCGATGATTATACTAGTTAGTTTGTCATAATTGTCACACTTGGCAGGCAGGTTGGAGATCGCAGTTTGACTGTTGTACTAAGCTGTTGTAGGATCATCGATGGACGCTACTGCCCATGCTTCGGTTTTTTTCATTTAGTCGCCTTAGCCATATACATGGGAGATCGGGTGCTGGTAATCTAGTCATACATTACGTTACATACCAACCATAACAAAAAAGCTTTTTAATGTAAGTCTTGTGATTATTTTAATTGGTCTAACTGAAGTATTCATTCCTTTACCGTGTTAAAAGGAAAATAACTTTAAAATTGTTCTATAAACGAATTACTACTTAACTATCTTCTTTAAAATGTTGATTTTTATAGTAGAAATTGAAGATTAATAACTTATTTTCGTTTAAATCTTACGAGGGCGCTTTTGGAATTCCTAGGTATTTGTTATTTTATAAAAAATATTTACTAAATTTTTATTTTTTTATTTTAATAATAAATATTAAATCTTTAATGTTTGTAATGTTAAAGGGTAACCAAACAATAACATTTAACACTATAGGCTCAATAATATATATATTTTTTAGTTTCATCAGTACTAATAACAACACACTTGTTGGTATTTTAATACCTTTACGCCCCTCAAATTTTACATAGTAATTTTAAAATTTAATATTATAATAGACATACGACTACATTGGAAAAACACAAATGGGACTTACAACCAATTATTTTATAAAGTTAAAAATAATGTATAGGTCGTAAGGGAAAAAGTTGAAAAAAAGCTCTGCGTAAGGGACAATGTTGCTAAAATTGGTAGGGCGTAAGGGACAAAATCTTCTAAACCATTAGTTGTAGCGTATTCAAACTAAAATAAATGAAAAGATCTTCAAAAATTAGCACTGGTCTTCTTTTAATTGATCGCTGTAAATCAAGGCAATCAAAAGTTACAAAAGGATTTGTAAAAAAAAAATTGTTTTTTGGCTCTCCTGAAAAGTCGTGCTTTGTCCCTTACGACAATTGGCATTTCCATGATCGATATATAAAACTCTTCCGTTACTGACTGACTGACTGACTGACAGACAACGCAGAGCCAAAACTACTGGGCGTAGCGGGCTGAAATTTTGCATGTAGGTTCCTTAGGGAGTGTAGGTGAGCACTAAGAAGGGATTTCCCGAAATTCCCACGGGAACGGGAAAAAACGGGAATTTTGTATTTATGAGAAATCTGCGCGGGAAAAACCGCGGGGCAGCCTCTAGTATATACACAAAATCGGTGACTCTGTCTTGTTGTCGTCTTGTCTAGTTATTAATAATTTCCTTTTTACAAAAAGAGACCCCTGCCTTCAATAAAATAGGTACAGTCACGGACTAGGAGGCCGTAACAGATTTGTCTATGGTTTCGTCACTGTATTACCAAAGAACAAGAGCTATTTTGCAATACAGAAAGAACGGAAGTGTTACGCCGATCGTGTCCGCCACTGTACTAAAACCTTTTCCTGAATCTAACAAATACTTTTGTGAAAACCACATCAAAATCGGTTCAGCCAAACTAAGATAACCAGATAAGAGACAATCGCGGACAAACACACATACATACATACAAGTCAAACTGATAACTTCCTTTTCTGAAGTCGGTTAAAAACGAATACTTTCGTCATAATAAATAAAAAACACAAAGATTTATGAATTTTGCGCCATACCGAGAGTTTCCACCTTAAATCCGCCCGGCCGGCTAGAGTTTTAGCGAGAAAACAAACCCCGATTGATTTTTATATCTTATAGTAGATAAAAGCTAGAAGATTATCATTTTTAACCGACGAAAAAACAAAAAGGAGGAGGTTCTCAATTCGTCGCGTATATTTTTTTTTTTTTTTTTTTATGTATGATCACGCATAACTTTTTACTGTGTGGACCGATTTTAATAATTCTTTTTTTAATCGACAGGGTATACCTTGAAGTTGGTCCCATAAAAATTTGGAAATAAAATTCCCACCCTAAGGGTGGGAAAATAGGGGTGACTTTTTGGTCGGCGGGTGGATTTATCCACTCACAGGTTGCATTTCCGTGTTGCATTATAACTTTTGATACCTACCTACAATATCTTTGGAAATGAAATAAAATCAGCCGAAAGACGTCCACTGCTGGACATAGGCCTCCCTCACAAATCGCCTCACCGACCGGTCGTGATCGAAGCTCATCCTGTTAGTCCCTCAACCTTCACCAGGTTGTGTGGCCACCTTGTGGGGTGCGACCACCCTGTGATGGTTGATTAGCAAAAAAATTAGCCCAAAAAAAACTGAAAAGCAAAAAATAAAAACTTTTTATAAAAAAATTAAACCGCCGAAAAAACTGAAAAGCATTAAATAATAGGGAAACATTTTCTATTAGGCCTTAATTTACTCACTTCTTAAAGTAATTTAGGATTTCCATGAAATTTTGAGTCGGTGCCACAGAATCAACGAATAGAGATCACTAAATTATCTGAAATTCAAAGAAATAACCGAAAAACGTATGTCGCTGCGCATCGCACTTACCATAGATAATGAATTTGCTTGTGTGGTGTGGCGCCGACTTAAAATTTCTTGGTAATCCAAAATTACTTTAAGAAGTGAGTAAATTAAGGCCTAATAGAAAATGTTTCCCTATTATTTAATGCTTTTCAGTTTTTTCGGCGGTTTAATTTTTTTATAAAAAGTTTTTATTATTACCCGATTATTAGTGATACAGTTACATTACTATACTCTGCAGATTATAAACATTTGATAAAAAAACATCGACTCTAACGTTGGTCGCGGCACATCACTAAAATCTCGAGTGGGGAGCAAGTGGGGAGTGTGGTTAGGTGCGGTGTGGAGGCGGGCTTGTGCGTACCCGCCTCTCGCGTCTCCTTCAACCCCGCGATTATTGAATTGTTTTTATAAAAATAAGTATGAAAATCGACTTACCGGTGAAATGTAACACTTGATTTCGATTTGGTGTGTTTTCTGTTATCATTTTTGCAACAATCAACTGCACATTTCACCATAGTGACGGCGAAATACGAACAAAATCTCTCCAGGACCGCACGGTACAAGCAATCATCACAGACTATAGACGCTCGCGGCGGGAACGCCTTTTTGTTCTCACCTGTGTCTACTGTTCCCACTTGGATGTACTCCCTCTATAGCTGTAATGTATACTCTAAGGGTAGGAAGCTACATTAACCCCGAGTGTCATAGGCTATATTAGATTTTCAAAAAAAATAGGGATCCTTACCTAAACTCAAATAATGTAACCCAAGGTGCAATATTTTTTCCGTGGTTTACATATTTTGACAGGTGGTTTGTTGTTGTTGTTTGTTTTTTATTCGCTCATACTGGGCATTCAAAAGAACATAGTCTATAGAGCCAAGTCTTAAGTAGGTAGTATCTTATATTCTATGGCGTTACGTAGTAAGCCGGGAATGCTCGTTTTTGATAGTTTCGACAAAATATCCAAATAAAAAAAATAAAAAAAATTATATCCCTAAGTAAAAAAATAATAAAAAAGATCGAAAACTTGTCGCTTGGTCGCCTTAAAAAGATGGAAAAAGAGGGAAATCCAAAATACATAAATTTCATCGTAGAGACATAGAACATCGTAGAGAGTAACACCAAAAGACGCAGAAAAATCTGACGATTCCAACAAGGTATATAACTCAATATCGCCCATCTTGTCGCTTAGGTACTTTTTCTTTCCAGCGTCGATATCATATTATTTGGGCGGTTTTCAGAAACCTTGTTCTATAGAAAAAGACGATGTCCTTCCACGTCCGGCTCGTTTTTAGGCAATCCATAACATGTAGCTTATTTTGTATTATTTATATCGATTTATTAATAAAAAAACCCTACACATATACATTAAAATCTACAATAAACAGTAAATTTCACAAAAAATATTAGCAAAAACAAAAAAAATATGCGAAATTAAGCGTGTCCTCCCTATATTAGCAAGGTTCAAAGTCAAAAATTTAATTGATGTCTTGCTTTTAAGGCGGATTCGGCAACTTTTTTGGGATCATTTAATGTCCTAAATTTCAAATTTAAACCCTTTTACAAGAGTTTAGAGTAAAAAACAATAAAAAATTACAAGTTTTTGTTTTCTTTAAAATACGTTCGAGTGGAATTCCTCAATACGTCACGGGTACTTTTTTCCAAGTTTCAAAGAAAAAACTACCTTATCTAGGATTTATTACGATAGATATCAATATTTCTACTCCTTGTGCATTTACCGTATTTGATTATTTTCATCAGTTTAATCAAAAATCAGTCCAAAGTGATTGTGTACGTCACGGTGTCAAAATTTCCGTTCAACTACGAACGGGCATTTTGAAGGTAATATAGATTGCTTATTATTAAATTTTGGCAGTAATACGTGTTATTTTATCTAGTTCTGGATTAAGTTACTAGTTTCTTATAATTTTCATCGACCGAGGAGTAATTTTGATTAAATCCACGACGGGTAGCTATACGTCACATCCATTACGTGGCGTGATGTACTAGCGAATGTTAAATGTGATGTAATGGAATTCTAAAGCTTTGAGCACATTGGTAATTTACTTGTTATTACCTTCTTTATGGCTAAAGTGATATTATATTAAAAGAAGGACTAATTTTCTGTAATATAGTTATTTGAAGTTGTAAGAAAGATGATCAACATCACATCATAGTCTTAGCCGGAAGATGTCCACTGCTGAACGTAGGCTGAACGTAGTTTGGCTTTGTTCTCTGTTTGTATGTCATAGTCGTTTAAAAGAGATATTTTATTTTTATTGTAAATGTTGAAATTTAGTTCACATCCTAATTATGTACCCGCTATGCGTATTGTATCGTAACGATTGAGTTTTTTTTATATTGTGACTCATTATTACCAGAGGGGTAGACAGGGGTCAATAATTATGAATGTCACTTGCGACAATATAAAATACAAGCCCGAGAAACACTTTCTTGCACTTCAGAACCTTTAAAAAAACCGCCTCATAAAATAACTGTAACAAATCAACATTCTCATCATGTTATTTTTAATCAGTTGTTTTTTATTGCCATGTGCATAATTCTTTATAATTCCTTTACGTCACGTCATTTTCCAATACCGTGACGTGTCCCACCCGATCTGTGTTATTTTATTGATATAATTTTAAAAGTATTAAGATAAATACTATGTAAGTTATATAAAAAAGAAGAGCAATTAACATAAATTTTCAGGAGTTTATATAAATATGTTATAATGTGTCGTATGAAGCATACAGAAGCTAAGTTTTGAGGCGGTGTGTGCCAAAATGTGACGTAATTTTGTATTTAGGTTATTATTTTGTATTAGTATTATATGTCGGTTACGAGCATAGATGTATAGAACAGATTTTTTTTAGTGAGTCTTATTGTTGTAAAGATTTGATCAATTGAGCCCGTTGTAAATATTATTACCTCGTTTTAATTTCATGAAAACTTAAAACTGTGACGTAATGGAACACAAAATTGAACAAGTACAACTTTGACTTCAATTTACTGGTAAACTAATAAAAATTCAAGCGAACCATTATTATTTTCTGAAAATATAATTCATTAAGATCAATTAAAAAACGCTTCAAGTTATTTTTGACCGACGAAAAAAAAGGAGGAGGTACTCAATTCGACACGTATATATATATATTTTTTTTTTAATGTATGATCACGCATAACTTTTTACAGAGTAGTTCAATTTTGATAATTCTTTTTTTAATCGACAGGGCATGCCTTGAAATTGGTCCCATAAAAATTTGGAAATAAAATTCCCACCCTAAGGGTGGGAAAATAGGGGTGACTTTTTGGTCGGCGGGTGGATTTATCAACTCACAAGTTGCATTTTACGTGTAACACTATACATTTTGATACCTACTTACAATATCTTTTGAAATGAAATAAAATCAGCCGAAAGACGTCCACTGCTGAACATAGCCTCCCCCACAAATCGCCATACCGACCGGTCTTGTCGTCCCTGTCAACCATGTCGTCTGATCACCTTATGCGGTGTGACCACTGACCACCTTGTGGGAGAAGAAAAAAATAAAACCCTGAAAGAACTGAAAAGCATAAAATAAAACTTTTTATCAAAAAATAAAACCGCCGAAAAAAAAACTGAAAAGCATAAAATAATAATCGAATTACTAAGTTCTTAAAGTAATGTAGGGTATATACCAAGTAATTTTGAGTCGGCGCCACAGATTCCTCGTACAAAGATCATTAAATTAGGTACCTTAAATTTAAAGAAATAACCAAAATTCGTGCGCTGCCGCGCATCAATCTTTACGTAATTATGGAATTTGCTTGTGTGGCGCGCCGACTTAAAATTACTTGGTATATACCCTACATTACTTTAAGAACTTAGTAATTCGATTATTATTTTATGCTTTTCAGTTTTTTTTTCGGCGGTTTTATTTTTTGATAAAAAGTTTTATTATATTTTTTTTTACGGTGGAATTCCATTACGTTACGTACAACGTTTCAGAAAACCGCCCATTTGATCTTTGAGTATTTTAAGGAGCTTATTTTGAAAATTTCAAGTCTCTAGTGTCATTAGTTTAGATTTTAGTATAAATTTGTTTCATCCTGTATATAAACTCAGGGGCAAAATATAAAAAAATAAACCTGAAATCAAAACTGATGAAGTTACTAAAATCTTGGGTCTAACTTGGAATAGGAGTGCAGACAAATTTTAGTACACAGTAAAACTTACCTCAGAAGCTGTGCCTGATACTAAACGCAAGGTCATATCAGAGATCTCTCGTTTGTACGACCCTCTAGGTTGGATAGCGCCATGCGTCGTTGTCTCTAAGGTTTTCATACAAAAATTGTGGCTGGCGAAGCTTGATTGGGATGAAGCACTGCCCCAGCATCTTCGAGATGAGTGGGAAACTTACAGGGCAGATCTTGTGAAACTGATCAATTTCCGCATTCCTCGTTGGCTACAATGTAGAGATAACGATAAATCAGTGGAACTTCATGGTTTTTGTGATGCGTCATCCATTGCCTTTGCTGCCGCAGTCTACATGCGTGTCGTAGATTTGCATGGAGATGTGCATGCTCATCTAATCACAGCAAAGACAAAGGTGGCGCCGTTGAAGCAGATTTCAATTCACGGTGACGAGGTTGTTGGTAGAAGTTGCGGGACTGATTGGTTTACCAAAGTCACGTTTACACACTTGGACAGATTCATCGGTAGTTTTGGCTTGGTTAAAATCGTTTTCAAGTCGTTGGAAGACCTTTGTTGCCAATCACACATCTGAGATTTTAAGTTCTTTAGATGTTGAGCAATGGTGTCACGTACAGTCTGGTAAAAATCCGGCAGACTGTGCGTCGCGCGGGGTATCACCTCTATAGTTTTACTGGAGGATAAGTTGTGGAAAGAGGGACCCAGCTGGTTGCGTGAAGATCCAATAGAGTACAAAAAGGATTCTACACTCACCTCTCTGGAAGAAAAAGCAGTTAAAGTTAATTCAGCGGTAGCCAACAATGAAAGCGATGATGACCTGTTTGCTAGTTTCTTATATTTTTAAATGAAACACGAGATTGTTCAACTACAGGCGCGTGGTTTGAGACCGGAGCGTCCACCCTACCTTTTTAAAAGTACTAAGTACATAATACCTATCAAGTAAAGAGCGTAACAGCTTTGTCTATGGTCTCGTGCGGCCTAGACTGTATTACCAAAGAACAAGAACTATTTTTCAATACAGAAAAACCGGAAGTGTTACGCCGTCCCAGACCGCCACTGTACTTTCTAGGAACCTTTCTTTTAATTTAATTTTTAAATTTATTGAATTTACCTACGATGATGGTATAGGGTAGATGTACATTATTATCTGTACTTTAACATTGTAGAAGGCAAAATAAATATATTGAGTATTGAGTATTTTACCAATAAGAACCTTGTTGGAAAAGCTGATAATTACCCATGCCTCGATTTATATACTTCAGTGAAGCTTCAGCGCCTGAAATCAGCGCCGTAATTAATAAAATCGCAATACCGATTAATCATCGTGTTCATCATAATCTCAGCCGAGAGAAGTCTACTGCTGGGAATAGGCCTCTCCGACAGATCGCCATAGAGAGCGGTCTTTCGCGGCTCTCATACAGTGTGCTCAGAACCTTCACCTGCCCCTATTAAACACACTTGCAATAATGCTTTTCGTAGTTTTCGTCCACTTCGCGTTTTTATGTACCTAATACCTATTAACTTTTTGCACTAAGTATAGGACTTCTTTTTGGTCGTCTGACTGACCACCACGTGAGGGCCTGCGTGCTCTAAGTACGTAGATGTTTTAACTTTTTCGTTGCGTTAACTTTTTGACTTCGTCGACCATTTTAGAGTTCAGTATTAAACCTGCCGACATACCTATATACCGGGTGTTTCTGACAAGGCGCTAATAAATGAAAGGAGGGATTCAGCTTACCATAACAAACAATTTTCCCAAAGCAACATTAATAATAATAATAATAATAATAATAACACATCACACTCAGAGCCCCTAACTAGGAAGAACCTGTATCTAGGGTGCCCGAAACACACACAGAGACAAACATCACACCCAGACCGGAAACAAACACCGATATTCATCATATCAATATTCGCCCCGCCCGGGAATCGAACCCGGGTGCTCACGCTTCTCAGTCCACATCACTGCCAACTGAGCTACGGAGCAGTCGAAAACATTGTGTTGAAGTCTCAAAACTAAAATCAGCTGTTCTATACATTTGTTTCATCAGCTGACGGGGTCAATGTACGGGACAGCTGATTTTAGTTTTGATATTTCGACCTATGTTGCTTTGGGAAAGTTGTTAGATATGCTGTTCCAAACCTCCCATTTCATTTATTACCGCCTTGTCAGAAACACCCTGTAGATTGTATAAAAAATTCCAACTTTTGTAACTAAAAAATCAACTTACTTGCTTACCCGTAGGTTTGTAGTGTAGAGTGATTTAAACTGTAGGTAACCTAAAAGAGAATAAAGGTACATATTAGTATGTTAAATAAAATTTTTCTCAGGGTTCCGTACGCCAAGAAAATAAAAAGAACCCCTTTTATTTAAGATCACTTATTGAGTGTCAGATATACAGAGAGAGCATCTTCCTTTTTCTGTGGTCAGATATTACAAAAAAAAAAATAAGAATTGCTACGACAGATACCGCATGCTATACCCTGCTATGCTATGCTGCCTGGTAACCTTCCAATCAGAAGTGTTAACATGACGCATGCGCTTAAAGCGTTGTTCACCTATCGACTGTCTGACTGAAACTTTGCTGAAACGTCAAACTCCTCGCGAGAACCCTGAAAAACCTAAAATAATTGATTAAAAAATTGCTGAACAAAAAGTACATACAACTTAATTTCATGTATGACTCGGTCTCTGTTCGATGCGCATTGGTTTTTGTTCTCAATGACACTTCCTATTAGAAATGTTTGCTTTAAAATATACAATGAATGTTTTTATAAAGAAATTTATACGAAAACTCTTAAACGTGCTTAATGTATGGCCAATGCAGAGCTTCGATGATGTTGCAAAACAATGTAAGTTGAAGGTACTAACTTTAATAGGTACTAATTAAATAAACACATATTTTTATAACTTAGGTTTATTTAAAAAAGTATTATTTAAGTTTATTCCTGTAGAATATACAAAAATAAAGTAGCTTAGGTATATCTACCTACCTATGTCCTTTTTCAGGCTCTAGAATATCTCTGTACCGAATTTTATTTCCATCGGTTCAGTAGTTTAGGCGTGGATTGGAATCAGTTTTTTTTTTATATTTCCTAAGTGAAACCTAAATAGTTTTTTCAAATCTCTACCAGGAACTCTGTTTACAAAGTATCGCGCAAAAATAATTAGCTCTTTACAGTAATAATAGTGTTTCAATATCTATTCCGTGTATGTATCGTATTTAAATTTAATTTATTTTTAGTCACTTCTATAAATAAACTTAACTTTGCAGTGAAGCTGTAACGTGTGTAGAGCACGAAGTCGATGATTCAGATATTTTATTTTTAGATTTAGTATTGATCGCTTCATGCATCAAACAAATCTTAATACTTTGAGAATAGAACTGCGAAGTTGTTCAGTCTGTTTATTAAATGATATTCTAAACTTTATCATTTTATGGTCGGTATTTAAATTTTGTTTTTTGATGGCTAATTGATCGGCTTATACATAAAAGTGTGTTAAAGTATGAGATAGATCCTGTTAACGATCTAAGTAATCTAATCTTGGTTGTGATTATTTACTTTTGATAATTATCGATAATGTGAGATAATATTATAAAAGCAGTGAAGTTGAGGGTTTATTGTGCATTGTAGGTGGTTTAGTTGTCCGTGGGACGTGTGGATACGAGTGTTCGCGATGAAAGCGGTCCTGGTGTTGAGTTTGGTGTGTTTGTTGGGATGCGAAGGCGCGGTGGTGACGGGCCCGCGCGGCGAGGCGGAGGCGGCCGCGGTCGCGGTCAACAACAGGCCCATCATCGGCGTGCTGTCGCAGGAGCAGTCTTTTTACTTGCACTCCAAGTACCCTGAGGAGAACTACACGAGCTACATCGCCGCCTCCTACGTCAAGGATGTTGAGGCGGCCGGCGCTAGAGTCGTACCCATACTGTAAGCTCTTTGTAACATATAAAACTCGTGTCCTTAGTTACTAACTTAATTAATAACTGGTTTATTTACTGTCTGACTCACAAACAGACAATGTACAGTAAATACTTATTTCAACATATATTCAAAGTAGAGTGTAGACAGGGGTGCACTAAGGATTTTTCACATTTAAAACTCGCTCACATGGATTGTCAATTTTTATTTTATAGCTTCGGCTTTAAAGTTCAACGCAAGTGTTATTTTTCACACTTTTTTCAGAATTGGCAAAGATCGCGCCTACTACAAGGACATTATGAGCAAATTGAATGGGTAAGAGTTTTTATGAATCAAGTAATATCAATAAAATGTATCTATGTGTATAAGTATATCTATAGTAGATATATATTAAAAGTGCTTTATAATTACGTACGAACTTTACTTAATCATTTCTATAATCATCATTACAATTGTGGTGGGAGTTTGCCGTATTGTCAAGCTTAGTATTCAGGTTGCCGATCGGATTGAGGCTCTGCTGCTGCCTGTTCTTTTCGGATGGTACCTTAGTTACCCTTTACTACACCAATGGGAGGATATGAGATAGTGGTATTCTATGCTACCATCACACGGCCGACAGAATACGTTAAATACATAATTTCAGCCGAAATACGTAAAATACTGGACAAAGCCTCTTTTCCTTATTGATAATCTTAATTAACTGGTATTATGCTACACTTAGCAATAACATTCTTCCAACTTTATTGGACTCATCCACATTGTGGGGGTACGTTACGTATAAGTCCTAATATTAATTTTATCGATTCATGTAAATTTTCACCTTCCCAGTGTGCTGTTCCCCGGCGGAGCCACATACTTCAACCAATCCGACGGGTACGCGGACGCGGGCCAGCACGTGTTCGAGATCGCCAAGGAGCTGAACGACGCCGGCGACTACTTCCCGCTGTTCGGGACCTGCCTCGGCTTCGAGCTCTTCGTCATCTTAGACTCGGGCCGCAGCAAAGAGGAGAACAGGATCCGATGCTATTCCTACTCGAATCTGCCGCTCGACTTTACTCCAAGTATTTTTTTATTATCTACTCGATAGCAAATCTCATTCTTTTATCTATAGGAACCGGCGAACGTTGTACCGATAACAAGTTTGTTATTTGACCGATACTTATTTTTTTGAAAATATATACTAAATATAACATTGCATTGCCCATTGCATGCAAATTCAATTTGTTGGTACCCTGAATGTATTAATGTACTTTTCTATCTTACTTTGTATGCAATAAAGTGTTTTCTATTCAATATCTATATCATGTTAATCAGGAATAGTAAAGGATTCTAATTGTGAATGAATTTTAAAATCGGTCCAGTATAGTTTTGGAGCTTCGATTCAAACAAATAAACATTTAAATCTCTCCTCTTTATAAAATTGCATACAAGTAATAACTTTACATAATACAATTTAAGGTACTTAGAAAATAATATAAGTTCCATGCAGTAGGTGACCTTATCGCTAAAAGCATTTTTTTCTAGGCAACCCTTACTCAATTATTTAACTAAGGGTAAAGAATGGCACCAATAAACGCTTGATTGTAAATTTCTCAGATTTCCGTACGAGCAAAATGTTCAAGGAGGCTCCTGAAGACATCATCGACATCCTAGCTCACGAACAGGTGACCATCAATGCTCACCAGTTCTGCATCGTTGACGAGGTTCGTCTATTGTTTTATAGATCATTTACTACTACCACACACACATATTCACTACAAGTACATTAGGTACCTGGTTTGCTTTACATAAGTAAGAAAAACAAGTAGGCTTTAAGTGTCTTTTTTATAAGTCTCGAAAAAGCAGTTAAACTAAACGCATATACTTACTTATAGTAATTCAGTTATATAGTTAGTGATAGGTTAGGTAAGATATTATGTTATAAATATAGCAACTATAAGTACAGTGGCGGACACGATCGGCGTAACACTTCCGGTTTTTCTGTATTGCAAAATAGCTCTTGTTTTTCGGTAATACAGTCTAGGGCTAACGTAACCATACACAAATCTGTTACGGCCTCCTAGTCCGTGACTGTACATGGTCTCGTTATTTCAGAATTTACGTGCCTATAATCTGAGTCGAGAATGGAGGGTGACGTCATACAGCGATGATGACTACGGAGTACAGTTCATAGCCAGTATGGAGCATACCCGGTTAGTGTTCTCAAAATAATTCATAATTCATTATCAATACATAGTATAAAATAAAGTTGCTTCCCGCGTCGGTCCCTATGTATGCTTAAATCTTTCAAAATATGCAACGGATTTTGATGCGGTTTTTTTTAATAGATAGAGTGGTTAAAGAGGAAGGTTTATAAGTATAATACGTGCACAAGATAGTTAAAGGTTAGGCGGTACGAAGTTCGCCGGGTCGACTAGTGTATGTATAAATTAATATACGATTTCATAACGATTATGTTAAAGTGTTAAGAATTAATTTCAGGCACCTGTGCCTATTTAGTTTTTGCGACAAAAAAGATGTAAGTACCTAGGTGGTTTTGGAATGTCCGTGGCACTATTGAATGTAATTTCATTCATGAAGTCTGTCCCTATGTATGCTTAAATCTTTAAAACTACGAAACAGATTATGATGCGTTTTTTTTTAATAGATATATTTTGATAGTGATTCAAGAGGAAGGTTAATGAGTATAATACATGTACAAAATAGTAATAGATTAGGCGGTATGAATTTCACCGGGTCAACTAGTATAATATAAAAGCAATAAGAGCCTTCATATATTTTTTCAAATAGTTAAATTATCGTAATAAGTGTTTTTTTTTATACATCTCATTAATAATAACCTATTTGCCTTGTCTTATTTCCAATGCAAAACAACGTGCTAGCTAATTGATGATAATAATGGTTTAATTTACTAAAAGATAAAAGTAATTATGAAAATGGTAAATTATGCCATTTTCGGATTGAATTAGCGTCCATTAGTCTGAATTTTATAGCAAACAAAATTTTAACATTATCATTAAATACCATCTACCGCAATTGTTTTCGTCACGTTTTGTGAACTTGCTTATCTAAAACTGTCAAAACGTTCTCAAAGTGATTAATATTTTCCAGGTACCCATTTTACGGTGTTCAATTTCACCCCGAGAAGAACGCGTATGAATGGAAGGCGAGCAAGCTCCACCCTTCAGACAAGAATGCAATCAAGGCTAATCGTTACTTCATGGACTTCTTCGTGGACGAGTGTCGAAAAAGTCAGCATAAATTCACCAATGCAGCCGAAGAAAATGCCTACGTCATCTATAACTATGAACCTTTGTTTACGGGCGTGCTGGGTAGCGCCTTTCACCAGTGTTACTTTTTTGAGCCCAGGGGTACTGTACGCACATTGACAGAAAGTGAGACGCAATGAGAAAAAAATAAAAGTAAAAGAAATGAGTTATAAAATTAAAGACAACTAATTTACTTACTTTATTTGTTTTATTTATTAAGTTAGCTGTATATTTATTCAATCTTCTATTCTATAATTTTAAATTCGTTGTTTATTTGTCTATCTGTATGTAGGTATATCTTACCTCGTGATAACGACTGTAGAGATTTACCTGAGTATCATTTGTATTAATGAACATAAATTTATTTAAACATTAAAAATCGGAAAAAATAATAGGTCGGAGAAAATGTCCTTTGCGTAATAAAAGTCAAAACTTTTTTTTTATAATGTAGGTATATACAACTAGTGTGCTTCCGGCGGCTTTGCCAGTGCAATTTCGCCAACAAAATCATTTTTATCTGTTCCCGTGGGATTTTTGGGACTTAAGGTAGAGATATCAGAATCCTTTTTCCAAGCTTCTCTTTCTACCTACCAATTTTCATCAATATTCGTTGAGAAGTTTAGGCGTGAAAGCGTAGAATAAACCACTTTCACATTTTTTTTTAAACAAAATAAATACCTATCAGCCATTATTTCGATAACTTGTGGTCAATGTGTAGATAGCGACATAATTCCGATTCTGCAGAAATATTGGGTCTTCTGATAAAACCTAACTATCTTGCATGGTTGTTGGTAAAATATCAACAGGACAATATACCGTTTTGTCTTTCATCTCATGACTGGAAAATTACTATCTACTTAATTATGGATGAGAGATGAAGCTATTAATTTGTATGTACTTGATTTGTACTTTTCTTTCATGTCTGCCTGATGTGTGAAACATTATATATAAGTACATATTTTAAGAATGAAACTTTACGAGGTAGCTTCCTTCAAGTGGCAGTTTTTTTGCAATTTGTAAGGTACGCAAATGAACAGATTATGACTAGAGTACCTCCCCTGAAAAAAAAAACTATTTCTCGAATATGTTATTTTACCGCTTTTTTGCCTTTGTCTAGCACAATTTTGTTATTACCATCATCGTTTACGCCATCACAGACCAACAGAGATACTATACGCCATCCCCAAGAAAAAAGTTGAGGGTAGGGTCGTAGCTTGCTTTCCTAGCCAGGATACCTAATGCTTACTAGCTTAGTAAGATTTTGGCCATAGTTTAGAAGATAAATTTTTTTTTTCTGATGGTTGTCACAAAACCTGTCAGTGACCTAGCACCAACCCACAAGCAAGGAAAGCTTCCAGTCGTGGTGTCCAAAAACTGCCATCACAACAAGACCATCAATATTATTATAAATTAAAAATAATAATCAAACTTAGTATCCCTAGACAGCCAAATTGTTAAATAGGGAAATATCCCAGCCCTAGGTTCGACGTCCGCTGCGGTCGCTACCTGTTACCAATGCTATTAAATTTCAAATCAAAGTTAGCCAATTATACGGTTTGTTCCTGCCGGTCTGTTATTGTAATTTAATATTTTCGATAATTGGACATTGCCCCAAGTCTTACATATAAATAAATAATTATACCTAGATGAAAAATAAAATAACTAATACATATAGGTATGAGGGTAAAAAAACTAAAAAAAATAGATGAGCGCAAATCCAGTCTTTTTAGCGAGGTTTTGGGGAGGCCTATGTCTAGCAGTACAATGTCTTTCGGCTAGATAATGAGTGTAAGATTATTCTCGCTAAGTAACTAATTTACGCAAATATTAGTCGAGGCTTTTATCACGATATCAGTCAGACCTTGGAAACTTCATGACATGCAAATCCAGCTCACCAAGTTTAGTATGATGTTGCACGGACCTAAATATAATGGGGTGAGCGACGACGGCGGCTTGCACTCGGATTTGGTACCTAAATAACCACTCAATACAATAGCGGCCATCCATTATTTAATTGACAACAGCATTTATTGCAATCAATATGTTATTATCCCAATCCAAAAACTGGCACGTTATCATTATATCGACATCGAGTGTATACGTCTGCCATACGCCGCATTTTACGTTAAAAAAAAGCGCATGCGAAGCTGAGTAAACACCCTAGTGAAATTATCAACAATCAATATATATAAAACTCTTCCGTTACTGACTGACTGACTGACTGACTGACAGACAACGCAGAGCCGAAACTACTGGGCGTAGCGGGCTGAAATTTTGCATGTAGGTTCCTTAGGGAGTTTAAGTGAGCACTAAGAAAGGATTTCCCGAAATTCCCACGGGAACGGGAAAAAACGGTATTTTTGTGTTTATGAGAAATCTACGCGGGAAATACCGCGGGGCAGCCTCTAGTAACATAATATAATGTTCATTAATTAATTATATACTTATTAAAAACAGTATATTAACTTATGTTGTATGTTGTATATTACTTGTTACTTTAAGTTTTCAATTATATTCTGAGGGTCACTTAAGATATTCCTGCATCTAGAGTATTCTACACCTCGCATGGGGCGTTTAAAACCTTAACCTACTTATTGGTGTGTTGTGTTGACGTAATTTTCCGATCTGATTGCTACGGCCGCTAAAGGTCCCTTTAGAATGGGGGCACTTGAATTGCGTGTACAACAGCCTTGAGCGCAGCTTTCCTAGCCCATATTCTATTTATAGACGGTGAATTTTTGGATTGAGGTCCTTGGGGAGGCGTGCTCATTGAGGAAGGCGCATCGATCCACCAGCGGGCGGCCGCGCTCAGCAGAGATCAGCCCGCAATGACCCAGTTTTCGGAACTCAATGGGAACAGCGGTAGACAGAGACGGATGGCGAAACTATAAATTACTAATTATTATTATATGTTTGTATGAATAAAGATTTTTTAAATTAAATTATTGTAAGTAATTTGTATATTTATCCATGATTCTTCAGTATAATCATTATAAACTTTAAATATTATATTTTGTTAACAATAATAATGCGCAGCTTACATATTATACTTCATTGAAATAAATACTTAAGACTCGTGTATTATAAAAAATTGTGAACTTTTTGGATGTTATAAATTTCGAATGTATTATATTTTTATGTTATTTCTTGCATTCAAGCAAGGCCGCAGCATGGCATACTGCAGTAGGGTCTCCGACCGCGCGACCCATTTTCCGCGAGCTGACGTCATAGCTACGCCCCCGGTGACGTCACAGCCGAGCCCCCGCGGTCCCATTCAAAAGTAGAACAGTGTATCGCGCAGCATCTTTCAGCGCTGCACACAGAGGCAGGTGGCCCTGGCTGCTGAGCCTCGAGGCGCACGTAGAGGTGATTCCGAAGGTCTGCCGTACCTATTTTAAGAACAAAAGGTCACATTCAACTGCCAATAAGTAATTATTATCCCGAAATTTGGAATTCAAAATTAATTAATCAACGGAGAGCTATATTCTTAAAAAAATATAGGAAAGCCTTTTTTTATAAAACCATAACCTAATAAAGTATTGATGGCAAGAAACTTAATTATTATTAAAAAAAAATATAATGAATATACGACTCTACTCTGTTTTTTTTTTTTTAAATTAAGGAGCTTCGATAACAAATGAACAAGAATGAATGAACGCGAACGAACAAGAATGTCGGTGGAGTCTACCAAAAACATTTTAAACTAAAAAAATATTTTTCGAATTTCGTATCGCGGCATAAAATTTTATCCAACTTCCCCTCCATTTTTCCATGTATTCTCACCTTTTAAACCTTGCCTGGACTACTACAAACATTTCAAAACCAAAATCAGTTAAATCGGCTCGGCCGCCCCGAGTTAAAGTGAGAATAACGAACCTCGTTTCTTTGTTTTGTTTGTATGTAGTAGACTAGAGAGGCTGTGTTGGTTTTACCCTCGCAGATTTCTCATAAATACTACAATCCCGTTTTTTCCCGTTTCCATGGGAATCTCGGGAAATTATTCCTTATTTCCCCTACACTT
The DNA here is from genome assembly GCA_951802225.1 of Euspilapteryx auroguttella. Taxonomy (NCBI): domain Eukaryota; kingdom Metazoa; phylum Arthropoda; class Insecta; order Lepidoptera; family Gracillariidae; genus Euspilapteryx; species Euspilapteryx auroguttella. The sequence goes on along the minus strand of OX637648.1, from coordinate 5,496,732 downwards.
CCCAAGGATCCCACGTGTTGAATTCAGCCCGCTACGCCTAGTTGTTTTGGCTCTGCGTTGTCTGTCTGTCAGTCAGTCAGTAACGAAAGAGTTTTATATACATATATGGATTGATAGATAGTAAGTAGAGATCTACTTACTAGATAGACCTGTCACCTTCATATAATATGGATGTTCGTAGCAGGCACTTACTTAAATATGCATTTGGATTATGAACACATGTTATCCTCGCCTCGACACAATTATCTTAGGGTATTACCCTTTACGCATACCGACTATGAGAAATGACCCCACGCCGCCATTTTACCGCACAAAACCTTGTGTGTGGCCACTTATGGTTTTAATCTGTATGATTCTCTTCAAGAGATTAAATGATTAGAAGTCGTCGATATACTTATTTACTTGACCTTGATACTTGGGGCTTTAAACAACTTTAAAAATATTGTACTGGCCTTATGTGTGACTGCAGAATCAATACAAATCGCTTTAAATGATTATTTATTAAGTAAGAGGTATAGTTTTAAGTGATAACAAATCTATCACTAACTTATCCTTGGCCTATAAAACTGCGACTATGTTATGGATAACATTTCCTTTCAAGAGCTTAATGTGCTTTTAATCTCACCCTCCATCACTGGCGATGGCAGCAGGGAGGAGAGGCGAGGATTCAGGATTATTTTTTTCTTTCAAGACTTTCAGTACGATGGTTGCACGAATCCTATGCTATTTTTAACTAACTAGAAAAAAATACAAATATTCGATTCGTCTAGCATGAAGTCATACCTAAATGTCATAAAAACTATTTAAAGAAACAGTTCTACCGATATTATTAAAGCCAAAATACTCGATTACGGCGACCCTGACGGGCCCTGAAGCCTGAAAATACCTACGCCAAAGGGGCCTGGAGAGAAACGATGTTTTTCTATTGGTTAGCATTTGCTTATATCTACTATGATATAACTTTTTGTAAATATGATACTTTTAATATTTGAAGGAGAAATCAAATGAGCTAGGTAAATTTTGTCCAAAATTTATTTTTTTTACTTTTGGCGTCACTGCCACTAAAAAGTTGATTCAAACTAAATATTTTTAATAATAAACAATCCCTAATACGAATCAATCAATATATATAAAACTCTTCCGTTACTGACTGACTGATTGACTGACTGACTGACTGACTGACTGACAGACAACGCAGAGCCGAAACTACTGGGCGTAGCGGGCTGAAATTTTGTATGTAGGTTCTTTAGGGGGTGTAGGTGAGCACTAAGAAAGGATTTCCCGCAATTCCCACGGGAACGGGAAAAACGGGATTTTTGTGTTTATGAGAAATCTACGCGGGAAAAACCGCGGGACAGCCTCTAGTAAAATAATATAGAAATACTTTTCCTATTCAACGGGCCCTAAATTCGTATCTGTACTCGATTGGCCTAAAAACCTCGTGAAAACGGTAAAAAAATTAAGATAGATAGAAGCGTCCCAATCTTGGTTGCGTTCATCGCGTCACGTACGTGGCTATCTAGGTCACGAGGGTGTGAGAGTTAGTCCCTTTACTACGTCCTTGAAACAGGTAACTGAATAGTTTTAAACTAAAAGTACTAAGAACACTATGTTTGTATAAGAAACTAAATAATGGTTTTATCATTGTCTTTATATATGTATGTATTTCGGGCACCCTGCACTAGAGAAGACTACGAATAGACACACGCACGACACTATTCAGTCAGGCTTTGAGTGCGATGCCGTTTTAATTTTATGAACTTGCTAATATGAATTAATAGTTTTTTTTACTATTAAAAACATATACAAATAATTATAGGTATTATAATAATACAATTAAACAATTAGGTAATCGATATATATAAAACTCTTCCGTTACTGTCTGACTGACTGACTGACAGACAACGCAGAGCCAAAACTACTGGGCGTAGAAAGCTGAAATTTGGCACGTGGGTTCCTTGGAGCCTCTAGTCGATATATATAAAACTCTTCCGTTACTGACTGACTGACTGACTGACTGACTGACTGACTGACAGACAAAGCAGAGCCGAAACTACTGGGCGTAGCGGGCTGAAATTTTGCATGAAGGTTCCTTAGGGAGTGTAGGTGAGCACTAAGAAAGGATTTCCCGAAATTCCCATGGGAACGGGAAAATTTTCTAGTTGTAAATATAGACTAAAATAAGTGTTATAGATTTTTAATTTAAATATTTCCTTATCGACCATTCAGGCTCGTACCTGGGCCAGTACATCAGCCTGGCCATCTAGCTAGGTAACGCAGCCATCCTGCTGGGCACCGTGCCGACGGGTAGTGACGATTTGGAAGAAATATTTATATGTAACTAGAAGCTTCCCCGCGGTTTCACCTGCGCAGATTTCTCCTAAAAACAAAAAACCCGTTTTTTCCGTTCCCGTTATTACTTAGTGCTCCCCTACACTCCCCAAGGAACCCACGTGCAACATTGCAGCCCGCTACGCACAGTAGTTTCGGCTCTGCTAATTAAGTATTTATTTATATGAATAAAGTATTTATTCATATATTTTTTTTGCAAATATAGTTTAAAAAATAAATGTATAGAAAAATCATTACTTAAAGTAAATATAATAAATAAAAACAATATTCTATTCGGATTTATAATTTAATGGAATCGCAAAAAAATATCTGGGCTAAACTATTTATTATTTGTGATACAATATTGATATAAGAATATTTCTTAAGTTACATAGTTCAGAAGTCTCTTTGTTCATATAGAATAAACAAGAAAATAAAACCTAATTATTTAAAAAATACCTACTATTTTTATCTATAATATTAAAATGAATCGCAAAATGTGTTGGTAAGCGGATAACTCAAAAAGGCCGGGACCAATTTTACCAACGAGAAAAAATCGAATAATTACCGGGAAAACCACAAAGTAGATTAGGCGGTACGAAGTTGGCCGAGTCGACTAGTGTATATATGTATATAAAAATTAATTGTGGTTCGTTAGTGTTGCTAAAACTCGAGAACGGCTAGGCCGATTTAGTTGATTTTGGGTTTTTTAATATTCGTAGTAGTCCAGGGAAGGTTTAAAATTTGAGAAAATATTTAAAAAATGGAAGGGAAGTTAGTAAATTCCATAAAAATTGTACGGCGCGATACGAAGATCGCCGGGACAGCTAGAATTGGATAAAATAATCTTTAATTACAAAAAAGGAACCCGCCTTCAATAAACTTACACATACATCAACTGAGCACCTCCTCTTTTTCTTATTTACTTAAACCTTCTCCTGAATGTAACAAATTTTAATACTTATCTGAAAACCGCATCAAATCGGTTTATCCAAACGCGAGATAATCGCGGACAAACATACATACAGGTCAAACTGATAACCTCCTTTTCTGAAGTCTGTTAAAAATAAAGTTCGGACATAGATATCTAATGTTAAACTGCAGTAAAATGTTGTATAAAAACTGGAATTTAAAGTAACTTTATGCAAAGTTCATTGATTTTGATGACTTTGATTATTCACCTATAACTGATAACTTCACTAGAATCCGAACTCATGCTTCTATTTGAACGTAACACAATGCTCCCAGAGCCATTGGCATTTAAAAGGTATTTAGGTAGATGGCAATTTAATTAATTTAAAAGAAATGAATCGTAATGTTTCTAATAGATGGGTCCTTAGGTACACAAGCGAATACAATTTTATAATATAAGTATTTTATTGAATAGCAGCGCTATTTAGATAATATGTAACTCAAAAATAAATAAATCTATTTAATTTAAATCAACAGCAATATTCGATCAACTCTTTAGGTTAGGCTGCAAATAGTGCTCGACCGACGGTCAGGGTTGATGACATACGTCCCGCAGTACCGGGCCGAAGAATAGGACTGAGGTAACCCCTGCCTGTCGTAAGAACCGACTAAGAGGGGACCCTGGGGTCTTTGAGTGCATGAGGCCTAGTGAATCCATATAGCGGCCCCGAAAAGAGCGACGGAACGCGGGTGTCGCCTAAGGGCTGATGACACGGCGTCGGTTGTGAAAATTAATAAGGAGTTGAAAAATTTAGGACGTACTTATCCCCACATGTTACCACAAGGAGAACCTCTGAGGGGGTATTGCCGTAATCGCCATGCTTGGCAGGCGGGATGGCGATCGCAGTATGGGGTCTTCTCTAAGTTTGTTAACGAAGGGCGCTGCTGTCCTTTCTTCGTTTTTTTAACCCCCGAACAAAAAATTCAGAGAGGGGTGTTATAATTTTTACGTGTGTATCTGTCTGTCTGTCTGTGTATCTGTCTGTGGCATCGTAGAGCCCAAGCGGCTGAACCGATTTTCGTTTAGTTTTTTTTGTATCATAGATAATTTCAGGCCGAGTGTTCTTAGCCAAATCTGATGAAGATCTGATCAGCGGTTTGAAGATGATCAGCTCTTGAAAGTATTTGGTAAGGTTACCATGACCTGGTCTGCCGTTTGAAGATGATCAGCTCTTGAATAATGGATGAGAGCAGCTAACTAGCTTCCTTATGTCTGATAGATTTGAAATTTGGTACCATGTTACATCTATGATATTGAAAGTATATGTTAAGGTAACCATGACCTGATCAGCCGTTTGAAGATGATCAGCTCTTGAATAATGGATGAGAGGATCTAACTAGCTTCCTTATGTCCGATAGATTTGAAATTTGGTACCATGTTACATCTATGATATAGAAAGTATATGGTAAGGTAACCATTACCTGATCAGCCGTTTGAAGATGATCAGCTCTTGAATTTATTTATTTATTTATTTATTAGATTCGCCAACAAAGATTACATTTCACTTACACTAAGGAGTGGAACAAAATCGACTTATGTTAAATGCATCTTCAATTACAGGCAAATACAGCATGCACGAATGAAACATTTAGAACACTGTTAAAAAATACTAAGCTATGTTACTATATTAACCTTATTATAACCTTAATTATATTTAAATTATATACAACCTAACAAAAAATATTTTTATTAGTATGCTAGATTGAAAGAAGCTTCAACACCTCAAGTTTAAACTTGTTTTTGGTAAAACTAAGACAAATGTCGGATTTCTTGTATATTCTGCCAAGAGATTTGTACATTCTGCCTAGGGGTGAAAACTTTCCTAAGTTAATCTTTGCGCTTGTAGTGCGAAATAGAGTATAAGTGTTAAGCCTCGGAAGAACCCTAGGAATGCTGATGTTCATTACATGTGAATAATGGATGAGAGGATCTAACTAGCTTCCTTATGTCCGATCGAGTTGAAATTTGGTACCATGTTACATCTATGATATTGAAAGTATATGTTAAGGTAACCATAACCTGATCAGCCGTTTAAAGATGATCAGCTCTTGAATAATAGATGAGAGGATCTAACCACCTTCCATTTGTCCTATCAATTAAAAATTTTGTACAGTGTTACTAATGATATTGAAATTATATGTTAAGGTAACCATGATATTTTTAAGATGATTAGCTCTAGTTCTAGTTAAGTTGATGAGGGGTCTGACTGGGTCGGGGGTTTTTAAATTTTTAAATTTGAGTTATTACTACAAATATGGAAGGAGATGGAGTGGTGAAACGTAACGTACACGGCGAGCTAATTAACTCATACCAACACATTTTTACCTTTTATACAAATTGAAAAGTAAGCTTAATTTATTTTCCATAAATACCACAAATATTACTAATGGAATTCCTTTGTGATGATTTGTGATTGAAAAAGCAAGTGGTTTTAACGAAGCCTTTTCCTCATAAATAAGTAAAGGTAATGAAAAGTTATTATTAAATTTGATAAAGAAGTAACTGCATTGTTTGCCTCCTCAGAGGCTCGGAGAGCAGTCACGTTACAAGCCACGCTAACCGCTCTGAGGAGCGTTAGCGTAACCACAGAACGTCTTGCGGCCAATCTTTAAGGAGAGAAAATTGAAAAGTTGCCGAAAATAACTTACTTAAAGTGTGTTCGAATCATTTTTACATAAATTAATAAAAAGTCCCTATATATGAGTAACAAATTTACTTAACTACCTAGATATGGCCCTATCGGGAATGTTGCAAGATATTATTTGGAAATAATACCCAATTTTACTTGTTACGTGAGCTGGTTTTGAGCTGAGCTTAACTAATTTGTGCGTGTGTATTTTGAATTTCATAAACACTGGAGGGGTGGAGGAGTTGTTATATCCTGTGATCATGTATTACATTCACTGTATAAAGTTACCCCTCCGCCTGCGATTTAGGTAAAAAAATGCTCTTTGACTGCAAAGATGTACATACAATCATCCTTGCAGTCAAAGAGATTTGTTTTTACAATATCACGATAAATAATTACTAACTTTGAAGGGTGAACGATCTTCTCGTTTGAAAAGATACATACATACAATATATTGCTACAGGCCAGAGCATACGTATAAAGTTTAGAGTCATTATACTAGTAGGTACCTTCATTTGTGAATGGATTTTAATGAAACGTGAATAGTCAAGTATCTAAGAAACTAGTCTTTACAAATTTACAACTTTACAAAACTTAAAATTTGAATAAGACGTCTTAAGGATTTAGTTAGGTCGATAAATCATAATAATAGTATCAAAGAAACAAATATAATTACCTATAATAAACTTTCTTAATACATATAGTAGGAACCTATAATTAAAATTAGCTGAACTTTCTTTATTAAATGTAATATTCAATGTTTATTTGTGGCTGACAAAATGCGCCATCGCTGTTACGACACGGTGCTCAGTTCTTCAGAGGCCTCCGAGAGAACAATGTGAGAGTCCACGTGATCAGTATTTTTAATCCAGGCTGTTGCAAAGAAACGTTGTGAAATACTCAAGCTTCTTCATCTTTTTAACCCCCGAACGAAAATTCAGAGAGGGTTGTTATAATTTTAACGTGTGTATCTGTCTATCTGTCTGTCTGTGTATCTGTCTGTGGCATCGTAGAGCCCAAACGGCTGAACCGATTTTCGTTTAGTTTTTTTTGTATCATAGATAATTTTAGGCCGAGTGTTCTTAGCCATGTCTTATGAAGATCTGATCTGCCGTTTGAAGATGATCAGCTCTGAAATAGTGGATGAGGGGATCTAACTACCTTCCATATGTACTATCGATTTAAAATTTGTTACCGTGTTACTTCAATGATATTGAAAGTATATGGTAAGGTAACCATGATCTTTTTAAGATGATTAGCTCTAATTCTAGTTAAGTTAATGAGGGGTCTGACTGGTACGGGGGTTTTTTAATTTTTAAATTTGAGTTATAACTGAGAAATAACACAAAAGTGAATACCCGTTTAAGCTTAGTGCAAAACCTTAATCGATCTGATTCGATTAAGTTTTTTGATGAGTATCAATTCATAGTATAAAACAAAGTCGCTTTCTGCGTTTCTAGGGATAGCCCTATGTATGCTTAAATCTTTATAACTATGGAACAAATTTTGATACGGTTTTTTTAATAGATAGAGTGATTTGATTTAAGAGGAAGGTTTATAAATATAATACATGCACAAAATAATAATAGGTTAGATGGTACGAAGTTTGCCGGGTCGACTAATAAAAAGTGTTATAAGATTAGTTTAGAATAAATAACGATTTTACTGTGTTATTATTCTTTCAAGTGATTTTCATTAAATCTTATTAAAAAAATATTAGGTACGGCCTGAAAATCGTCATCCTCCAACGAAAGTCACAAGATTGGAAACCGCAGAGGCGGCGCGGCACGGCGGGGCGGGGCGGGGGGCCAGCGCGGCGCGCGCGGCGGCCGCGTGACCGACGACGTTGGAAAACATCTCCACGACAACCAGGTGGATGAACACGCTTCTTGTGACACTCGATTATTTGTTAAAAGATTTTATTTCACTTTTAATACGGTTTCATTCCATTTGTTTTATTATTACACAAATGTATCCGTGAGGCCTTTTATAGACCGTATAATTGAAAGAAAAGGTAACTAAAGTTGATATGGGGAAATTTACTAGCCAAGTAAAGCATATTTGTAAAATTCATAGTTCCGTACAACGAAAAGGGTAAGTAATAAAAATAATTAAAAAAAAAACTACATATAATAGTTAAAATAAATAATAACCGTTAAGGCCCAATAAAATAAAATTGCATAAAACTTGCCCACGCTCCAAACACCGCTGGTTATTCGTCGTTGAGTGCAGGTCCTATCTGCATTTAATAGTTGGCTCTTTAACCCTGTGCGTCATGCATGTTACGCGGGAATGTGTAGGATGAACTCTTACGACTATACCAGCTATTATTACCCACTAGTCGCTCTGTGAGCGGTGGATCTCCCAAAATAGTATTCACGGATCAGAGTTCCTGTTCCAGTTGAATTTCTAACATTTAAAAACTGAGCACACCACAAAAAATTAAGTAAGTAAGTACTTGAAATTACAATTCTCACAAAATTTAATGATGATCAGAGGACTGCGCCCTGTAGAGGAGATCACACATATATTCGAATTAATTTTTTGCAAAGCTGACAATCATAGACTAGATTGATCATCGAGAGATTAAAAAAAAATTAAACCATTAGTACATTTGCGAGAGGAGAGACTGTTCCGTGGCTCAGTTAGCAGTGATGTGGACTGAGTAAGCGTGTGCACCCGGGTTCGATTCCCGGGCGGGGCGAATATTGATATGATGAATATCGATGTTTGTTTCCGGTCTGGGTGTGATGTTCTTCTCTATATATGTTTCGGGCACCCTAGATACAGGTTCAACCTAGTTAGGGGCTCTGAGTGTGATGTGTGTTATTATTATTATTATTATTATTAAGTATATAATGATTTTACAGCTTTATTTCTGACAAAACTATTGTGCATTATTCTACACTGTTTTAATTTTATAAATATCAGGTTTTCAAACAAAATATTACTTACAAAAATACAAAAAAGCACTCTTATATATTATTTATAAAATATTATAACTTCATTGAAAAAGTCTCTTTGTTGCGTGTACGTGCACACACAAAACATGGAAGATGCTCTCTCTTGTTCTGTGCGTGCACACGTATCATGTTTGTGTAGTGGGATAAGACGTGCGACGCTACTATAAATTGTTCTGAGCGTTAACTGAAAGGTAACCGAGAGCGGGGGAGCTGCACTAGCTGCCCTCAGCTAGTGCAGCTCCCCCGCTCTCGGTCGTCGGCCTCCCTAGGCAGGGAGTGCCCATACTGTATGTAGTACTATTTATTATAATGTGATAAATCGTATTAAATATGTGTTGTACATATTCATATTCCAGTATCAAATCACTTCAGCTAACTACGAGCAAGCTACGCCGTAGCCGGTCACGTACTACGACGTAGCTACGAAAACTCGTAAAACGTTATTTTCAACGAAGTCTTTTAATATTATACTACATGCATGGAGCCCAGTCCTATAAGAGGCATGTTAGGGTATGAATCCAACTTGGAGGCCTTTTTAAGAATTAACCAATAAAAATGCACAAATAGATCGTGCGTTCATCAAAGCGACAAGACCCAGAACCTGATTGTAAAATGGATGACTTTTATGTACTTTTTTTAAAAATTATTAATGTATAAAAGGTCTCTTTAGCCAACGTTTATTACACACACAATTTGCATTTTAAATAGATATTTGCATATTGTACAATACACAATAATTACGGACGAACCAGACAGTAAAGTGCGGGATATTTAATTACCTCATTGTGCGGGACATCAATATCGGGCAGAGGGCAGAAGGCAGAGGTGAGAGCAGACAACATAAATAAAACAACGACATTATTTAACCTTGTCTGTCAGTTATTGAGAAACTAGAACCGTCCCGGGTAAGGATAACTTCGCATTTTTAATATAGCTGGTAGGGTAATAAAATATTTTTAGCTGAAGAACATAAATTACTTTTCAAAATTACATACTCGTACCTATATAAAAACCTTAAAAGTACAGAGTGTATGAGGTTTTTTTTGAATCAAAAGAGTGATAATGCAATGTTACTCAAAATACTTGTAACTCAATGTACCCATTTTCTTAGCTAAAGCTTTTGAAATTATAACTTATTTAGGAAAACATGACCGTGAAAAAGAATTAACAAGACCCAAGTATATTTTTCTATAGTGAGTTCATCGCTCCATACTCCATACTCCATGGTAACTTATCTATTTTGCGTCTCGTATGACGGTATGAACAGTGGGGGTAATGAATTCCTTAGACAAGCAAGGTCGGTCGCGACGGGAGGTAACGAGGCCTATTCACTGTACGGGGTGAAGACGTCGCCCGCCATAGTGACCACAGGTTAATTTACGAGATATTGTCTGGGTCACGGTCTTGTTATCGTGTCTTCTCTTTACAAATAAATAAGAATTTGTATTTTTTTGCAGAATAACAAAATAAATGGAAGCTAACGAGGAACTCTTGAAATAAGTTAATTATTACTTACCTACTTGTACGTAAAATGCTACTGAAATAATATGAAAATGCATTTTTTTTATTGAAAAAATAATCATCATTTTATGATAGTAGAGCACAAGATATACCTAGTTAAAAATACAAACCATTTTAAGTATTGAAACATACCAAATTTCAAATACACGACTAAAAAGTTTGGGTGGGTGGGTATGGCGACAATTACGCAGTAGTCATCTTAAATAAGGAAAACATTGGCTGCGGAAATCTGTAAAGAGGACTGTATAACCTGAACGCGTCCATACAAAAAGAGAAAACGTTTTTATACTACTTAATATTTTCCAATCGCTATGAAATTTTAGTATGTTACTAACACTATAAAAAACTAGGTTTACAAATATCGCTATAGGTTCAGACTTAAAAGCTCAGAGTACTGCTTATAGGCTGAAATCCAGAGAATTTGTGATAAAAAATTGTACGGATAAAGTTGTTTATTTTACAAAACCAATGCATATTTTAAGAAAAAGGAAAACGTATAAGCTGCGCAGATAAAGAACAGATTTAAAAATGGCGGACGTTTTTTTTTTTTCGTAATGGTTGGTTAATATGGTTGGCAAAAAAAGTTCGATTAATATTTCTTCTACCGACTCTGTGATAAATAATTCTTTTTTTATTATTATTAATAAATTATATAATAGTATTTACCAATAATATCATAATAAAAAAATTTTTAAGCAAGCACATTGTTCTTTTATTTTTTTTCCATTAGTTGTGATTTTAAAACATTAACAAGAAAGATAAAATTATGTTAAAAAATGCTTTATTGCCACATAATACAAATAATAAATAATAAAATAATTTTACTTTCGCTAAAAGCGATGGCAATATTAAATGGCTAAATGCTAAATGTGTTCTGCGTTAATTATAATATTTTTTTTGCAGCGTGTACTTCACTGTGTGAGCGAGACAGCATGCGGATCGACGCCATATTTAAATCTGTTCTTTATCTGCGCAGGTTAATAAACCTAGATTATTAATACTGAAGCGATTGATAAAAATTACCCAAAATCATTGTGATTTGCTAAGATTTAGCTAGTGAAAAACGTTTTTCGCCCGAAACGCAAATTTCATCAAAAAAATTGCTCTCTCTCTGTCGCATTGGTTGCGGTAAGGGGGATACAGCATGAGTTTTTCTTAATATTTTTGCGTCGCTATACTGTTCTCTTAAAACAGATTAAAAAGATAATAAAATGTTAAAAAGAGATATTGTATTGTTCGTTACTAAGAAAACGGCTGTTCTTTAGTGCTGCGTACTATTTTACCATAAAAAAATACTTCGTACGTCATAGAGAAGCCTAAAGAGCAGTTTCTTTGAACCTTTGTTCGGTAAGCGACGTGACGAGGGCGCGAGCAGGCGCGGTCACGGGTCCCGGGAACATTACCGTTCTGTTATAAAGTTAATAAGTTTTAATTGTGCCAAGTATTGGCGCGACGGCAATCGTCAATACGCACGTGAGCCAATTAAATAGACGCCCGGGTTTTTAACGACTAACTACTAAGTAATTGTTTTCAATATCTTTAGATTCTATAGTTAATTAGAATAAGGAAATATGATAATTAAAACTGGCTGTTTTACAAATTAATGCATCTCATATATTGCACTAGAGGCTGCCCCGCGGTCTCACCCGCGCAGATTTCTCATAACATAACACATCACACTCAGAGCCCCTAACTAGGAAGAACCTGTATCTCATAAACACAAAAATCCCGTTTTTCCCGTTCCTGTGGGAATTTCGCGAAATCCCTTCTTAGTGCTCTCCTACACTCCCCAAGGAACCCACGTGCCAAATTTTAGCTTTCTACGCCCAGTCGTTTCGGCTCTGCGTTGTCTGTCAGTCAGTCAGTCAGTCAGTAACGGAAGAGTTTTATATGTATTGATTGCAAAAATAGGTATTAAAAAAAAAACTTTTGAAAAAATAAGACCTCATCGTACTTCTTCCTCTTAACGCAAAGCTCCATGTAAAGTATTGTTGATCGAAGAGTCGTTAAATAATAATAAACAAGTTTTAAAATACAAAAATGTTACATAAAGAAGTTAGGTAGGTACTGCTTCAATAAAGTTTTGATTGACGTAGTTCAATTTTTTCTATAAAGGAGATTGACCATTCTGGACCAAATGCTGCCCACGCATGTGAATATTTTTTTTCTTCTTCACATGAAGAGATATATATATGAAAAATAAAAAATAAAAATTAAAACCACGGATTTATAATATATACGTAGTACCTTAAAACTTATTTTTTTGGTGATCTTACATTTGATATATAGTTTTTTATCGTTTATGTTAAATAATATTATTATTATCTTACCTATTCTACCTCCCGAGTCCGGTTCCGACCTCACTAGTCTCGTTCGAAGCAACTTTTTTTTGTAGCAAGTTCTATATGAAAATGATAAATAAAGAGTGATTTGCCAGAATTTAGAGAAATCGAAAGTCTCTCTTGCTCATATTCAGATTTGGTATGTGCCTATCTCTTTCGCGCACGCTGGGTTTCGCTATACCTGCGTGCTTGCGCACGTGCCCTTTTGTTTGTATTGCAGTCTAACTTCGCTCTTGGAAAAGAGCAGACATACATCGGCAAAAGTGTATCATTGCTATATTTTAATTGACGAGAACAATCATGGGCTCGATTCTGTTCAACATTATTGCTGCTCATGTTATATCGGGCGAAGAACGATCGGCAGTTGTGCCCACGTTGTTTGCCTAGTTTGGTTTTTGGGATGGGCTAGGCACCAAGACGTTGTGAGGCGCCCTGCTTTATTTTTAGATTCCATAATTATAGACGACGATGATGATGACGATTGATATGGTATTTTAAAATGTTTATCCTTAAATAAATGTTGATATTTTAAATGATACACCGTCTTTTATTTTTAAAATAAGCTGTTGGTTAGGATTTTTCGTCAATGTAAAATAGATTATTTTTCAATATTCCTTGGATAGATTCTTAAGCGCTTTAGGTTACAGACTACTGTTAGTCTAATGAACATTATGCACTATGATTCAATGCTGGGCAGCCTTGGTCCAGCGTCCATACAAAAATGGTCAATCTCCTTTGATGTGCATGTGCCGCGCTCACGTGGCGCGCTTTCTCGCTACCGAGAAGCGGCGCGCGGCGGCGGCGGCGCGGGGCGCGGCGTCGTCGGCGTCAGCTAGTTAATTAACACTCCGTAGGTATTGCCTTTTGCTTCCAATAGGAAACTTGAGGCATTTACTTACTTGAACTTAACTACGTTGTTAGTAAACTTATTGTTTGAAATATGCAGCACGTTTTGTAGTTGTTTCCCACTGTACAATGGGTTACTTAATTTCTAGTACCTTTAGACTCGGTACTACGTAAATTCTATATTAGTCTTTAATCAATATATATAAAACTCTTCCGTTACTGACTGACTGACTGACTGACTGACAGACAACGCAGAGCCGAAACTACTGGGCGTAGAAAGCTGAAAATTGGCACGTGGGTTCCTTGGGGAGTGTAGGTGAGCACTAAGAAGGGATTTCCCGAAATTCCCACGGGAACGGGAAAAAAACGGGATTCTTGTGTTATGAGAAATCTGCGCGGGAAAAACCGCGGGGCAGCCTCTAGTCGTTATAATAAATTAGTTTTGAAACAGAAACAATAAATACTAAAAGTTCAGTTCTAAATAGCTTTAGTGTCATCGTATGCCAATCTAAATCCCAATATTATTGTCGAACCAAGATTACATTCCTTTTATTTATACTTATCATGCACCCGGCACACACCCGTTCTCATAGACCGTGTTTAACTGTCTGGTTCCTGAAGAACAATTAATAAAACATGAGAACAAACCTAAAGTATTTTTCTCTTAAATTAAGAATCGAAAGTTGTCTCTCATTAAATACTCACACCATTGAACTGGTATTTAATTTCAAAGCAAGCCTTTTCGATTTATGAAAATTAGATGACAAACTTTAAAAAGTGGTTTGATTGATTTCGAGAAAGGTTCATGAGAGAGTCATTAGATCAAGCGCGCTCAGTTTGTGAATGTCTGTTCTGTTACATCTTTTCAAATATCACAAGATGAGAGTGTTTGTGAACATCTTTTCAGTTTGAGTACCTATCAGACTTTTATGTTACGGGCCACAAGGTCGACCCGCGGGCCGACCGCTGCTCCAGGCTATTAATAGAATATTTTGAATGTTAACCTATGAAAATGTTGACATTATCAAATATGTAATAGTATCATGAGAAATCAGGACATGTTATTTTTTTGGTACCTATTTGTATAAGTACTTTTTTTCTTGACAAAACCAATAGACTTTATGGAAAGAGCATTTTTTTTTTTAATTAAATTAGGAAGCACAGTTTCTTCTTAGCTTAAACGAATCTGGACAGGCACTACCCACAGATCACCACAAATATAAACTTTGTGGGTTTTGTCATAATCGCCGCGCTTGGCATGCGGGTGGGCGATCACATTAAGGCTGCCGAAACTCGGAATTTCCCTTATTCAACTGTTACGACACCTGCGGTAGGAGATGGGGTGGTGTTATTCTGTCTGTACAGAATTATCTTATAAGTACATCGTTACAACATTAAAAAATAAACATAATCGAAAATAATGTAGCAAACGATGATACTGCCATTTAATATTTTAAATGGAGTGGCTATAATGATATGATATTTCCATTAAAACTGCCTTTCGTTATAAATGAAAATGATAATCCTTCGAGCGTCCTTGCTCGAAGCAGGTCAGGGAGCGAGCTTACGCAACGCTTAACAACTACCTCTGGATACCTCGCAATGTCGAGGTTCAGGGATGAAAAAGTTAGAGCAGCCACTCGCAACCTCGCCACGTCCTTGCCGTGCAGGTCTTAGAGCTTCAGTAACTAGAAAAATCTAATAAAGGTCACGGTTATTTATAAACCATTTCGACTGTAACTTCTGGGTTTTAATAAAGCCTTCTATCACTTTAGCTTACAGGGTTGGATATATTATGATTTGCTTGTCCTATCCTGTCCTCCAGCCTGCATTGGACCCGCGTAGTAAAAAAGGTATAAACAGTGGGCAGAGCAGCTGTGACCGCGACCTGCGGCAGTTATCCGGGGCGATAGTTTTGATAACGATGCATGGACGATGCTATATATAAGTATTTCTGAAGATAATCTAATCATCTATCAAATTTATCAATGTAGACTGTGACAGAATATTCTTCGGTCGTTTCATTCTATGGGAGATCATGAGCAAACGCTAGTTATACATTGTAACAAATATTAAGATTTTAATCAGACTAATGTTTTTGAGAAAACAAAATATGCGTAAGTAGAAAATTGCTTCATATATGTACATTTAAATATTTTTGTTAACGGATACAAATTATGTAAGGTACAGGGTTATTTTGTAGTAGACCTGACCATTTAAGAAGGTGACAGTAGGGTCATTGCAATGAATTTAAGCCCTGCGACTAAAAAAAAAGGTTTTCTAAAATTTGCCACTAAAAAAAACTTATTCAATAACGCGGAAACGATGGATTTTGACCTCGGTACCTAAGGGCAAAAAGTATTACCCCTAGTCACTTACAAGGAAACCCATACCTCTTTTTTTATAAAATGTTTATCTTTTTAAATTAAGTATCATTATGTGTATTTTCTTTTTAATAGAGTAGTTTATCAATTTCCTTCATTCATCATTCAATCTGGGCTCGCGGGGGAGAGGTCCAAGGTTTGTTTCATGACGTCAGTAGTAGGCTAAAAAATCACGCCCCCCGCCTCTACAACGCCACCTACATAGTCACTCCCGTGACCTAGTGACCCAAAATGATACTAAGTGACGTAGGCGGAACGTCAAACCGAGGAGGTTTCTGTGCCGGGTTCTAGGCTGAAGTATGGTGCGACAGAGAAACCTCTATAGCATAGGTATGAGTTGCGTTTTCAATGGAAGTTTCTGGTGAGGGTCGGGGGCCCGTCTCGCGGCGGCGTGCGACTGTGCGTGGAGGTCGCTCTAAACGTGCCCATGAGGCTTATTGCTGCTCCTATATTATCAAAGAGTTTAAATTATAATCTGTCTACAAGTATTCTGTTTGCAGAGGATCAGGTCTTCCATTTGCAGAGTTTATTCTAGTTACAAGTAACTATTATAAATCTATTTGTTTTTTCAATTTCATAAACTGGGCTTATCCCTTTTTTTAATGCAATTAATTAAATTGAATTGTGGATTTAAAACCATGTATTTTATAATAGATTATGAAGTATTATTATTCTATGGCACGTATACTGGGTCTTGTCTAATATAGGTAATATGTTAATTTTCTATTGGGCCTAACATAAAATTGATTGAACAATTTTTCTAGTAAGATCGGGTTCTAAAATATATAGAAATGGGGAAATATAAAGAAATACTAACTGTACAAAGCAGCAGTAAATTAAAATTTTGATTACTAATCTATTTATTTAAAAAACTTTGATGCTCAATGTTTACAAACTATAATCCTAAAGCAAGCATGAAGGGAAGAGGTCCTGAACCAATATATAAATCGAACAATATATCACGCGATAAATAATTACTTGCTGAGCGAAAACAGTTATTAAGGGGCTGGGGAAATAAACGAGACAGCGATAAAGTTGAAGTACTTCTTACCCTAAGAAGATACCTCGCAAGCGCCTTGAACCTACTGCCACATAATCTATGAACTTAGTGGATACCTCCATATTATTATGTAAAATTATGTATCAAATGACAGAATGGTTAAAACACAGGGTCATCTCAATTTCGGTCCGTAGGCGGTCAATAGTGCATTCAGGTCGTCGACCCCGCCCCGTCTCTTTCCGACTTGGCTGGAAATAGACCCTCACTCCCTGTTTTTTATAATTATGGCATAGGTCTGCAATGCAGGTTCTACGTTCAAATTAATAAGGACAATTCGGGTACGATCAAATTAAAATGTTAAGCAGTTGGTACTTATTTCATAAATATAGGTACAACACCGTTGTGAAGATTTTAATAATTATAATGTTTTTTTTATCTACGTCTATGGGATCGAAATCTCCTTAATTAGTGCCACGTATCTTAACGAAGGATAATTCTCTTGATGATTTATATTTATTTTTATTTTTACAGTACTCGCCTATAAAATGAATCAAGTGACCAGGCTGTATAGTACAATAGGAAAATAATTCATAATAATTAGAGATATGATAAAATAATTGTTGACTACTTATCGAGGGTTTAAGCCGTAAAGTGATTTGTTATGACACAAAATATGAGGATTGTAACAACAACTGAATCGAAAAAGCTTTGCGCCCACGTTGTTTACTCTTCGTTTCCTTGTCCTCCACATGAAAATTTCGTATAATTAAACATTAAAAATGCCTACGTACCTATGAAAAGATTTTTTAACTTCAACTCTTTTTTAAAAGCTAACCTTACCTCCCTTCACCTTAAACCACTTATATGTAACAAACATCTGAACAAAGTAAAATTACACTACGCTTCCCGTTGTCTGTCCCTATGTATGCTATGCTGTAATTTTTTAAACGATTTTAATAAGTTTTTTTTATAAAGATTTTTTTTTATCAAGTGCGAGTCGGACGTGAAAAACGGGTGGACAAACGATGACGATTATTTCATACAAACTGTGCCGCGCGGTTTATTACCGTTATAAAAAGTAGCCTTTGTGTTAATCCAGGGTGTCAGCTTACTCCATATAAAATTTCATTGAAATTCTTCCAGCCGTTTAGACGTGAAGAAGTTTATATGGAAAATTTAATTATTGTTTATATACGTGTTATCAGCGGGCTGGCTCATACCTAGGCCAGCGCATCAGCCTGGCCTGGCCTGGCATTCAACTGGGCAAGGCAGCCAGTCTGCTGGGCTCCCTGCCACCAGGTAGTGGCGACTTAGAAGCAGTGTTCTAACTTTTTTTTTTTTTTTAGGCGGGGAAACTCCTAAAGAGTACCTTGCGACCCCGGGGGGAGTCGCAGGGTTATGTGGGGTTCGCACCCACTAAAACCCCGCCGGTGTCCATCTCGGCTGTTGGCAAGGGGGTCACGGGTGATCTTTCGATCGTTATGTTCAACTCCGCAACCCCCTCCAGCATTGGCTGTTTAGCCTCTTCTCGGGGGGACAAGTGGTGGTAGTCCCCCCTGAGCGCGGATGGCTCTTTCTACGCTCGACGGCGGAATCGGGACACCGCGTTCCACCGTCCTTCTCGGGGCCGTTATATGACTACACGAGGCCCCCGCCTCGTGCACCCAACGACCCCGGGGTCCCCTCTTAGTCGCCTCTTACGACAGGCAGGGGATACCTCAGTCCTATTCTTCGGCCCGGTACTGCAGGGCGTAGCACAGTGTTCTACCTGCAAATTATAATTATGTTTTTCACCTTTTTATATTATTTTCTTTCAATAATTGTTTTGACTATTTTCCTCAATTTTTTTAATACACCTAACCTAACCTAACCTTCTAAACCTTCCCTGGACTAGTTACTTTTTTTTATATATAGCCTCTTTTGTGTCTCACTGATGGGCAAAGGCCTCCCCCGCTTGCTTCCATTGCTCTCTGCTCATTGCAGTACAGTAGTTACTACTAAAACATTTTAAAATCAAGTAAAATGGCTCGGCCGTTCTCGAGTACATAGTATACATGTATAAATATATAGTAGAGATTACCAGCCTAGAGTAATAAAATTACGTTTTATTGTATAAACTAGTTGACCCGGTGGATTTCGTACCGCCTAGCCAATAGGTGGCACGAATATAGTTATAACTATTTTGTGCATGTAAGTATTATATATGAACCTTTTCCCTTGAATCGATCTATCGATTATAAAAACCTTTATTAACTTCCGTTGCGTATTTTTAAAGATGTCAGCATCCATAATGACAGACAAACTGGCAAGTGACTTTGTTTTATACTTTGTATGATAGTACAAAAACATCTAAAAAATCAAAGGTGGATCACGTGCTGCGCCATGAGTGGGCGACGCTGCAACTGTAAAGTGGAGATTGTACCTCCAAAATCATTGTCATTAGAAAGCTCTTAAATAGTTTATTATTTCTTTCTTTCCTATATCGGAGAGTGCTATAGGAAAAAATATATAGAGTCACGTATCTTTTAAACTGTCTTCATTATGTAAAACAAATGCTCTGTTACAGCTTTTTAATATACACATAGTAGGTATAGATAGATAAAAGTAAATTATCATTTATTTGGTGGTCAAGGGATTGTAATTCATAATTTAACTATTCATTCCACAAAATACAATAATTTATCATAAAAAAATATCTTAGCCTCGTTTTGAGATTACGGGGCAAAACCAATCCACATTTTATATCTCAAAATCAATATTTTCAGTTCAAACCGAAGAATTCGCTGTTTCTGATAGGGCCTCCCATCCCTCTACGATTCGATATATTATAATTTTGCATTTTTTTATTATTTTATTGTAAGTTTATCAATAAATAGTTTTTCATCTTAAGTATCTTTTTATTTAATTGTATTATTAATTTTAAATATTTTAGAACAACGGCGTATTTCATTTCTGGTTTTAAAAGAAATATGATTGTGATTTTATGTTTAGGACGTAGATTGCAGAATGATTAAGTAAAAAAGATAATTAATAAGTATGTTTTTATATTCATTTTATTTTATCGAAAATTTCTTACTGTACAATAAAAATGACTAAATTACACAGATAAAGCTACCTATGTCATATAAGTATGTAGACAATATGTAACTACCTACTGTATTCATAGGTACAGATGTTGTCATCTGTAATGAAGTATTATAATAGACTGTTTATGTAGACAATATACATTTCGCACCATTTCATGAAATTCCAAATGTTGATGATAATTATAAATTCATCAGGATTACATTAAACATTAACAACACCTCCTGCAATTCTCTAGTCATTTCACCCGTCAGATTCCACAAAGAGTAGGTAGTACAATATAATTAACTCTACATAAACTACATCCATGTTAATAATGGAAAGGCACTATTCTTGAATAAGTGTACTGTAGAAACAGTATTATTAAATTTGATTGTTTATACATGTGAAGTTTATTAAGTTACAATACAATCACCTATTGTACGATATATATAATTTATAATGGGTGTAATTATGTAACTACGAATTTTGGTGTTTCGTGTGCTATTTTAGAATATAAGTTTACTTTAAAATGTAATGAGTTTAAATTCCGTTAACAATTTCCTTAAGACTTTCACAAGAGGGACCAAGGAAGTCGGCATCCGTCTCTGCACAGTCTTATTGTCCCTTAACTAAGCGATTCACAGCTCTATGAGAGGAACCTCTGAGGAGACTCTTCTTTGGTCCTCATTTTCAGTATTCCTCTACTGATATGGTGAGTACTTGTCTCTCTAGCGCAATTTTGACTACTTATCTATCTTAACCAGTCTTCATCTCGTTCTTGATCAATTCACGGCAACTTGAGTCTATCGGTTTAGGCCTGAAGAGGCGCAGCAGACAGCTCGCCGCGGAACCCTCTGTGTTGGAAGACCAGAGAGGCCACGCACGTACGTGTAGGTTACAGGCTGCCTTAAAATTCGCTTGGGTTGCTGCTGCTTCTTAGATGTTCGGGTCCTGTCCGTCGGAGAGCTGGACTGTGACCGAGAGGTCAGGTTAAGGCTTTGGAAAACTCTGCGGAGCGAGACTGTAGAGCGGTGGCGGCGGCGGTGTTCGGAGCCATCGCTGCCCGAGTCACTCGCCGAGAAGGAGGAGCGGTCGTCGGCGCGCGTCTCGGCCATGCTGTCGCTGCTGCTGGAGGAGTCCGAGTCACCGTCGTTGGTGCGCCGCGACAGCCGCCGGCCCAGGGCGCGCAGCAAGCTGCCACCGCGTCCGCTCGGTACAGATCCACTCATGTCTTCCAAAGGGGGACAGACGACAATCTTGGGCGCTGAAGATTCGCGCTGGGTGACCGGTTTTGAACTTTGCGACTCCACTGTGTTCAACGGCAGATCGCCGTTAAACTTCTCTCTTGCAACTAATTCAACACAAAGCTTATTTTTCATAAGTTCGATTTTTCACTACGTAGGTAGCAGGAACACTGATGGATTAATTCAATTTTTGTATTTAGTGAAAAAATGATAGAGTTAAACTTTTCCGATTGTTATTTGTTGTTGACGATTAGAGTACAATGTTAGCGTTACAGGGTAGTAGCGCGAACTGGTGAGATTCTCGCGGAGCATGCTTATATAGATGGTAGAGCCACGCATGCGCGATGGCGGCACAGCCTCCTCCGCGACAAGCCCTCAGCAGGCTAGCGCGCCTGCTGAGGGCGCGCGAGGAGACAGCACACAGCTTCTCCTGAGCACTCTCACAGCACCTGTTTGTTAATCGATCAAATGAATTATTATGTTCAATTACTAATATTACTAGGTATATAGTATTATGAGTAAACTAAAGATGATACCTAATTTCCTTTAAAAATTTAATTCCGTCATCAAGCCGATGCGGATGCGGATAAGTAAAATATTTTTAGTTGCTTGGTCTTTTCCCGTTTGTAGTTTGGAAGCTTCAATTGGATTTAAAGATTCAGTTTAAGAGCTAGTTTGGTTCTACATATAATATCAATACCCAACCAAAGATCTGTGTGATCTGTGACAAAAAAGGTTGACTTTGTCGCTTATATCTTTCGAGTTCTATTACTAACAGTTCAGGATTTGTTAGTTTATCCCGAATATTCATCTTTTAAAAACCAAAAAGAGAACGCATTTTGATATAAGTAGCATATTTGGCGAGGCTTCCGGGAAACCCCATCGTTTCCTAAATTAAGTTGATGACGACCGCGCTGCGTCTTGACGTAAAAGAAGTCCGCGCCAAGTCCAAACTTCTAAAAAGAGAATTTTATTTACAAGTTGTGTTTGTAAGTATGGCTTTGAGTAACTTTTTATAGCCTTCATATCTAAAATTATATTTTTCAACTGAGTTTTTTTACGGAACAGTAGCAACCATAGCTGTAATTTGCTATCTACAATTAAGAATACTTACATAGCAATTATTTTATAGTTTTTAATAACGTGAAACTTTTGTTTATTTTCAATATATTTCGACTCTTGTGAGTCTTGAATATCATAAAGCCTTTTAAAGCATATGAACAAACGCCTACTGTTAGAAATGTAGCAACGAATGGGGCTCCAAGAGCCAGCTCGTTCGTTCACTTACTCTTATTTACTTATTAGAAACTAATTGCGACTTTCACGAGGATAATAATGTTAATGAACTATTAAAATAATTGAATGACCCGATTTTATTGAAGTTCTAGTAAACGAAAGAGAATTGTAAGATACTAATATTATTATTCTATTCATATTTTTTATATAGGTATTATTTTTATCGTTAAAACTGCTAACTTGGGTATGAAAACACGTATTTTTTTTAGATAAAAGTATCATCCTCGGCATTTTGATTGAAAAACGCATATACTTAATTATAAAATAATTTTCGTAATAAAATGGCTCACCTGTATAAATATCATGGTACGTGTCGTGGTTCTACGCTATTTACCTAACAAATTTCAGTCAGATCTTTGGTTTCAGAGTGTCCCTCTTAACTGGCTATTTTTTTGGCAACAGTCATATGTTAAGAAACATTAACTTAAGAAAATATCTTAACTAAAAATAGATGACCTAGAGTGTCGAATGCATACTATTATAGCAAGATTTTGATTTCAGATGGTGAGAGATGTATATCATGTAATATTTATTTTAAAAACAGTTGACTTCACATTATTATGCAGTGTTTCATACGCACGAAGCGGCCACGTGTTTTTATTTTTCTCATTTTAGCTGCGCGCCTCCAGGCCGGGGAACGTGACAAGCTACGGAGGTCTGCTCCGAGCCTTGCCCACGCCACCGCACGCCGCCGCCGCCGCGCCGCCGCCGCCGCGCCGCCGCCGCGCCGCCCTAAGGTTTCGCTAGATTGAAACCGTGGCAATAGTTAGGTAGCACGCTTTAATTATTTCATATTGTTCGTATATTTATACTACACGTGAACTTGACACGCTCATAAACAGCACCTAGTTACTGCGATTATTAATAAAATTAAAACTAACAAACTATAGTGCTTAAACTTCGACTTCAGACTCTTAAACTTTAATGTTCTCTCTGTTCTATCTACTATATATATATAAATTAATCGTGGTTCTTTAGTCTCACTAAAACTCGAGAACGGCCGGGCCGATTTAGGTGATTTTTGTCTTAAAATATTCGTATTAGTCCAGGTAAAATATAGAAAAACGGTAGGGAAGTATAAGTAAGAAATACAAATTAAATTTATCAATATAAAATTGTTAGGGTCGATACGAAGTTCGCCGGGACAACTAGTAATAAATTATAATAACGCATCACACTCAGAGCCCCTAACTAGAAAGAACCTGTGTCTATGGTGCGCTTATACAGAGACGCACACCCCGACCCTTCGCCGGGATTCGAACCTAGGTGCACACGCATATCAGTCTACATCACTGCCAACTGTGCTACGGAGCATTCGCCGTGATCTGATGAATAAGACGCATAATTGTAATATTCGATTGAAAACGGTTATCGGATCACGTTCATTAAATTAGTCTTCTGTTTCATGAGTTCCATACATACTTTAATTTCAACTAATATAGATTTTTCTGAAAAGTTAGGTACTTTAAAGTTCGTGAGTAAAAAATGTATGTCCGTGGCATATGATCAAATTAACATGTAGATAGCGGGACATAGCAAAAAGATAAAAAATCCTTCTCTTATTAGTACACGGTTATTACGTAAATAAAAATGTATAAAAAATAAGTTAAATACATTACCTATTTAGTTTTGTGTACTGCTGTTACGAACCCCGTCACAAAGTACCTACTGGTCGCATGTCTTTATTCAGATAACTAGGATCCAAACTGTCAAACCTGCCGGCGATAGTGCGAGGGCTGATGCTGCTGCTGGCGTTTATTCGAGGGGAAATGGAGGCTATTCAACGTATAATAGAGTTAAAGCCGTCCGTATGTATTTGAACGAAATGATGAGGACTGGTGGTATTTTGGTTAAACTGAATTATATTATATTTTAGGTACTTCCTTTTACATGTTTCTAACTTAGTCACTTTCTTAGTTATTATTAACAACAACAGGTTGCCTAGCAACGTACAAAAGGGCGTAGACATACTGCCCGCGAAGAACACCTTAAGTGTTCTTAACAACAATGCCTGTTAAAATCATTAAAATTCTCTGAATAAACATGACTCGATTAGAATTTATACAACTTCGATAGCAATTATACAAAACTAAATATAAAAACTACAAATCTCCTTAGTAATGAAACTTAACTCGACTCTGTAGAGCTATTTCTCCTGTTCATTGGAAATCAATAAAAATAATAAACTCAAATACATAACTTTCTTAATGTACCTACCTACTTAGTAAATAATTATTTTCATTAAGAAATTCTAACTTCTCTCTAACTTTGTTTTTATTGATCCCTAAAACTTATCTTTCTTAACTGAAACAACATCTCTTAGTTTGGGCTGTGGAATTAATATCGACCTGAATTCTTAGTTTTTGTCAGGAATTGGTAACGGCTCGCCGACAAGCACACCAGTCTTTCCATGACTTTGCCTTTACCGCTGCATCCCAAATAAAAGCTGGTTTGTCCTTACACCTTATTTTCTTATATCGTCTGTCTTCTTTTACCACTTTTGTCACTGCTTCTTGTCTTACGTGATTATTCTCAAACCATAAATCTTTCTCTCTCTGAAATCTTCTCGTTAAACTCTTAAATCTTCTTTCGAAACTCTTAATTCTTTTATCTGGTAATATTTTGGAAATTTCTTTACCTTTTCTGTCTTTTTCTTGTTGTGTCGGCTTTCCTTCACAAATAAAATCTTCTTTTATAAATCTTGTTTGTTCCCTTTTGCCTGACTCCATCTCCCATCTCTGTCTCAATGAACCTGTTTCTGCTATATAGCCATGCATGACATGTAGCGTCGCTTTGTCATCACACTTCATAACCTTATCCTTCTCGTCTTTGTTAGGTCTCTCATCCTCCGAATTTAAATTTGCTTCACTATCCTTGTCGTTCAGCTGATCAACCTTGCAGACTCCTGGGTGCAATACAGTGTTATGTTTGCGGCGGCATTCTTTGCATCTAATCATATTTCTGCAATCAGTCGCTAAGTGTCCGGAGCCCAAACAGTTAAAACAAATCCTATTACCTTGGACATATTTAAACTTTGTCTCTAAATTATTATTGTTGAATTTTTCGCAAAATCTGAGTTTGTGATCGCCTAAACAGAATGTACATTGGTTGTGTATGACATGGAGTGTTTTCAAATCTTTGCTATAATCCTGACTAACTTTATTTGAAATAGGATTGCAATCAATAAATTCAATTGCTCGGTAACGATTTGTTAAAAAATCTTTAAATTGTTTAAAAGTAGGTAGCTCATCTGACGTGTTTATGTTTATGATGTGAAATTCCCATTGTCTCTTTGTTTCGGCATCTAATTTGGAACTTATCATGTGGATAATAAGTGGATACCAACTATTTGTATCAATACCCAAATTGCTTAGCGCTGATAAACAATCACATGTCGTATCAATAACTTCCTTTAAACCACTAGCTGTTTCGTGAACTAACGTTTTTTGACCGAATAACCTTTTCAAAATATTGTGACAAAGAAATCTTCTATTATTGTACCTCTCTTCTAACAATGCCCAGCAACGATTGTAGTTAATATCTACAATAGGTATATGTCTAAGCAATTGCTCGGCTTCACCTGTCAAGTAACACTTTAAGTAATGCAATTTTTGCACGTTGTCTAGTGATTCGTTCGAGTGAATGAGAGATATAAACAAGTCCCTAAACGTGGACCATTCTTCGTAGTGACCGGAGAACTTTGGAATAAATATTTTAGGCAATTTGACTTGAACCGCTTTGACTGAAGGGTTATGAGGATTGTTTGAAATGTTCGTATGTTGTTCGAATGTGGCTAGAATCGTTTTTAAATCACTTTGGTAATATATGAACACTATTTCTGTTTGGTCATAAATGTCTTCCCGAATATAATCAGTATTGTTTATTTCTTCTGCTTTATATGTGCACATCAAATTTTTGTGACCTGTTGTAAATTCTGTCCACATTTGAACTAAAACATCTAGTCTACTTTCTATGTAATCTTTCGTAATGCGTGCCTTTGGCGATTTTTTAAAATTTATCTGTGCCTTCAAAATCCTAGAAAATAAGTCCAATTGAAAATTTATAAGCGACTCCATTGTTGAGTCTGAACCTGAATCCTTACTTAACAGAGAATGACTGCTAATCGTTCTTAATGTGTATCTAGTATAATAAAATTATCGTGCAATTTTTTAAATTGTTTTGTCTAAATACTCCCTGACTAAAAATTACATAGAGTTCTAAAAGTTAACACAGGTAGGTTCTTGGATCCC
The DNA here is from genome assembly GCA_951802225.1 of Euspilapteryx auroguttella. Taxonomy (NCBI): domain Eukaryota; kingdom Metazoa; phylum Arthropoda; class Insecta; order Lepidoptera; family Gracillariidae; genus Euspilapteryx; species Euspilapteryx auroguttella. Next base: position 5,469,887 of record OX637648.1, on the reverse strand, counting down.
TGACTATAAAAAATCTTCTGACTGAACTGAGTAACTTACTATAAAACTCTGACTGACTGAACTGACTATCAAAAACTTATGCAAATATGTAAATAAACAACTCTGTAAATAAAATAAATTCATAAAAAATCACTCTCGCACTGCCACAATATGTTTCAAAGTAATCGCACGCCTGAAGAATCTCCTAAATACCATAAACTGCTTCAAAAAGTTAAATTGCTAAAAATGTATTGAGAATCCACAATCACAAGGATAAAACTCCAATCCACATCTCTGCGACTTACGACTATATGCTCTAAACCACGGCAGAGACTGTCTGTCTGGATACTGCTAGCTCTCTCCATCCAAATTTGGCTTATATGCCTCTGACTTCTGCTGAAAACTTACTTATCTGGTTTCTCTGAGTGATACTTCTCGCCATCTAAATTTGGCTTTTTATTGCCTCTGATCTGACTTACTTAGTGCTGAAAATCTGAAACCTTACACCACCACCATCCTGTCTGAGTAATTACTTATTTTAGCTGGTTACTTATACTGAGTTTGGCTACATGAAGGACCATGAACGAAATGATGAGGACTGGTGGTATTTTGGTTAAACTGAATTATATTATATTTTAGGTACTTCCTTTTACATGTTTCTAACTTAGTCACTTTCTTAGTTATTATTAACAACAACAGGTTGCCTAGCAACGTACAAAAGGGCGTAGACAGTATTTAACCCATATATCTTACACTGTATAAGGCTTATACGATGTATAAGGATTATACGGTGTATATATCTAGGTATATAACGGCCGCGTCTCCCTTAATGCGGCCTAAACCATCCGAGAGCGAGGTCTGGGCAGAATGGGTTTAAAAAAAAATTAATTGGTAAGTAAGTAGGTAGGTACTTCACTTATAAATGAGGATGATTAAAATGTAAATTCCTGGATTGCGGAGCCACGTACACAAACAGCAGTTACGTAACCCCTTGCAATTCGCATCATTATTCGTACTGCAGAGCGGCGACGGCGGCTGTCTGCGGTGACTATTTCGGTATGATACGTGTATTGTTTGCCTATTCATTTCTGTGCAGCAGATATGAATTCCTGCAGGCTTTTCCGTCTGATCAGAATGGAAAGGTACAGAACCTTTCATAAAAAATAAAGCGAAAGGTTATTTTATAGTTGAAACTCGCTAATATACACGAAGCTAAGATACGCTAATATATAATACTAGAGGCTGCCCCGCGGTTTTACTCGCGCAGATTTCTCATAATACGAAAAACCAGTTTTTTCCCGTTCCCATGGGAATTTCGGGAAATCCTTTCTTAGTGCTCACCTACACTCCTTAAGGAACCTACATGCAAAATTTCAGCCCGCTACGCCCAGTAGTTTCAGCTCTGCGTTGTCTGTCAGTCAGTCAGTCAGTCAGTAACGGAAGAGTTTTATATATGTCGTGGCCAGATCGTTGAATTGGCCATTTCATGATGTGGCCGGCCATTTCATGAAAAATGATTTTTTCATGAAATGGCCAATTTTCGTTGGCCGGATCGTTGAAATGTATTTGAAATGACAACGTTCAACGATTTGGCCAACCACGTTTGGCCAAATCATGAATGTAGAGTGATATATAAAGGTGAAATAAAAAAAGATAATACTTAATCATTTTTTTATTTATTATAACGTTACTTACATCAAATAATCACTTAACATTAATTATGTTTGTACTATGTAGGTACTTTAATATTAATTATTTAAATTGGAAAATATAAGTAAGTATGTTACTTATACAATAAATGCTAATATTGCTAAATTAGTGAATTTCTAAAGAATGAGGCCCTCTCTCATCCTCAATTTTGAAATCACTAACTAATCAAAACACACAACACAAATGCAACAACAGCGCCACTAGTGGAGAAATTTTTAACTATTCAACGATATGATCGCTAACATTTGGCCATTTCATGAAATAGTCATGCTATAACTTGGCCAAATCGTTAAACGTTGACATTTCAATGATCTGGCCTACGAAAATCGGCCATTTCATGAAAAAATCACTTTTCATGAAATGGCCGGCCATATCATGAAGTGGCCAATTTAACGATCTGGCCACGACATATATATTGACTAGAGGCTGCCCCGCGGTTTTTCCTGCGCAGATTTCTCATAAACACAAAATTCCCGTTTGTTCCCGTTCCCGTGGGAATTTCAAGAAATCCCTTCTTAGTGCTCACCTACACTCCCTAAGGAACCTACATGCAAAATTTCAGCCTGCTACGCCCAGTAGTTTCGGCTCTGCGTTGTCTGTCTGTCAGTCAGTCAGTCAGTAACGGAAGAGTTTTATATTATATTGATGATTGTCGATGGTACTAAAACTGTTATATATGCATACATATATGTATATTTACCAAAATCACTTTTACATAAATTCGGATCTAATTTATAAGTTTTGTAGTACAGTGGCCTTAATTCACAGAGTCAATTGTTTCTTTTTAAATTTAGCGGTAGTAGAAGGGGGCTCCGTAGGGCAGCGCGGAGTATGCAACTGGGGCGGGAGCGGCGGCGTAGGGTGAGATGACGGGTCCGGCAGCGACCACTGGAGAAGACAAGAAGTCGTAGCCATAGGTCAGGACCTGCGGGTTGGGCTTGGGGCTCGGGGCGGCGAAGACGACGGCCAGCATGGCAAGGAGGGCGAACTGTAAAAAAATAAATAAAAGACAAAACATCATTTGAGCGTAACATTTGGCAAAAGTGATTTTAAAACAAGCCAAACCAATAGCTTTGATTTATTTTAGTTAGTAAATAAACATAACTTACAAATCTAGCGAACATTTTCAGGTGTTTGTTGAATGCGATTCTGACTTCAAACATAGTGAAGATTTGGAGCTCCTAAGTTTTATAGTAGAAGTTCGACCTTGATCTTTGCAAAGCCGCCGGCCCGGCTGGACCTGAGGTGATGAGGCGATGGGCGAGACCACCGCTCTCAATTGTTTGTCACATAACATCCTGTACAGCCTTATAAGGCAACACGAAAAAACCTACAATTGACAACAGCCTTCTAAGTACAATGAGATTTAATAAAGATATGAATATTTATAACGACAATGAATTCCAAATAAAAAACTGGGCCATTTGGGTGAAAAAGGATAGTCTATAATTGGAATATTTCATAGCTGTTTTTACTTGTTTATGGCATTTAAGTTATGGAATTCTGTATTTGTTTTAAATTAAAAAACTCTGTTTTAATATTTTAAATATGACCCTTATGAACTCTAGATTCTGTAAACTTGATGTTCGAGAGTCATTATTCCAGATTGTATTACTCAGTGAAACCAAAAAAATATAAAGCTTATCAACAACTTGGTAATAACTAGTGATCGATATTTAGATAATTTACTTTTACTTTGTATGATTGACTGGAGAGATCAAGTGCTTTTCTTAGAATAAAGTAATGTAGGTCATCATCTTTTGTTGAAAACTTGAAGAGCCTTCCCCAAGCGTGGTGAAATTAGCAAAACCCTTTCACAATTTACGACCTAAGTGGTCCTATGTCCCACTTTTGGTAATGATGATTTATCGAGACTTTATTTTAAAAAGGCACATGATTTTTTACAGATATACAAGGATATACTCTTAATCGATAAGTTAAAAAGTAAAACATTTTCATTTATTGATTGACTACAAACTAGTTTAACAGCTACTAATATGAACAGACATTTTTATATTTCTTTATGCTTAACTTATTTATTGTACGATACAAAAACGTTATTAGCACCTTTTGTAAGGTCTTTAGTGCGATACGAATATACCTCGCACTTGACCAGTTCCTTTACAGAGTTTATATTTGGTCTTGTCATATTTTGGTTTTCATAAAAACTCATCATCATTCCAATAATTATAGTAATTAGTTTTGTTTGGCACATAAGGTTCTCCTTTATAAGGCTTCAATATTAAAAATAACTGCAGAATTGATTTGAATATACCAATAACAATCGTTAGAAGTTGAACAAAGGGGATCTAATTTAGCATTCTCTGCTCGTACAATTTGACCGGTGCTGTTTGCACATAGGCCTATTCCGACAAATTATTTTGGTTTTCCTTCATTGTTCTTAGAGAAGCAACAAGGACAGGATTCACTATAAATATGAGGAAAATGAAAATAAAAACAACAGTCTGTAAAAAAACGTTTAGGTTCACACCTTTATCTGTAAATAAAGATAAAAGAGGATGTTCGCTAAAATCGTAAGTATTTGTGATTAATAAGCCAGATGCGTTTCCGGCCACGCGCAACATAGCGTTATGTAGTTGGCCTTAACCTATATACCTAAGTGTTATTCAATTTAATCATTAATATCGATAAAATCAGTGTAAGTTAAAAATACTAAAGGATTTTTTTTATAACAAAGAACCTTAGAATTTTAAAATTATAAAAAAATTACATAATTAAGATTCGTGTTAATAAATCGTACCAGACAAAGCTATCGAAGTAACGTAATTACATGTTCATATAAATTTAAATTGGGATCAGTAAATATTAAAACAAGTTTCATTTACTCATTGGCTATCGTACCTGGTTGAATTTTTGTATAAGGTTGTGATATAAATAAATAATAATTTTCCTTTATTTTTAACATACTAAATATTAGCCGCTGGGGCCGAAAAGTTCTCGAGTGGAGACCACGGATCGGCAAGCGCAGCGTAGGACGTCCACCGACCAGATGGACGGATGATCTGCGCAAGGCTGCGGGTCCACGCTGGATGCAGGCCACCTGCGATCGGTACAGATGGAGAGCCTTGAGGGAGGCCTATGTCCAGCAGTGGACGTCTTACGGCTGAAATGATGAAATATTAGAAATAGAAAACAGAAAACTTCTTAAACATTTATTTTTTGGTCAATTGTTTTAACGACGGGCACAATTTTAGGTAATAAAAATAGCAGATTCCTAGCTTGAATTACAGTTTTTTTTGTTAACTGCCACAGATGTTGGTGCTGGCTGCCCTGGCAGTGGCTGTGGCGGTCGCCAAGCCGCAGTACTACTCAGCGTACGGGGATTACTCCGGCTACTCGGCCAGCTACCCCGGCTACTACTCCGGCTACTCGGGCTACTCCGCCCCTGTAGCCTACACCTCCTACGGATCCCCTTACACCTACGGAGCATACGGCTACTTTTAAACTATTTTAAGATCTCTGAAATTATTTGAATATTTTAAATCTAAAACGTGTACTAATTGCAATAAATTAAGGTTCTGTTTTAATGCTAGTGTTTTTATTGATCAGACAAATTTAAGATCATAAACTTATTTAATATGCTAGGTTTATACTCTATTCAATTATTTAAATTTAGATATTTTTTCTGGAACAGCTTTAGCTTCGCTGTGAACTGGCTTGAGCTGGGAGGAGCCTTCATATGTGTTTTTTTCTATTTAAAGAATATAGCATCACAACATCACAAACAACCCAAAAAAAACCGGTAATTCAATTAAAAGGGCGATACAATAATATCTCTTACAAAATTAATCACTAAGCCGTATCAAATTGACACTTGTCATTTGTTTATCATTACATAATTATAATTGTTATAATTTAATCGCTTCTATTTCAATGTAATACAGTCGAGTATACACAATAGGATCAGTTACCTATTAGATTGTCAGCGGCAGATAAGGCTGGTGAGACATTATATTTTGAAGATCAAGGTCGGGTTTTTCAAGCTAGGTACCTACCTACGAGTGTCCGCCGAGGCAGAGACGCGTCCTATATAAGCTGAGACGTTTGGTCGGAAGGCATCACTTGTGCTTAATCGTGCCAGTAAATCCTTAACCATGTTCTTCAGAGTGGTAAGTAACATTTTCAAAATTCAAACTTTAATAAATATGTCAAGTGCGATTTGTAAACAGTTTTTTTAGAATCTATAATTTTTTTCAATTTTTAAAGACGCCAACCATTCATTGGACCACACACAGTGCAAGTTCTTATTGCTATTGTACCTTTCTCTGTCTATTGGGCGATTAGCGCCGTAATAGATCAAATTTGAACCACTGAAATTGAACCACTAATTGAAGCCCTGGACGTTCAGGTATTATTTATACTCCTGGGTTCGTGACAATATCTAAGACCGTGTTTAATTATTGTTTTGCAAATGAAAACATAAATAGAATTAATAATTCTCGTCCAAAGGACACCCCGGAGACTATGCATGCGGGTGCATTTACATCAAACGAGCGAACGCGCATCCTATTCCCAATCTATATTTTTTAGAACATTCTGTCGTTGTTCTGTCTTGTTCTAGCTCACCCTCTATTGTATTTGTTTTGATGTATAAATGCCAAAAGTGTTTAATTTTTCAACCTTTGTTTAACATAATCCGTAGAAACAAGTGCTAGCAAGTGCCATTCTGCCATTAAACATTTTACACTTTTTTTTTACATAAATAACTATGAACAAATAAATTATTACGATTAATCTTGCTTATTAAACCATCCTGAAATGTTGGATCTCATTTCATAGTTTATGAGTAAAATAAAAAAAATACGCTTTTGTTCCACAGTTCGCTTTCCTCGCGCTGGTGGCGGTCGCCTTCGCCAACCCCAAGCCCGACCCTCAGCTGGTGACCTACTCTTCCCCAGCCGTGGTGCCCGTGGGTTATTCTGCCTACTCCCCGGTGGCATATGCTGCTGCCCCCTACGCCGCTGCCCCCGCCGCCGTACCTTATGCCTACACCAGCTACGGTGGTTACTATGTCCGTTAATCAGACACATAACTACGCAATGCCCAACGTTACTTAGTGTAAATATATAATGGTGTCTTATTTGATTAGGTATTTATTTATACTAAGAAGCGTGTTACTTGATAACGATAACCGTAGCTTTAAACCATTTATTATGTAAACCATTTGTGATATCTACCTGTAAATATAATGAATGGTTAAGCTAGCATGTGATTTTGGACTAAGGACTATGCCAAACGATAATTAAACATTTTTTCAAGCAATTTTTATTTTTTATTTTCTTTGACCACTAATAATTAGTTTATAAATGTTATATATTGTGTTGATTGTGTTGTTAATCAAACTAGGAAGTGTTGTTTGTAATTGAAATAAAATTTGCATACCCGTAGGCACGATTCGAGTAGGCCTTTACTGCTTACTGACGCTATAAAATAGCAGAAAAAACTGCTCAAGGATACGTTTAATGATATCATACTAAGATCACATAATCAATTTGTGGGTATATAAACTATGAACTTTCATAGCTTATTTACCCATAAATGAATAATGATGAACATTACGAATGTACCTATTATTCAGTAACATTACGCAACGCGTAACACAATATTATGTTATGCACAGAGCACAGCGCAATGCATTTAACTGAATTGGATAGTCTTGTTATCATAACATGTACATCTGTTCCCTGCGTGCACGTCCAACATGTCAACGTCGGGTGCAGAAATTAGAAGATGTTTCCAGAGCGCACTGTCCAATCTAATCGTAATGAAGAGAGACCCAACTCTCGGCAACTAGCTTGTGCTATGCTATTTTGCACGTTCACAAACCTAACCTAACAGTAATTATTCATCAATCCCTTTATAACGTTACTAGAGGCTGCCCCGCGGTCTCACCCGCGCAGATTTCTCATAAACACAAAAATCCCTTTTTTTCCCGTTCCCGTAGGAATTTCGGGAAATCCCTTCTTAGTGCTCACCTACAATCCCGTAGGAACCCACGTAGCAAATGTCAGCTTTCTACGCCCAGTAGTTTCGGCTCTGCGTTGTCTGTCAGTCAGTCAGTCAGTAACGAAAGAGTTTTATATATATTGACTAGAGGCTGCCCCGCGTTATTTCCCGCGCATATTTCTCATAAACACACAGTCAGTCAGTCAGTCAGTCAGTCAGTCAGTCAGTCAGTCAGTAACGGAAGAGTTTTATATATATTGATTTCATTTTATTATTTGTGTTGAGTACTTATATTTGCTTTATGTGTTAGAAGTAATCGATTACAGTATACCTACCTATAAAAACAGTGTTGGGAATGCTACGTAGTCTATTTAGTTACAGAAATACACTCTCTGTGTGAAATGTTTTAAGAGACTTTTTGCAGTAAATTTTCTGGTGAAGTTGATCTAAAAAAACTAACATTGATATTGGCCATTGGCCATGGTTTACAACTTTTTTTTCGCCATTGACGCTACATGTCACTTTCTATGTAGCCGGTAATGGCTGTGGGCACTGTCTAGCAGTTGTTGGTACATACCTGATTTTCAGATTGACTAACATACAACGTTAAATAGGACTATTCCTAATAATGATAATAATCAAATACTTTGGATATCTTGTTGATATTTGATATGGTAAAAAATTAACATGTTATTATTTTGACCAAAATACAGTGAAAAATAAACGTTCTCAATACAATGTAATTAAAATGTATCCAGTTAAAACGAAATTCGCCCAATTACAATTCAAATCGCAATCCATAAGGTTATACAATAAAATAAATAGAATAATTAATTTGTACCTTCTAACAAATACTAAATGTAAACGGAAATTAACAACCTGGCTAAAGTCTCAAAATTACGAAAACATAGAAGATCTTCTCTCACATGTATGAGTGCTCGTTGTTAGTATATAAATATAAAAAAGTAGATAAAAAAAAAAAAAACACGATTTTGCTTGCACTGTTTTCCTATTGTTGTTTTAGGTTTCATTGTTTTGTAAGATTAAGTGTTTATTTAAACTTGTTATCTTTAAGGTATACTTTGTCACTTAAGGCTATTGAAAGGTAAAAATTACTTTAGTTTAACTTTTATACTTATATATATTATTTTGTTCTGTTACTGTTACCGATCTGGATAGTGCGAACATCCCTAACACAGGTTTTACTTAACTTAAAAGGGATGTTCACCATTGTGATTTTTTGAAAACAGGAAATAAATAAATTTTGTATTTGTATTTGTATTTTTAAGATGATCTATAATTGTTCTAAGTTTGATAGTTGAAATGTTTAAATATAAAAGGAGATTCGGAAAAAATAATCTTATAAAAAAACAAGGAACTAGGCGGAACGGAAGTTTATTGCGACATACATAAAAGTACACAAGGTGGAAAAGACAACACTGCCAATGATGTTGGAATCAGAAAATAAATCCGAGCAGCCTCCATGGCGAGGACTCCTCAGAAGTATTTAGCGTATGGGTAGTAGCCAGGGTAGGTGAGCGGGGCGCTGTAGACTGCCGGGGCAGCGTACGCGGCGGGGGCGGCGTATCCGGGGTACGTGTAGGCGAGCGGCTTGTAGGCGTACGTCAGTGGGGCCACGAAGGCAGCGCCTGGGGCGGGCGCGGGCGCGGGCTCGGGCGCGGGAGCGGCGAAGGCCACGGCCAGGAGGGCAAAGAAGCACAGCTGAAAGGAGAAACCATTATTTAACAAGAGCTCAGACAAGTCGGGTGGAAGGATTAATGATTAATGCTTTAAATAATTAGTTTCATTCACAAATTATTATTTTTTTGTTCTATAGGATTTTTTAACTAAACGCGTCAGAAGTTAATCTTATAATTATTTGTATGTCATCTAATTATTAATTACATAGCAATTTTATTATTATTTGAAATACCGATATTTTTTTACTTCTAAAATGCAATTAAAAGATAAAGCATAGTTGTTAGCATGATTGTTTATACTTAAGATAGATAGATAGACTCTTTATTACAATCAATCAACTTAAAATATTATTTAAGCATTTATTTCTAATAGCATCATCATTATAGCAATCATTCACTCAGTAAAACACAATAGCCTTACAATAGCTATTGATTGATGTAATATGTGTTATTTACAAAAGTTTCCGAAAAAGTCTGCTGGAGACGGACATATTTGTAACGAAGAAAATGTCTGTTACAGACTTTTCGCTACGATCTTGGCAGTGCTCATCGATATTTTCAGTTTGTAATGTATGGTAATTTTCCAGATAATTTCTTAAAAGCCTGCTACATACAACCCAGACCTGGCAATGCTAAGGAAGAACCAGAGTAAAAGAGTTAAGTAGTTTAGAATCTGAATTTAAAAATGTTTTAATGTTTTATATATTGCGTCCACATAGGCCTTCCCCATAAATCGCCGCAGCGAGCGGGCTAGCGACCCTCATCCAGTGTACACCCGCAGCGTTCACGGTCGACTTTCGCCTGAAATTATGATATTTGCGTTGAAGTACCACATTACTTACCTACTTATTACATTTAATTTATGTATGTCTTTATTATTCGATGTTGCACGCTTTCAAACATATTCGTTTGACACATTAAAGTACTTTTTTGAGTAGAGAAATTATGATATCAATGAGAAACAAAACTTGTTTATTTCAGTAAAATTTAGCTGTATAATTTCTTGTTAGGAAAATCAAGGTAATTCTAAATATAAAATATGAAACAATTTATTTTTATCAAAGAATAAAAAAGTTAAACCAGTACGAACTCTTTTAAAAAAAGTTGCTAGGACACCCCGCAAATTCAAAAAGAAATGTAATTTCATACATTCACGTTGGCTGTATATTTATTTTTAAATCTTTCTGTTATGACTTCCGAGAACGTGCAGCCTATACCGGTCAGAAAGGAAAAATATAGTTCTAACCTAAAATTAAGAACGCCGTACTTAAGGAAGAAATTCTCGAAATGAAAGTCCAACAAGAAACAGAAAGCTTTTTAACAAAACTAATTCTGAACATTGACTATAGAACCATCAAAATATTCAAATGTGGTATTTTGAAAGTCCATATCTTCATATAAAATTCAGCATCAAATCCATCGGTTCAGTAGTTATACCCAAAATAGTACAGGTAAGAGCGTGGGCGTAACCGCGGGAAAATACTAGCTAAAATAAATTGCTTTTTTTACTTTTAGTTTTTTTGTTTTGTTATCTTTGCTTTAATTTCGTGTTATCTATGTACTTGTTTTAAGAAGTAAATTATTTAAGTATTTAAATGTTTTAATGGATGGATGGAGGAATTTTTGAAGTTGTTAATGTTTATATTTGTTTAGTTTCACTGTTTTAGTTAGTTTTTCATAGCAGAGTTCATTATAAAAAAAAAATTTATACATAAGAAACTATGCGTTTGGGATTAAACATATTCTATAAAATGAAACTTTATTTTTTTAAATCTATATAATATAAACAATGCAGACTTACCAGCTTGTACATGATGATTGTAGAACAGTTCAGGGATCTGAATGATGCTCTCCCAAGGACCGGGGCGGTTTTATACTTGCGCACGCACAGCACTGCACTGCGGTGACCTTTACATGGACGAGGCAGTGCAGTGCTATGCAGGAATAAACCAGCTAGGATAAGTGCAGCGGACGTTTTATCGCATTAGCATTTATTAAATCTATAGAGGTCTCGTTTTGTACTATAATAATCATTTTGATTGTAATTGTTTGTGTTGTCTTTAGTTCTTTGTTATTGAAAGAAAACTTTGGCGTCTAAAAATCTATCTACTTCTACTATATTATATACTAGTCGACCCGGCGAACATCGTAACGCCTTACCTATTACTATCTTGTGCATGCATCATCACTCTATCTAAGAAAAGAAAGAAAGAAAGAAATTATTTATTTACAACAGAAAACACACATTAACAAAATAACTTAAATTTTAAACAAAAATTAAAACAAACAAAATGACAAATAGAAAACATAACAATGTAGGTACAAGTAAATAAAAAAACACCATTTAAAACATAGGAAAAAAAACAGTTAAACAAGTTTAATGTGTATTGCAGCCGCCGTAAAATGGCACTGACTCAGCATGTGCTGATGGTTTGCACCAACAGCGCTGATTTTCAGTCAATGCCAGCAGTGACCCACAAGCGTTCTACGAGTGCGTTACTAAGAAATTACTATCAAAACTACATAGATATATACCTAGGTAAATAACATTAAATAAATAAACAACAATAGATACTTTGATGCGACTACGAATTGTCACGTTTAAGTCTTAGTCAGAGTGGTAGTGGCATAGGCCAGCATAGGTAAGCGGATCGGGAGTAGTGATAAGATAAGGACTTATGAAGGAGTGAAAAGTCTCTGCTGATCAACCAAATGCACCCTGAGCTTACGCACAAAGGTGCACCTACTTGAGGCTTCACGGACTGGGGGAGGGATATTATTCCAGCACTTGGTCGCCGCGTACCTAAAACTTCCTCGAAAGGCCATTGTTCGGTGTTGAGGAACTCTCAGCGTTATCCTGTGGACCTGACGAAGTCTCGAGGACCATTGTAGCTTGCGATACAGGTAAGAGGGCATTTGCGATCGAATGACACCAAACAGCAGTGAAGCAAGATGAAGTTTCCGTCGAGCCTCCATGTTAAGGAGCTTAGCAGCATTCAAGTACGGAGTAATGTGGGATCTAGGAGGAACTTTGTAACAAAAACGTGCACATGCGTTTTGAACACGCTGTATTAACCTTTTGGTCCGACCAAGTATACAGCCACCATAAACAACATCACAGTAGTTTAATCTCGACAGAATAAGCGACTCACAAAGCATGACACGCAAATCAATGCTAAGGTAATCACGTATACTGTAAAGAATCTTGAGACGGTAGAAACAGTTACCTACAATGCTGGTGATGTGGTTCTCAAAATGCAACTCACCATCAATCAGCAGCCCGAGGTTCCTAGCCTCTACCACCCGTTCTACTGGTTCACCCATAATAGCTATATCATTGGTAGAAAGGGCCTGCACCGTATTATGGATTTGGAGTTTTGAGCCAAGCACAATATACTTCGATTTGCTGGGATTCAGCACCAGACAGTTTCGTGAAGACCACTATCTAATAAAGAAGACCGCATCGAAATCCGTTGCATAATTTTAAAGATTTAAGCATACATAGGGAAAGACGCGGGAAGCGACTTTGTTTTATACTATGTATTTGATTTATAAAAATTAATCGTGGTTCTTTAGTAATAAGAGAGGCCGGGCCGTTTTAGCAGATTTTGGTTTTGAAATGTTTGTAGTAGTCCAGGAAAGGTTTAAAATGTGAGAAAATATGGAAAAATTGAGTGGAAGTTGTAAAAACAACAATTAAATTTTTCCACAATATATAATTGTAAGGCGCGATACGAAGATCGCCGGGACAGCTAGTATTTTATAATAATAAGGTACCTACAGTAAACGCACTACCGCTACAACCTAAAATAATACGTACAACATAAAGACTATTCTTCTTCTTTTTTCGGTGCCTCTACACTATAAAGACTATAGTTGCACTTAATTGGGTGGGCTGGCCTGATGTGCTGGCTGCTATGCTTATACAAATATCTAGAGTTAATCGGACTGGGACACTTCTAAAAACACAACAAATTTTGTAATAAAAAAGAAAAAACTTGATAAAAAATGCAATCTAATAATTTAAAACAATTATTATAATAATGTTAATAAAATGGATTGTATTTGAATTCGTCTCGCATGATCTCCTATGCAACCTTGGCCTTTAAGCCTTCGGGAGCGATGTTCACCCGCCCCGCGGTCCTGCCGCCCGGCCGAGACGAGAACTAGTTCACTCGACCAGTTGTTGCACTTGCATTATAAATACATTATAAGGAGCGTCCATTACTGTCCTGATAATTGCTGCAACAAAAGATCAGCCCTTTTGAAATTATAATTGTAAGACATCAGTACCGAGATTTTTTAAAGGTTTTATTTTGTCGTAGGTCGTTTTGCGGGTGCCGACATCAATAAGTTTAATCTATTTTTTTTTTAATATAGAGCTTCTCTCGTTTGACATGTTTACTTTTGCAAAAGGCATGAGTATATCCGATGATATAAAACATCGATCCACATTTGGACAATAGGCGAAGTTACCACAGAACGGAACCCGCATATATCTATCGACTCGTACTTGCTATGTGTAATAAACTTGTATAGGAACTGACGGAAGGATTTGTTGATTTTGTTTTATTACTGCATTATATTTAAACACAGAACAATGAAGACCTACACCCGTGTATTTATACATACACCCACCCTCATAGCACTATAGAAACTTAGTATTTTCGTTATTTTGACGGCTTCGTAGCTGAGTTTGCAGTTATGTGGACTGAGAAGCGGGTGCACCAGGATTCCCGGCGGGGCGAACATGTTATGATGAATATCAATGTTTGTTTACCGGTCTGGGTGTAAGTTCGTCTCTGTATATGTTTCGGGCACCCTTGATACTGGTTCTTCCTAGTTAGGGGCTCTGAGTGTGATGTGTTATTATTATTATTATTTATTAGCTCTTGGTATATTTATTTACCTATATTTAACTTAATTATATGCAGGTACGTAACACGTTATCGGCGTAAGGAATTTTGTTCAATTATATATTTTATACAATTTATTAAAAGACACTTAGAACAATACGAGTATGATTAGCATTATCATTACGTTTATTAAATAACAGGTTACACGCATACATTATACATAACCTCGTTTAAGGAAACTAACTCAGTCTTTGTTGCTGTATTCATAACAAACCTAAAAAAATTACATACTCTAAGGAATGTTTATTTTAAAAGTAAAAGCGAGACGACGTATTTTTGCTGAATAACTAGTTCAAAAATAAAATGTTCTCATTTTAATATTTTGTTCAAAGTAGGAATACTTTGCTCTACATAAGATATTGTAGTGACAATGTTATGCAAATAACCAAGGTAAGTAATGCTAGTTTAAATAGCGGTTCTTACTTATCCGATCTAGTCAACGATCAATCCAATGATATAAAAAAAAAAAGATTCCTGTTGATAATTTAATATTTTGTAGTAATATCATATTTGATATTATTTTTTCTATTAAAATGTCCAAACTTACATAATTTCATAAAACAATAAAAAATATTTTATTTCACAGTACATTTTTTTTGTTTTTACTAAGAACCAAGTTAAGGATCAAGATGAAATGTTTAATACATTCAGATTTCAGCGGTTGCGTAACGAAACCAAAACTAATAGGCCATCAAACTCTTCTTCAAATAAAAATAACACATACATAACATAACAACATCATAATAAATAGGTAGGTTAAAAAAAACAATACGTTTAATTTGAAAATAAAAATGTGTTTAATATATTCTCAAAAAAAGTGTCAATTTATTTCGGAAAGTGGCCGTTTGTTATCAATAAAAAAAAAATAGGAACACATAAGGAAAGGGGATGTCAACCTATTTGGAAATAGGCTTTACAAACCCCAAATGACCTACCGACCACTATGATTACTACGCCTAAAGGAAACGAGCTCTATCGCGGTGATAGCCATGTTATTTACACGTCATTTGTATATTTATATTATAATATAATAAATTATTATTGCTAAATACAAATACAGCATATTTTTTAAAATTAAATAAATACCGCACTGCAAATTAAGTTAATATTTTGGCCTCAACCATATTTTCGTAAATGTCAATGACACTTGTTTACGAATAACATATTTAATGTTTAATTACAATATAGGTATTAAATAATAAATAGGACGTCACTTGATACCATTAACTTTAACAATTCAGACTAAATTCATAAAATTATTCATCTGCGGTAGAACCACTCGCCGTAAGGTACGCTGTAAGGTACGCTGTATGTGAGGGCCGCAGCAGCGGGCGCGGCGTAGGAGACCGCGGGCACGTAGTCCTGAATGCTGTATGAAGATCCGTAGGAGTACGCTGATACTGAGGAGTAGGGCGCGGGGGCGGGGGCCACCACGGGCGCTGCGGCGGGGGCTAGCAGCGCAGCTGATGCATAGGGGCTGAACTGATATAGTAGAGGCTCGCATGAAGCCATGGCAAGCAACGATAGAAGAGTGACCTGTAAATTTTAAAATAAATAGTTATCCTTTTTGTTATCCTTTTAACTATTAGTTATCCGCCCCTTATTCTCATTATGTCTTAACAAACAAGCGCTAGCTAAGAGCGGATTGGCGAACCCATATCTTGGATACAAACTTTAGGAAAATGGCTAGAATTATAGCAAATTATAATATATACATACTACCTCTAGGTTATTTGCAGATTTTAAACACGAAACACTGTGAATATATGATACGGAAGGACTAACTTACCACGAGCATGTTTAATGTTGAATTCCTAACTTCACCAACTCGATGCATGCACTGACAAAAATTTCAAAATATTCGGCTTTTATATTTTACGAGTTTTAAAAAGAACTATGCAAATGAATCGTTGTTCTGTATTGATACTCAAGGCTTGGACGAATGCTTCTTAAATAGACAAAAGAATGTATAATCACAGTAAAATACTCGATTATACATTTTCAAATGGATTTAAGACGACCTTGCAACCATTAAACTATATTTTACTTACAAAAACATTTTTTGGTTATCTTTACGGCAAAGGTTTACTATGTAACTAGAGGCTGCCCCCGGTTTTTCCCGCACAGATTTCTCATAAACACAAAAATCCTGTTTTTTCCCGTTCCCGTAGGAATTTCGGGAAATCCCTTCTTAGTGCTCACCTACACTCCCTAAAGAACCCACGTGCAAAATTTGAGCCCGCTACGCCCAGTAGTTTCGGCTCTGCGTTGTCTGTCAGTCAGTCAGTCAGTCAGTCAGTCAGTCAGTCAGTCAGTCAGTCAGTCAGTCAGTCAGTCAGTCAGTCAGTCAGTCAGTCAGTCAGTCAGTAACGGAAGAGTTTTATATACAGGGTGTTTCTGACAAGGCGGTAATAAATCAAAGGAGGGATTCTGCTCACCATACCTAACAACTTTCCCAAAGCAACATGGGTCGAAATCTCAAAACAAAAATCAGCCGTCCCGTACATTGACCCCGTCAGCTGATCGAACCAATGTATGGAACAGCTGTTATTTTTTTTGAGATTTTGACCCATGTTGCTTTGGGAAAGTTGTTTGTTATGGTGAGCAGAATCCCTCCTTTGATTTATTACCGCCTTGTCAGAAACACCCAGTATATTGATAATAGTGAAAGACTTAGGTATAACTTACTAACAAGGCAACGTTGGAATTATACAGCGTAATCAATTTATTTATACAGTCAGTATAACTTTGATATTGAGACCATTAAGTTAAGGGCTGTTGCAGTTTTTTTTTTTGACTTATTATGGGCTTTTAAAAATATTTAATTTGAAATAGTTTGTGGCCAACGTATCTTTAAAATACGCCGTAAGCATTTGTTCACAAAGATCTGAAGGCTCTTGGTGATTTCTTTTTTGACCAGCCAGGTTTCGCATCCCCGTATAGGAGGAGTACGGATTTAACGTTGGAGTTGAACACTCTGATTTTAGTTCGACGAGTAATGACCGACGAGGTCCACACAGGGTTGAGCTGGGCATAGGCGGCCCGAGCCTTGTTAATTCTGGAAGTAACGTCTGCCTCCGCTCCTCCCCATGGGTCAACCACACTCCCAAGATATGTGAATGATCGCACTTGTTTGATTGCCTGACCGTTTATATGAATTGGCTCCAAGTCTATGGTGTTGAGGCGCATATCCTTTGTTTTGCTGGAGTTTATACGCAATGTGCGACTATTGGAATTGACCTGGCAGAAACCGATAGAGCAGGAGATTTTAATGAGGAAATGGCGTTGGATTGGTCACGTGTTAAGGAGAACCGACGATCACATCTCCAAACAGGCTCTGACATGGCACGCATCCGGTAGCAGAAGGCCAGGTCGCCCTCGCATCACCTGGAGGAGATCGGTGGAGAAGGAGATCGCAACAACTGGTCTCAAATGGCGGGACCTGGAGGAGGCAGCCCAGGACCGTATAAAATGGAGAAAATTACTTCGAACCCTTTGCCCCTGATGAGGGGCTATAGGAAGAAATCATCATCATCATCAAAAATATTTAATACTTATTGGAAGAAAAAAGTTGGAAGAAGAAAATACAAATTACAGACTTGCAAAGTAATCTCGGCAGCTAATAACGCAGATAGTGTGCTTTTATTAAATGCGCAAAACAGCAATTCAATCAAAACTATATTTTATAATATAAAAAAGTAAAGTTGATGCAGAGTTGGTCATCAGCACAATAACAACGTATGCTCTACTCGACCGAGAGTTCGGTGCCAGCCAGCATCAACGCGCTCGCTTGACACATGGCATAAGCACAAAGGTTGACCTTTAAAAAAAAATATTTAAGAGAATACTTTTATTCATTACCTATGATGACGATTGTCATTTCATAAGGATTAAATTTCAAAAAAAAACTCATGAGTCGAGATGTTTAACATGTAGCGCTGGACGAAAAACGGAAGTATTTTGAACATTTCCCATATCTCTAAGATATCTTAGAGATATAGCGCTAGACAAGTAAAAGAATGTAATTGTGTTAAACATCTCGACTCAAGGGTTTTTATTTTGTTTTAATTGAAATTTAATCCTTATGAAATGACAATCGTCATCATAGATAATGAATAAAAGTATTCTTGGTATTGTTTTGTTTTATTTAGGCAACAAAATAATCTGGTGCAAATATTTCATAAAGATTCGTTAAGCTGCTTTGGAGAATAATACCTTTTATTGACAGTCTGACGGATAAACGCACGGAAGGAAGGACAGACGGACACATCAGTTATATAAATAAGGTTACAAATAGTCTCTTTACATAGGATTTCATCAAATGTTAAATTTTGTCGTAGGTATAGTCATTATTATGTAATTACCTTTGAACTTGGTACTTAGCAGCAAATACGTGGCTTGAATGAATCTGATATAGATCGCTAATTCGCTACCCACCACCCACCTATATAAGTAATACTTCGTACGCGTTGCAGTTGCAAAATTAATCCGTTTACGCAATAAGCTGATTTAAGCCTATTGCTTTAACGATTTGTCTGATCTAAATAATGATATTTTAAAAGATACATATTTTACTATTTAGAAGTTCCGTTCTGTAAATATTTTAAGGTGAAAATAAAAATTTCGTAGTTAAGTAGGTTTGTTTATTACTTGCTTTAAAATAATTTTGTAAGCTATATATTTTGATATCTATCCGTAGTCGCCATTTAAAAGTAGTATGCAGAGTAGGGGGAAGCGTAGGTGTAGGCGGAGTAGGCGAGCGGAGAGTAGGCGCTGTAGGTGGAGTAGGCGACGGGCGCGGAGTACGCGGCGGCCACGGGCGCGGAGTACGCGGCGGCCAGCGGCGCCGTGTACACCAGGGGCTTGGCTGCCACCAGGGCCAGCAAAGCTAAGAACACGATCTGAAATTGATAAAATATGTAAGTCAGCAGCAACAACAGTTTCCGTGTTTTCTTTTCTTCTGGATTCTTACTTTAATACTACAATTTCACATAGCGCATGACAGTGATTTCTGAATGTAATACTTATAAACTGTGTATTCCTATCTATCATCACAGTTATCAGTTTGACACAGACAATGATAAACACATATTGCACACTGGACAAAAGCACTTACAAATTTTAACATGATGATTGCGTCTGGATGACTGGGCACTGACTGTGCTAGCCTCAGCCCTCGAGTAAATATATAAGGAGTCCATGTTGACCCTATTGTTCTGGCATCCTCAATGCTTGGCATTTGGCATCCATCCTAGCCGAGGACGATCACGACCCGGCGCACGCGACTTGAATCATAAATCTAAGTCCGGACGGGATGTTGACATTGCATCAATAACTGAAGTAAGTAGCTTAGCTTGTCCCGTAGTCTTAGCGCCACTTGGTACCAATGTCCGAATTATTACTTAAGTTATTGTAAAAATTCCTAATTAGTGATCAAAAATCTTTTCAGCCGAAAGACGTTCACAGCCTGGACACCCTCATCCAGTTTTATCCCGCAGCTTTTACTGGCTACACTGTGGCTCCCACTTCGCGGTCGCCACTGGAGAACTTTTCGGCCCCAGAGACCATATGTTCTTCGAGAAATGTGCCCTTAATTGTGTTCCGCTGACTTGTTCTTCTGCGGATCTAATAATTTCTGATTGGATCACGCAGAGAAATTCCGAGCATATCCCTTTCCATTGCCCTTTGACCTAGAGCTTCTTCATTAGACTCACAGTTAGCAGCCATGTCTCGGTTCTGTAAGTCATTAATTAGCAAACAGGTATAATAATAGCTGAGACCACTTGAAATTAGCTAACTCCTAGCATTTGGTTGCCCAAAACAACAAAAACAAGTACATAATTATTATGTTTTTTTTTTTAAATGCCCGCGACTTCGTCCGCGTGGAAAACAATACATTTTTCATTATTATCTCAGCGTCCAACTAAACCTTCCATGGACTACGACTAAAATTTGCTTTATCAGACCGCCGTTTTCGAGTTCAATCGAGACAAACGAACCACGATTGATTTATATCCATACTCCATACTAATATTATAAATGCGAATGTAACTCTGTCTGTTTGTCTGTCTCGCTTTCCTGGCAAAACTACTGAACCAATTTTAATAACATTTCGTACAGATATACCTAGTCTAAAGGCTGAGAAAGTACATAGGCTAGGGTACTTTATCCTGAAAATCCAACGGAAACTTGGGATTTTGCGGTTTGAATAGAAATTGCGCTGGCCAAGCCGCGGGGCGCTCACTAGTTTACATATATTTATATAGAAATATGCTTATAATTTAGGCAACAAACAGAATCACCACCACAGTGCCTTAAAAAAAATCTAAACAAGGTACCTATATTTTTTTTTTCGAGATTGGATAAAAATGATATGATAACCACAATACCCCATTTGAGGGCGGTAGTACCTATTCATAAGACTCTTGTTATGTTCATGTGTCCCGCGCGGCCACATTACAAAGGTTCAACATCATCATTTTAGTCAAAAGCCGTCAACTGCTGGACATAGGCTTCCCCCAGAACGCCACAACGACCGGTCTTGAACGGCATAAAAAAGAATAAATGGTGTAATACAGGTGAAAATTTTCGCTAAGAGAACTTGAGTAATTTCCTTTCCGCCGCTGTCTTGCTACGCCGCTCCAGTTGCCCGCTAAATATGTCTAGTCATCATCCGCCATGCATACGTTCCCGCTACGCCGCTCCACGCATTTAAGACATTCCCGTAAGCCCGCGCGTCAGTCCTGCTGCTCAACTGAAGATTGCCCCTGATCAACAGGCACATGGAGCAGCGTTTTTCATATCCTAGGCAACTTCTTCAGCAGGGCGATGATACTATAATGCTGGAAGCCTTCTCCTCCACTCGAACAAGCAGTGCCAAGTCCGTTTATGACGACTGAATTTGACATTATGGACATTATGGACAAAACAATTGGACGATATTTAGCTTATTATCATAAACATGTGAGCATTTAAGACCCAATTATTTGAAATGATCATCTTCAAACGGCTGATCAGGTCATGGATACCTTTCCATATACTTTCTATATCATAGATGTAATATGGTACCAAATTTCAAATCGATCGGACATAAGGAAGCTAGTTAGATCCTCTCATCCATTATTCAAGAGCTGATCATCTTCAAACGGCTGATCAGGTCATGGTTACCTTACCAACTACTTTCTATATCATAAATGTAACATGGTACCAAATTTCAAATCGATTAGAAAATTATGAAATTTATGTTGTTGTTGCTACAAAGCAATTTCAATGTTTTAATCGTTATTAATTTTATGTCTTTAAATAATCTATTACAGAGAGAGAGAGAGAGAGAGAGAGAGAGAGAGAATCGGATAGGATTAAGTTATGTGTGTCAACTTCCATTAAATTATTTGTTTCCAAGTAAACGTGGGTTGAATACGCTATCGTCGTCAAGTTATATGGAAATACTAGAGGCTGCCCCGCGGTATTTCCCGCGCAGATTTCTCATAAACACAAAATTCCCGTTTTTTCTTGTTCCCGTGGGAATTTCGGGAAATCCCTTCTTAGTGCTCACCTACACTCCCTTAGGAACCTACATGCAAAATTTCAGCCCGCTACGCCCAGTAGTTTCGGCTCTGCGTTGTTTGTCAGTCAGTCAGTCAGTCAGTCAGTCAGTCAGTCAGTCAGTAACGGAAGAGTTTTATATATATTGATTGAACATAATAGGAAAATTTATTACACGTCATGACTGAAAGATGACGTCATAGCGGTTACTCTGCATTTTGAGAATTCCTAGAGATGTTATTTATACACATTAACTGCAATATGATTATATCAGAGGCCTTTTGTTTAGTTAGAAGAATTTTAATGCAAAGTGCAGGTTTTCAAAAGGCATGTTTTACGAATCTAATGCTAATCATTATTTTATCGATGTGTATTGTTAATTTTCTCAAATTTCATAATTTGCTATTTGGTTTTTTTAAGGTATCTCGATCCCCAAATGTAAAAATGAAAGTTAAGTAAATAAAATATGGAAAAAGGATATAATATCAAAGAAATACTTTAAATTTATTATCAGAAATCAGTCTTATAAATTTTAAATTACTTGAGGAACACTGAGTTTTTGTATGCAGCTGCAAGCGGTGCAGTGTAGGCAGAAAAATGACCAGGATACGCTGTGTACGCAGCAGCATATGGCGTCGTGTATGCTGCAGGATAGCCCGCCGCGACTGGTCCATTATATGCTGCAGTATAAGCCGCTGCGTAAGGTGATGGATAGGCGTTGTATGCAGCAGAAAATGGAGCATTGTACGCCGCGGCAACTGCAGCATTACTGAATAATGTGGCTTCAGGAGCTGTGTATGCACTGGCAACTGGGGCAGTATACGCGGCGGCAACTGGAGCAGTATAAGCGGCGACAACTGGAGCAGTGTAGGCGGCGGCAACTGGAGCCGTATACGCAGCAGCAACTGGAGCGGGAGCATAAGCCGATGGGTAAGCTACGGAGTGAATACCGGGCTTAGCAGCTGCAACGGCCATGAGCGTAGTGAAGATAATCTGCCGAAAAAAACTAGGATGAGTGAAATGTAAGTTAGAAAGAAACAATAAATTAGCTTAGCGATCGCCCATATGCCACTGAAGTATTATTTAAAAATCAATTACGTATAAAAAATAAACTCATAAAGCATTATTGTCTTTAAAGGTCATCATAGAAAATGATTATTTTTATAAGCAATGTTTTATTACCAGTTTAAACATTTTGAATGTAAATTTGTAGTTGGTCCGGGAGAGAAATAAGCCCGAATGATGTCTAGTTGACCGCGGTATCACTACTTATACTTTTTTCATGAAGATGTTTTGCGACAATGCGAGGTCTCGTTGTGTTTGTGCTGGAGCTAGGTGGCACTTGGTTCGTCGCGTCGTCGCGTCATACATACTCTAAAGAAGCGATACAGATCTGTTCGCATAATTCAGTAAAGATCCAGTGACAAAAATATATTAAAACTTTATAAATATCAAGTTCTTACGTATAAATGAAAAAATTATATGTAATACTTATTAAATCTTCTACTATATACTTCTACTATACTATACTACTATATAAATATTTAAATGAATCGTGGTTCGTTAGTCTCGCTAAAACTCGAGAACGGCCGGGCGGATTGAGCTGAAATTTGGTTTTGGTTTTCTTCGTTTTGTGTGTGTGATGTTAGTGTGATAACAAAAAAAAAACGTTTCACTGTGGCATAAATCCGGCTCTGCCACCTACTACGGCATGCGCGGGAGCTACCGTTGCGTCAGAGGTCGTAGCGTACGCGTCAGCTGTTACAATTATTTAAAATTCTTTGCTTGCCGCAGTGCAAGAGCCTTGAAGGTCAATGTTCCTCTCTATAAGATATAAACAGATTTTAGGTTATGGTTTTAGCCTCCTTTAGCTGGAACATTACTAATTTTCTAATAATCCACGTATTTAATGTGATATAAAAAATACAAACCCCCTTTCTTCCATTTGCGTGGTGTGTCAATTATCCAGATTTGGCATTTCAGATAATTATAGCTTTTAAACTAAGAGATTCATAATAAAAAAAAAAAGTAAGGTCCTGAAAGTTGAAAAATCGATAAAAAAATTAAATATATTTATGGAAGTTCTACTTTTTCAGAAATAATATATTTGTACTTGTCTCGGGGTTACCTCTGATTTTCGTGGATCAACTTTCAATTAATCTTAAGTCCCTTGTATCGCGATCCTGTCTTACGCCATTCTAATGCAAGTTATATCTAGCCGCTCTCCGGTGGAGATTTCTGAAAAATAAGGACAAGAACTACGTGGATTTGGTTTTTTTAATATTTAATTTGTGTGGTTCAATTTTCAGCGTTGTTCTATGAACTTATTAATTAAATGTAATATTGTAGCGAACAAACAAACGTTGATATAACTTTTATTTGAATTATATAGTTTATTTAATCAAAAGGTATTATAAAAAAAATATCAGGTTTCTTTTGATTGTCTTGGTTGTGATTTGCGTGGTTTACGTGGCAATTTTGATTATAGTTTTAACTACTTAATATCATTACTTAATAGTACGTACCAATATTCAATGTAAGAAAAACAAAAAATATTTTTTCTCAAGCAAACTACATCATCAACAAGTGATGTTTACCTAAGAACAGTTTTCTTTTCGCTGCTTTATGAAGGAAATTTTGTTAACCTTCGTAAATAAATTCATAGTTTTATATAAGTTTTTGATGTAACGTCATATAATAAAACTTTTTATCAAAAAATTAAACCGCAGAAAAAAAACTAAAAAGCATAAATTAATAATCGAATTACTAAGTTCTTAAGGGACGTAGGTAAGTTATGATTTTATATTAGATTGATGGTTATTTCTTTTAATTTAAGGTGCCTAATTTAGTGATCTTTGTTCGACGAATCTGTGGCGCCGACTCAAAATTACTTGGTATACCCTACATTACTATAAGATTTTTTTATGCTATTTAGTTCTTTCAGGGTTTTATTATTTTCTTCTCCCACAAGGTGGTCAGTGGTCACACCGCATAAGGTGATCTGAAGACATGGGACGACAAGACCGGTCAGTATGGAGATTTGTGGGGGACGCCTATATCCAGCAGTGGACATCTTCCGGATGAAATGTTTATTATTTTATTTTATTTCAAAAGATATTTAAGTAAGTAAGTATCAAAAGTTATATTGTAAATACAGAACACGGCAATGCAACCTGTGAGTGAATAAAAGTCCCACTGACCAAAAAGTCACCCCTATTTTCTTATTCTTAGGGTGGGAATCTTATTTCCAATTTTTTATGGGACCTACTTCAAGGTATTCCCTGTCGATTTAAAAAATAATTATCAAAATCGGACTACTCTGTAAAAAGTACCGCCTAACCTTTTACTATGTTGTGTTTTTTTAGTATTATACGTTTCTCTTGAATCACTCTTTTACTTTAAAATAAACGCATAAAATCCGTCGCATATTTTATAAAGATTTAACCAATATAATTTCCGGAGACGGGTCAGTTCCAATTATGGGCATTTCTACGGACGGGCAAAATTCAGTGGCAATTTGAAAATAAAATATACGCCAATGAAGTAGGCTGCTCAAATTATTTCAGCCACAACTATGTATGGGTACGCAGTTAGAGAGCATAGAAACATTTCTGAAAATTTAATATAAATACCAGAAAAAAAATCCGAAAGTCATAAAACCTGACATCGGTGGGGTGTCCTGTTGCCGAAATTCATGAAAGAGTCACTTGTTACAAAGTAATGAAGTGATATTTGATTTATTTATATATATTCACGCCTTGGCGATGAGTATATTGAGGCTGTAGTTACCATGAAAAACCCAAAACTTCTATATTTTTTATAATACACCAATCTGAATGAGCGTCCTGGAATTCTCCCTGATTTCGGTGGTGTTTACAAATCATCACCCACAACCATAGTGGTTAACTTTTCGAACTATCTGAAGTACTCTGCAGCTTGATTCAGTCATGGCCCACACGCCGCGAGCCTGAAATCCGTGCCCCGCTGACATTTCAGTAATTATTTTCAGGATAATTGTGACACGCGGTGGTTTTGGGTACCCCTCAGTCCTGAATTCGGTGTAGGTAATTTTTTTCTAACCGTAAGAAATAGTTAACTTTCAACTAGTGCCATGCACTCGCCATTGGGTTGGTATTATTTGATGTACAGATGATTGTTATGCTGTAATTTAATTCCGAGTTAAATTTTTATTTGTACTCTTTTGTGATTTCGCTGATTTTGATATCGGTGGTTTTCGGTGGTTTTTTATACACCGAAGTCAAAAAAACATCCACCAAAATCAGATTTTTACTTTGAACGCGTGCTAAAATAGCTCATATTTCACATTTTTGTCATAAAAAATCCGTTGAGTAGTTTAACTATTTAAGCATACTTACAGAAGCTTTCCGCTCAAGCGACTTTGTGTTATAATATGTACTGAATTTTTGTATACCAAAGTTTGCATTTGAATCAACAAAAAAAAAAGTAAATTATCGTTATTGTTATCAATATATATAAAACTCTTCCGTTACTGACTGACTGACTGACTGACTGTCTGACAGACAACGCAGAGCCTAAACAACTAGGCGTAGAAAGCTGAAAATTGGCACGTGGGTTCCTTGTGGAGTGTAGGTGAGCACTAAGAAGGGATTTTCCGAAATTCCCACGGGAACGGGAAAAAACGGGAATTTTGTGTTTATGAGAAATCTGCGCGGGAAAAACCGCGGGGCAGCCTCTAGTTATACTTATATTATGTTTAAAATAAATACCTAAAACTTGAATATTTATTAACAACACAAGATATTTTTAAACTTATTGACTTAAATAAACTAAATAAATATTTACAAATAAAAAATGGCCTCAAAATCGCTGCCACCGGAAGGTACGGTGCCTAGCAGGCTGGCTGCGTTACCCCTCTGAATGGCCAGACGTAAAAGTTATTCTTATTATTATGACTAATGAAATTTATTAAACTTTAATTTTGTACGAGAGTGTACTTATTTATTATTGAGTATTTAATAACAGTAAAGTAAATACAAAATTCAGGTAAATATTTTCAGATATCCTTTAAATTATTTTTAAACATTTGTAATTCTTAAAGCTCTTCTTGGAAATATCCAGAGTTCAAAGTAGTATCCGAAAAATCTGTCACCAAATGACACTAAAAATATGAAACACGCAACACTGTACAACTAAATACTGTGTAAATAAAAATTAATATAAAATTTCGATGATAAATTGTATGGGATTGTGCTTTCGGTGGATAGATTTCTGATTTCAGTGGCAAAATTGTGATTCGGTGGGTAATTTTTCTGATTTCGATGGAGACAAAATATTCGAGGTCAGTTTTTTTGGACACTGTTATCTTTTGAAAGGGGCCAAATTAATATTTGAATACAGAATAAGCTCTTTTGCATAGTTTTTACTTATGAAGTCTCTAGGTCAAAATAAAAAAAATGCCACCGAAGTCAGACAAATCTGTTCACTTTGTAGAAATGCTCTTATATTCTGTTCAACCTACTAGGAAGCCTTAATAACTGTGATATTTTTCATATTAAATCAACTTTAAATAAATGTAAAATGTTCACAGCTTTACTTGTTTAATTAGTAATTTTTAGATAATATAATAACATTTATAACTTTGGATGTTTTTTATTCGAGAACAGGTTTTTTAAAAGTGTTCAAACAACAATTATTATTATTTTCATCATTATTAAAACTGATTAAAAATTTTATAGTATATTTTTAACCGACGAAAAAACAAAAAGGAGGAGGTTCTCAATTCGTCGCGTATATATATATATATATTTTATGTATGATCACGCATAACTTTTTACTGTGTGGACCGATTTTAATAATTCTTTTTTTAATCGACAGGGTATACCTTGAAGTTGGTCCCATAAAAATTTGGAAATAAAATTCCCACCCTAAGGGTGGGAAAATAGGGGTGACTTTTTGGTCGGCGGGTCGATTTATCCACTCACAGGTTGCATTTCCGTGTTACATTATAACTTTTAATACCTACCTACATTATCTTTGGAAATGAAATAAAATCAGCCGAAAGACGTCCACTGCTGGACATAGGCCTCCCTCACAAATCGCCTCACCGATCGAACCTTACCCTGTTAGTCCCTCAACCTTCACCAGGTTGTGTGGCCACCTTGTAGGGTGCGACCACCCTGTGAAGGGTGATTAGCTGGGGTCAAAAAAATTAGCCCAAAAAAAACTGAAAAGCAAAAAATTAAAAAAAATTATAAAAAAATTAAACCGCCGAAAAAACTGAAAAGCATTAAATAATAGGGAAACATTTTCTATTAGGCCTTAATTTACTAACTTCTTAAAGTAATTTTGGATTGCCAAGAAATTTTGAGTCGGTGCCACAGAATCAACGAATAAATATCACTAAATTACCTGAAATTCAAAGAAATAACCGAAAAACGTATGCCGCTGCGCATCGCGCTTTACATAGATAATGAATTTGCTTGTGTGGTGTGGCGCCGACTTAAAATTTCTTGGTAATGCAAAATTACTTTAAGAAGTTAGTAAATTAAGGCCTAATAGAAAATGTTTCCCTATTATTTAATGCTTTTCAGTTTTTTCGGCGGTTTAATTTTTTTATAAAAAGTTTTTATGTAAATATTGATAAATCTTAATAAAAATAAAGTCACTCAAAAAATATTAAGAAATGAGAAACAACCCTAGAAAAATACTTGGTTACAGATTTGGTTCGGCCTTCGATTACTCTTGCATGAAATTGCGGTTATAAATAATTAGTTTCACACTAAGCATATTACTTAGTCTAGTAAACTTGGCAAAACTTTTCAGCTCTACGTTTGGGAATTTATTATAAGATATCTGAAGATCACGAATGACGTCATATTACGATCACTTTGTAATTTAAAGTAGGGAACATAAAGTAGACTACAAATACGTAATTACTTACAAATAGATTACAGTCAATGTATTTTTTGTATAATTTATTTTTATCCAAAGATTATTTATCAGATAAAAATATTTCCTTTATTGTTACTTATTCTAAAAAATAAAAAGTTTGTATTTTAAATGTCGTAAAGATATATTTATTAAATTTTGTTCTTTATAATTTCAATCGGCAGGTTTTGGTTTTCCATTAACAATAACATCACAGCTAGCATTTTTACGTTTTTCAGACGTTTCAGCGGTAGTAGTAGGCGGCGTAGGGGGAAGCGTAAGCGTACGGGGAGTAAGCGTAGGGGGCTGTGTACGCGGCGGAGTAGGCGACGGGTGCGGTGTAGGCTGCAGCCACGGGCGCGGTGTACGCAGCCGTGTACGCCACCGGCGCCAGCAGACCAGGCTTGGCCTTGGGCTCGGCAGCGGCGACGGCCAGCATGCAGGCAACGAACAACTGTGAGTTGAAATTGTATTTAGTGGGAGTTTTAAGATAGTGATAACTATTTCAAATAAACAATTTAGAGAGAACTCACCAGTTTGAACATGATGATTATGTGTGGTCAGTGAGCTGCGACTGAGCTGAATGATACTCCTGCTTGCTCCCAGAAGAACTTTATACTAATTTTAGAGGTCGAGACCGCGCAATTGAGGATACTTGCATCGCGCCACACCCTATGAATAGTAAGCAGATCGCCCTAGTTGAGGAATTGAGGAAAAGTTGCAGGAGATTGGACTTGTTTCAATAATTCTCAAGTCTTTTTCGAATAAGTTATTATTGTTTTTTTATTATATTTTCCTTTGAAAACTATTTTGGTTAGAAACCCAAAGTTTATACTTATTTTAAAAATTTTGACCATAGCTGGCAATTGGTTTTGTGAGCGTCTTATTTTTATTTTAAGTGTTTTTTAGTCAAAACACTTGTAGCTAGGGAGGTGGCGAGCGATATTTCTAAATGATCAGCACCAACACCTCGTTGTGGAACGCAGGTAAATGATAAACCGATATGCTCTTTTAACAACATTACACTAACATTAGGCACTTGATAGATAAAGTAAGATATATATATATATAAACGCTTTTTGCTTGCTTTTTGCCAAAACAAATATAACGCAAAATAATACAATAACGTAAAATTTCTATAAAAAAGGGCGATGGGCGATATCGTTGTTCCCGATGGGAACACGGAGTTGAAATTAAAGATGTAGTTTTAATAATGTATGAATTTAATTAATGTTTTCAGTACAAAGGGACAAGGCGTAATGGCCGGCTAGTGGGCTTCTAAGCCAATGCGTGGCGGGGCGCGTTTAGGTATACATAGCAATTCCGCCTTTAAGAACAATATTTAAGATTTAACGTTGCTTGGCAAGAAATATTCTAAACAATAATGAATTGACCAATACGATGATTTGCATTGACTATGGTTTAAACTAACTTATTTTAATATGAGAATTTAAGCTGAATAAGTTATACAATACAAATAAATTTTACTATTTAAGAATGATTTCCTGTATATAATCCAAACATGCTATACATTACGCCACTAAACAAATTAGATTAAACATAAAAATGAGTTTTAAATTAAGCTAACACTAGGCTAACACTCTTTTCTTCTATATGCAATCTATGAACGTTTCTTTATATGTAAACTTCTTGGGTCAACGCGACTGAGCGTAGACATCCTCCGGGCCGTTGAAAGCTACTCTAAGCTTTCAAGCAGTGTCGCAGTCGGTGGGCAAGAGGCACAGACGGTTGAGAGCTCGGCGCACGATGCCGCGCGATGTAGAGACGTCGGCCACGCGAGGGACGCCGTCAGCGCCCGGGAAGATCTTGTTGACACGACCTAGGCGCCAGCAAAGTGGTGGCGATTCGTCTTTGATGAGAACCATGTCATCAGTCTTTAAATCCTTGCTTCTAGTTCGCCATTTCGTACGCTGTTGTAGCTCACCGATGTATTCGTTGGCCCAGCGCTTCCAGAAGTGTTGACGCACCTGTTCTAGTCGCTGGTAGCGGTTGAGGCGATTCGGGTTGCAGTCCAACAGATGAGGAGCCGGGAGCGCTGTGAGTGGTCTGCCAATCAAAAAATGACCCGGGGTGAGAGGTTGCAAGTCGTTAGGTGAAGGACTGAGGGGACACAAGGGACGGCTATTGAGGATAGCCTCGACTTGAGAAAACAAAGAACTAAGTTCCTCATAAGTCATGTGTGCGTTACCCATAATTCTACGCAAATGAAATTTTGCGGATTTAACACCGGCTTCGTGATAGCCTGAAAAATTAGGCGCGTATGCGGGTGAGAAGGCAAAATCTACTCCTTGTTGAGCTGTAAAATCTAAAATGGCGTCGGCGTTGTCTTTATTTTTAAGAAATTCAGTAATTTCACGAGCCGTAGCCACATAGTTCGTGCCGTTGTCGCAGAATATCTTTTTTGGCAATCCTCTGCGTGCAATGAAGCGCTTAAGAGTAAGTAGGAATGCCTCCTTAGAAAGATCGCTTACGGCCTCTAGGTGTATGCACTTGTAGTTAAAACAAATGAAGATGCATAAATAACATTTTGTGATTTTACACCCCCTTCCCTTTCGATCAGTGATATAGAAAGGTCCGGCAAAATCCGTGCCCACATTAATAAATGGAAAATCTGGCATAATTCTTTCGGGTGGCAAGTTACCCATAATATTAGCCATAGGCTTTCCTCTAAACCTACTGCATACAGTACAGCGGCGAGCTATACGTCGGGCTAAGTCCCGCCCACCTATAGGCCAGAAACGATCTCTTACGGATGTGAGGAGGAGCTGAGGGCCGGCGTGTATTAGTCGGTTATGCTCTTGCTGAAAGAGAAGGGCTGTAAAATTGCTTTTAGCATGCACAAGTATTGGGTATCGTTTGTCAAACTCATATGAAGACGCTGCAATGCGACCACCAACTCTGAGCACTCCGTCAGAGTCTATGAAAGGATTGAGCGAAGCGATGTTTGAACTTGCTTTAAGTGGCTTGCCTTGTGACAAAAGCATTAACTCTTTGCTAAAAGAAAATTCTTGTGATAATTT
Source organism: Euspilapteryx auroguttella (assembly GCA_951802225.1). Classification (NCBI taxonomy): domain Eukaryota; kingdom Metazoa; phylum Arthropoda; class Insecta; order Lepidoptera; family Gracillariidae; genus Euspilapteryx; species Euspilapteryx auroguttella. The sequence goes on along the minus strand of OX637648.1, from coordinate 5,438,120 downwards.
AATTAGAATTTTTTCCGATTTTTTAAGTTCTGAGGCTTGTATAGGACCACATATTTTATTATTTTTATTTTCTTTTTTGGAATTATGAAACCAACGTATGATTCGCGCGTAGGCACGCAAGGCGACCTTCAATCTAGAGATCCGTCGTAAAGGATCGAGAGAGACCTCCCCCGCCAAGGCTGGATGCGCGCTTACCTCGGGTACGTCAAGTACATCATATGGATCTAACTCCGATGAAGGCCAGGATGACTCTTCCAGCTTTAAAAAGGCCGGTCCTTCCCACCACATAGTCGCTTCTGCAACGAACTGAGGATAGATGCCCCGAGACACGAGATCTGCGGGATTTTGGGAAGTCGGAACGTAGCGCCAGGAAGAAACGTCTGAGAGTTCAGCGATCGCGCATACCCTATTAGACACAAAAGCCTTAAGCTTTTTTGAGCTTTTTAGCCAGCACAGAACCACCTTAGAATCCGACCAGTATATGTGTCGTTCAACTTTGAATCTGAGTGCCTGTGTTACGGCAGATGCCAGCTGTGCACCCAGTAAAGCTGCACACAATTCCAGGCGCGGAATAGTAGTAGGTGCGATAGGGGCAACGCGTGATTTAGCGCAAAGTAAGCGAACCTTTACTTGTCCTTGTGTATTGACTGACCTCAAAAAGATGCAACTACCATAAGCCCGTTGGGAGGCGTCCACAAAACAATGCATTTCAACGCTAGTAGAGTTTTCTATTAGGACGTTTCGGTCTATACTTAGCTTGGATATGTTTTCTAGACCCTCTACATATTTTAACCACTCCAAACGAACATTTTCGGGGGCGGGATCATCCCAACCTAGGCTGGGATTGCTCCATAGTTCCTGTATTAGCATTTTCGGCTTAATGACGCAAACGGACAACATACCTAAGGGGTCAAAGACCTTTAGGGTCGAGGACAATATGCTTCTTTTAGTAACAGTGCTAGTGGATACCGGAGCGACTGGAAAATGAAGAGCATCTGTTACTGGTGTCCATCCAATGCCTAAAGTACTTGTAGCGTTACTGATTAAGAGGTCACCGTTGTCGCAACTCTCGGAAGTAGTTTTTAGGAGAGACTTGGAGTTAGAGCGAAACTTTCTGAGCTTATAACCTCCTTTAGAAAGAGCATGGCTTACCGCCTGCTGAATGTAGATCAAGTCATCTTCTGAGTTGCAGCCTGTCAATAAATCGTCTACCAGGAAGTCCTTCTGTATGATTTCTCGAATCCGAGGGTCCTCACACTCTTCGCCCAGTTGCCAGAGGCAACGGGTTGTCAAGAAACTCGCACTAGAGAAACCGTAAGTAACGGTGTTTAACTGAAGTGTCCGAAGGGGTAGGTACTCATTTTCCCGCCACAGTATTAATTGGAGGTTACGATCGAGGTCATTCAACCACGTCTGACGAAACATTTTTTCTATATCGCCGGAACAGATGTACTGATAGGAGCGAAAACGAAGTAGAATATTAAATAGTGAGTCCTGTATAGTAGGCCCCGTCATTTGGATTTGATTCACAGAGAAACCTGAGGTAGTGCGCGCTGATGCGTCAAAAACAACGCGCAATTTAGTGGATTCGCTGTTGTCTTTCAAAACAGGATGGTGAGGTAGGTAGTATTTTATTGCTAAATTAGAGTCCTCATTGTATTCTGAAAGATGACCCAGTTGGGCGTACTCGTTTATAAAATCAACATAAAGTTCCTTCAATATAGGCTGGCGTTTAAAACGCGCCTCAAGACTTAGGAACCTTTTATGCGCTAAGCGGTAAGAATTTCCTAGGCAATCTCTATTTTCGCGAAGTGGAAGCTTGACACAAAAACGACCATCACTACAGCGGAAGCTGTTATCGAGAAAGTGTTGTTCGCACAACCTTTCTTCCTCGGATAAGATCGGTTTGTTTGGAACCTTTTCTAGTTCCCAAAATTTAGCCAAATCGTCTTTGATTTCGTTGAAATCAATATTTCTAGCGAGATTGCAATGAACTTGTTTACTATTAACGCCATCTGTCGGGCCGACAACGAGCCAACCCAATGTAGAATTGCGTAAAACGGGTTGTTTTTCACCCAAAGAATGCTTTTCGAAGGATACAATATCCCAAAAGAGATCGGCACCAATTAGGATGTCGATGACCGAAGACTCATACCAGTTAGGGTCTGCCAACGAGAAGCCTGATAAATCAAGGTGTTCTATGTTTAAAGTTGTTCTAGGCAATTTGCCTGAAATATTAGGTAGAACGAGGCAAGACGTGTTTGCGGTATAAGAATTATCTTGCGCAGAGATGCGCACTGAGCAACGTTTTTGTTTGAGCTTTAGAGAGATGTCTCCTATGCCAACTACGCTGGTGCTGGAAGGCAACGGCTGAAACTGGAGTGCCTTCATTACACGTTCTGTAATAAATGACGATTGTGCGCCGCAGTCTAATAGTGCACGAACCAACATTGACTTATTGTTTTGTGGATTAATCAAATGGACTAGAGCGGTGCCCAACACGACCTCTGAGGTAGACACAGCAGGCATTGTCACCACTTCATCCGTAGGTTGATTACCCGTATCATTGTTGTCACTGTTGGCGCAGAGCTCATGCAATAAGGAGTTGTGACGACGCTTGCAGACCTTACATCCACCTGGTAGCCTACAACGACGAGTGTTGTGACCGACTCTTAGACAGTTATGACAAAGCTTCTGGGAAGAGACCAAAGACATCCTATCCTGCACTGACTTGGCCTTAAATGTAGAACACTCATACAGGCGGTGTTGGCCCTTGCAACAGAGGCATTGAGGAAAAGAAGACGCTGAGGAGTCCTTCGAAGCGTCGGCAGCGGTGGATGCAACCAAAACCTTGGTGTGCGTCTTATGACGATTGTTATTATCGGTATGTAAGGTTTGCCTAGATGGTTGTTTACTACGATTAACAGTTTCGAGGACGTCAGCACGGTTTTTCAAAAAGTTAAAAAAATCATCTAGCGAAGGAATTTCATTTAAAGAATTTTTACTTTCTTCCCACTTAAAGTATGTTTTTGAATCTAGTTTATCAGCAATTATGTAAATTATCAACATGTCCCACTTATCAGTAGGCAATCCCAACGAGCTTAATGCGCGTAGATTTTTTGAGACATGATCGATAATAAAGCGCAGCGACTTTTCTGTCTCCCGCACTGATTCGATGCTTAATAATGACTTTAAATGATTATTTATTAGTTGGCGTTTATTATCGTAACGCTCTCTGAGAAGTTTCCAAGCCTCCACATAATTACTCTCAGTTACCTCTAAATTAGAGAGAACGCGTGCTGCTTCGCCCTCTAAATATGAATTTAAATAATAAAATTTGTGGACGTCCTTGATTCGATCATTTTCGTGAACTAATGAGATAAATGAGTCCCTAAACTCCAGCCACTTAAAGAAAGTTCCGTCAAATTTGGGAATTATTATAGTTGGCAATTTAAATTCTAAAGTGTCATGATGCTGGCAATGGGAAGCTGACCGGCAAGATGCGCGAGAACTCTTTTCTGGGTTGATAACGTTGTTGTCTTCGAGTATTTGTTGAGCGATGGCCAGGCAATGATAAAAATCCTGCTCGAGCAGCTCCCTGACGGTCAACTCCACATCTTGCGAAGATACGTTGATCACCTCAATAAGACCTTGCACTTCATTAAACTCTTCAAATAATGCTTCGAATTTAGTAAGCTGCGTTCTAAGTTTAATAATTTCGTAAGGCGACACCGCTTCAAGCGAGCGCAAAGTTTCTAAATTATTTTTGAACTTGGTGACACGGCCCTTGATAGAACTGCGTTTCGCGTTTAACTCCTTTACACTCATTTCAGATTTTGAGGCTTCAACATCAAGCATATCGAAATGTAAACAACTTTGCAAGTTACAGTAAAATGTAAAAATAGCATACGCGCCTTAAATTTCCTGGCGATGCACGTAGCTCGGTGTGGTCGCTAGGTAGGTGCTGAAACAGCTGATCGCGTCCCGTTGTTCAGCCGGTCCGGCCGACCGGTCTCGTATTGTAGGTAAGTTGCAGCGGAGCGTGACGTAGTACTCGAGACTCGAGCACTGAAAAGATGTAAAATAAGGCACTGATTTATCACTTGTTTTTAAGCTTAATTATTTACACAGATCGGAAATAAAGGGGGCTAAAGAAAAAGGGACTATACGGTTTACTTAATGTGTGACAGAAATTATGTACTTAATTTAATACTGTCAGATTTAGACACTGCTATAACGCCACGTAATTAAATATGAAAATATATTTTACGAACAGAGAAGTTTAAACTGTTGTGTGACTATATAGGTTCATACGTGTAGTTAGACCCGGTAATTCACTGGGATAGATGGCACGAATGATAAAGGGCACTGGCACTAGACACAACACATCATTTCAGCCGTAAGACGTCCACTGCTGGACATAGGCCTCCCTCAAGGCTCTCCATCTGTACCGATCGCAGGTGGCCTGCATCCAGCGTGGACCCGCAGCCTTGCGCAGATCATCCGTCCATCTGGTCGGTGGACGTCCTACGCTGCGCTTGCCGATCCGTGGTCTCCACTCGAGAACTTTTCGGCCCCAGCGGCCATCTGTTCTGCGGGCTATATGACCTGCCCATTGCCACTTCAACGAGCTTATCCGCTTGGCTATGTCGGTGACCCTGGTTTCTCTGCGTATGTCCTCATTTCTGATTCCGTGGTGCTTCACTATAGGGCTTATGAACAGGCTCCGAGTAGCTCAACGAGCCATGGAGCGGGCTATGCTCGGGATTTCTCTGCGGGATCGAATCAGACACAACACAATTTTGGGAAAATAGTTTCTCTGAATTTACAAGTCGAGGGGACACAACGGAAAGGTAAGTAGGAACGGGCTCACTGATTGATAAGGCTGACGAAAACTGATGACGCAGCGATGTGGTCCGTCCGCTTGCTATTTGCACTGGTTTGCTGTCTTTCTGGATGGGCCGGCGTGATGAATCGGTGTTGCAGGCCTCCTAGCAGCAGCAGAAGGGTCTTCTGGAAGCCCTTTGTAGACCAGGCAGGAGTGATGAAGTCGAATGAAGCAACGTGGCCCGGTGAAGGTCACCTTGGCTCGCCCTTGTACACGTAGGATGGATTCTGCAATTTGAACTAATCGAACTTCTCGATCAAAAGGGTAGTGCAGGTCCTGTCACGGTCGCCATTTCATGTTCCCGATGGGAACACGGAGTTGAAATTAAAGATGTAGTTTTAATAATGTATGAATTTAATTAATGTTTTCAGTACAAAGGGACAAGGCGTAATGGCCGGCTAGTGGGCTTCTAAGCCAATGCGTGGCGGGGCGCGTTTAGGTATACATAGCAATTCCGCCTTTAAGAACAATATTTAAGATTTAACGTTGCTTGGCAAGAAATATTCTAAACAATAATGAATTGACCAATACGATGATTTGCATTGACTATGGTTTAAACTAACTTATTTTAATATGAGAATTTAAGCTGAATAAGTTATACAATACAAATAAATTTTACTATTTAAGAATGATTTCCTGTATATAATCCAAACATGCCATACATTACGCCACTAAACAAATTAGATTAAACATAAAAATGAGTTTTAAATTAAGCTAACACTAGGCTAACACTCTTTTCTTCTATATGCAATCTATGAACGTTTCTTTATATGTAAACTTCTTGGGTCAACGCGACTGAGCGTAGACAATCGTTAAAAGCGATTTCTTTGAGATAGAATGTAGTTGAAGAGAAGGGGCATGCCTTTGCCCAGCAGTAGGTTACAATGATGTTTACATAAAATAATAATTAAAAGTTCAGTTACTACAGCGCCGGTCATATTGCGCAGCACTGTCTTATCAGGATAACTTACTTTTAATGATTTTATTAGCACCGACATATAACGGTCGCCATTCTTCAACAATGTGGATAGATCATATTAAAGTCAAGGTGACGGATATCGTTTAATTATTCTACACGTGGATAAATCACCAAGCGAGCCCTTAGCAACTGTTGCTCAAAACAGCTATACTTATAATTCTTTTCTATCAAAGTATTTGCAACTAAAACAGAGCCGTTTACCTATCAAATAAATTCTGTATTAAATAATCAATATATATAAAACTCTTCCGTAACTGACTGACTGACTAACTGACTGACAGACAACGCAGAGCCTAAACTACTGGGCGTAGAAGGCTGAAAATTGGTACGTAGGTTCCTTGGGGAGTGTAAGTGAGCACTAAGAAGGGATTTCCCGAAATTCCCACGGGAACGGGAAAAAACGGGAATTTTGTGTTTATGAGAAATCTGCGCGGGAAAAACCGCGGGGCAACCTCTAGTACTTAACTAATTGATTAACTAGCAGTCAATCCAATCCAAACCAATTGATATAGACTTGAAATTTGGGTTTAATGTTCCTCAGGGGCGTGGGGTTCACTGTGAGAGGAACTTTCTACATTCCTGCAGCAACGGAAAATAGGAGTTTACGTAGTCTGTAAATTAGGCAGCTCCGCATCAGGGCTTGGTCGGCGTGGAATATAATGTCGTGGCCAATTTTACGATATGGCCACGACATATACATATGCGTGTTATTATTTTTAGCGTAATTATTTAGTCGGTATTATCTTAAAATTATACTTACTAAGGTAAGGTTTTGCGAGACTTAGAACACGAAGTGTACTTTTATAGTAATAAATAATCACATAAAATATCCAGTTAAACATAATCTCACGCCTTGTTTTAGCTGAAGGGTTAGGCAGGTGCATCAGCTGAACAGCCGGACCCACGTTTAGCCGAGTTTATGATTTTATTACTAACGTGACAACGGGCCAGCTTGTCGCTGAAGTTATAACGACCAATACTGCGGCCGTGACCAACGGCTTTACGTGCCTTCGGAAGCACGGAATCAACTACTTTTCGGACAATTAGGTGATTTAAGCCTGCAATTTGCTATCAAACCGAAAACAACCAACCACTCTAGTTGGTCTGTGCAACCAACATTGTGATTTAAGTGAAAAATCAATATGTGATTTTTTCCGCGGGTATCGAACTCACGACCTTCCGTATCAAAGGCTCGCATACTGCGCTAAGGAGGCAGCCAAGCTGTCCAGTTAATGCAGTTAATGCAAATTAAATATGCCTATTAATTTTAGGACATTATACCTTTTAATGTGTAAATGGCCCAGCTATGCAGTTATCCTGTTGCCTAACATAGATACACTGCACATTCATAGAATAAAACAAAGTCCCTTCTGCTATCTGTCGCTATGAAGGTTTATATGTACATGCGCAACGTAATTTTTTATACGTAAAGCGGTACGAAGTTCGCTGGGTCGACTAGTTCATGAATAAAATGCAACATTTAAAATTGGATATTGACAACGAATTACCTGTTTTACATTGTATCATAATTAAAAAACTTATTAAATTAATTGCAATATCAACCGTTTGGAACAGCTATAATTATATTACAATGAACCTAGAAATTGTCTTTGACCATACAACTTTCATATCGCCATTACTGATTTTAATTTCAGAAGGTTAGTTCGTGTTTGGTATAATTATACCATACACCTGTATGGTTTCGTGTTTGATTCCTTTACTTTATTAAAACAACATCTAAATCATAAGAAAACATACTCTTGTAAAGTATAAGTAATAATAATAATAACACTTCACACTCAGAGCCCCTAACTAGGTAGAACCTGTATCTAGGGTGCTCGAAACATATACAGAGACAAACATCACACCCAGACCGGAAACAAACATAGATATTCATCATATCAATATTCGCCTCGCCCGGGAATCGAACCCGGGTGCACACGCTTACTCAGACCACATCACTACCAACTGAGCTACGGAGCAGTCATTCATTACTTATTTGCTAGTAGTATAGTATTCAATCATGTGTGAAAGATGAAGTAAGGTTCTTGAAAGGTTATTTTAGTTTTTACCAAGGGAATACTAAATCTCGTAATAGGGCTAAGTCAACTCGTCATAGTTTTTAGATTACTTATTTTCGATATGATTTATTCATATTTAATATTATATTTTTTCTAAAATCTTTCCATAATGTCTTTATGGTATACAATAGTACATAGTCATAGCCTGGTACTATTAGGTATTCTGTGGTCATAGGTAGGTATGCGGCTTTGCGGTTGATCATAGGATATAGAAAGGAAGAATATCTATATCTTCTATACCAATAATAAAGAGAGAAGATTTGATTGTTTGTTTGTTTGTTTGCATCGAATAGGCTCCGGAAATACTGAGCTGATTTGGAAAAAAAAATCATTGTTGAGAAGCTACACTATACCTGAGTGTTAAAGGCTATATTAGATTTTAAAATAAATGGGATCCTTACCTAAACTCAAATAATTTAATCCAAGGTGCAATTTTTTTCCCGTTGCTTACATATTTTGACAGGTGGATTGTTATTGTTGTTTGTTTTTTTATTCGCCCATTCTGAGCAGTCATAAGAACAGAGTCTAAAGAGCCAAGTGTTTAGTAAGTAGTATATTATATTCTATGGCGTGACGAAGTTAGCCGGGAAAGCTTGTTATCATTAGAGGTAAAGAAAGTATTTTAGATTTGTTTGTAAGTAATTCTTGAAAATGCCACGCATACGATGGCATTTTCAATCATCCAGACTATTCGAGACATAGTATTTTCTGATTCACGAAATTATTTGGTTTATTTAAAAGCAATGAAAAACAGATTTTTGCAAAGTAAATTAAGTATAGGTATATATTTTATTTCAGTCGATGTTTAACAGCATCCATTTATTTTTTAAATCAACGGTAGTAGTAGGCGGCGTAGGGGGAAGCGTAAGCGTACGGGGAGTAAGCGTAGGGGGCTGTGTACGCGGCGGAGTAGGCGACGGGTGCGGTGTAGGCTGCAGCCACGGGCGCGGTGTACGCAGCCGTGTACGCCACCGGCGCCAGCAGACCAGGCTTGGCCTTGGGCTCGGCAGCGGCGACGGCCAGCATGCAGGCAACGAACAACTGCAAATCAACACATTTGTTTATATTTTAATCTATGCCACTTATAATATAAACGAGGTATGAAAAAATAAAAACATTGAAATAAAAATTATTGAGTTCAAAATGGGGCAGGTTAAATCAGATCACAGGATTCAAATACAAATCAACCTACCAGCTTGAACATTTTTGTTGAAGGAGGGTTTTTGGTTTATGAGCGATGAATTCACAGAGATAGCTGCGGAGTGAATGATGTCCTATTGTATTTACGCGCTCAATTTATACGTTAACATTTTGTATAAGATCCTTACAATGGAGGAGGTCTCCTTGCGGAACCTGCTTTGAATATTGATTTCCCTGTTCTCATGTATATTGAAACATTCGAATCTGTTCTAGAATAAATGCATCTAATAAGCAGATCTTGTATCATGACTTGACAACAATTTAATTTATAAGATCATATTGACCTTTATGCATATTAATTGTGATAACGTCATTAAGATATTCGTGAAGTTGTTCATAACCGTATTCATCGACATTAATATCTGCTGCTACGTACAACGAACCTATAATTTGCTGCTATTCAAAGCTCAAAATATGAAACAGCATGTGGCGTTGCTTTTTAAGCTTCCGATAGGTAACACTATAGCAACGCAAAAACATTAGGAAAAACACATGCTGTCGCCTCCTAACCGCAACCATGTGACAGAGAGAGAGCTAATTTTTTGATAAAATTTGCGTTTCGTGGAAAAACGTTTTCCACTACTTAAATCTTAGCAAATCACAATGATTTTGATGTCCATCGCTTCAGCATTAAATAATATAGGTTTGTACGTTTTCCTTTTTTTTATTTGCATTGGTTTCGTCAAACAAATAAGTTTATCCGACTAATATTTTATGAAAGAGTCTCTGTATTTCAAGGGCCTATACGTCTGAATCTATAGCGAATTTTAGATTACTAAAATGGAACATAATAAAATTTCATGGCGATTGGAAAATTAATAAGTAGCGCAACAACGTTTTCTCTTTTTGTGTGGACGCGTTCGGGGTATACGGACGGTCCGCTTAAAATAAAATGTTTCTCTAACTGTTTCGAGTAAAGTATGGTTATAAGGAAAGTAACGACTTCACACGAATTTGATCAATACGCGTTATTAGTAACGATTGATCACGATTCTCCACAACATTAATGAAGTCTTAATACGTTACGGATTAGCCGATTTAATCAAAAACGGAGAGTTACATAAAGATTGTGAAAATAGCAAGTTTATTAGTCGTTTGTTTACCATGAATCTGGTAAGTTCTTAAAACATAAATTAAAAGTAGTAATAACTGCGAAGTATACGAGTATAAGCAAAATGTGGTTTTTACAGACCGTTTACTAAAAGCATATTAAACTAACATAACTATGTACCTACGCATATTGTTTATTGACCCTTTTGTGACCTTTTATGACATTGTTGTCCGTTTCTGGGTTGTTCCACCGATTTCAGTCAGGGTTTTGTATGTAAGAACAATAACTTTTCCCAACAATTACATATGAATTGCTTAATAATTAAAAGTTTATTGTTCAACTCAAGTAGAGAGGTACTTACCCTTCAACGAAGAAAAGGTAATAATTGGCTCAATGAAACGAATAATTGAACTACACAATGAACTTTCATTCAGACGGTCAAAGGTTTAAAGCCTTTATTAATATATAATAATGTCCTCTAACACGTGTGTGTGTGATAGTCATTTGTAATACAACAATAGAGTTCAACCTCAAGTGAGTATTCTTAAAGGTGTCCCCATGTCTTTCAGCCACCCTATCACGTGAGGCACAGGGAACGGTTTCATTAACCGATGACTGTTATCGATAAATAATTTCCGTTTGCAGCAATATCTGTTACTTTTTGTGATGATACTGACGTTGGGAGCGGCCTACCGACACCGCGGAAGGTACGCGAGGCACCCGCGGCCGCGGCGCTGCGGCGCGGCCTACCCGTATACCCGGACACCTGCAGGCAGCAGGATTGCTCGATCATACTTGTTCCCATAAATTCGTTCTACTATGTGAGTTGTCATTTTTTAATGTATTTTTTTATATTTTGATCTCCATTTTTACGAAGACGATCAATAGTGATATTACAATTGAAAACAGAACAATAAGAAAATGAACATTTCGCCGGTATCAAACTTATTGGTTAGGGGTAGAAGTGATCGTAACACTGCATGGGAGAACGTCTGGGAAGTATTTTGGAATAACTAAAAGAGATAAAACTTTTGAGGTTAGTATACTATACCTACATGGTCAACGAAGTTTAGTTAGTCGGTCAGCTCAGCAGGCAGCAAGGCCGCACGTGACCTAATTCCTAATGTCTTGAACCGAGGATGTTTTACCAGTTATCCGGTCCGGACGGGGGTCTAGAACATGACGCTGTTAAAGCCTTTTGTATAAAAAGGTAAACTATTTTGATCATACATCATTCGACTCTCAGACTTTATTATAAGTTGAACTACAACGAAAATAAAACAAAATGTTCAAATTCGTAAGTTTAAAGTTTAATTAATTTACAAATGATTCCTTTAGTTAGTAGAGTTTTATTTCACCATGAACAAAGCTTCAGCACTCTTCCAATTAAATTGTGAAGGCGTGCGTAATAAACAGAACATCGTGATAAGAAAAGTTGTTAATTTGTAAATAACTTTTTGTCACAACGTTTTTATAATCGGCAGACTGCTGATTCTAGATTTTTCAAGTTGTGTGCGTACGATACGATGAAAGGATACTATGTTTTTTTTAGGATTTGTTAAATTTTATATCTTGTCTAATATAGTGATTTTCTGTTTCAGTTTGCATTCCTGGCTTTCCTGGCCCTGGCGGCAGCTAAGCCCCTGGTGTACACGACGCCGCTGGCCGCCGCGTACTCCGCGCCCGTGGCCGCCGCGTACTCCGCGCCCGTCGCCTACTCCACCTACAGCGCCTACTCTCCGCTCGCCTACTCCGCCTACACCTACGCTTCCCCCTACTCTGCATACTACATTTGAAATATAAACCTCAGCTCAATCTATTTACTTCAAAGTCAGGACATGACAAAATAAAGAAACTTTAATATTTCAAACACACTTTTCTTTCTAATAAAATCACGTTTTCATTTTACAAATGCTGTTCATTAGCTAATAGAAAGCAAAACACGTTTTGCCTCTTGTTCAGCTCAAATTTCAGTCAAGTTAATATATTATATAGTTAATAAGTCAATAATAGAAACCTTAAAGTTCAATAAACCCATTGAATTTGTAATTGTTCTGAGGTAACAAATCAAAGTACTGACATAACACAACGGCACTTGCTGACGTAGGGGAGTCTGGCGGGCAGGAGTCACGCGATGTTAGCCGTCTCTGTCACGTGAAATGGCATCAGAAAATCTTCCAGCAATTTAAATAACTAGATATTTGATACAGATCAAATACTGAAGAAATTGTCGCTTATGCAAGAGACATATCAGATTATTTTAGTCACGTTTTGTCTACGTTAATAATAACAGATCAAATTCAGAGCACCTTATCACACCCACCTTCTCAAACTTCGATTTTTATCATTACAATTATGACCCCGCCGGGAATCGAAGGCCTACCGTAAAGATTTGAATCTTTTTTTCTCTAAAAAATATTTCGTTTTCCTGCGCTTAATTCTAATGATCATCATAATAGAGTTAATGAGTATTTCCTTAAATTAAAAAAAATCCACAAAGAGAAAGGTTGGAACATTATTAGTGCTATTTTATTTTTGAAATAATAATGAAATTGTCAACAAAATTGCGGTAGGAGCGACAATGTTGACAGACATCCCTCTTTTATGTGTATTGGTGATCAGTGATAACTATTTTATGATTAACATTCACGGGCTTTTTAAGTCCAATAGTTTAGATAAAAATGCAGTTTAAAAAATTGTTATTAGGATACTTTTAGTATCTATCTATTACCTATACAATTATGTAAAATAGCTTATAAATTATCGACCCATGTTACTTAGTGACTAGTTCATAATAGCTCTGTGACTACTAATAAAATTGATAGGTAGGCATGTAGTATAGGTAGGTCTATTTTTATAAGGTTTCCTATGAAAAGTTAGTATGTACCCTCGTTCAAGTATTGATTAACGTTTTCTCCACACCTGAAGTAAACACCTTTTGTTTCAAAATTATAAGAAAGGCATTTGCTTTTGGTTTTACAGGAATCAATATCAATCAATATATATAAAACTCTTCCGTTACTGACTGACTGACAGACAACGCAGAGCCGAAACTACTGGGCTTAGCGGGCTGACATTTTGCACGTGGGTTCCTTGGGGAGCGTAGGCGAGCACTAAGAAAGGATTTCCCGAAATTCCCAAGGGAACGGGAGAAAACGGGATTTTTGTGTTTATGAGAAATATGCGCGGGTGATACCGCGGGGCAGCCTCTAGTCAATATATATAAAACTCTTCCGTTACTGACTGACTGACTGACTGACTGACTGACTGACTGACTGACTGACTGACTGACTGACTGACTGACTGACTGACTGACTGACTGACTGACTGACTGACTGACTGACTGACTGACTGACTGACTGACTGACTGACTGACTGACTGACTGACTGACTGACTGACTGACTGACTGACTGACTGACTGACTGACTGACTGACTGACTGACTGACTGACTGACTGACTGACTGACTGACTGACTGACTGACTGACTGACTGACTGACTGACTGACTGACTGACTGACTGACTGACTGACTGACTGACTGACTGACTGACTGACTGACTGACTGACTGACTGACTGACAACGCAGAGCCGAAACTACTGGGCGTAGAAAGCTGAAGACTGGCACGTGAGTTCCTTGGGGAGTGTAGATGAGCACTAAGAAGGGATTTTCCGAAATTCCCACGGGAACGGGAAAAAACGGGATTTTTGTGTTTATGAGAAATCTGCGCGGGAAAAACCGCAGGGCAGCCTCTAGTCAATATATATAAAACTCAGGTACATCATTGTCATCCATAGGCTCTTCAGATTATAAAAATAAATAATTCTTTCAGCTCAGATCTGAAAGAAAATATTTTTATCAATATTAGCGACATGAGATAGTCATATGTGTTTAACCGTTTTTTAAATAATCTAGTTTTATTTCAAGTACACATTCTGTAACATTATTTGCCTTAAAATCATACTAATCGGAGTTGGTGGCCGCGGCCCTTAGTATCAAAGCATTTTTACCTATAAGTTTATTAAATTTAAAATGTAATCATTTTTAATCTTACTTTTTTTTAATATCTACAATCTTAGCCGTCTTTCTAATACGCCGTCACCGTCGTCTTTCCTTGTCCTTACTAACAAACTAATACGTAACCCTCTACAGAAATAGAGTATTTATGTAATAAACACCCTGTTCTATAATAGTGATTTTTCATTGGCCTTGAAAGTTTGCACGCGTTTTGTAAAGCTTTGCTAGCTCCAATAACTCCTTTGTCCTGAATCCCTGTTTGACAGCATTAGAAGGGTTAATCATAGAATATACGCATTAGAGAGATAAAAAATACAAGTGTTTCTGTGTACTGTATCTATGTTTTTTTGACATAACTTTTCTTAAATAAATTTAGTTTTCGTGGTGTACGACTAGGACTGATAGGAGCAATATTTAGATGGTTTAGCTCAGACCAAAAGCACTTGTAGCATAAGATACAATTGCACCACACCCAGCCAGCGATACTCGCTGACATGGACAAGCCGTTTAAACCAAGGGGCGCGCAGTTGGTTGGAGATGAACGCTCCAGGAGGGCAATAGGCTTAAGGAACTGAGCGACAAGTGCAGCCTTAAGCCGACGGGGATTTGGAGGGACGGAAATGAGCGTGTCTTGAGTCATTATTTTTTAACCCCGAAACGAAAAATTCAGAGAGGGGTGTTATAATTTTAACGTGTGTATCTGTCTATCTGTCTGTCTGTCTGTCTGTCTGTCTGTCTGTCTTTGTATCTGTCTGTGGCATCGTAGAGCCCAAACGGCTGAACCGATTTTCGTTTAGTTTTTTTTGTTTCATAGATAATTTCAGGCCGAGTGTTCTTAGCTATGTCTGATGAAGATCTGATCAGCGGTTTGAAGATGATCAGCTCTTGAATAATGGATGAGAGGATCTAACCACCTTCTGTGGTATTGTCCTATCAATTAAAAATTTGGTACAGTGGTTACTTCAATGATATTGAAAGTATATGTTAAGTTAATCATGATATTTTTAAGATGATTAGCTCTCGTTCTACTTAAGTTGATGAGGGGTCTGACTGGGTCGGGGGTTATAAAATTTTTAAATTTGAGTTATCTAGCCTTTCTTAGGAGCTGCTGTTTGGCCGTGACAGATGTGCGTTGAGTTAGCAGTAGAATAGGTTCTTATGGCTCTTGGAGCCTTTGAGGTTATCCGTTTCCTATGCCTTTTCTGTTACTGTTAGAATTTGATCTTGATTGATCTCCCTACACCGTGTTGATGTGTATGTAGTATGTGCTCAAAATTAGTGTTCATTATTTGAAAAGTTGTAACGACTACATTGTATGTTACCCTAGTAAATGCATTCTTATAAAACTATATCTCAGCTTAAATGAAACCTGTGTGCTGTTTTGGTATTCTGTGGTGCTGAGTTTCTGACCATTTTATAATGGCTTCTACTGGAAACACATACACTGCGTGGTTACCTGAACAATGTATGTCATTGGACACGTGGAAGTTCTATAAAGCCTATTCACCAGCTCTGCTTTTTTGAGTTCCGTATTCAAACAATAAATCCTAATAGTTTTAGCTTAGTCCCTCTGTCCGTCGGTCTATCGCATATATTTCTCTCAGGAACTAATGATTAAGAGTAGGCATTGAAAAACATGTTACACACGCAAAACACAAGACCGGTCATTCTGGCGATTTGTGGAGCAGGCCTATGTCTAGCAGCAATGGACGCCTTTCGGCTGAAATGATGACAATGACGAACATAACAATATACTTAGTGAAATGTTCGTCTAATAAAATCAAGGCAAGCACGAGTACATATAATTTAATGGTGTTTTGATTTTTTTAGAAAACCAAAATTTCATCCATCAAATCATAGCATCCTTAAAATCATAATAAGAACCGATCACAATCAGAATCCCAATACAATGTTTTAGACATTCTTTGGAATTTAATATCAGACTTAATCATATCAATTGGGTGCAGCTCCCACTTGATATGATACCTCTGCTGTGGAAGGCTCCATTCTATTAGTGAGTTACCTTTAGCGAGGGAAGTAATGTAATTGTTACTGACAGTATAGGGTAATATGGTAATAAGTGGTGATAAAGGTAGCTGCCAGTAGCAGATTGTTACGTTACGACACGCTCTCCAGCTCACGTCCACCTGCTGTCTGGCTCAGTGAATATCACGTAATTATTCTTTAGTAATATGTTTCTTTAATAAGACAACATAAGAAGAAGAAGACGAAGAAGAAGAAGAAGAATGAGCAAAAAAATCTTCCTTATCTAAAGCAACGAATTATTAAGAGCAAATATCTATTTATAGGCGACGTCGTCGCCGCAGACTCTTTTCAAACTAACTTTTGTTGGTCACACCACACCTCACAACACACTACTCTTTCTTATTGCAAACACGTGTAGGCCCATTACACACTGGCTGAGGATAGAAACGTAATTCTTTGAAGTTGCTCCATTTCTATGTTTATTTTCGTATTAGGTATTTTCAAGGACTTAAAGAGCCGAAGTTGTGAGTCAGATACTAAGTAGTTCTAGATAGTCCGTATGTTCGTCTGTCACAAGCTCACGGTAACGGTAAAGAGAAACATTCCACCTATGACTTAAAAACAATACAAATGCAAATAAGTCAACTTACACGGTTTTTTTTTTAAATAAAATAATAATTTTCTACGCACGGAAGTTCTCTATTCAGGGCAAATTAAACCTAGTGTAGGGTTCCATACAACTTTGAAGTTTTGATTTATAGCCTTTTTATTGAACACTAGTCGACCCGGTGAACATCATACCGCCTAACCTATTATTATGTTGTTATCCCGGTAAATATTCGAATTTTTCTCGCCGTAAAAATCAACCTTGGACTTAAATGAACATTTAAAAAATAGAATTGGTTATATTGGTTCAGGCGTTGTTGAGTTATGCGCTTACACCAACACATTTTGCTATTCATTTTTATATTATAGATTTATCCACTACTAGTCGACCCAGCGAACTTCGTACCGCCTAATCTACTTCTATTTTGTGCATTCATTATAGTAATAAACCTTCCTCTTGAATCACTCTATCTATTAAAAGAAAACGCATCAAAATCCGTTGCATATTTTTAAAGTTATAAGCATACATAGGGACAGACGCGGGAAGCGACTTCATTTTATACTATGTACAAGAAGCTGCCCCGCGGTTTTTCCCGCGCTGATTTCTCATAAACACTAAAATCCAGTTTTTTTCCCGTTCCCATGGGAATTTCGGGAAATTCTTTCTTAGTGCTCACCTACACTCCCTAAGGAACCTACATGCAAAATTTCAGCCCGCTACGCCCAGTAGTTTCGGCTCTGCGTTGTCTGTCAGTCAGTCAGTCAGTCAGTCAGTCAGTCAGTAACGGAAGAGTTTTATATATATTGATTGAAGAGTCCATTATTCAAATCTTATAAAGCAACAAACATGTAACAGATTAAAGATCCTCTCAAAGTTTCAATTATTTGTTTGTAAAGTGATTGCTTTGAGCTGGAGCCTAGGCGGGCGGCAGCTCGGCTGGATTCTCATCACGCGCCGCCCAATGTCGAGCGCACTCCCTGCGCTTGCGACACCGCTCACTCAACACTCAACACTCTGTATAAATTCATCAAATGAAATATAATGGGCATCAGTTACTTACCTACACTAGCAAAGGATTACACTCTTTAAACAAAATGATGAAAATCGTGAGTTGCTATGCTACCCCTATTTTGTTCTACTCTATCAATTTCGATTTATTATCCCAAATGCCCGTTTTTTATCTTTCTAGTTTTTGTTTTTGATGTTTCTAAATTTTAAGGTTAGCGAGATTTTAGCGAGCTTTAACTGGATCTTATTTGTACTGACTGACTCATTTTTTTATTATTTTTCCGTTTGGAAACTGTTGAAAACTAAATTTTAAGTCATATCAGTACAAATCCCTTTCTTCTTTATTATTTAATTAATCCTTGTGTTCCAGTTTGTTATCATCTCCATGCTGGTGGCTTGCGCCGTGGCCGCCGCCAAGCCCTCAGTGTTGGCTGCGCCCCTGGTCGCCGCGCCAGCCCCCATCGTCACAGCCACTAGCTCGCAATACTTCCACCGCATAAACAATGGCCTAGCTGCTTACGTCGCCGCCCCCGCTGCATACGTCGCGCCTGCCGTAGCTGCCCCATACGTCGCCGCTGCAGCCCCATACGTCGCCGCCCCGTACTACGCGTCCGCACCTTACGTAGCCGCTGCTGCCCCCGTTATTGCTGTTTAAACATAAATGACTGAGAACGCATGTTTGTGATATTTGGATAAAATATAATATTTTTTCAAAGTACAGAGCATTTTTTATCCTGCAAAAACATATGTAGAAATACCTTAAAATGTTGATGGCCCAGAACGTCAACAATGTAGGATTATAGTTTTCCTGGGAAAATTCATGAACTATCACAATAATATGTGTGTTCCATAGAGTGGTAAATTCTAGAGATGACCAAGGATATGGCTGGTGATGGTGCGGGGGTTGGCAAACACAAGCAATAATACGATGCCATGCCGGATGACGCCTTCTTTTTTCAATTTCAATAATAATTACCTATGATATTAATGATGATACGAGACCAAAACAAAACCCAAGAATTAAAAAATATTTAGATAAAAAAATATATAACAGACATTTATTCTTTATGGTCTGAAGCAACCACAACCAAGTGGGTTCTGGTAGACACAAATTTCAGCACTGACCAGAGGTGGCACAGGATTGAAAGTCTTCAAAAAACAGGACGGAGGCCTTTGCCCGGTTTACTGTCTTTGCGGCGCTCCGACGCTACGTCGCTCGGCACCTACGAAGCACTGTCGGCACGTCGCTCCTGCCTCCAGCGTACTGTTTTTACGTCGCTCCGAATTTTTAGTAACTTAAGGGCATGCTTAATTTAAATTAGGAAATAATAAAAAACTAAGAGAGGAAAGAAATTATATATTTATCAATAAATCAGTCTTTTTATTATCATAATTATAATCATTCTTAAATTAAATTACCTAAATGTAAAAATCAGCTAACTATCTAAATAAAATAATATTAATATAATATGTAAAAATCAAATTTTAAATCAGTAAAATAAAAAACATATTAAAAATAAACAAAAAAAATTAATACATGTAAAAAAAATGAGAAAAACAAAACATTTAAAATATGCAAAAAATAATAATATAAAAATCAGTCTTACAAAATTTCAACGCAAGTCAGTAAAAATCTGTCGCTACTGTTTTAAACTTTGATTGGATTTCACCCTAGTGAGGCGCTTAAGGCAATCCTCAATGTCAGTTTTTTCAGTTGCCAAGTCCTCGATAATCTTCTCAATAACCACGTCTTTTTCATCAATGCGACGACGCTTATTTGGAATGACGTCGACGTGGTTTTGGATCTTGTCTATCTGAAAATCAGCGTTGAGAGATTCAGTTTTAAGAATCTCGAGGACCAGGTTAAGCGACGGATTTTTACTGAACTTGCGGTTCAGTCTGCTGTGCCAACCTTCCACGTGGTTAGTGCAATATATTTCTTTTCAGTTAATAGATTTTAGAAGAGTTTCCCCTTAATTAATACATTTTACGAGCGACGTTACGACAGTACTTGAAGAATGGAGAGCGACGTAGTGACAGTGGGTTTAAAGCGTGGGCCAGGAGCGCCGTAACGTCGGAGCGCCGCAAAGACAGTGAATCCTTTGCCCATATGTAGGATAGCAAAGAAGCTAAGTGAAATAATACAGTGTGTCCGGGGAAGTTATAACATAATTTTAAGGGTGTATTCTATGATCAATTTCATCGATGAAAACACCCCATATGGGGGGTCGCAGCCTCACCCCCCCCTTCAGTATGACGTTTTTAATTTTTTTTTTGCAAAAATCGACCCCGCCTACTTTTAAATTCACAGTTAAAGGTCTAAGGCTCACAGAACCTTCATTAAGGTCTTGATCGAAGGCTAAGTAGTTAGGCTACCTAAGTTACTAACAAAATAACCAAGTATTGCTTTTACTTTTTTTTTTAAAGATGATAAATAAAAAAATAAAAAAAAAAATTGTGCATTTTTTACGGTTTTTCAAAGTTTCCACAAAAAAATGCAGATACTTTTTTTTATTTTTTGTGTTTTATTGTTAGCTTTTGAGTTGTTCTCCAAATTGGTATTAGATTTATTTCTCTAGGTCTATTACTTCACAAATTATCAACTACCAAAAAGACCCTTCGCTTTTACCTTTTAATTTAAGATTTCAGTTTAACCCACTTTTATAAAAAATAAAGTCAATATTTAATTCTTTTGCTAGTTATTTAGGTAGCCTAGCTACTTAGCCTTCGTACAAGACCTTAATTAAGAGTCCTTTTACGCGAACAGTAGCGCCACTCTTGAAAAAAAATTTTTTTCTAAAGTAAGGCTTTTTTCAGAAAAAAGTGCTCCCTTGTGCATAAAATCTTGGTCCCTAGTATTTTTTTAGTATATAAAATAATATCTAGGTTTAGGATGTTTATGGATTACTGTTTTTTGCTAAAAGTGGCTACTTTGAGGAACAAACAGTAATACATGAAACAGTATAAACCTAAAGTGGCCACTTTTAGCAACAAACAGTAAAACATAAACATTCTAAACCTAGAAATTATTTTAAATACTAAAAAAAATACTAGGGACCAAGATTTTATGCACAAGGGAGCACTTTTTTCTGAAAAAAAGCCTTACTTTAGAAAATATTTTTTTTTCTAGAGTGGCGCCACTGTTCGCGTAAAAGGACTCTTTATTTAGGTCTTGTACGAAGGCTAAGTAGGTAGACTACCTAAATAACTAGCAAAAGAATTAAATATTGACTTTATTTTTTAATAAAAGTGGGTTAAACTGAAATCTTAAATTAAAAGGTAAAAGCAAAGGGTCATTTTGGTAGTTGATAATTTCTGAAGTAATAGACCTAGAGAAATAAATCTAATACCAATTTGGAGAACAACTCAAAAGCTAACAATAAAACACAAAAAATTAAAAAAAGTATCTGCATTTTTTTGTGGAAACTTTGAAAAACCGTAAAAAATGCACAAAAAAAAATTTTTTTTTTTGTTTATCATCAGTAAAAAAAAAAAGTAAAAGCAATACTTGGTTATTTTGTTAGTAACTTATGTAGCCTAACTACTTAGCCTTCGATAAAGACCTTAATGAAGGTTCTGTGAGCCTTAGATCTTTAACTGTGAATTTAAAAGTAGGCGGGGTCAATTTTTGCAAAAAAAAAATTAAAAACGTCATACTGAGGGGGGG
The DNA here is from genome assembly GCA_951802225.1 of Euspilapteryx auroguttella. Taxonomy (NCBI): domain Eukaryota; kingdom Metazoa; phylum Arthropoda; class Insecta; order Lepidoptera; family Gracillariidae; genus Euspilapteryx; species Euspilapteryx auroguttella. The sequence goes on along the minus strand of OX637648.1, from coordinate 5,416,637 downwards.
GGTGAGGCTGCGACCCCCCATATGGGGTGTTTTCATCGATGAAATTGATCATAGAATACACCCTTAAAATTATGTTATAACTTCCCCGGACACACTGTATATACCCATCACACGATAATACAAATAGTTTATCAAAAGCTGTCCACCTGGGGCCTATTTAATATAACTTACAAATTGTAGAATTGTAATTGTAATTTACAGGCTACAATTTACAACTTTTTGTTTAATAAAAAAAACGAGTTACAAGTTTACAATTGTAGAAAATTTACAAATTGTAGAATTGTAGCTACAATTTTACAATTCTCTGTTTAATAAAGGTTTTCTTCTTACAGGTGAAAACTTACATATTTGTAAAGAAAACAGTTTTATTGAACGCACAATTGTAATAAAAAGTTTACATATTTGTAAATTGTAGTAAAATTTCTACAGGTTTTTCTGCATCAATCTATAAGTGATTTTTTTTGGAAAAAAAAGTATGAGTAGTAGGTAAAGCAGTAGTTATAGGTTTAGACTGTTTGAAGTACTACAACTGTACTGTTTGTTTTTAGAATACTATTTTAAATACTTAAAAATTACTAAGGACCAATATCTGACTTGACCAATATTTGACTGCTCCGTGGCTCAGTTGGCAGTGCTGTGGACTGAGTAAGCGTGTGCACCCTGGTTCGATTCCCGGGCGGGGCGAATATTGATATGATGAATATCGATCGATGTTTGTTTCCGGTCTGGGTGTAATTTTCGTCTCTGTGTGTGTTTCGGGCACCCTAGATACAGGTTCTTCCTAGTTAGGGGCTCTGAGTGTGATGTGTTATTATTATTTTATTATTTATTATTATCTAACGCGCTAGGGAGCCCTTTTTTTTGATAAAAAGCCTTATGACTATGACTTCTTTTTAGAGTGGCGTCACTGTTCGCGTTAAAGGAATCTTAACAAGTTTATAAATTTTTATTTTCGTATAAACTTGTAGCTACAATTGTCAAAGAAATCTGCAGGGGTTTTCTAAACTTGAAAACTTTTATTAAACGGCACTTGTAATTGGAATAGGTAATAGAAAGATTGTTACCTGTAAAATTGTAAAATTGTGGGGTTTATTAAACAGCACTTGTATTATTAAACAGCACTTGTAATTGGTACAATTGTAAGGTATTTACCTGTAACATTTTTACTATTTGTAAGTTTTATTAAACAGCACTTGTAAAAAAAACTTACAAATATGTAGCTTTTTTTCACAATTGTGGACTTGTAAGTTATATTAAATTGGGCCCTGTTAGAACTTCTTACACCGACAAATGTCTTAACTTAGATGGTACATAACAATACTGAAAGAACATTACGCTCATTGTGACGCGTTCGGGTACGCACTTGCTTGAGTTATATGCAAAATTATATGAGTAGGTTTGCTGATTGAGAATATTTATTAAAAATATTACGTAATAAATCCTCCACGAGTATGATTCTCAAAATGACTTAAGTAGATAGAACCTTTTTCTGGTCCCGTACCCCGCACCTCGTGACACAATGCGAGATTCACTCGAGCGGCTTGATTTATTCTCGTTTATTAAGAAGCTCGTAAACACGTGGTGGATTCAATGAAAATATTTTTTAAGACCTTGTACACATGGCGGTTTACGGAACGTGTATCGAACAAAGGGATAGTGACGCTGAGCGCCTTCGCATCAATAAATAGCAAAAGAGGCTTGCGTTCGATACTTTAAACATGGTGAGAGGCGTGTACAGTGTATTGGTCTTTCGTTCAGATATTGATAGACATACAGGCACTTTAGACTGATTAACAAATTATTTATATAGGCAGGTACCTAAATATTTAATTAATACAGACTCACTTCACTTGATTTAGCACACAGCTCTGAAAATAAAAGTTCTCCGGGTTCTAGGTTTCGACTCATACTTATATTACTAATACAAGTCGATACGGATTAAACTGTTTCCTTATGAATTTGTAAGAGCCAGATTATAGCTTCCCATAATAAGTTTCCTTCAAAAAAATTACAATGTAGTGTAAGGTTCTAAAATAACAAAGTAAAATTTACTATCTCCTATCTACTTTTACTATCTACTATGTATAAGAAAAATCAATCGTGGTTCGTTACTCTCGCTAAAACTCGATTCCCGATCGATCCCCGAGTGTCATAGGCTATATTAGATTTTCAAAACAATTAGGGATCCTTACTTAAACTCAAATAATGTAACCCAAGGTGCAATATTTTTTCCATTGTTTACATATTTTGACAGGTAGTTTGTTGTTGTTGTTTGTACTTTTATTCGCCCATTCTGGGCAGTCAAAAGAACATAGTCTATAGAGCTAAGTCTTTTGTAGTATCTTATATTCTATGGCATAACGAAGTAAGCCGGGACAGCTCGACAATACATAGTATAAAACAAAGTCGCTTCCCGCGTCTGTCCCTATGTATGCTTAAATCTTTAAAACTATCCATCGGATTTTGATGCGGTTTTTTTTAAATAGATAGTGATTCAAGAGGAAGGTTTATACGTATATAATACATGCACAACATAGTAAAAGGTAAGGCGGTACGAAGTTCGCCGGGTCGACTTGTTTTATATAAAAATAGACACCGTAATCACTTTCTCAATCGCCTTACATATTCTATTGATATTCGTTTGACGTATTTTTCGTATAGTTTTCATAGCAATCAAGGTCCAACTCATTGACCATTAGGTATTCTGCGACGCCCCACGTTACCTCACTATAATGCAAAATTATCTACACCAATATAAAAGTGTGTACACAATTTCTTCAGCCCTCATATTAAGTTCAAAGCCGTTGCGGGAGGTGCATTTTATCATGATAAGAACGGTAATAACGAATTATCATTATTACACTTTAAGATACCTTAACCCTTTAGTTATCGAAATAAATAACAATCCAATTTTATTTCAGATTCTACTTGTTTCGGCACCCTGGCTGATGTGCTGGGCGTCAGGAGTTGTGCCAAAGGACTTCCTACCCGAGCACCAGCTGTTACCTGCCCCGATTGTGACGTCTGCAAGCTCTCAGTACTTTGAGAGAATATTCAATCGCTTGTTAATTGGTCCACCGGTGTTGGAAGCGCCGCTGATACCTTTCGCACCAGTACAAATATCGGCTCAACCGACGAAGACTCCAGCTTCGCCAAAGCCAGTTGCCGCTCCTGATGCAGGACCCAATGTAGCGATCGCAGTAGCATCAGCGCAAGCGGCGCCAGTCGCTACCATACTCCTTCCGCCATACCCATTTGGACCACCACCCGGCGTTGGATTTATACCGTCAGTTAACATTATTCCAACGGAAGCTCCTAACAGGGAAACGGAACCTACCACAGAAACACTGAAGCCAACGTCACCAACGCCACAGCCCAAACCTTCACCTTCACCTACACCATCAAATAACAACAACATCCTGCAAGGTCTACCATCTAATGAAAATGTGAATTTCAGCCATTACTATGCACCAAAGCCTCAAAAAGTGAAGACAAGTGTTGAAGTGGTGCCTGTTCCGTTAGCTTATATCGCTCCTCCGCCATTGAAACACTATCATGTAAAGCATGTTCATAAATTCGTGCCTAAAAAAGAAATTATTATTTTAAAACCAGTGTCGAAACACAATAGTATTATTAGAGTCAAAGTGCCAGTGCGTATAGTTAGATACAAGCCCAGTAACAAGTCTTCGCATTTAAGTCGAAAGTTTGTTCCCCGAAACCTTCAGTTTTCGACTCGTGCTGGTTCGCCAGAAGAAGAGCCCATCCCACTTAGGTCGAATAGGCGTAGTAAAGCCACCTACGGCTCTACCACAAAAAGAGTTAAACCGGGTCTAAATCACTAGACTAGGTTTAAATCACTATTTCGTCATACAAATTAGTGATTTTAGACCGGTCTAACTTTTTTGTGGTAAGGGGGCTAGATTTTAATTATTTGTACATTATGTAGTAACTAGAGGCTGCCCCGCGGTTTCACTCGCGCAGATTTCTGATAAACACAAAAATCCACAATTTTTTCCCGTTCCCATGGGAATTTCGGGAAACCCTTTCTTAGTGCTCACCTACACTCTTTAAGGAACCTACATGCAAAATTTCAGCCCGCTACGCCAAGTAGTTTCGGCTCTGCGTTGTCTGTCAGTCAGTCAGTCAGTCAGTAACGGAAGATTTTTATATATATTGATAATTTATTAAGTTTGGCTTTTATTGTAATGTAGTAAATATAATGAGAATTTTAAACTCTTTTTAATGAACTCTTAGTTATCTAGTCAGATTGAAATTATTAATATTTGAACTCCTTAAGGAAAACATTATTTCTAAAAATTTTTAAGAGTCTCAAAATAATTATTTACCTATAGGTAATTAAGTTTGTAGCTCCTCATTTTTTGCCTGCTTCTAGATCTTGCGAAGCGACAAATTAACAAACAATCAAATATTTCCTCTTTATTATTAGTATAGATAGTAATTTAAAAAAAAATTAAGTAAATATTATGACAATTTTTTTGATCGTTTAAGTAACGAATAAATGTTTACACCGTTTACACGCTGTTTTTCATAATAATTGGGTGTTATCTCTGGAGGCGTTTTATGAAAAAGCACCGTTATGTAAGTATTGGAGGCGATGGCAGAAAAATATATTTTAATGATAATAACAACTCTTGGGCGGTGTGTGTAGGCTGTTTTCAGAATAGATGGGTAAAATTTGCATCACGTTTGCCTGTAAGTATATTGTTATTGTAAAAAATCTAACCACGTGTCCCACACAATTATAATAAAAACATTATGGAACTAAAATAGGTTTTCGATGACATTTTGGCCGCCCTCTTCCAGAGATTCTTATGACATAATAATTATTGTACATAGGTACTCACTTTTTTAAACAGTGTTATGTTAATTGTGAAAATGAAAATAATCAACCATTCAGTGTTGAGGTATTTTACCTTTATTTGCTGTTTTTTTTTAAGCATAAATTTGGTTCCAAACGCATGATATCATTAAGATTTTATAATTTAAATAGTGTTATAACTTAGTGTTAATAAATAAGCTTATTACCTAGTGTTATGCATGTATATTTTGCTGATAAATCTGAGTACGCAATGGAGTCGGAAAATTTACAGGGGATGAGTTGATCCAGTCAAAACGCGTTTCCAGCAAGCTGGACGAATCGAAAAAAGCTTTCCCTGATACGTGCCCTCTTGTGTCCATATGTGAGGGAGGCCCTCGACGGCCTATGTCCAACAATAGACGTTTTTTTAATAACGTTTAGCGGTTTTCGATGTTAAAGCTCTAAAGGTAGTGTTTAATAATTTTAAGATATATTTTTTTTATTGTGACAAATGCACTGGCCGTTCTGTCAAAGTTGATGTTGGAGTTCGCGCCAGCCAAAGAAGTTCTGAAAGGAGGTAGCTACCAACTATTACTAGCTTCAAGGCGCCCACTAAGTCAGCGCGAGACTGGGGGCGCCACTGTATTTTGTACCTACTTGACATACTTCACCCGCCATTCAAAACAAATTGTTATTTGACTGATTGCAAATTGGTTTATATTTTGACCGCTCGCGGACTTAGATGGCAGTTAGCACAAAATCTAATTAAACAATACATACATTTTTTTTTAAAGCAACGTAGGTTGTAGTCTTTTTGTTTATCATTGCAAATCCGTAGAAAATCTTTTGGCTGAAATATTGATTATGATTACTGATAACAGAAAAATAGTTATGTACTTAGTAAAAATTTTAGTTTTACTAATAATAAAAATAAAAATTGTAGTGTCCATCAGGATCCACAATGTAGCCTAGCAAATGTTACACTTGTTTAAGGTAAATTGTGGAAGCAACAAAGTATTGAGTATTGATTGATTAATAAGTTGCCAAATGTACATTTAGTATAATAGGTACACAAATGACTGAGATTTGGCCGACTAGCATATTTCTTTTTCAACTTGTTCTCCAGACAGCACAATATTAGATAATATTTTTTCTTTGAATGTGAACTCGAACAAATGCCAATTTACCTAGATAGATAAAGTCCTACTTGCTGATTAAAATAATAGTAGTCTGAAAACTTTTATAAGTAGGTACTCGTCTATAAACTAAATTGAAGTTAATAGCCTCATTTCAATGGCTCGTCTGCAAAGTGCGTGAATTAAGTATTTACTTAGGCATCCAATTCATACAAAGCATACCATGGTTAATTCCATGTTCAAAGACTCGATATTGTACCTATAGGTGGTGAGAAATTGCATTAAAAATTATACACCCATACAAAAATTGTACTCTCTAGTCGAGCACAAACCATAACATCCAAAGCCTTATTGTATTAAGTACTATGTTAGTGTTTAATTTAAAAATACTTAAAAACATCATACAAATAAATTGAAACCATACAATATTTTCTAAGATTTTATTATTTTCGTGTTAGCCTGCTAACACGAAAATAATAAAATACTGATACTCTTTAAAAAATAAATTGCATAGAAAGTGAAAAAAAAAAAACAAAAAATTGTGTTTTGCATTAATAGAAAGACCTAGTCTAAGAATACACTAAAAAAGCCTAGCCTCAATTCTAGAGGTTTCTGAAGAAAATGCTCCTTTTAATTATTACTATAACTTTTAAGCCAACATTACCATGGCACAGATCGACAAAACTCGTCTAAGTCTTAGATCTAAACGAGAACAATGAAGGATTCATAGATGACCAAGCGTTTTTTTAAAGAGTTAGAAATGTCGCAACAGCGCGTGCCTGGCGTGCCCGGCCCGAGTGCGAGACAATTGCAACTCGACCAGTGTCGAAACAGCTTTACAAGGTGAATCCTGCAAATATATAAAACGTATTGTCAACAAGCCTTCAACATCACAACGCGTCTTCTGCCCATCAGAACAAAATACACTCTCCACAAAATGTACAAACTTGTAAGTGAAGTAACATCTTATTTTCTAATTTCATCTACCGATAATTATGTGAAACTATTATTGCAAACTAAAGTACAGTTATTACTTTTTGTATCAGTAAGTAATTTAATCTAAGTTTGTGTGTTCTTCAGGTATTCCTTCTCGCCTCTCTGGCGCTTGCCTCCGCTAAGCCCAGCGTGGTGGCACCGGCGCCCCTAGTGGCCGCTCCTGCCCCGCTCGTCGCCGCCCCAGCCCCTATTGTCACTGCTACAAGTTCTCAGTACTATGCCAGAAACTACAATGGGCTGGTGGCTTCAGCAGCTTTAGTGGCCGCTCCAGCGCCCGTCGTCGCCGCACCAGCACCTGTGGTAGCTGCAGCTCGGTTCGTGGCGCCACCTGCACCTGTCGTGGCTGCAGCAAGGTTCGTGGCGCCACCTGCACCAGTAGTGGCCCCCGCGGCGCCTTACTTCGCCGCTCCCGCAGCCCCCTACGTGGCAGCCCCAGCCCCAGCTCTGCCTGCCTACGCCAGATATGCAGCTGCACCCTACGCTGCTGCCCCTTACTACCAACCGCCTTTCTCCGCTCCTTTAATAGCTTACTAAAAAGACTGACTTTTTTTTGTACATGTATTCCTTAAATATATTTTTTTTTATATATATCTGATAAATATATAGATATTTTATTTTTTAAATTAAGTTTCAAACTATACCTTAAAACATGAAATTGAAGATAAACATAGGTTTATATTTAAGTCAACAAAGACCCTCTATTTTAAGCTTCGTAAACTGTTACATAATCTTAAATACATAAACATGTTTACTCTTAGTGAATAATAGAGAAATAACTTCAGTAAACACAAAATAAGTAGCTATTTGGATATCAGTAACAGTGGCTAAATATTGGTCAGCCTCAATTTTATCGGCATCGTCTTAGTTAGAAAGTTATTGTTATCATTTGAGTCAAACAAGTTAGCAATGCATGTATGGCAATGGTTGGTACAATAATAATAGAAATTATATAAATATGTTATTAAATATTTAATGCACTCTGATATGCAATGAGGAATAATGATGCTGAAGAAAACTCTGACTTCGCAATTTACTTATCAAATTACATAGGTACTAACTAGGTACTTATAAAATTAGCAACCAACACCACGAACAATATTTTCATTCAAAAATACTCGACACAAACATAAAATCATACATTTATGACAAATCGACACATTTATGACACCGATGACCAAATTATAATTAATAGTATAGGCCAACTAGAAATATATTTAGAATACTGATATACCTAATAAAACTACTTGCCTAATGGCAGAGACGTAACATGCCTCGCAATTCACAGGGAACAAAACATAAGTAATGAACCAAAATAGTTAACAGCTGTTGCGGTACCTACGAAATAGTTACGTTACGTAACAATGTTTACAATATCATTGAAATATACCTACCAATTATTATATTATATTTACTTAATCTCTTATTATATAAAGCTTCAAAACGCTGAAACGCTGTATTTTGCTAAGGATAATTAACAATTATAATTTTAGAGATTTATTATAGAAAACAGCTTGAGAACACTTTGAGGCGAAGCAAATAATGCCTATTATGCCTTGTGTTTGTGTTGTTATGTAGCGAGAATAACAACTGTCTGGTAAGGGAATATGGGTGAATATTTAGACCTTCAAAAACATGCGTCCGGACGTGAAACTGCGAGATTGAAGAATCTATGAGCCTGAGTTTTTAATATGTTATTATATATCCAAAAAAGGACCTAGACCTAAACAGTAAGTAATAAATTGGATTTAGGAAACGTGGAAAAAAATTTTTTTTTCACCTAAATTCGGCCGTCAGCGGTGCGTCCGGACTCCGACCAGCGCTCAAAATGATGTTATAACTTTTTAACTATAGGAGACTGAACTAAAAACTTTATTTTAATCGATGGTTGATACGTTGTTTAACATTTAAAAAAATATGATAACTTAATTTAATAATCTGTTAAAGATATTATTCAACTTATACGAGCGTCCGAAGTTTAGTACTTTTTGAACTACCGCGCAGTTCTTCTTACATAACTCGCTAACCAATGGGTTTTAAGTTTTGTAGTGTCAGTGCCGTGAACCCTTGGTGATGCTGAGTAAGTCACAGTAGTGACAAATGTACTGAGATGCTTCGTTTCGACTCAATCACGTTATGTTTGAGTGCAGTTACGCTTGGTCACCCTTTCTTAAAAATCTGTTCTGTAGCATAGAAAAAAATCAAGCCATTATATCATTGTTTTAATTAGATAATAATGAAATACTATGTGTTTTGCATACTATTGTAGTATTATTTATTTGCTAGACCTTATATTTCCTATAAATAATCCACTTTTTTTTTTAATTGCTAAGATCGCTGTCCATAAGATCGCTGTCATTTCTGAGATCGCTGTCCTAAGGACAGCGATCTTAGAGTCAATGACAGCGATCTTGTAATTTAATTTTTAATTTCACTGTTACTATTTTTTGACCGACGAAAAAAATTGCTTTCTGACCGTGTGCCGGTCGTAAGAGGGGTGCCTCAAGGATCGATAGTTGGGCCTTTGCTTTTCATTATATACTGCGCAGATCTAGTGAAAAATATACAATACGCTGGTTACCATGTATATGCTGATGATCTTCAACTGCGTATCTCCATCAGTTTCGAGGAGCTAGAAGTTATGGAACAACGTCTAAATAGTGATCTAAACAATGTTTCGGCTTGGGCTGACAAAAACGCTTTGGTTCTGAATGCCGCAAAATCAAAATTTATGATACTTGGTTCGAAAAGGCAAGTCACGCAATTAAATGTTTTAGATCTAAATATAAAAGGAGTTGCATTGGAACAGGTATCCGAAGCTCGTAATTTGGGACTGCTTATGGACAGCCATCTCAGTTTTGAAAGTCACGTGGCCGAGCTAGTAAAGGGATGTTTTTATAGGCTGCGGGTGTTGTACGGGGTTCGTGATTATCTTTCAGTTGATCTGCGTGTAAGGCTTTGCGACAGCCTAGTTTTATCGAGATTAAACTACTGCCTTGCGGTGTATGGCCCTTGTCTTTATGGAAAAACTTTGAATCTATTACAGCGAGTTCAAAATGCTTGTGCTAGGTTTTGTTTCAAAATTCCCCCACGCACTCACGTTACACCTTATTTAAATAATGCCAATATGCTAAAAATTGAAGGTCGACTCGAATTTGCAATGGCGATTTTGTTGTTTGGTGTTATAAACACAGCTAAACCTGCTTATCTTTACGATAAACTTGAATGGCGAGCAAAAGAGAGAAGGATGAGATCTTGTGCTACTGTTTTTAGGACACCTCAGCATAGAACAGCTGCCTTTAGGGGAAGTTTTAGGTACCAGGCAAGCAAATGCTGGAACAACATACCTCCGCCTTTACGTACTGCATGTTCCAAATTTACTTTTAAAAGAAAACTTCTCCAATATCTTCTTAACAAACAGAAGGGTAAATTTTAAACATTCAATTTGTTTACTTTAATTTTAATTTTTACATTAATATCAATTACTGTTAAATTAGTTTCTGGTACCAATTTTTTACTTGAATTTTTATTATTATATTCTTTCCTTGTCTTCATATTTTTATTTTTTTATTATTTTAGTAGTTGATCCATTTAAGTAGACACATATAAATTCCTAACACACATTTTTATATATTTACTTACACCTTTTATATAAGTATTATTTATGTTAGGTATACATATATAATCATATATTATAAATTGGCCCTTATCCTCACTGTTAGCTTTAATACTTAAGTTTATATATACTTATATTTATTTATATGTAAAATACCGGGACGTGTGCATGTATGTATTGCCTGTCGGGGTACTGGCAGAATACCAGCGCTGCGGATAGTATTTCTTATATTATCCTGTAGCATATGCTGAGTCAGAGCCCTTTCCGTGTCGCAGCTACATCAAAACTGGATTTTGTTTGTACAGTGTAGTCTTATATATGTTAATGATTCATGTCACTAGTTATACCTACCTACTTAAGTTTATAAAATGTACCTATATGTTTTGATGTATTTGGAACATGGAATAAATCTTTCAATCAATCAATCAATCAATCAATCAATCAAAAAAAAAAAAAAATATATATACGTGTCGAATTGAGTACCTCCTCCTTTTCCATCAATCTTTACGTAATTATGGAATTTGCTCGTGTGGCGCGCCGACTTAAAATTACTTGGTATATACCCTACATTACTTTAAGAACTTAGTAATTCGATTATTATTTTATGCTTTTCAGTTTTTTTTTCGGCGGTTTTATTTTTTGATAAAAAGTTTTATTTCTAGAATTCTTCTTTACTATGTAGTGTAGGTATAATGTTTCTGATAAAGGGTATCATCAGTTCAACCACAGGTGAACTTCTGAAGGCGGGTAGAAAACCGATCCTTAGGGCCAACAGCTACAGTAGGTAATTGTATAATTCCGTTTAGAGGCATAGCACAGGTAAAGTACCGCCACCCGCGAAAATATTTAATATCTTCGAAACAAAGGCAAATATCGAATTATTCCACTAGATGATGACGCCTTTGTAGGCGGGGAAACTCCTGACAAGTACCCTGCAGCCCCGGAGAGAGCCGCAGGATAATGTGGGGTTCGCATCCACTAAAACACAGCCGGTATGTCCTTTCCAACAGCCGGTGGCAAGGGGGTCACGGCAGATCTTCGATCTTTATGTGTAACTCTGCTACCTCCTCCAGCATCGGCTATTAAGCCTCTTCACGGGGGGCCAAGATGGTAGTCCCCCCAGAGAGTGGATGGCTCTCCCAACGCTGAACGACGGAACTGGACACTGCGTTCCGTCATCCTTCCCAGGTTTGTTATATGAGCAGAGCTTGTTACTAGGGGGCCACGGCGGAGTGTTGACACCGTGGTGGCAGTTGAAAGACCCTGCTACTTCCTCCTCGACCGCCAGGTGCTACAGCCATTCCACCTTGGCCACAGCACCCAGCGATCGCGCGTGGCAGTGTCCTAACTCTCCTATGGGGCTTGTAAGCGCATCATTGGTACGCCCATTGCTGTCAGCGATGACGACATCAAACCGACCGAAAGCGGGGAGGAATGACAGCCCGGCATCTACTCCCCTGCGCGTTCGAATCAGCCGGATAGACCTGTGATCCCAACGGTCGAAGACTTAGTCATCAAGACAACGGTGAGCAGGACTATTATTCCCAGCATCTAATAACGCAGGGTTTCTAATCAGCCGAGCCATAAATCTCCACATGGACGTGCCATTGGGGCATCTTTCCCTCTTTCTCTTCAATTACTCCCTTCTTTCTCCTCGTTTAGCAGGGCTTTTTAACCCCCCCACGGAGCCGAGAAGTACGCCGTGGTGGTGGTACCAAGCCCCGCTCTCCTTATCGACTCACACTATGCTCTCTGATAAAGCAGAGAGCATGTGGAGCGCCACTCTCGCCATATTATTAGCCACCGAGCGATCACACCAAACGGTAAACGAAAAGTGTCATCGATTAGTGTTGCCCAGGGTGCACCACGTGGAGGTTTATCTGGCCAGAACCCCAGATAATGTAGCCTAGTATTTTAAAGGCACTGTTGTATAGCTTTTAGGTTTAATACCAAGGAAATCTACAGATTGTTACCAAAAGTGGCCATTTTTAGCAACACTTTGTAGCTTTCTATGGTTTTTAACCACCATTGCTCTAAAAATGCTAGGCTAAATTATCTAGGGGAATACTGTTTCACTTTTTTGATACTTTCCTCAGTTTAGAAGATAAATTTACTCTTTTCGCTTGCTACTTTAGCTGTGTTATGCCTCTTAAGCATCAGAGATTTGAAAACTCCAGAAGCACGGAAAAGAAGAGTAGTAGTATTGTTCTTCCAAAAGGATAGAGAGATAGGAGAGAGAGATAAATTGTAAAGTAGAGTTTGTATTGAGAGTCATTTGGAATCGTATTGTGCGCAAGATTGATGACTTTCAGCCACCCAACCAAGCCGGTTTCCGTAAAGGCTTCAGGACCATAGGACCAGATACATGCTTTACGGCATGTTGATTAGATACAGAAATAGTAGGTTCATCCAAAGAACCAAGGATAACGTTACTTTAACATATAATATTACAAAATAAAATCTAAATAAGAAGCGATGGAGTTTTTTTTATGTTTCTTTAATCTTAATCTATAGATGCAAGCTTGTTAAAACTGTGCCAAGAATTCTATTATTATTTCTTGAAATAAAATAATAACTTTTTACAATAAAATATTATGTTCAACATGTTTTTATTTCAGTTATATGAGGTGTTCTAAGATCGCTGGCAGTGAATATAAGATCGCTGTCCTAATTTTTTCAAAAGCGATTTGCAGAGAAACTATTGGGTAAAAAAGAGTCCCTCCATCATGAAAAGTATAACTTTTTGTTCTTGTATACGATAAACTTATTAAAATAATCAAATTCTAAAAAAAAATCATGGACAGCGATCTTAGATGAAGAATATTTTTTGTGAGAAATACCCATATTCCAAATATCGTAATTACTAATGATGATTTCTTTTGCGTACCTATGTAAGTACACACATAAGTAATAAATAGTTTGAAACTCGGTGACTATTAATCTCATAAAAATTAGATTACCGATATATTGAAAAAAGTGACAACTTAATTAAAACTTAGTTCTCAGCAGCAAGGTCCCTGAATTCGATCTTATTAAAGGATGTCAGTATTTCAGGTCACTGGGTGAAGCCAGCCTACCTATGTATCTATGAGAAAGACGCGCGTTGAATGTTTAACCAAAATCTGAGTCTTGATCAAGATTCCTAGCTTTATTTACGGTACATCACGTACAGTGGCGGACTAGGAGGCCGTAACAGATTTGTCTATGGTTTCGTCAGCCCTAGACTGTATTACCAAAGAACAAGAAGTATTTTGTAATACAGAAAAACCGAAAGTGTTACGCCGACCGTGTCCGCCACTGTACATAAAAAAATGTGGATTAGCAATTGAGAGCTTTTTAAAAAATGGGATGCTAGTTTCAGTTATTTTCCTATAGGTAGATAAATTCGAAAATTACGAATAACTATCTTTTGTTGATTCTAGCGAGCGAATGTAACCATTAAGTAGGCTACTGTACCACATTGAAAGGCTACGTATTGAAAAATACTGAAAGTGATCTGGAAACATTTGAAAAAGGTACCTATTTATATGTAATATTCGTTTATTTTAGGCTCAAGCCTAGGTTTAAGTTTATCAAAATTTAGAATCTGCAGTTCAAAATCACTTTTCCTATCTTATAATACTTACATTAGTTGAAGTCATATGTGGTAAAAAAAATACAAGTTGTCTCAGCCAGTTGTGCGTGCTCGAGCTCGAACTGCAAGTAGCAAACGTTATATAACAGTCCTTCAAATAACTGTTATAGCAGCAACTTGTGACAGATTCGGTAATCGATGGTGTCTGTATTGGTTTCTAATTGAGAATGCGCAGCGCAAGCGCCGACCACTCCATGTCCTGTCAAAGGAAAGTGAAACGGTCTTCGTCATACATAGCATGCTTGCAACAGTATTGAACTATATAACAACAAGTGTCACTCACATTAATTCACTTTTTCATTGATACTCGACTCATCCAGTCGTCCAAAGCCAAAACCATGTCACTAATAAAATTTGTAAGTATCATAAAACTGCATGAAAATATAACTGTAGCCTAAATAACTAATTATATACTTATATTTTTGCAGATAATCACCATCAGTATCGTTGCTAGCTGCAACGCCAGCGGGATTGGACATTTGGTTCCTGCCGTCAGATCATTTCCAATAGTACGCTACGCCCCGTTCTACAACTTCCCGAACGGTGGCGTGCGATCAGTGCACTCGCTAGCACCAGCGCCGGCGCCTTTCTTCCCTGCTGCGGCTCCGGTGCTGCCCGCTCCACCCGTGGCCGCTCCTGCCCCGCTTTTTACGCCGTTTGCTCCGGCCCCAGTACCAGCATTTGCACCAGCTCCAGTATTTGCAAGAGGTTTACCTGTTGCACCCTTCGCCTCCATAGTGCGGCCAGTAGCCCATGCCGTGGCACCGGCTCCAGTGTACCCTGAGTTTGGCCCGGCGCCTGTGTTCCCTCCTCCAGCTTATTCAGCGCATTCCTTCCCAGCTCCTGTATTTGGCGCCCCAGCTGTTCCAGTTCCTGCGCCTGCTATTCCTGTAGCGTCGCCGGGGTATCCATCGGCGCAGGCTATAGCTTTATCGAAAGCCTTCCCATTCAGTATTCCTCCTCATGCGGCGCACACATATTTCTATGGTCCCGGGCCAGCATTTCCAGCAGCCCCACTTGTGAGACAAGCGTGGAAGTGATTTTAGACCAAATTTGTTGTATAGTGTCAATGTAGCTCTAGTCCCTTAGTAGATTAATTGTGGCATATTTTTCACGCATTAGGTACCAATGTTATTTTTTTTATTTTTTAAAAGAATTAAATTATAAAATTTTATATTAAATTTTACTTATGTCTCGTTTTTTTTCTAATAAACTATAACATTCAATAAATTTAAAACATCGTAGATTAATTATAATAAATAATATGTTTGTTGGTTATATAGGTACATACATGTGGTAGGTACTAGTTATTTGTAAAAACGACAAAGCAAAAAAAAACACGTTTGAAGACTACAAAGTTCAAGTTTTCTAGAGTTAAGGACTTTTTTATAATTATTATGTTTTACAATGCTGGCACAGAACTTATTGTTC
The DNA here is from genome assembly GCA_951802225.1 of Euspilapteryx auroguttella. NCBI lineage: Eukaryota > Metazoa > Arthropoda > Insecta > Lepidoptera > Gracillariidae > Euspilapteryx > Euspilapteryx auroguttella. The sequence goes on along the minus strand of OX637648.1, from coordinate 5,401,008 downwards.
CTAAATATGTATGTAGTAGGTACTTACATTAAAAAAAGTGTTGAACAATAATTAACTTTACAAGAGCAAGTAAAAAGGTGTGTTCTGTAAATCTACTTCTATCTACTTAACAATATAATATTATCAATCAATATATATAAAACTCTTCCGTTACTGACTGACTGACTGACTGACTGACTGACAGACAACGCAGAGCCGAAACTACTGGGCGTAGCGGGCTGAAATTTTGCACGTGGGTTCCTTAGGGAGTGTAGGTGAGCACTAAGAAAGGATTTCCCGAAATTCCCACGGGACGGAAAAAAACGGGATTTTTGTGTTTATGAGAAATCTACGCGGGAAAAACCGCGGGACAGCCTCTAGTCAATATCAATATATATAAAACTCTTCCGTTACTGACTGACTGACTGACTGACTGACTGACTGACTGACTGACTGACAGACAACGCAGAGCCGAAACTACTGGGCGTAGCGGGCTGAAATTTTGCATGTAGGTTCCTTAGGGAGTGTAGGTGAGCACTAAGAAGGGATTTCCCGAAATTCCTACGGGAACGGGTCAAAACGGGAATTTTGTGTTTATGAGGAATCTGCGCGGGAAAAACCGCGGGGCAGCCTCTAGTATCTATATATATAAAACTCTTCCGTTACTGACTGACTGACTGACTGACTGACAGACAACGCAGAGCCGAAACTACTGGGCGTACAAAGCTGAAATTTGGCATGTAGGTTCCTTAGGGAGTGTAGGTGAGCACTAAGAAAGGATTTCCCGAAATTCCCACGGGAACGGGAAAAAACGGGATTTTGTGTTTATGAGAAATCTGCGCGGGAAAAACCGCGGGGCAGCCTCTAGTATATCAATATATATAAAACTCTTCCGTTACTGACTGACTGACTGACAGACAACGCAGAGCCGAAACTACTGGGCGTAGCGGGCTGAAATTTTGCATGTAGGTTCCTACGGGAGTGTAGGTGAGCACTAAGAAGGGATTTCCCGAAATTCCCACGGGAACGGGAAAAACTGAATTTTTGTGTTTATGAGAAATCTGCGTGGAAAAAACCGCGGGGCAGCCTCTAGTCAATATATATAAAACTCTTCTGTTACTGACTGACTGACTGACAGACAACGCAGATACTAAACTACTGGGCGTAGAAAGCTGAAAATTTGCAGGTGGGTTCCTTGGAGAGTGTAGGTGAGCACTAAGAAGGGATTTTCCGAAATTCCCACGGGAACGGGAAAAAACGGGAATATTGTGTTTATGAGAAATCTGCGCGGGAAAAACCGCGGGGAAGCCTCTAGTAATAACATAAGAAACGCAACACACTCAGAGCCCCTAACTAGGAAGAACTAGATAGTAGATAGATAATCTACTATATCTATCTGTCTACTATTTATAAACTATCTATCTATCTACTATTTACTGTCTATCTATCTATCTACTATTTATTTTACTCACTTCCGGGTTTTCTGTATTGAAGAATAGCTTTGTTCTGGTAATACAGTCTAGGCCGCACGAGACAAATCTGTTATGCCGCCGTCCTATTAGGGAGAACCCTGTTCCTAATAATAAATATTTGTTGAATGAGAGCTTTGAGAAATTACGAATTATTTATTATTTGTTTAGTTTTACCTCTCTGCTCTAGGGACCAGAGAGGGGAAACTAAACTCGATAAAACTGTTTATCGAATCCTATCAAGCTTCGTTGAAAAAAAAAACTTAATTATTTAAAACATTATTTTTTATTAAGTATAATACGTACAAGATTTTATACTAGATTTCAGTCTTCTTTTAAATCTATCGCACGAAGGTCGGAGCGAAGCCGAAAGGCGTCCTAAGAAATCCAGGCGCTGTGTACGGGAAAGGTGCTGCGTATGGAGCTGGAACTATTGGACCGGGGCCAGCCACATAGGGGGCTGCAAATGGGGCGGCAATGGGGGTACCGAACGGGGCAGGAACTGGACCGGCGAAGGGCGCAGTAAATGGGGCTGCAAGGGGAGCAGCGTAAGTCGCAGCTAACGGGGCCGCGAAAGGCGCAGCGACGAACGGAGCTGCTACTGCTCGGTTGACCACGCTGACTTGGGACGCGTACGGAGGAATGTTTTGGGGTACAGCGTGCGCGTAGCCCACGTGGACCGGAGCCACCAGGGGCGCGGCCACCGCGGCCGGCACGGCTACTGCGCTGGACTCTGCCAGGGCCAGCACTCCGGCAATTAGTGCAATCTGTAAAATAGAAATTATTAAAAACTATCGGCCATTTAAACCATTTGTATGTAAGTATTAGATTTTTCGTACAACCGGGTGTATTTTCTTAAAATATTATTCTACACTTACAGATTTGAAAGAAAACATTTTTCTTGATTCTAGTAAACCTTCCTAATTGGAAAGAAGAATTGGAGTGTGAGTAACAAGTAAAAGTGATTGGTTTATATACTGCGTGTATTTAAATTCAAAGAGCGTACAGCAAAATCTACATTTAAAGATTGCGTTACTATCGGCCGTTTGGGATTTGTTATGTATAGGTTAAGGAGAAATGGAGCAACATTTTAAATTAATTTACTTTAGTAAACAAACGACAATGCATTTGATTGATTTGTTTCTCAACAGCGCATCGATGGATGTGTGATATTGCTTTTTCTGTATTAAAAGTTGAAACATACTCTTTTACATGCAAATTAACTTTCCGATCTAGTTCGTTTTTTTTTTTTTTTTGCGATAAGTATTATCATCATCATTGCAGCCACGTGCACTGCTGGACACCGGCCTCCCCCAGAGTATACCACAAGGACAAGCCTTTTGGGGGCCATAATCTCCACGCATGGCTGGTGGGTTGGCAGTTATCATTATTTCAAAACAATAAGCACTGAATTTAATTTTAAAAATAATTGTCGTTTAATAATATTTTCTAGAACATGAACGTGAAATGAAAATGATCTTTTGAAAATCAAGATTTGATCAAAGCCTATCATTCCATCTACTAACTCGTTGACAATCTGAACAGTGCTCTTACATAATGGTCAGTGCAATGGTTCTGCTCACGGTCCAAATTATGATGCAGGAGCCGTTTGTGCTGTCTGGGTCAAAAACATGTGAGAACGACTGTTAGGCAGACAATACACTAGACGTCTTCGTTGGCTGGTCAAAGAGTACATTCTTATGGTCTTATTTTACAGTAATATTGTAAAACAAACTTATATAAGTACTTACATTTTTTTAAATACGTATATTGTGTAATAAACTTAGGAAAACCTTGGCAAACCTAGACATTTTATTTTTTCACTTTTTTTTTTTTACTTTCCTACACACTGAAAAAAAACTAAGCATGCGTCTATCAGTTGTACAATGTAATTTCACTAAACTACCCAGTGTGGTTCCGCAGCGTGTGCGCTATGCCTAACTCACACTACACTCAGTAGTTGCTCAATGATTAGCTATAAAACGTGACGGTGGTCCCAGGACAACACAGTGAACTCCTGTTAGCAGTCACAACCACTCAGGCACAATGATCGCCAAATTCTTTGTGAGTCTATGAATAAAAAAACATTTAAAAGAAAAGATTTAAATCTACGCTTACTCACATGCCAGTAAAATTTCAATTTACTTATCGTCATCATCTCAGTCATATACGTTTCTCAGTTTAAGTCCAAGCGTCCATCTTAAATTAATCTCTTTCTCATTTCCAGGTAATGTTCGCCCTCGCCGTAGCCACCAGCAATGCTGGGGTGTTGCCCCTGGCGGCGGCACCAGCTGCATTAGTGGCGCCGGCGGCGGTCTCGTACGGTATCGCCCCCTACGCAAGCTCCTACTCAGCCCATTCTATCAACCATGCTGTGGCGGCGCCTATAGTGGCCCACGCGCCCGTAGTGGCTGCTGCGGCCCCATTAGTGGCGGCACCCTCGCCATATTTCTCACCTGCCAGATACCTCGCGTCTCCGTACTATTTATAAGAGTTTGGTTATTATATTATGTGATTTGCTCAATAGTTTTAATTTTATTTTTTATTTTATGTACTTATATTAAAAGTCAATTCAAATTATAACTAAATTTTTAACCATAGTGCCGATGTTTCAATTTTAACCTATACCTACCATCTATTGTTTTTTCTTTAATTTGTCTATAGATAGAGTCACATACTTTTAATGAATTAAATTTCAAAGCTTGTGTAAGATTAACAAATATTTCGAAATTTTCACGTAGAAAAGTTAAATGTGCATTTTAATCTCATTTTTACCTAATAAGTTTTGTTATTCCTAGTTACAAAGTATCTTTAAACCTCAATTAACTAAATAAATACATTACAAAAGTGACATAGCCATAATAGAAATGTATGATTATATATACGAAAATTTTAAGATTTGGAACTAAGGAGTGCCATTTAGGCTTCTTAGAATCATATGAATCGTGATGTCGGCTAGTTGTACTATCTGAATTATCATTTTTGATACTTGTAGCAAATACTTGCGTAAATTTCAGTATTCATATAAAAATAACAAAAAAAAACTTTAAATAATCAAATTTAGATTTTAATTTGTGTAAGATAATATTATTTTATTTAAAACTCGTTTGATTGCTTGATCATCTAAAACGACTTGGTAGCAAATATCTATAGGTAATAAATTAATAAACAATTAACTTTCCAAGTGATCAAGTTAAGCAAAATAATATTATTTTCTATTACTCGGTACCTAAATATTTACAATAGAAGTCTGTCAAGTTTTCAAATTAGTAAAGTAATATTACTTTGTACGACCTATCTACCATACAACATACAACCAATTTATAAAAGTAGATTTCTAGGACTTTGGGACTGGGCTTGAAATAAAAGTTGTTGCCTTACAGTACAGTGAAAGTTGGTCGTAAGAAATAGAATATTAAAATTTTCAGTAATTTACAATCAAAAACCTAACAGTATTAACTCATTACCAATCTATCTTTTACGCTTTAACTGAAATTCAGAATGAAAGTTCTTTAGAGAACGGAGAAGTTTAAATTATAAGTATTTCTATAATCCCCAAGGAAACGATGAAGGTTTTAAATACTTTAAAGCCTGTTAATAAAAATGTAGTAATGTTTGATGACCTCACCATATCAATCGCGGCGAGGAGGTCGTAAAGGGCGGGGCCACAAGGCTGCACGCAACTAGGGCGCTCGAATAAAAACTAATGCGTAATACAACAATTACGCTGCTACGTGACCACCAAATATGAAATTAGTGAAAACTTGTCTATTTTAAGCAAATACAACATAAGTACGTATGACTTAATTATTATCCTCGTAAAAAGATAAAAATAAAAATTGTTGATATTTAGCGAAATTTTAAGTTTGTATCTCAGGCTCAGGCGAGTACGTTGTTAGTCAGGCAGTCATTTAGACGGGATTTGAAGAGTTTTATTAGTTTTTAGGGACAACCCGGAAAATTAAGGATGCACGGAGATAAATATCAATTACGGGGATACAGAAAAAAATGAATTAAAAAAAAAAAAAAAGGATAGATATAATTATGTTGTTAAATTAGCAAGAAACAAATAATAGTTTTGCAATTATCCTAATTTACGGCAAACATGACAGGGTGGCCGACCAATGCCGCCACGGTCGTTTAGTTTAATGTTTCACACTGAATGCCTAATGCAGCTTCTGGTCCGTGAATTATAGACCCTAATTAAACTAGTTCAAGGTCTGAGTATCATTAACGCAAACACACTTAGATTTCCTACATCCGATAAAATTATTTGAAGCCAAATCGAAAATTTGTGACTTTAAATTACAGACGAGTGCTTACTAATGTGGGTTGCTTTTAGAGTCTCAAAATTTATCCTGAGTTTGACTTACGACTTTTGTATCTGAGATACAATTGGGTGGGAGTTTCACATTTGGATCTAATTCAGTTCAGGGAAACAGGCGACATTAACAAATATCTCAAAATTAAATCTTTATCAGAAAATGCAAGCTTTATCAGTAAATAGAAGTTTTACATCAGACATCAATGGTATCTCCATATATTATGCAAAATCTTAAAAACTTAGTTACTTGTTTATTTAACTCTAATTAAATATATTAAGCACCAATCTGCACTGGGCCAGCCTGGAGAACTGGGGCCTCCTCCATTATGACTCCACTGAAATGGAAATAAAAGTTAGATGTGATTTAACTCAGAGAAAAGACCGGGGATAGTGTTATCAGTATTTATATTCGCCTTGTGACTTAATCAACTTCACACGGTCAGACGAGATAAGATATCGGTCAAACCGTTTACCAGTGCACGTGAGCCGCGAGCCGCGAGCCGCGAGCCGCGAGCCGCGAGCCGCGAGCCGCGAGCCGCGAGCCGCGAGCCGCGAGCCGCGAGCCGCGAGCCGCGAGCCGTGAGCCGTGAGCCTACCGCGTGTGTCTTTGGCCCGTCATTGGAGGCTGCCCCCGTTGCCTCGGTCTGCATCCGCCGCCGGCACCTACGTACTATTCTTGTATTAAACTATAAATTTGAGTCAACATATTCTATAACCTATGCTTGTATATTGGATGCCGTTTTTGATACTTTACTTGGTATTCATAATAAATTTTGCCGTTACCATTATTTTATTATCAACTAATTTATATTTGTTAAGTCTATTTGCCATAAAATCAATATATATAAAACTCTTCCGTTACTGACTGACAGACAACGCAGAGCCGAAACTCTGGGAGTAGCGGGCTGAAATTTTGCACGTGGGTTCCTTGGGGAGTGTAGGGGAGCACTAAGGAGTGAATTCCCGAAATTCCCACGGGAACGGGAAAAACTGAATTTTGGTGTTGATGAGAAATCTGCGCGGGTAAAACCGTGGGGCAGCCTTTAGTGTAATAATAAAAAAAAACATATTCAGTAAAAAGTACCTTTCATTTTTATGTCGTAACTAGGCCTCATAAGTAACTATTCGTAATCCTAATTTATTAATATAATTCAAAAGCTTTTATGGTATGTTGCCTTAGATATCTTAAAATTTTCAAATATTTGAAGTTGATTTTAATCACACTGATTTTATCAGGCAAAAAACAGGTGCTTTTTTTATAAGTAGGTGTCTTTATTTAATTTTAAATAATTATGTAATATACTTTATTTTAAAAATACACAACTGATGTACAATACCTCCTCGAAATGTTATTGTTTTATTGCTTTATCAGCAAGCACAACACTAGTTAATTTATTTTTATATTACATCATAATCTTATTCTATTTTATAGTTATTTGTTCCTATAATGTTGCAATTCTAATCCTATGTTATAACATAATACATTAAAGAAAATGGAAAAATAATGTTTATAACAAAGAATTAAGCAAGTATCAAAACTAATCCCAGTATTTTGTGTAACATATGGGTAGAATCAGAGTTATACGTATGACCGAGTGTTCAGGTAGCGTTGTCAATTTAATATATTTTCAGTTTATGTTGTTTTTTTATAATTTAATTCACGATTAAGACCAAAACTTTATTTTTGTTTTAACTGATACTTTAATTAAACGCTTTGATTAGAAAGAAAGCAAGAGATTTTTACAATGATGTTGTTTAGTCAGTATATTTCTTCTTAAAAGTTGTAGAGTGTTCAATAGTAAACTGGACACTACAGCACCTTGAAGTAATTTGATTGAGATTTCGAGGAATGAGGGGTTTTCGTTTTTGACAGTTTTAATGGTTCTAGGAGAATGCTTATAGATGGCACTGTATAGCCAATGTATGCAGGTGTAATGTCTACTTCAAATCTGATTGACCTTACCTCAGAGTAAGGAAACCGCCGCTTTAATCTGAGGACCTTACTGATTGAATTCATATAGAATTTGTCATTTAACCAGATTGCTAGTGCCATTTTATGGAAGTCTCTGCAACTAAAAGTGACAGTTCGAAAACCGCTCATTGGTATTGTGCATCTCTTTTTTAATTATCTGTTATTCAATAGGCATACGAAGTAGGTATATACTATTTAATCGCTTAAGTCATTAAAGTAGGTATGTTAAGTATTTTAAACACGCAGGAAACGCTTTCATCAGTTTTTTTTTACTTTATTGCTATCGCTACCTAAGGCTCCTACAAATGACCTAGCCATATGCTGAGGGTAGGGTTAGACACATTTGGTCTAGCCTTCTAAGGGCTATATAAACAGTGTCAATCTTGCCCTTTACACACTCAGACCTACAGGCACCTGCTGAAGCTCTATCACCCCTCACACTACAATATGTTCAAACTGGTGAGTCAGACTTTTTGCTACTAAGATTCCAATCGTTTAAAAATTTACCAAAGGATGTTGTGTCACTTTCACGTTAAATTCACAGTATTATAGACAAGATATTATAAAGGACATTAATTAGGTGTAGACAGGCTTTCATTTCAAATGTGTTGTATAAATTTGTACTGTAGGTCGGAACGATGTTCGCCGGGACGCCTAGTAATCCACAATTTTTTTCGGAAATTCGTTAATAATGTATTAATTTGATTAGACATCTGAAATTTTGGTTCCATGTAATTATTTTATTATCATCATATCAAAAAACATAAAAAAAAAACTAGATACATACCTAATATTTCATAAAATGTTAATTTAGTTCATCATAATACGACCACATTGAAAGACATGACAACCTCAAGCAGGAAGGATTATTTTTATATATACTTCCTGCTCCTAGTATCAATATTATATAGTTAAAAAAAAAATGAAAGAGTACAACCAGATCTTTAAATTAAAAGCCTGTTTTGTTCCAACCTTTAAGTAAGGCAATAAAGTGAAAAAAAGCACTTCCTTCAAGAATTAATCCGTCCACGGCTTCATCTAAAATAACATCAGCTGGCATTTTTTGTTGCACATGACATTCTCTTAAATGCCAATGACCTGCGGAGGTCGCTTGTCCGTCGTTGCCACCCGGAAACTATGAATTTAATAATTAAACTTTACTATTCAACTTAATCTAACAATCATTTGAATTTTTTAAATAGGTACTAGTCGTTAAGATGGAGTTTCATCTCTAGATCTTAACAGCTTTAAATCGGTGAACAGAGTTACTGGCCTTTCATACGTAAAATATAACACTAGAGGCTGCCCCGCGGTTTTTCCCGCGCAGATTTCTTATAAACACAAAAATCCCGTTTTTTCCCGTTCCCGTGGGAATTTCGGGAAATCCTTTCTTAGTGCTCACCTACACTCCCTAAAGAACCCACATGCTAAAATTTCAGCCGGCTACCCCCAGTAGTTTCGGCTCTGCGTTGTCTGTCAGTCAGTCAGTCAGTAACGGAAGAGTTTTATATATATTGATTGAATAAAAACAGTCATACATTATACAAAAAAGAAATTTTTCCATAAAAAAGCGGTATGTATACAATAAAATAAGCATAAAACAACAAAACCAGTTTGAATGATTTAGAAGGCAATCACTAACAGATCAAATTATCGGCTCTTTGTCATGTCTCGTCGGCGCTGTCCGCGCGACCGGTTCAGTCACTACTGTAGAAAGGGAACTTGGACCTGTATCTAGATCTGGTTCGGTTTCATTATTTTACATACTACAATGTTGTTGATATTTTGTACTAATGTTTCACATTTACAATTTTTTTATAAAGCGGATATGATAACGGTTTTGGTTCTCAAAATGGTCATAACCTGCTTCAAAAAAAGAAGTTTTTTTTAATACAGACGTTGACTATTAGAACTTTAAACTAGATAAATATCTTTTCAAAATAAACAATACAATAATAAAAATTCTTCATTTGAAGAAGAACCAGTTGTTGAATGCAATTTATTTGGAAGACAATTTATTAATTTAAAAACTTTACGAATATTTTAATTGAATATATCAAAAAATATTTTTTTAGTTGGTATGCGCTGCCCTGGTGGCCGTTGCTATGGCCGCCCCCGGCTACTACGGAGCCCCCCTCGTGGGCGCCGCGCCCGTCGCCCCCTGGGGCCACGGGGGCTACGCGCCCTACGCGCCCCTGGCTGCTGCCCCCTGGGGACACGGACTGGTTGGAGCTCCAGTGGTAAAGGCTGCGCTCCCTGTTGCAACATCCTACGCTAATACTGTCAGGGTAAGTTTTATATTTTTATAAAGAACCCTGAGTGAAAGATAAAATACATTGTTTGGTAATTCGCAGTATTCAGGTTTGTTTTCAATATTCAGTAGGTAGGTACTACATATTTTTTTAGGTACTCAATTTTTATGAAAAAAAAACAAGTTCTGGAAACGCGTTGAAGTCTTTTGTACTTTTTGAACTATTTGCATGCGACTTAACTTTGTATTCAGTGGCCAAAAGTTACAAACACAACTTCTTACCTACTATCTACTATATTTACTATGAATGAATCGAAGTTTTTTAAGAATTGTAAATACAAAGTTAGCCGGGACTAGTTATAAATAATATAGTAATATCGTCTAGTTACTTAAAGTAAATAAAATTAGGTACAGTTGGTGTGAAAATTCACCCATAATTTTAAAATAGATAGATGTATAGATGGGTAGATAAAATATTTATTATCACTTATAATAATACTCACAACATAAATCAATACATAGTATAAAACAAAGTCGCTTCCCGCGTCTGTCCCTATGTATGCTTATATCTTTAAAACTATCCAACAGATTTTGATGTGATTTTTAGTAATCGAAAGAGTGATCCAAGAGGAAGGTTTATAGGTATAAATACATGAGCAACATAGCTATAGGTTAGGCGGTACGAAGTTTGCCGGGTCCGCTAGTTACACATAAAAAGGAAGATAACAACTCTACATATAAAATGTATAGTTAGTGCTAAAAGGTGCGAAGAGTAATACAACTGAAATATTTTTTTTGTTTTTTGGTGTTAATTTTTTTGTTTTTTTTTCTTTCTGTTCCATTTAAATGCCATTTATTATTGTTTTAGGTTGCAACACCAGCAGTGGTTGCCCCCGCCCCCTACGCCGTAGCCGCGCACGCCCCCCTGGTCGCTTCCCCGTACGCGTCCCCATACGGTTCTCCATACGCTTCCCCGTACGCTCACGCTTGGTGAGCGCAGAGCGCAGCACTACTACCAACTCAGCTAGGGCCGGTCTCGCAAGATGACTTATAGTACAATCTGAAATATCTAGATCAACAGCTGACTGCAGCTGCAACGTTTCCAAATAGCTTGTCCTGTATCTCCTAGCTGAGGCCAACAATACGCTTACCGGATAGCGCAACAGTCAAACCTGTATTTATTTCTAGAATAATGTTCTTGGAATGCTATAAAGATAACACCTAGATAATGCCTCTTACCAGTGTGACTTTATGACTGAAATATAATGCAAGGAATAAAATTTCATTTGTTTTTATTTTACTGAAAACCTAAAATAGGTGCTGCAAATAGCAACTTAATTTTATGAAAAACACCGAAATATAATAAGGATAATTGACCAAACTACATTTTTTTTTTTCGATATGGGGTTATTTAAGAGATGAATTATTTTGCATTAAGTTGTCAGAAATACCTTGTTATGTGTCTAATGTAAAACTATTTATATACTTATGATACATACCTACCTATTGTACTACACTCTGTGAAACATAATTTTCACACACCGAGATCGATATAACTAGCTAGGAAGTATCTGGGCCCTAGTGCCGAAACAAACTTTGAATCTTTTGGGGCGTCACTACTAAAATACTCTTTTTTTTCCGCACCATCGCACAAAATATTCAAAGTTTATAATATTATTCGTAAGATTAGATTCGTTATTGAGTACTTACACATAAATGTTTTAATTGAAACTAGCACTACAAGCCTCGTTAACTTAAATAAAGTTACGAACTCCTTTTATGGATTTCTGGCTTCTGACAAGATCCTGGGACCAGATTTTAAATGTCGCTGATACAGATCTGTAGAGAGCTGTTTTATAATCATTAATCATATAGGGAAAAACATTCAAAAATTATTTAAGATAGTTATTCATTATTAATTTAATAAGTTTATAAGTTATTTATAATACTACTAGAGGCTGACCCGCGGTTTTTCCCGCGCAGATTTCTCATAAACACAAAATTCCCTTTTTTTTCCCGTTCCCGTGGGAATTTCGGGAAATCCCTTCTTAGTGCTCACCTACACTCTCTAAGGAACCTACATGCAAAATTTCAGCCCGCTACGCCCAGTAGTTTCGGCTCTGCGTTGTCTGTCAGTCAGTCAGTCAGTCAGTCAGTAACGGAAGAGTTTTATATATATTGATTACTTATTACAATTAATAAGAAAAAACGTTACAGTATGGTTGTCTCAAATAAGGTAAACGTATAACATATAAAAAAATGCCGGCTGGTTTGCACCAAGCACGCAATCAATAATGCTACACTTATCTAAATACAGACAAATCTGCTAATGCCCGATACAAAAGGTAGGTATAAAATGTTAAATTTCCTCACGATATAATATCGAATGGAACTAAATTTAAGTAAAATCAAAAAAATAAAATGTTTATTTTACCAAGTATTAAGAGTTCTATACAGATCACTAAGAAACCAACACCCATCGTTGTCGGATCGGAGGCTTGTAATAAACGTGATCAAGGTCGCTCTGTTCTCCTTTGGTCTCTTTTTTGTAAGTTTATTTCGAAAAATTCTAAAGCATGATTTTCAGATTTAAAATTAGTTTAATCAATATATATAAAACTCTTCCGTTACTGACTGACTGACTGACTGACTGACTGACTGACTGACTGACTGACTGACTGACTGACTGACTGACTGACTGACTGACTGACAGACAACGCAGAGCCGAAACTACTGGGCGTAGCGGGCTGAAATTTTGCATGTAGGTTCCTTAAGGAGTGTAGGTGAGCACTAAGAAAGGATTTCCCGAAATTCCCATGGGAACGGGAAAAAACTGGATTTTTGTGTTTATGATAAATCTGCGCAAGTGAAACCGCGGGACAGCCTCTAGTCAATATATATAAAACTCTTCCGTTACTGACTGACTGACTGACTGACAGACAACGCAGAGCCGAAACTATTGGGCGTAGCGGGCTGAAATTTTGCATGTAGGTAGGTTTCTTAGGGAGTGTAGGTGAGCACTAAGAAAGGATTTCACGAAATTCCCATGGGAACGGGAAAAAATGGATTTTTGTGTTTATGAGAAATCTGCGCGAGTGAAACCGCGGGGCAGCCTCTAGTTTTATATAAGACGGTTTAAAATTAGTTACATTTATAGCCTATTTATTTCAAAATAAATATAATCCAATTTTTACTTTAAGATTTATCTTCATTAGATTTTATATTTTTTTATTGAATAGTACATATTTAAAATATAAATTATTTTAAAACAGGCTTACTCATATCCTTTGTGAGTCTAGCGACGTAATTATCAGACTGCGCAGGACCTTTTGCTTTGGAATTATATGACTGAAGGACTGGTTGATCTTGACTTTCTATTTGACTGCATCGCACAAAGTATAAAAACGTCGGACGCGCAAAAGAAAGCATCAGTTTTTTGTTTTACTCGTTCATATCTGAACTAACACAGACCACGATGAACTCGCTGGTGGTGTTATTCTCAGTGCTGGCGCTCGTCGCCGCCTCTCCCTCAGGGCTCCTGGACGCGGGTCTGGTGACCGCCTACGCGGCGCCGACCGTCATCGCCGCGCCTTCTGCAGTATCCCACCAGTCTCGCATTGATATAAAGTCATCTCCAGCAATCGTCGCGACCGCTGCTTATGCCGCACCAGCTGCCTACGCTGCGCCTGCGGCGTACGCTGCACCAGCTGCCATCGCCGCGCCCATTGCGTACACCGCCCCCGCAGCCGTCTCTCATCAGTCTCGCATTGACATCAAGTCGTCTCCTGCCTACGCTGCAGCTCCCGTGGCTTATGCAGCCGCTGCTGCCCCAATCGCCACTGCCATCGCAGCACCTGCAGCCTACGCCGCACCCGCCGCGTATGCAGCCCCAGCTCTCTACGCTGCCCCTGCTGCGTACGGTGCACCTGCCGCCATCGCTGCTTACGCTGCACCTGCTGCTATTGCTACGTACGCTGCACCTGCCGCCATCGCAGCTCCCGCTGTCCCCTTAGACACCCCCGAAGTGATCGCCGCTCGCGCTGCACACTTCGAAGCTAAGGCTCTGGCTGGAGGCCATCTCATCCACAAGCGCTCAGCTCCCTTCTACTCCGCCCCAATCTTCTCCTCGTATGCGGCGACTCCCCTGGCGTACAGCGCGCCCCTGACGACCTACGCCCACGCTGCCCCCCTGGCCTACTCCGCCCCCCTCATCACCAAGGCCTACGGCTACCACCCCTGGTGAACACCAGCACTGGAATGAGGAGTCAAACTTCTCAGTTCAGAAAGTTGAACGACTGACATTGTAAATATTTGAAATAAATAAAGAAATATTTGGCTATATATTTTTTTCACTTTGTAAACGTAGTACCTACCAAAATTAATAAACCCTGTTTAAGACGATAAACGACAAATAAATCAAACGATTGAATGAACAGAGATAGAGCTTCGATATAGCATACTAAAGGAAAGGGACAGTCGTATGTCAGTCGCCCACATCGGTTACTACATTTTATTGGAAAAAGTAATTAAATATTGAATATATTTTTACCTTATTGTAAATCAATTTACCTACTTTTAAATCAAATCTGAATTACCAGAATTCAATTTTCTTTATTATCATTATTCCTAGGAAGTTTTAACAAAAACTAGTAAGTAATTTCGAAGAACTAGCTATTCCCGTTTTTTGGAAAGGTTATCTTTGACAAAATAATGTATCGAGGTTTTTGATTCCACTAGTATTTCTCAATTATAAAAAACTTTGTTTTATCCTCAAAAAGGTTATATTAAAATTGCAGATCTTTACCTCCTATAGATTAAGAGAATTACTTTATTTAAAAAACCTTCAATACTCATATAGCGTCTTAACTAGCTATACTTATATACATACAGGCAATTTTTTATTATGAATGTGATCATGAAACAGAACATTTGTTTATCTAATAATAACAATACGAACAAAAGACGTAAAGATCGGGTTTACGACCTAAACTCTACTAAGCACGTTTACGCACAAAGGTTCTTCAGCTTTTTGGGCCCATTTCTTTATAATAAAATAAATGCAAATCTATCGATGTACTCATTAAACTTTAGAAACTGTAAAACTTCTCTTTTAAATTGACTAGTAACTTTAAATTAGGACGAAACAGAGAGACTTCTTGGAATTGTGAAATAGATTATCAATAATTTTAATGCTTAGTATTTTAAGACCTAGTTAATATCTAAATATAATTTTATGTAAGTTTTTTTTTTCTGGAAATTTGTTTTTATTTTAAAAGTTATAATTATAAAGAAAATAAATATTAATTTTCCATTAATATTTACAGTTACTTAAGTACATTATACATATTTACAACAATATTTTATGTGAGTAACATAATTAACAATATGTAAGTTTATATTTTCATATTTTTTTTTATTATTATTCATATTGTAATATAACAATTCTAGTTTTAACCCAGTCTGAGATACAGGCTATTTAATTAGCCTAATTCAGACTTCATTAAATGTTAAGCTCTGATAATTAATATAAGGCTTACTTTAAGTTTTATTGTTTTTGTTGTTATTTTATGAATTATGAATTTTCTAATAAATTTATTATTATACTAGAGGCTGCCCCGCGGTTTTTCCCGCGCAGATTTCTCATAAACACAAAATTCCCGTTTTTTCCCGTTCCCGTGGGTATTTCGGGAAATCCCTTCTTAGTGCTCACCTACACTCCCTAAGGAACCTACATGCAAAATTTCAGCCCGCTACGCCCAGTAGTTTCGGCTCTGCGTTGTCTGTCAGTCAGTCAGTCAGTCAGTCAGTCAGTAACGGAAGAGTTTTATATATATTGATTATTATTACATAGTTTGTGATAGAAGTAGGTACTGAAAAAAGTATTTAAAAATACTTTTTAAACTTCAAAATATCTGGATATTTACTTTAGATTGTATTTATTACCAACTACCAACTTCAATCTGAACTGAACCAATTTGAATTATTATGGGACCCTACTTGGGCCAGTTCTCGAGATGATATAATGAATAACCAAAAACCAACTTTCTACGTGAATACACCCTTAGTCATAAAACTGTCATTCACCATGTAATTCGCTTAGATTCTATATTTTAATAGTGTGCAGTGCACCCCGCGGTTTCACCAACGCAAATCTAATAAAACACCAAATTCCCTATTTTTAGTCCCCGTGGGATTTTCGATATAAATAGTCTATTCCTTTTTCAGGCTCTTATCATATAAATCGTTTCAGTAGGTTTGGCGTGTAAACGATACAGACAGACAGAGTTACTTTTGCATTTACAATATTAGTAAATACATATGCATTTTAAAGACAGTGTTGACGAACGGAGGCGATCTGTGTGGGTTTACTGTTATAAAAATCGACATTTGTTTTAAGGTCTGTTTTGTGTTAAAGTTAATACAATTTCTAATAAGAGCTCAGATAATTAATCAGCACACGATTATATAATTTCCGACTTGCGACTTGCATGCGACCGTGACTTACCACACCTATGAGTGCCTATGCAGGTCAACGCAAGCACGTGTTGCGTCTAATCGTACTCTCAAAAGAAAGCATAATGTTAACGGTCCATTAGATTACCTACGCGCGACCTTTTAAAGATAAGGATATTATTTAGCTCCTTCAAGAAAGAGCTATGATGAAGACCTTTGCCAATTTAATGTACTGAGGCACTATCAAATACGCCAAAGGTTTATTTATTGTGACCTTTGTAATAACATTTAATGCTCTCAAGTTAAGTTAGCTTCTAGTTAAACTTCTAGTAGTACCTATATAGTTCCTTTAGTAATAGTATAAAACAAATAAAATTATCACTTTAATATGACATTATTAGAAATTGGAGTATATTCTTTACCTTTTATTTCAAGCCAAGCGCCCAGTCACATTTATTTTTATTTTTGGTGATCAAAACAATAAAACAACAATCTTACGTTAAAATCAACAGCAATAAAGCCTCGGAAATTACTGATTTCACTAGGTAGGTACTTATTTAATCATCATTTTTTATACCTTAATAAAAAAAATCAAATCCTTACCCAAAACAAAAAAAAAACGAATCAATATCCAAAACAAGAACAAAATTCTAAAATTAAATCAAACACCTGAAGCGTTGCGTAATAGGCCTCTTCTAATTACAAAGCCTTCCGCGTCTTAAAAAAAATTTTTTATTAACAATTTAAATTATTAGAGTGCGCTACGCTGACGCCTATCGTATAATTTTGAAGGTTATTGTTTGGCATTTGAGCTAATCATTGTATGCTCGACAAGCCAGATATTATATATATAAACAACTCAGAATAGATAGAAGCATCAGTCGATCTGAGTTCATCGTTCAGTCAACTACTCACAACACAGACCACAATGTTAAAGCTGGTGGTGTTGTTTTCCATTGTGGCTCTGGCAGCAGCCAAGCCTGGATACCTAGCGGCGCCTGTCACTTACGGCGCGGTGCCCGTGGCATACAGCGCGGTGCCTGCACACAGCTCCGTGTCTCAGTACAGCAGCAGTGTGGTCCATGGCTCCCCCGTGCTAGCCCCTGCGGTGTACAGCGCTCCGGTCGTTCCTGCTGTGTCGCCCGTAGTCGCCCTTTCTCAGGCCCCTCACTCCCCTGACGTCGTTCTTGACGCTGTCCACGGTGTGCCCCTCGACACCCCTGAGGTAGTTGCTGCCCGTGCCGCCCACTACCAGGCTAAGGCCTTGTCTGGATACGGATATCATCACCTTCGCAAGCGCTCCCTGGGCTACAGCGCCGTGGTAGCTCCAGTTACCCACAGCGTCGTGTCTCCCTACTCGCCTGTTCTCTCCAGCTACTCCAGTTACTCTGGTCCAGTAGTCTCTGCCTACTCCACTCCTGTTGTGTCGGCGTACTCGACTCCATTGGTATCCGCTTACTCTGCTCCGGTTGCTGTGGTCCCTAAAGCCTACAGTGTCCACCCCTGGTAAATTAACACCAAGCGATGATGTGTAATTTGAATAAATGGATCTGTAATGAAACTGCTTTTAGTCACCGAATATAACAATATTTGTTGCTCTTATCACTGCCAAATAATAAATGATATTTTTAAACAGTACTTAGTATTTTTTTTCTTGGTAGAGAACACTACCTAAGTGCAAATTTTAATTAGTAGTTTTAATTGTTTTTACTTTAATTATGTTATTTAGCCCTTTATTAACGTAATTCTCATAATTTTTTAATATTTTCTTTGGTTTAAAAAAAATGTATTTTTTCTATTCACTGATCATGAGTTTTTTTTGTTTGTAATCTCATATATTTCTGGCACTATTGTTCTTGAATCAATATTACTGCGATATCGTGGTAAATACTGATCATGTGAAAGCTTTTTCATCTTTTACTGTTAATAAATTTCATGTAAGTACATCAGTATTTGCTGGTCATTTATAAATACTAATAGTAATTATAAAGCTGTGTTATCAATATATTTAAAACTCTTCCGTTACTGACTGACTGACTGACAGACAACGCAGTGCGGAAACTACTGGGCGTAGCGGGCTGAAATTTTGCAAGTGGGTTCCTTGGGGAGTGTAAGGGAGCACTAAGAAAGGATTTCCCGAAATTCCCATGGGAACGGGGAAAAACGGGAGTTTTGTGTTTATGAGAAATCTGTGCGGGTGGGGCAAAAAGGTGGGACAGCCTCTCTAAATATAAGCCACTAGAGGCTGCCCCGCGGTTTCACTCGCGCAGATTTCTCATAAACACAAAAATCTAGTTTTTTCCCGTTCCCATGGGAATTTCGAGAAATCCTTTTTTAGTGCTCACCTACACTCCCGTAGGAACCTATATGCAAAATTTCAGCCCGCTACGCCCAGTAGTTTCGGCTCTGCGTTGTCTGTCAGTCAGTCAGCCAGTCAGTCAGTAACGGAAGACTTTTATATATATTGACTAGCTTTCCGCCCGCAGCTTCGCAAGCGCTTTTTATAATAAAAGTAAATAACTGGTTGATTTGTGTCTCAGAAATATAGGGAAATTATTTTTAATCGCACCAAAGCCCTAAAGAAATCATAAAAAAGCAGTTTGCCTTTACAACATTAAAATTTGGTTTATCCAGTTCCCGTAGTATCTTTACGAATTCATGTCTTTGCTAGACTTATATTCCTTACGTTTCTATCTTGAGATGTTTGGGCTAAAAACTTAAATACAATGATGTTCCTAGCGGCGGTTTCCTTACACTGAGGATGTTCCCTTTTCCATTTCAGGATATCTTTCATTAATGTCACCCTGTATTGTATAAACAAACTAACCTATATCCTTCATCTCTGAGGCTAAGCTCTGAGGCTTTACTAAAAATTAAAAACTAACCTATATGCTTCATCTCTGAGGCTAAGCTCAGAAGCTTCACTAAAAATCCAGTTCTATTGTACCCTAATTAGGTCTACTCAGATTCATTATGATCGTCGTCCCAACTGATTGTCGTTCATTGCTGTACATTTTCCTCCTCATTTACAGGTTGCCATAATTACCTTTCTTGCGCGACCCTTATCCAGTTTACTAACATCACTTTTTTTCATACAAACTGTTACACTCTGTATCAGCACCCGCAAAAACTTTGCACACACCTTCCATATTACTTTATAAGGAAACCTATGTTCGCCATACATATTGTATCAAGGACTCCAGGACTAATAAACGCAGTTATAATATCATATTTAAAGTTTAAGTATTATGAGGAGCTTATTTTGAAAGATAGTGTCATTCATTACTTTAGATTTTAGCAAAAAAACCTGTTTTACCCTGAACTCAGGGGTAAAATATTAAAAAAAAAAAAAACATTTATGAGGTTTGTAATGTAAAGAAATCTTCAGCGTAAATGTCAACCTTTTAATCGCAGTAGTTTAGAGTCTGATACAAACTTTTACATCCTGTATACGGCGGCACAGTGAAGTTATCCCCATATCCCGTCTTTGTGAGACGTAGGCACCCAGAATCAGCACACCCACAAATAATTTCGCAATCAGCGCCCCTAAAAACCTAGAAAACGCCACCCATATCGATTTTTAATACAAATTTATTTCCGCCATCTTGGATTTCGAAATTGATGTTTTTTGTGTAATTAACGACCCTTAAAACCTATAAACATCATCCATTTCAATTTTTAAGCAAAATAAGGAGCGGTTTCGGTTTTTCATACAAACTTTAACACCCTGTATCATGGCTTACATGACTAATGAACGCAGTTTTGATATCATATTTCATGTTCTCATATAAAAAGGACCTTATTTTGAAAATATCAAGTCTCTAGTGTAATTAGTTTAGATTTTAGCAAAAATCATATTTCACCCTGTATAAGAACTCAGGGGCAAGATATAAAAAAACTAAAACCATTTGTGATGTTCGTAATGCAATGAAAATATACAGTGCAAATTTCAACTTTCTAAACCCAGCAGCTTAGGAGTTTCATACAAACTGTTACACCCTGTATACGGCGTCCCGGTTAAGTTATCCCAAAATCCCGTCTTAGTGGGTGCCTACGTCACGTAAAGAAGCTACTGTCCAAATTTCATCTTTCTATCTTCAGCGGTTTCGGCTGGGCGATGATGAGTGAGTGAGTGAGTGAGTAGATCAGTGGTATTTGGATTTTATATATATAGATTTCGACGGTTTATCATTTTTTACGAGCACGGAGATTCCTTACTGTGAAACCTGTACTTTGATACTAAATAAATATATTATTATTATTATTAAAAATAAATATATTATTATTATTATTATTATTACGTTTGATATGTTTGGTAACGAGGTAGTAAAGCAAATTAAAAATACACAATACATTTTCATTGAAATTTATTATTTACACTTTATTCAAAAGTAGTTTAATAGTTCCATTAAACACCAAATAAACATAGTTTCCAATTAAAGTGGCCTTTTTAAGATGGTAACTCTCGGTATGGCGCGAAATTCAAATTTTTTGCGTTTTTTATTTATTATGGCGAAAGTATTCATTTTTAATAAAGTTTTAATGAATTCGCGTATGTAAAAAACCAACTCCCACATTGTAATACAACGTTTTTGGAAGACAGACCTACTGATTTTGTGTCTTAGGACATAGTCAATTCATTAAAACTTTATTAAAAATGAATACTTTCGCCAGAATAATTAAAAAACGCGAAAAAATTTGAATGAAAAGCGCCATACCGAGAGTTACCGCCTTAAGTTAATCAAACATCCAAAAATATAATTTTCGTTTTAGTAATGTACCAATTGATGATATGCTCCACCATGCGGTCCGATTCCGAGCAGTGAAGGAGCTGCATGATTCCCATGGATATCCGTTACTAAAGGAGCAGGGGAGAGCACTGGCTTAGTGGCGGCAATGGAAACCAATGAAGTCACGGCTGGACCCGTCCTCACGTCGACTCGGGAGTGATGAGATACAGCCACTGGGGTTATGTGTGTCGGATGAGGTGCATAACCATAGACTAATGGAGCTTCGTGTCCAACAGGAACAAAATGCGGAGATGGAGACCTCTTGTATAAATGATGACCAGAAAATCTATGATCATGGAGAGTGTGACTAAAAAGTCCGTTATGATGATAATAAGCTGGTACTGGAATAGTATGGAGGTCGTAGTGTGAGTGCGCTGCTGGCACATAGTGATGTATGGCATGACCGCGGCAGAGCGTCAGGAATACCAGGATTACTGCGATACGCAACATGTCTGCGAACTTGCTTATTTGAACACAAATAAAACCCATATTAACATTTTGCCAGCCTTTATAGTAGACTGATAATAGTGACAGGATCGACGGTAAGTCTTAAAATAGAATGGTCACGGTATGGTTTTAGTGATTGGATTTAGAGACAAACATTTTTTGCGGAGAAAATGTGTTATTTAGTTTTTATTATAGGTATGTGATGTGATAGGTATTAATTTAATTTTAAACCAGAAATTACAAACAAAAAACTCAGGATACAATTAATTAACTTATGGATAATATTTTGACTATGTAAGATTCCAGAACGTAATATACCTACATATTAACTAAATAGCGATTTTAGCGGTAAAAAATATTTGATAATGAATCAAGATATTGAAGGTACATAAACAGTTAAAGCGGTATCAGATGTACCATTGTTACGAGTTAAGATAGATACGCAGAGTCATTGTGGCTCGGAGGCATGCACGGAGCAATAAGCATTGCAGTGATGCAACAAGCCGTTTGATAGCTTGACCGAGAACTTGAACCCGGCTGCTTGCAAGCTTCGGGGCCGTCTATTACCGTTAGACGCCTATAAAACCGTAATGCCCGTGACTTGCGCATCATAAATTACGTCAGAGCCTAGTTCCGAGTGCATTCACGATGTTGGTCGCTGTAGTGTTTGTGTGTTTTGCTCTGACAAATGTGCGCTCTCATGTTGCTCCGCTCATATACGCGGCTCCTAGTGCGGTGTCTCATCAATCGCGGACCGACGTGAGGCATTCGTCACTTGTTTCTGTGCCCTATGTGTACAGTCCGGCCGCGGTGTACGCGCATCACCCGGCCAGGAGCATCGTCACCGGCGACACTGTTTACACTCCTGTAATGACAGACACTCTTCTCACTCCGGTAGCTCTTAGCTTTTTCCACAACTTGCCTTTAGCGAGGGCTCTGAAGGAACCTGTCTCAATAGTAAAAGCTCAAAAAGGTGCAATTTTAAAAGAAATTGAGGCTACAAAAGAAAAAGATTCAAGTCTGCTTTCTGGGAGTACTGGGCTGTCAGACGTGGCCTCTGATCAAAAACCGAAAGACGAGCTCACAACTCAAGAACAGGAATTACATGATCCAAATAAAGTTAAGTCCAGCTAACTTTAAGCAAGTTAGCTGGACTCTATAGTTGAAGTATATATATACCAATATTATAAAGAGGAAAGATTTGTTTGTTTGTTTGTTTGTAACGAATAGGCTCCGGAAATACTGAACCGATTTGGAAAATTCTTTCACTGGTAGGAAGCTACATTAACCCCGAGTGTCATAGGCTATATTAGATTTACAAAAAAAAATAGGGATCCTTACCTAAACTCAAATAATGTAACCCAAGGTGCAATATTTTTTTCGTTGTTTACATATTTTGACAGGTGGTTTGTTGTTGTTGTTTGTTTTTTATTCGGTCATTCTGGGCAGTCAAAAGAACATAGTCTATAGAGCCAAGTCTTTTGTAGTACTTATCTTATATTCTATGGCGTAACGAAGTAAGCCGGGAAAGCTCGTTAACAATAAATTATTTATTGTTTTTTAGTTAATCAATTTTATTTTAAATTATAGGTTAAGTCAATTTAGTTAAAAATTATGTATAAAAATAAACAATTTTATTGCAATTATGTTCGAAAAGTGTTTACTATAATATTTCATTACATGTGACTGTACGTATTAATTATTTTAAAAAGTAAAATTATTATATACGATCCAAATTGTAGGATGTAATTTAAATCTGTGTGATATAGGTAAAAAAGTTGAATTTTTGTAAATAAAAAAAATATTGTTTTAACTTATCTTAAAGGAAAGGGGCGTCCGCAAACTCAAATCCGCATTGGGCCTTTTGGTGGCAGGACCAAGTGGAACGTTAATGTATAATTGTATATGTTTGTTGATAAAGATCTAGCTAGGTCACAAGACTAATAAATGTTTATAGTTTTACAGTCCAAACTTTAATGTATTCCAAAAAAAAACTTTTTCCTACTGGCCTTCCAACAACTCTATGGGCTTCGAATGGATGTTCACTAGACCGCAAACACCTGTACGCTGTATACTTGAGTTGAGATCCTATTTAGGACAAGTCACTAAAAATAGAGACAAATTGTTTGCTCGGATTTCTTTATATTTATCTTTAACTAGTCGACTTGGCGAACTTCGTACCTCCTATATTTGTATGTATTTTCCATAAAACCTTTCTCTTGTATCAATCTATTTAAAAAAATGCATGAAAATCTGTTGCATAGTTTCAAAGATATAGGGTAAGCAGTACAATGATTGGCGCCTTAAGAAAAGTTTTGACTTTGAACATTTTACGTGCCAAATGAGGTTCAAAATTGAAAAACTGTTCATGTAGGATGGTAGCTCATTTATCTGAGAATAAGATTAAATCACAGGAATCGTTATTTGCTATCTTATAAACAACTTTATCAATATGAATATAAAAATGGAGCGAAAAGTACAGTCATTGGCAGGGCATGTACAAAAATTGGCATACCCTAGTACAATGATTGGCATGACAATCATTGTACTTTTTGGGAATTGGCATGGCCAATCTTTATACTTTCCTAGGGCCAATGATTATACTGATCCATTAAATTATTCAATAGTGATGCCCAGACAATTTTTTTCGAGCTCGATAACTGGAAGGTACCTTCATATACCTAAAATCGCACTATTATCTCTCGGAAATAAGAATACTAAATAAATAAGACAACATAAAAAGAAAATAATCAAATTGGTGTAGTATTGAACACAAAATAAGTACCTACTGATATATATTACCTACTTTGTAATAAATTTTTCTAATAAGCTGGTTTGGCATCGACATTGGTACATCTCTATGTGTTCAGGACAAATTTAGTACAAAGATTGGCATACGGAAAAGTATAATGATTGGCATAATATGGTCAATCACACAAAAGTACAATGATTGGCCCTGCCAAAATCTAGTTCCTTTGATTTTATTATATAAAAAGATTAAGCATTTTAAACGCAATTGTTAATAATATTAGATTTAATTTTTTAATATAAAAAATATTAAAAAGCAAAAAATACAATGATTGGCATAGATGCCAATCAACTGATAATTCATACTTACCACGGGTACTAATGTTGGCCTACCTATCTTTAGTGTTTTTCACGAATTACCGTAAATAAACCTGAACTAAAGTGTAATAAACATATATGGAAACATATATTGCAATTTAAATAAGAAGAAAAGGAGTAAAACCATTCTAAAAGTTACGTACTTATTACGATTTTCATAAGAAAACACACCCTCTGTTGTAGTCCAACACAAAGTATTTTTTTATTCAATTGCTAGCTGTTGCATTTAAAAAACTATTTATTTCGTTGTAGAGTGTTTTAAATAAAGAAAAATATAAATATTTTTTCGTTTCTGGTATTTAAATACAACTCTTAATAAATAGATTTTTCATTGAAGGGGCCAATCATTGGAGGATATCAATCATATAAGGACAGACAGCGGAAACGGCTTTGTTTTATACTATGTATTGATTTACCGACATTAAATGTTAGGTTTTAGTAACTATACCTGATTGACTGCTCCGTAGCTCAGTTGGCAGTGATGTGGACTGAGAAGCGAGTGCACCCGGGTTCGATTCCCGGGCGGGGCGAATATTGATATGATGATGAATATCGATGTTTGTTTCCGGTCTGGGTGTGATGTTTGTCTCTGTATGTGTTTCGGGCACCCTAGATACAGATTCTTTCTAGTTAGGGGCTCTGAGTGTGATGCGTTTTATTATTATTATTATTATTATACTGTTCTCTAGACTCTAAAATATTATCACAGTGAATAAATTAAAAATAAATATTTATGATCAGATTTTTATTTTTGCTCTTTACATTTTTACACTTTAGAAGTAGTGGGAGTAGGCCAGTGGACTAGAATAAGCCAGAGGTGAAGCGGCGTAGGTGCTGATGATGGGCGAGGTAGTGTGCACGTCGTACCGGGACTGGTGGGACACAGAGAAGGGGGCTGCGTAGGTACTGAACGCCAGGGGAGCAGAGCGCTTCTTGATCAAGTGGCCAGAGTAGGCGAGAGGGGCGTGGTACAGGGGCGCTGGGTATGTGTTGGCGGAGTATGTGGTTAAAAAGGGGCTGGCGGCGTAGGTAGTTGGCGCGATGTATGAGCTGTAGGTAGTTGCAAGAGGGAATCCCACGGACCTCTTCTTGATGAAGTGACCACCATAGGCGCCATAGGTCAGCGGAGCCGAGTGCAACAGCGGTGCACCAATGTACGGCGTGCTGTACCTCGTGGCCAGCAGCGGGGCGGGCGCGGCGTACGCAGCGTACGGCGAGATGTAGGAACCGTAAGCCAAAGGCGCAATGGCACCTGGCTTGGCCGCTGCCGCAGCAACTAGAGCAAACAACACCACCAAAGAATTCATGTTGGTCTGTGTTGTTCAGAAAACGACTGATGCTTTATTAGCTTTACCCATCGTATTTATACAAAACAGTATAACAAAAGATAAGGGTGATCACGTTCAAAAACCGGTGCAAGGCGATTGCCCTGGAAGCTGATATTTGCGCTAAGCAAGGCCAACGAGCGTCGCGTTAAAACTCTCATCTCCGCGTCGCGACAACAAGCGAAAGCTTTGAATTTTTGTTACGAAGCTTTAATAAGTAACAATAACTTTGAAATTATTTTAAAGTTCCTTTAACAAAATAATACAAAAAAAAAAGTTTTCGATGCCATACCAAAAACTTGTCGTTATGTCTCCCCGACACACAAGTTATAAGAGCAGGCTTCTGAATAATGTATCAGGAACACAGGTTCTGTATCTTATTGACATAATCGTTGCTACGGCCACACGCATGAGTGCCCAACATTGTCTTCTATATCTTGGTTATATCTTTAGCAATCAAAGTGACGCACGTGTGATAGCATGACGTATTAATCAGTTCATTAACATTTCACCCTCGCGGCCCGGGTCATTAGAATAGTTAAATATATAGTCTACAAGTTTAATAATAGTTATTATAATTTTTCGTTAAAATGAGAACTAGTGACATAAATTACCTAAATTTAGATGGTGTAACTACCTACTTTATATTATTTTCTAGAGTTGCGCTAGTTGCAATTGGGGCCGGCTCCTAAAGGTTAATCACCTAACTTCAATAGGTTTGAGCTTACAGCTTGGCAACGGTGTCTTTAAACGGAACCATTTTTCTTTTAAGAAAACCTAAAAAAATAATTACTACTTGTAAAGAAACAGATCCTGCATTTGTAATTTTTTTATTTTGACTCTTGGTTTAAATAGTGTTTTATTTTTGGAGAAAATTAATAAAGATTACTAACTCCACATACTAAGTGGCGCCCCCATTATTTTATAGATGTCTGTGCCAAGCTGTACAAATGAATATACAGGATGTTTCTGACAAGGGGGTAATAAATCAAAGGGGGGATTCAGCTCACCATACCTAACAACTTTCCCAAAGCAACATGGGTCGAAATCTCAAAACAAAAATCAGCCGTCCTTGGAAAAGTTGTTAGGTATGGTGAGCAGAATCCCTCCTTTGATTTATTATTACCGCCTTGTCAGAAACACCCAGTATATTCAATACATTTAAATTATTACTAATTTAGAGTATTTATTGTATTTTTGCCTCTTTGAACTACTTTGATTAATAAATTTATTTCCTAATGCACGAACAATTTTACCAGCTCCCGGATATACAGCTTTTTTAACTTTTAAAATTTCTGAATACTTTATTGCTTCTACAAGTAATACACTAGTCCTAGGCACTAGGGTTAACATTTGCTAGGCTACATTGTGGACCCTGATGGGCGCTACAATTTTTGTGTTATAGAAACACTACATAATTAACTAATAAGAATACGAGTACTGAGATGATCCAGTTTAAAATATTTTAATTATTGAAAATTTTGAAATTGAAATGTTTTATTATAATACGTTTGCAATATCTGAGTTAAAGCTTTAATAATTTTTTCTTTGGTTTTACTTTACATCATCAAGTACACGGAAACATAAAAACACGAATTGCGAGCACATCGATCTAATTAGCTTGATAAAATAAAGACAAAGAGTGCACTTTACAAGAAAAGTTGCCTTTTCAATGCCACCAAGCCTTCTTCCGGAAACGCCTCGATCGCTTTCTTAAGTATAAAAAGTAGATGCACCTGAGCACATGCATCAGTGTCTTCTTGTGCAGTGAACAACACAGACCACTAAACCATAAACATGTTCAAGCTGGTGGTGTTGTCTTGCTTGGTGGCGGCGGTGTGCGGATCAGGGGCGTTCCTGGCTCCCTACGCCGCGCCGCTCGCCTACGCCGCTCCCTACTACAATGCTTACAACTACCGAGGGCCGCTGTCCCTCGCTCCCGGCCAGCCCGCCAACATCCTGGGCGCTGACGGCAGGCCCCTGGATACCCTGGATGTTAACCTGGACCGCTCCGCTCACTTGACCGCTAAGGCCTTCTCCGGTGGATTGCACTACCTGAAGAAGCGGTCCGCCCCCCTCTTGGCCGCCCCGCTCGCCGCTCCCTTCGCCGCGCCGCTGCTGCCCTATGCTGCGACCTACTCCACCGGCCACTACGCCGCCGCGCCCATCGCCCACTACGCTGCGCCCTACACCGCATACACCGCTGCTGCTCCTTATTACCACTACTAAATACTTTATTAAATTTGTAGAGATGATAGATAATCAAAACGGTTGGAAATAAACAAAGTGATGGCCGGAGTTACATATATTTTTTTTTATATTTTACCAGCAAGTATTGAAATAAAATAACGTATAGATTATCCCTCAGGAATAACCACAACTTTAGAGCGCTCTCACCACGATATTTACAGTTCAAGATCTAATAAATATACCCAAATATTTCTGACCTTATCCTGAAAGTTACACAATAGTCCTTTAAGAAATTCTAAGCAAGATTATATATCATAGTGCATCTCACATTATTTTGGCCATAATTAGAAGTTTTTTTTTTTTGAGATAAGTGCTACATCGCGGTGAAAGCAAAATCTCTAATGTAATAGGTAAACAGTATAGGAAAGATTATACATAGCTACTGTTAGATACTAAAGTTTTTTTTTTTGGATTTCGCACATTCGATAATTAAAACTTTCAGTGTTCCAATCTTCGGTATTCATGGTTCCTTTTTTATCGCTGCTACTATTAGCTTGTGTGAGATGAGACGGGGGCGGCGGGCAATACGTGGGGTGGTGAACAAAGGGTCCATCTGCCTTAAATATGTTATTTGATTTTTAATTTCCAAAAAAAAAAGGTTTTATTTTTTATAATTTATTCAAGTCGTATATCATGCAAAGTCCTGAAAGTTTCCGCCAGATAAAAAAGTGACGGTTTAAATAGCAGAACTCTTCTATTCCAAAAGTGTTTGTTACATTTTAGTAACAGACTTCAAAAAATAAAGATATTAGGTAATAAGTGCGTGAGCGTGACTGTTCATTTGGGGGGTATATTGATTTCAAATGTCCGTATAATCCTCAGAACAAGGAAGACTCTGCTCTCTCGTTATTCAGTCGTAGTGACATTATGTTTTTTTTTATTACGTAGGTACCTACCATAAAGAAACTATTTAATTCCAGTTATTAAATACATACATACAAGTAATCATGTCAATCAACTTTTGATTCGATCGCTAGGGTAAATGTTATCAATCAGGCAGGGGCCGATTCTCTTCTTTCGACAGCCACTATCGTGCCTAGCGCAAGTCAATGGTAATACCATGCAACAGCTATCTATCTGCTATCTATTTTTCTATGGAATTTTTGTTTAGTGAATTGCCAATTGGCAAATTTTATAATTGACGTATCATAATATTTACTTTTGTGCTTTTTAAAATGAGAATGAGATCAAGAACCACCCCTTTGAAGATTATCAGCTCTTTTCTGGTTTATGAGAAGATCTCTTACTCCCTATGTCTGATAGTTTTTAAATTTGTACTGTGTTACTGTTATGATATTAAACGTATGTATATGGTAAGGTTCCTTACCATGACCTGATATGCCGTTTGAAAATAATCAGCTCTTTAATACTTAGTTGATGAGGGGATCTGACTACCTTCCATATGTCCTATCCATCCACAGACCAGAAAATAAAAATATCGATGCTAAATTTGTTACCACGTAAGGTACACTTACCAGGTAAGGTAACCATGACTTTAATTAATTAGTTTTGGTTATTATTTATAATAAGTTTAGGTGCATATTTCTAAAGCGCAGTAAGTTAGTATATTCTTATATCCGTCCTAAAAGTGTTCTCAGGAAATTACTTTAAATTATAGTATACCTAATCCAGAGATAAGTCTTTAGGTCTAAGGCTGACATTCGCAGTCGAGTAGCAGCTCGAACTCGCACTCCAGAGTGTCAAAATGAAACTTTAAATCGTTCTCCGCTCCAAATCAATATACTGGGTGTTTCTGACAAGGCGGTACTAAATGTAAGGAGGGATTCAGCTCACCATAACAAACAACTTTCCCAAAGATACATGGGTCGTGTAACGATCCTTGCTATATCGTACAGTTTTTAGCTTTATTAAATTTAAAAATTATATATTTTATACTTTTAGATGGATTCGACGACAGATCCCTAGAAACGGCTACCGCGTCTCGGCACGCGCGGAGATTGTGTTTTGTTTTCCTTTGATTTGACATAAATTCAGCTATATATATGTACTCGTACCTTTGGACGATGCGAGGGAGTGTTGTGGCCGGCCTCGACACTCGCTTCATCAAAGTAGTTAGATGGGGAATGTATAGTTAAATACATAACCGAACACTTTACACTGGTCACAAAATAGGATAGCGGTGTTTATTTTGATTTGAAAGATTACTTGTTTGAATAATCATATTCTTTGAGATCTATTCGCTGCAGTCTATTTAGTGTACCAAACTCGAACGAAGGATTGCACGATTACTACTCTTGTGTCTTGATTGCCTTTTACGATGTTAATCAATTATTGTAAATCGTAGATTGTGCGAAATGGATGCTTGTTGTGGGAAAGTCTAATCCTCTATTATCACAATTAATAATCTCAAGTTTACCGATATCAATGCGTGGTGGCTTACATATGTAATGCGGAATTGCTAAGACAAAGGATATAAGTAAAGAACCAAGAGTTCAAGACAAGACTTCATGATTGTTGGCATGAAGATCAGACGAGCAAACTAAAACCTCACATCAAACTTGACAATGCATTACGATGCACGAGATAGTAGAATGATGAGAATATAAAGAACCAAGAGTTATAGACAAGGTCCCATGATCGGTGGCATGGAGATCAAATGAACAACTTAGTAAAGCTCATATCAAACTTGACGATACACTACGGTGTACGACGAGATAGTAAACGAGGCCCGAATCGTTCTAACCAAATATAAAATATCCTGTCGAAGCTTGACTGCTTACTTTGTTTGTTACTCGTTGTATGACGTATTCTAGAGATTTGTGATAATTCTATTACACTCAACTAACACCACAACCATTATCAGCTGATAGGACTTGAAGAATGTATGTGAGACAGAAAGAATCTGTGTGAGGTAGAATGAATGTCTCAAGGGAGGGTCTGTTTTTATACAAACTTATATTATATTATATATATTCACACGTTATACACTAAACCGTAAAAACTAACTTCGTGATAAACTAATCCAGGGGCGAGATCTCTTTTCTAACATTTGATAATATGCGGCTTTAGGCTCGTTTGCGTAAAGAAGCGATCGTCCTGTGTTAGGGGATGAACTTCAGAGGAGCTGTGATTTGATCTAAAGAATTTGCTAATGTTTGGTTTATAAGTGCAATGCTTTGCCTAACGATCTACGGTACTTCAGGAGATGTGCTATCATGTTGGGAGTGATAGTTGAAACCACAAGACATACATTCCTAAGTAAGTTCTAACCAAGAAAAGTGCTGGTACAAGACCAACGGATTGGCAACAGGGTTATTACACCGTAGCTCTCGTTTTGAGAATCTTGCACATAACTTCATGATTATCTTTGTATTAATCTGGCTTAAGCCTTTATCACATGAATCGATGGTCATCAAAAGTCGACTTTCTTCACACAAACATAAGGTTACACAAAACCTAGTCGGACGGGGCATGGCGAAGGAACTGTCCTACCCGGGGCTAGTTGACAAACACTTCAACCAAAATTTACCTTCCGTAATAATACACTTGACCGCGGTTCCACTTCTAGGAACAACAGTAGGGTTTTCAATCTTTTAAATCATTCTTTAGAAGGACGATTGCAGTAATGTATTAGGGAACGTCTGTTTAGGATACCTAGGTAGTCGCTTGACGAGGTCGAGCTAGCGCGCGTGTTTAGCGCGCATTTTTTTTAAGAATTTATTTATCAGCGTACAGCTCATTGGCTCGAAATTTTATAAGTCCAAGGTTATTTTCATTATTCTTTAATTTTCGAAAGAGCTTTAGCACTGTAAATTATTTGATTTAAAATACAACGTATGGAAGGTCCTAACCATTAGTCAGATAGACGATCACGACAAGGCCAAATATGAATGTTTCGTATTGAAGTAGTATAGTGGTATAGTATAGTATAGTAGCTTTGTAGGATATATTTATTTTTATTTAACAAATATTTAGGCAGGAAGGCAAAATGCTCACAGTCGAAATCTCAAAACTAAAATCAGCTGTTCCATACATTTGCTCGATCAGCTGACGGGGTCAATGTACGAACCAGCTGATTTTTGTTTTGATATTTTGACCTATGTTGCTTAGGGAAAGTTGTGAGGTATGCTGTGCCGAACCACCCATTTCATTTATTACCGCCTTGTCAGAAACATCCTGTATATAAAACTCTTCCGTTCCTGACGGGTTCATAATTTCTCGAGCTTTTCAGTTTCTCGGGTTTCGAGAATTCTCGAAGCTCATTTCTCGGGTCTTCTCGGGTTGACGAGAAATTTTGATTTACCTATGTTTTTGCATATATTATCGATCCAAATAAAAAAGTTGACACGAAATTCGCAATATCAATCATAAAACAAAAAGTGGTTTTTCTGCAAAATATAAAGTTTTAAAAAAAATATAAAACTTAAAAAAAAAACTTTTCTCAATATACTTACCTAACTAATAAAAAATACACCAATTTTGGATGGTTTATTAGGAAAAAGTCAACGTTAAACTAAAAGTTAGTTAGTTAGGTATTTTAAGTGTTTACATTTCAAGAAATAATGTATAAAAGGGGCCTGAGTCGCTAAACTAAATAAATAGGGTAAGCAGTACTAATGTTGGCCCCCCTCCAATGATTGGCCCCTTCAATGAAAAGTCTATTTATTAAGAGTTGTATTTGTATACCAGAAATGAAAAAATATTTATATTTTTCTTTATTTAAAACACTCTAAAACGAAATTAATAGTTTTTAAATGCAACAGCTAGCAATTGATTAAAAAAATACTTTGTGTTGGACTACAACAGAGGGTGTGTTTTCTTATGAAAATCGTAAGAAGTACGTAACTTTTAGAATGGTTTTACTCGTTTTCTTCTTGTTTAAATTGCAATATATGTTTCCATATATGTTTATTACACTTCAATTCAGGTTTATTTACGGTAATTCGTGAAAAACACTAAAGATTAACCTCAAAAATAGGTAGGCCAACATTAGTACCTGTGGTAAGTATGAAGTATCAGTTGATTGGCATCTATGCCAATCATTGTATTTTTTGCTTTTTAATATTATTTATATTTAAATATTAAATCAAATCTTATCAACAATTGCGTTTAAAATGCTAAATCTTTTTATTTAATAAAATCAGAGGAACTAGATTTTGGCAGGGCCAATCATTGTACTTTTGTGTGATTGGCCATGCCAATCATTATACTTTTCCCTATGCCAATCATTGTACTAAATTTGTAGTTAAATAATACACCAATTTGATTATGTCAATAATACACCAATTTGATTATGTCTTTTTATTTTGTCTTGTTTATTTAGTATTCTTATTTCCGAGAGATAATAGTTCGATTTTAGGTATATGAAGGTACCTTTCAGTTTTTGAGCTCAAAAATAAATTGTCTGGGCATCATTATTGAATAATTTAATGGATCAGTGTAGTCATTGGCCTAGGAAAGTATAAAGATTGGCCATGCCAATGCCCAAAAAGTACAATGATTGTCATGCCAATCATTGTACTAGGGTAAGCCAATTTTTGTACATACCCTGCCAATGACTGTACTTTTCGCTACATTTTTATATTTTTATTGATAAAGTTGTTTATAAGCTAGCAAATAACGATTCCTGTGGTTTAATCTTATTCTCAGATAAATGAGCTACCATCCTACATTAACAGTTTTTCAATTTTGAACCTTATTTGGCACATAGAAATGTTCAAAGTCAAAACTTTTCTTAAGGGGCCAATCATTGTACTGCTTACCCTAATTAAAATTCGATGATAAGACAGCATTTGAAAACTATTACTGCTTTTCTTAGGACATCTATTGTTGTCCTCTTTAAAAAGCCGCAATGATTTTCGAATGCTATCACTGACATCGATTTTTTTTGTTCAATAAGTTAAGCAGCAACTTGAAACTCAGATGTAGGTAGAGGAATTCATAAAATTATAAATTTAATTTGATTAAATAAAACACAAAATATTAACAGACAGTAAGTACACCGTCAAGCTACGTTATTGAACTCTATCGAATCATAGTTGTCTTGTTATCGAATTCGTTAACCATTG
The DNA here is from genome assembly GCA_951802225.1 of Euspilapteryx auroguttella. Taxonomy (NCBI): domain Eukaryota; kingdom Metazoa; phylum Arthropoda; class Insecta; order Lepidoptera; family Gracillariidae; genus Euspilapteryx; species Euspilapteryx auroguttella. Next base: position 5,366,593 of record OX637648.1, on the reverse strand, counting down.
CCGCTTTAACAAGGTCGATTTCTGTTATAATACTAATTAAGAAACTAGTAATGGCTAAGACAATCGCTTGTAATACGATTACGATTCGATCGATTTTGGTTACGAGACTTTACTACACCATGTACAGTGGCGGTCTAGGACGTCATTATACTCGCCGGAGTATAATGCGGCTCGAGCCAGAATAATCAGTACTCGGGAACGACTAGTCCGAGTATCATACTCGACCGAGTAGCCTCCAAACACTGACTGTAAATATCAGCCTAAAATTTAAATTTGAAAATGTTTGCAGGAATATGAACCTAGAATTAATTGAATAAGGTTATATATTTTTCTATTTTTTGTTGTATTCTCCTCATTTTTTTTTGAACAGAAATACGATTATAATTAAAAACGTGCCCCCTGTAGTACAGTCACGGACTAGGAGGCCGTAACAGATTTGTCTATGGTTTCGTTGGCCCTAGACTGTATTACCAGAGAACAAGAGCTATTTTGCAATACAGAAAAACCGGAAGTGTTACGCCGATCGTGTCCGCCACTGTACAAGACTAATATCCTTTCTTATCACAGGAGACTTACGCTTATTACCTAACAGATAAGAAGCGCTTTGTCACTCACGGCTTAGAAATCTTATGGTATTACAGCTTCCGAAGTTATATATATATTTAATTTTCCGAAATGCTTTTTAGGCGTTGTACACGCAAACTACCTATGGTAAAATAATCAATATATATAAAACTCTTCCGTTACTGACTGACTGACTGACTGACTGACTGACAGACAACGCAGAGCCGAAACTTCTGGGCGTACAAAGCTGAAATTTGGCATGTAGGTTCCTTAGGGAGTGTAGGTGAGCACTAAGAAAGGATTTTCCGAAATTCCCACGGGAACGGGAAAAAACGGGATTTTTGTGTTTATGAGAAATCTGCGCGGGAAATACCGCGGGGCAGCCTCTAGTATTATATGTACAGCTTGGCAACGGTATCTTGAAACGGATCCATTTTTATCTTAAGTTGGAAAACCTAATAAAAATTAAATGAAATGAAATGAAAAGTAACAGATCATGAATTTGTAGATTTTTGATTTTGACTAACTTTGAGCTTAAACTGTGTTTTATATTTGGAGAAAATTATTAAAGAATTCTTACTCCACATACAAAGTTGCGCCCCCATTATTTTCGAGTTATCTGTGCCAAGCTGTAAGTATATAGGTACCTAGTTTTATTTTTAAATATATTTAAAGAAAACAAGGTATTAGGTAACTCTCTTCATTAATTATATTGAATTTATTTTAAACGTCTAATTTACATATGTACAATTTTTGTTTACCAGTGGCCCAGACCCCATCCGTGTCCAAGACCAATTCCGTGTCCCAGACCCAAGCCCAGAGGTCCGACGGGGGCGCCCCAGCCGAGGTGAGCGGGGGCGGCGAGGGCGAGCGGGGCGGGCGCGACCAGGTGCCCGGGCCAGTCCACGCGCGCGCTGTGGGACACGGCGAGGGGCAGGTGGGCGCCGTACAGAGGTGCGGAGCGCTTCTTCAACACGTGACCGCTGACAGCCTTGGCGGTGATATGGGCAGCTCGGTCGAGGTTCACGCTCAGGGTGTCAAGGGGCCTGCCGTCGGCAGCCAGGATGTTAGCGGGCTGGCCGGGAGCCAGAGACAGAGGGCCTCTGTAGTTGTATGCGCCGAGGGCTGGCGCGCCCCAGGCAACTCCGCCCACGTAGGGTGCGGCCACACCAACATGGCCCAGGCCAACGGGACCTGCCAGGCCGAGGTATCCTCCCAGACCCAAAGGGCCAAGAGGGCCGGCTAGACCGAGAGGGCCAGCCAGACCAGGCCAGACAGCACTGGGCTCCGCCGCTACAAGCGCCACAAGGCAAGACAACACCACCAGCTTGAACATTGTGGTCTGTGTTGTGTTCAGTTTGGAGAGTAACTGATGTATTGATCCCGTTGCATTTTGCTTTTATACAATTAAGCGTGCATAAGTAGGCGTAGTGCACTTTTGTGACGTAGTATAATATCTATGCAATAGGGCGTTGCCTGCTAGAGCCCGTGGACGAAAGAAATGCAGCAAGGACGGCGGCGGCGGCGGCGGCGTGGCGCCTGCTCCTTAAAGCTAGATTCAACTCTAAAGCTGCAGAGTTTAATTCCAATACTAAGTGGTGGAGGTCGCGGTGGTCCCCGGTTGTTGCATTTCCGTGTTTACCTTGAACGCTTTGATAAAGGGCCATTCACTGTTAACCGATTATTATGATGATAGATTTACAATTCTTACAACATCCTTTGGTATCTTACTTTCATAGTATATTTAAAATTGAATAAAATATTTGACTGAATTTATTTTTAAATATGTGTAATATTGATTGAGTATTTTCAGTAAAAGTATTCATTTAAATAATTGTTTGTTTGATTGACTGTTTGAAAAATAATTTAACTATTAGTATCAGAGACATGGGATAATAGTATGTTACATTATTCCTGATGAACATATCAATGTATATAAAACTGTTCCGTTACTGACTGACTGACTGACAGACAACGCAGAGCCGAAACTACTGGGCGTTGAAAGCTGAAAATTGGCACGTGGGTTCCTTGGGGAGTGTATAAGAAGGGATTTCCCGAAATTCCCACGGGAACGGGAAAAAACGGGATTTTTGTGTTTATGAGAAATCTGCGCGGGAAAAACCGCGGGGCATCCCTAGTCAATATCTATATATATAAAACTCTTCCGTTACTGACTGACTGACTGACAGACAACGCAGAGCTGAAACTACTGGCCGTAGCGGGCTGAAATTTTGCATGTAGGTTCCTTAGGGAGTGTTGGTGAGCACTAAGAAAGGATTTCCCGATATTCCCATGGGAACGGGAAAAAACTGGATTTTTGTTTTTATGAGAAATCTGCGCGAGTGAAACCGCGGGGCAGCTTCTAGTCAATATATATAAAACTCTTCCGTTACTGACTGACTGACTGACTGACTGACTGACAGACAACGCAGAGCCGAAACTACTGGGGGTAACGGGCTGAAATTTTGAATGTAGGTTCCTTAGGGAGTGTAGGTGAGCACTAAGAAGGGATTTCCCGAAATTCCCACGGGAACGGGAAAAAACGGGAATTTTCTGTTTACGAGAAATCTGCGCGGGAAAAACCGCGGGGCAGCCTCTAGTATATAATAAAACTCTTCCGTTACTGACTGACTGACTGACAGACAACGCAGAGCCAAAACTACTGGGCGTAGCGGGCTGAAATTTTGCATGTAGGTTCCTTAGGGAGTGTAGGTGAGCACTAAGAAAGGATTTCCCGAAATTCCCATGGGAACGTGAATAAACGGGATTTATGTGTTTATGAGAAATCTGCGCGGGTGAAACCGCGGGCAGCCTCTAGACTATAAATAATAATATTATTTAAGATAATGTAATTATTATGTAATGAAGTGTCTATCTATCTATAAATAAACCTCAGTCACATAAAACACGTTCTTTGCAAAAATACTTTAATTTCATATATGATAGGCCAATATCCTTATCTTAGTGATACAAAGACCCCTAACGCATTTTATTATATTTCTAAATGAACGACTGAAGAAGTGTAATGAAATAATTCAACTAGACATTTCATTGACATAAAAACCTAGGTAAAAAGCCCTTAAACGGACAAACAAATAACTGAACCCTACAGGTACAACAACCTTAAAAACAAAAAGATAAATTGAAATTGAGACATCTGTCAACGGCACGGCTCAGGTAATTAGATCCTCTTTTACCAAATCTTTTGGATTTACCTACCTATCAGATATAAACTTTTGATATGGTTATAAATATTAGCCTCCTGCTTTGACTGGATGTTTTTGCTATGTATTAATATTTTTATATTTCATAGGGTTTATGAAGGCGTTATTTCTCACACTTATAATTGTGCACTGTGGCATGAAGTTTAGTAAAGTTTATTTCATGTAAAGATGATTTTCCGAACAACGACCTTTTGAAAAGTAGAACTAAACAAATATGAGAAACTCAATTTCAATAAATCTTACCTTATCGAGTTATTAAAATCGGTAAGATAATCTGTTGATATAAAGGCGATTTATTAAGTTAAACTATCTGCACTTTTTGATGTGTTTCTAAATTATAATCTACTATTTATCTACTATCTATGTATCTACGATATATATTAAAATTAATCATGGTTCGTTAGTCTCGCTAAAACTCGAGAATGGCCAGGCCGACTTAGCTGATTTTGGTTTTCAAATATTCGTAGTAGTCCAGGGAAGGAAGGTTTAAAAGATGAGAAAATATGAAAAAATTGAGGTGGAGTTAGTAAAAACAAAAATTTAATTTTTCCATATATTTTTTAAGGCGTGATACGAAGTTCGGCGGGACAGCACTAGCTGTTGATACTAATCAAATAAATACATTTTATAAAAAATATTTGTATCGTCAAAAAAGAAGATTGAAGTGCCACTTGCGATGCAATTATTCCAGTTCAAAAGTTTGATTTTTTATGATGTTTGACATACATCATTCATTTTTATATTTATTAATCGACGCCACGCCTGCCTCCGTGGCGCATAGTGAAGTCAACTGCGATGCTGGAGATCTGGTGTGATTCCCGGCCGGAGATTCTGGGTAACGTGTTGTGATGGGATTGCCTAAGTATTTATCGTCTCTATGTAGGTGCATTATCAATATATATAAAACTCTTCCGTTACTGACTGACTGACTGACTGACTGACAACGCAGAGCCGAAACTACTGGACGTAGCGGGCTGAAATTTTGCATGTAGGTTCCTTCGGGAGTGTAGGTGAGCACTAAGAAAGGATTTCCTGAAATTCCCATGGGAATGGGAAAAAACGGGATTTTTGTGTTTATGAGAAATCTACGCGAGTGAAACCGCGGGGCAGCTTATAGTCAATATATATAAAACTCTTCCGTTACTGACTGACTGACTGACTGACAGACAACGTAGAGCCGAAACTACTGGGCCTAGCGGGCTGAAATTTTGCATGTAGGTTCCTTAGGGAGTGTAGGTGAGCACTAAGAAAGGATTTCCCGAAATTCCCATGGGAAGGGGAAAAACGGGATTTTTGTGTTTATGAGAAATCTGCGCGGGTGAAACCGCGGGGCAGCCTCTAGTCAATATATATAAAACTCTTCCGTTACTGACTGACTGACTGACTGACAGACAACGCAGAGCCGAAACTACTGGGAGTAGAAAGCTGAAAATTGGCACGTGGGTTCCTTGGGGAGTGTAGGTGAGCACTAAGAAGGGATTTCCCGAAATTCCCACGGGAACGGGAAAAAACGGGAGTTTTGTGTTTACGAGAAATCTGCGCGGGAAAACCCGCGGGGCAGCCTCTAGTATTATATAAATGTTTCTGCGAAATAAGGTCTATGGACGCACTGTGGCGCACGCTAAATGTTAAATAACTTTAAATATTTCATGCAATGAATGTATCATGGTCGCATAAGCATGGTTGGTGTGGCGATGTCGGGGGATGCGATTGTATAGCAGTAGACGCCTTTCGGCTGAGATGATGTCATGCGAGCTTCTTACCACCTTACAATATAAGTTACATACTGTAGGTATATTAATAATTAAAGCCTATGTTTTATGGTCATCAAGATTCTAATAGTGAAATAGTTTTTTAAAATTGGTCAATTAGTTTCGGAGCCAATTCGATTAAAAGTAAACAATTACCTTCTCTAAACTTTCCACTTTATAACTTTCCACTTTATAAAGTTACCTACTTAGTTTGCTGCCTGCTTAATTAATCCACACTAGGTTTTTTGACGGTGCCAGTTATAGTAAATAAAAACAGATTAAATAATATGGTTAATAACTGATTTATTTTATTGAAGTAAGTACTTAAGTATTTCTCATAACTTTCCTAATAATATTATGGCACACAACATCGTTTTACTTCCAACCAGGAAGCACCGGGAGAGCATTGATCCTTCCTGCCCAACCAACTGTGAAACGGACACGTGAAATGGCATGGAAACGGCAATATACCGGAATTAACACATGCGCAATGATAATAATATTTAATCGGTCGTATCTAATTTGTAACATTTAAAACCTGACCGCAACAAAAAAAAATAACGAATTAAGTACTAAGTATACTTTTAACTCACGTTTTCTATGAAAGTCGAAAGCATGAAAGCTGCTTTTATTTTATCAGTTACCTACCTTCCTACCTAGTACTTTTTTCAAACGCATGATATATAATTGACTATTAAACTGTTGTAAAAATAAATTATGGAATATGTTTTAAGATAACTTATTGGTTTACAATAACTTCATAACGTTTTTTTTTATGTTAAAATCGATTGTAATTATTTTATATTTGGAAAAATTAATAACAGTTTTTTTTTTCTGTAATAAAGAAGAACCGAACGGATATTTCAAAAACTATAATAGCACTTCACAAAACAACTTCATGGTGCAAATGAATAAATAAAAAAAAAATAAGTAGGTAAGGGTTGAAATTTTCTCAGTCCAGCTTGCTATCGGTAATCTACTTTAAAGCTTTGGGCAAGGTCAATTCCGTATGTTGCGTTCTTACTTACGTATGTATGACGGTCGAGTAGATAATGCCTGTACAATGTACATACCTTCACTTCCTTCTTTGCTTTTGATAAATTGTTTTATTCCTATGAAACTTTGAAATGTCTTACAAAAACAAACGCTGCAGGCTTGTCGCTGTCATTTTTAAATTCATTATTGAAATTTCAATTGTTCAACAAGTTATAATACTTCTAAATAAAAAAAATATGGTTCTATTATTTATTTTCAATTGCCTCTGCCTACCCCGATGGGATACAGGCGTGACGTTATGTACAGGGTGGCCCATAAGTCCTTTGAAATTTAAATTTCGAATAAAATTCAAACGGTGCGCAAGAATGGCGCGCGGGGTACGGGGGAAGCACTAACGGTCTTTCGGAATTCAGTCGCCATGGAGCGTTTCACTGGTGCGGACCGTGCTTTTTGTGTGCGCGGGTTTTATCGCAACAACAATTCTGCTACCGTTGCGCGGCGTACATCGTTTAATAACGTGTTATTCTCTGATGAGGCTCACTTCCACATCAACGGCCATGTCAACAAGCAGAATTGTCGCTACTAGAGTTGCGAAAATCCAAATCGCAAACATGAAAGGCCCTTACATAGCCCTAAAGTGACAGTTTGGGTTCTCGAAATTTACGCCGCGCAACGGTAGCAGAATTATTGTTGCGATAAAACTCGCGCACACAAAAAGCGCGGTCCGCACCATGAAACGCTCCATGACGACTGAATTCCGAAAGACCGTTAGTGCTTCCCCCGCACCCCGCGCGCCATTCTTGCGCACCGTTTGAATTTTATTCGAAATTTAAATTTCAAAGGACTTATGGGCCACCCTGTATGTGTATGTTTCTTTTATTATTAGCTTGTGCACATTGGTTCGATTCCCGGCGGGGCGAACATTTTTATGATGAATATCGATGTTTGTTACCGGTCTGTGTGTAATGTTCGTCTCTGTATATGTTTCGGGCACCCTAGATACAGAATCTTAGTTATGGGCTCTAAGTGTGATGCGTTATTATTATTATTACCTGAATTCATAATTATGGCCAAGAAAGGATGGTCTATAGAAAGTTTAGGACAGTCAGTAAAGTGACACGCTTTTTTTAATAAGAATGCAATGGTCGACCTTTTCGCTTTAATTACAGTCTTTGTAACTGAACAAGATCCAAATTAATGCAATGAAATGTTGAGATAATAGTAAATTAAAAAAAATACATATCTTTTCAGTGAAGACATACAGGAATGGTCTCAAAAACTATAGGTACCTAGTTCAAATAACACGGCATTGCACAAATTAACATTGTGTTTTGTTTATTAGCTGTTTGCTCTTATTTATTCGTTGTCGTGTCGCTCAAACCCAACTTGCCTTGATCTAGTGGGGCACTAGTCGAGGTTGTATGTATTGTACCAATTCTATGTGAAACATAGTATACTATTAAACATTTAAGTGTAATCATTTATTTATTTTATTTAGGCTGAGAATCAACAAACAGCTTTACATAACTGATAGATAGTTTAAAACCACATAAGTAAAATTATTAATTCTGTAAAAATATTATTGTTTTCTTAATTTAGAAAGTAATAGTTCCTTTAAAAACGTAAATTAAAATCTTATTTTATTAAATTTTCTGATGCTTTAGATTGCGTTCCAGACACAATCCTAATTACAGGAATTTGAACCTTGAGATGACATGAGATTGACATGCACGGCCGCCACGTGCAATGTGGTGCCACAAAGGAGGCTCCATTCATTTCCAAGAAGCTCCTTCCTTGTGGATCTTCCCTTAAGCACTCGCTACCTACTACGAATTTACGGTTTTATATTAAAAGCCGTATACTGAACGTATGTTTATATAGGTAATATATTCGGTCACTGCGAAAGTTCTTCGACTTAATAATTTATTTTTTGTGGTTTAGATCATTCCTATTTTGGTAGTACTTAAGAGTGGCACAAACCCATTTTTAAGAAGTCACTAAAGCAATCCTTGCGTGAAAATAAAAAAAAACCATTTGTGTTGTGTACATATGACTGGCATGAACATCGAAAGTAATATAAGATTAAGATAGGTGATACAAATGGGTACTTTCTGAAAAGTTTAAGTATATAGCTACAAAAGCCATTATGTTAGTCCATTTATCGTCATAGATCTAATTGCGTCTACGTAGTTAATACCTCAGGTATTATGTGGGACCTTACCATATTATTTATAATCAATAAATATTATTATAAAGTTTACAGTTAAAGCAAGACAGACACGCACTTGACCATTTTGTTTTGTTAGTGTCCCAATACTTAGGCAAAGGCTGAGACAAATCCGATATGATGTAATACGGCACCAGTTTGCAACAGAAGTGTTTGGTTTCAACAGCATGTACTAAGAGATACCTATAGGTATATACTTTATATATCAATAACTACATTTTACATATTTTTTGCAATAACAGTGTATTGTTTTTCTATTATTTTCCGTCTATACTATAGCAAAAATCGTTGTTTACTTGCTCCGAAATGTCGTCCGTGGTATGACGCAGTCCCGCAGTTGAAACACAGCTACAGGCTACAGCACAATTATCGGCTCTGGTCCCACTTCTGCAAACATGAGCGAAGTTTTGAGCTAACTTAGTACGCATGAAGATTGTTGTCTAAAATAAAGTAGATCAGTGATCCTATCTTCCGTTGCCTGGAAGAATTCGTTTATAGAGGTTAAGGTCTTCTTTGGTCACCTTACAGTATAATAAAACTGGTAATATCACAGTATACTTTTGGACGACAGTTAAATGATAACAGAAGCAGGGGCATGCCGTTATTAGAATCAGAGGATATTCCGCTTCGTAGACTCCGCTTCCTCCACCCTTTATATGTTTAAAACTTTAAACGCGAAACTATTACAAAACGAAACTCTACTGAGTCGATTGTAAGAATAAAAATAATCTCAAGTTTATGTATTTTAATTGTCCGCCTGTGCGTTCGATGCCTTATCGAAATCCGTTACCTTCTTTTGAATATGCAAGAATATGGAATTAACAAGGAAATTTTTTCATGGATTTATAGATGTCTCAAATAACCCAAAACATAGAAATAACTTATTAATAAAATACATTATTTTCAGTGCTGGTAAAATATATTTTAAATATTCTATCGCAATAGGTACCTACCTACTAAGACCGCCCAACTAGACTCAGAGACCCAGCAGTTTCGTAAGCTACAGTGGTGATGTAGGGTAAGATACTAAAATAGGCTAATCATAATCTTTTCACAGACTTTGTGACATTACATCCAAACTTGGCGTGGAGTGGACTCTGTAGATTAGCTTAATTTGTAATGCTAAGCAAAATATATAAGCCTCCAAAAATATATTTGCAGTTTTGCAATGTATACATAACTATAAATATTCTAAAACAGGATCTTAAGAAATAAAAAATTACTAAATATTTATTGAAAAAGAAATTGAGTTAAGAATCAGTTACTCACCCTTCTCCAATACCTAACTTTTTATAAATAAAAACAATAAATATACGATTAAAAAATATATTTAATGCCAATAACCTTTTACTCTAAACACGAGTACCATGACCCTAGCCAGGGGAACAATATAATATTAATAATAAAACAAGTAGGTAAAGCCCACGAAAATCCATCAGAAATATCGCGGAATCAGATTAATCAGTATTCGATAAATCTGCTTGAAGCCTTTCGAATGACTGTTGCTAACATCAGAATCCATTTCATATGTACTTTTCAGGATGTTTTGATTAGGGTAATAATACAAATATTATTTATTATAATTTAAATACCATTTACATTTTTTTTTTTTACATTTACATACTTACGTACTTTAAATGCCTGCCTATCTCACAACATTTCTCTGTTTTTCGAGACAAGGCTTTTCGGTAGCTACGTTCTTGCGCTACATAATTAAACTACGGAACATTGACTCCTACCATACTTTGCACCAAGGTTGCCAATCCCTTCCAACTTTTTTAACGCAGTGTTCCTCAAAATAATTATGCGTACTAATTTATATCCGGTCAGTTTAATATAAATAAATGTTGCACGTAAAAAATATGTATCAGTCAGCCGCTTTTGGTGTGAAGTGATCTACATTCAGTCAGTCGGAGTAAACACAGACCACGCTCACAGCCATGAGATCGATGGTGGTGTTGTTCGCAGTGTTGGCGGCGGCGGCGGCCGGGTACGTGCCGCTAGCGCAGCCCCCGCATCACCCCGCTGTGGTTCTGGACCCGCACGGCCGCCCGCTCGACACCGCTGAGGTGATCGCTGCCCGTGCGCTGCACCTCCAGGCCAAGCACTTGGAGCACGCTCCGCTCGCCTACGCGGCGCCTCTGTCCTACGCTGCCTACCCCGCCCACGCTCACGCGCTGTACGCGCACGGCTACAACGCGCCGCTGCTGCACTCGCACCTGCTCAAGAAGCGCTCGCTCGCTCACTACGCCTACAGCGCGCCCCTGGTAGCGCACGTCGCTCCGTCTGCCGTGTCGCACCAGTCCCGCGTGGACATCGTGTCCAGGCCTGCCGTGGTCGCCCACGCAGCAACCTATGCTGTGGCCGCGCCCGTCCTAGCCCACCCTGCGCCCCTAGTGGCACATGTTGCACCCGCCGCCGTCTCCCACCAGTCTCGCGTGGACGTGCGCACCAGCCCCGCCGTGGTCGCCCACGCCGCCGCAGTGGCGCCCGTCGCTCACTACGCGCCGCTGCACTACTCCAGCCCCCTGCTGCACCACTCCAGCCCCCTCCTGCAACACGCTTGGTGAACACTGCGAACCCTGCTCCGACCCGACATACTTACTTGTAAATAAAATTTAATATAAACCATATTTATACTTTTTATTATTTCAAAACATAATGCGAAGCGAATAAACTAAAAACACCAAACAACTTTTCCAGTAATTTCTTACAGGGAAAAATTAAAATAAAACCTTTTAAAAAGATTTTTTCAGTTCTATGTTGTAGAATTCTTGACTTTCGTGGCCTGAATGCGCTTTATATACTTAAACGAGCGTTTCGTTTTTAGGTATAAGATTAGATTATCTAACACGGTCAACTTTGTGCCGACTCATTTTTTCATCAGGGATAACGGCAAAATAATTTTTAAAATCGGTTGAGTAGTTTCGGAGCTGATTTCATTCAAACAAATTAACTATCAAAATTTTCTTCTTTATCATAATACAGTGAAACTTGGTTAAGTGGGACCTGGATAAGTGAGAAACCTCAATAACTGGAACTCAAGCCGAGGTCCCTACACCTTGGCACTGAATTACCTCTGTAAGTGGGACGAAGCAAACCTCTATAACTGGGATTCGTTCTTTCAATTTTATTGTCATAGTTACCTCTATAACTGAGAAAGCGAGGGCATTTTATATGCATTTGCACCTCTGTTACTGAGATAACATCGTTTTAATTGTATCATTGTGTCAAAAATTTTTGTTCCAAATGACCTTCAGTTTTAGTTTGGCTTTACTATCAGAATGTTCATTTTCATTTGAAAAAGAAAGGTTTAATATACGTTCATTTGAAAAAAGAAAGGTTTAATATACGTTTAAGAAAGTGGGAAGACATACGTTAAAGACTGTGCCAAATTGTGGTAAAACCTATGTTGTTCGTAGGCTAAAACCTATCTTTTAAGAATTCAGAACAAAGATAAAATTAAATCACAATGTTCTGAAGGGTAACTTATCAGAATATTTCTAAACTTGAACATTGTTTGGGTCAAGCAACTGCGTAAAAAAATGTTCCGGTAGACTGATGATAAAAGAAAAGTCACAAGATTTCGCCCGAAGGCTTGGTATTTTTAATTTTTCAAGCAGCATTGGTGATTGAAATTGATTATAAAGATTCGTTATTAAATTTTATTAATTAACGCAAAATCCGAAATAGTTTTTTACAGAATCACGAGAAAAATACATTGCTATCTTGAAATTTCTACCAAACACGGGCCGTGATTAGGAACATTTTTTATTTTAAATAGAAGTGTACATAAATTCACTAAACTAGCTATATGTTTCTTTTATATAAATCTAAATTATATGTATACATGTAACTGTATATGTATAAACAGATTCTAACTAAAATTTAGCAAAAGGAGCCTTAGAATGGAAATGGAACACTACTGCCGAAGAAGATAGGATCGCTCCGCTGAGACCTGGAAGAGTGCTGCCATCATGACAGAACTCAGGGTGGCAGGGATAACCTGAACGATGCCAAAGATAGAGCGCAGAACAGAGAAGTCTGGAGGAAGACTATTCAGGATCTATGCTGCCCGAGGAGTTAAAGGATTAATTATCTTAAAATTGAGCAGTGTCAAGTAAACTAGCTAACAGTAAGTATATCGAAGTGTATGAAAACGCCACTATGTCTGTTTGACTACATGATCAGCGCTTGAAGACTATACGACTGCAGCGGGGAGTCAGACAGGGGATGTGTTACATATTTTTTTAATAATTGGGAACTTCTGATTAAATATAATGTGAAAAATTACAATTTATACACATCTAAAAGAGGATGGGCATTTTGGTATACGGGCTAACAGAAATGAACACAATATGAATGATATGTTTAGATTGGGATGTAAAATACAAAACTTTGTGTCTTTAGAGTAATTACAATTTTGAACAACATCAATAAATAGCTAATTAATATTTACAATAGTGTTTTGTCTTGACTGTAACATTAAATTATTATTTTATAATGTTTTCTTAAGCTCTTTAGAGCAATAAATAAAAATATAAAAACTTTAAAGAACGGGAGCAAAAGTAAGTAAGTGGAGCGAGAGGAGAAGACCGCACGGCAATGATCCGAGGCATAGCACAGGGAAAGTAGCGCCACCCGCGAAAAAAAACAATATCTTCTAAACAAAGGCAATTATCAAAAATGTGAAACACTATTCCACTTGATAATGCAGACTAGTATTTTTAGTGCACTGTTGTATAGCTTTTAGGTTAAAGATCAAAGAAAGCTACTTATTGTTGCCAAAAGTGGCTGTTTTTAGCAACACTTTATTGTAGCTTTCTTTGGTCTCTCACCTAAAAGCTACAACAGTGCCCTAAAAATACTCATATAAATTGTGCTCATCTTAAATGTACAGGAATAACTCTTATACAGCTTTATATTTTTAACCGACATCAAAAAAGGAGGTTATCAGTTTGACCTGTATGTAAGTACGTATGTTTGAAGGTTAGTCCGCGATCATCTTGCGTTTGGCTGAACCGATCTTGATGCGGTTTTCAGACAAGTATTTGTTACATTCAGAAGAAGGTAGTACCTATTTTAACCGACTTCGAAAAAGAGGAAGTGCTCAGTTGATGTATGTGTCAGTTGATATATTTATAGCTTTTACTGCTCGGCTCTCCCGTTTTAATCTTGTAACGGAGCAGACTTCAATCGATATTTATTAAAAGACTATCACTGGGTCACCTTTTTGCCATAGGTACTGACCGGTCTTGAGCGACCATATTTCAGAAAACTCCCGTAACCTGGTGGGGGGACTGTCTACTCTGCTTCTTCCGGTGCAACTTTCCCTAAGAAACATGGGTTTAAATTAAAAAAATATATATTTTCCTAGCCATTCTGAAAAATTCACTTAAATAAATAAGTTATACAATAAGAGATAAGTAAATAAGTATCAACCTTTATCTTCATCTAAACTAGTAGAAAAAAAGGAAAGTTTTTTTTTTGTATCGAATAGGCTCCGAAAAAACTAAACCGATTTAAAAAATGTTTCACCATTAGAATCCTACATGATATCATATCCCTGATGAACATAGGTAATAGAATACCTATGGGCTATTATCAAAACTTATATTGTATGGCGGTACGAAGTTTTTAACGTTTCAATCGGCTGATCGAATCATCATCATCTTGCTAGTTGTTTGGTGTTTTTGTTTTATTCGCTTCGCATTATGTTTTGAAATAATAAAAAGTATAAATATGGTTTATATTAAATTTTATTTACAAGTAAGTATGTCGGGTCGGAGCAGGGTTCGCAGTGTTCACCAAGCGTGTTGCAGGAGGGGGCTGGAGTGGTGCAGCAGGGGGCTGGAGTAGTGCAGCGGCGCGTAGTGAGCGACGGGCGCCACTGCGGCGGCGTGGGCGACCACGGCGGGGCTGGTGCGCACGTCCACGCGAGACTGGTGGGAGACGGCGGCGGGTGCAACATGTGCCACTAGGGGCGCAGGGTGGGCTAGGACGGGCGCGGCCACAGCATAGGTTGCTGCGTGGGCGACCACGGCAGGCCTGGACACGATGTCCACGCGGGACTGGTGCGACACGGCAGACGGAGCGACGTGCGCTACCAGGGGCGCGCTGTAGGCGTAGTGAGCGAGCGAGCGCTTCTTGAGCAGGTGCGAGTGCAGCAGCGGCGCGTTGTAGCCGTGCGCGTACAGCGCGTGAGCGTGGGCGGGGTAGGCAGCGTAGGACAGAGGCGCCGCGTAGGCGAGCGGAGCGTGCTCCAAGTGCTTGGCCTGGAGGTGCAGCGCACGGGCAGCGATCACCTCAGCGGTGTCGAGCGGGCGGCCGTGCGGGTCCAGAACCACAGCGGGGTGATGCGGGGGCTGCGCTAGCGGCACGTACCCGGCCGCCGCCGCCGCCAACACTGCGAACAACACCACCATCGATCTCATGGCTGTGAGCGTGGTCTGTGTTTACTCCGACTGACTGAATGTAGATCACTTCACACCGAAAGCGGCTGACTGACGGTTAAAAAATTACATGAATGGTTTATATACTCTACTGTAAACGCATGTACGTGATAAATTATAACTATTAAATTGGTAGGTAGTAATAATTGGTTTTATTTCAATGTCATTGTCACACGAAAGCAACTACTAACCTTGATCTGGGTGATTGGGTTTGGCCGCCACCAGTGGCAAGCAGTATGTGTGCACCTACCGCCGTTTTGTCCAAAACGGAAATAAATTAAATATCGCAATTATGAATATTATACTAGCATAAAGAAAACACTAAAGTCCGGTCCGTATGGATTAATAACATTGCAAATGTTTTATTTCTTATTTTAAATGTTAATACTTTACCATTTTATCTGGTACCTGGCGATAAGGTCGCCTTTTGTCAACTTACTGATGTTAATGTTTCTTGTTTTTGATTCTCTCACGTTACAATGGGAACTATTGGGAACTTTAGAAACCATCTCAAAAACGGTTAAAAACCTAGTACAAAATACGTTGTCTGTTAGTCAGTAACGGAACAGTTTACGTACATATCAATTGAATTGAATGTTATGTGCCGCACTTCAACTGCGCTTAAACATTTTATAAATTTAAATATTTCTAAAAGTTAATTTAAAAAAAAATCTATTAATGAATCTCTATTCCATTTTTTTATTGTTTGGGCTATGCTGTCTGGCAGACAGTCTGTAACTTACCTTCCCCTAATAATCCTACAGCTTATATGCAGGTATTAAAGGAAAATTATGTTTATCAGCAAATACTTAAACGTAAGAGCCAAAGATCTTTCTAATTCGGAAATATAGGTATATGTCAATTCACATATTTGTAGACAGCTTCGAAATTAAGGGTTTAGTATGAAATTTACGAAATTTACTAAGCGAACTAGTGGAAATACAATACAAAATATTTGATCAAATTTTCTTTATTATTAAAAATATACATATTATAAACATTGAATTAACTATAAAATACAAATAAAATTAATTTGTAGTAGCTTCAGTTATATAAAATAAATTACCAGGCAGAAGCGTAAACTGAGGGCGCTAAGACTGAGCGGGCCTCGAGTACGGGAGCGGAGTAGACCGCCGGCGAGCTGCTCACGTCCACACGGGACTGGTGGGACACGGCGGAGCCCCCGGCGTAGACAGTAGCCGCGGGGGCGGCATATACTGAGGGAGCAGCGTAGACGGTAGGGGAGGCGTAGACGGAAGGTGCAGCGTAGACAGAGGCAGCAGGCGCAGCATAGACAGCGCGCGCCGCAACCACTGGCTCGGAGACTAACGCGGGAGAAGTCCTCACGTCTACTCTAGATTGATGCGACACTGCTGAACCTCCTGCGTAGACGGTCGCAGCGGGAGCAGCGTAGACGGCAGCAGCGGGCGCCACGTACACCGCCGGTTCGGCGACAGTTCTCACGTCCACCCGGGACTGGTGAGACACTGCCGCCGGGAGAGCGTACGCTACGTGCCCCACAGACCGTTTCTCCACGTTATGCGGCGCCGACATAGCCGAAGCCACTACAAAGAACAACACCACCAAAGGTCTCATATTGACTGAGGTCTGTGTTGGAATTCGAGCAGAAGATCACTTCGTACCGAGCACGGTCGACTGATGCCTGGATACATTTTGTGCTGCTATTTATACAGATGATCATAATCTATGCACGAATCTCTAAGATGGATGTTTGGGCGTTTGACGTTGAAAAGTACAAGGTGACCGGTATAGTTTTGTCGCAGAATTTCGCTAAAAGGTCGGCTTCGCCAGCAACTGTAGTACCGGATTACTCGACGGTGGCATTTGCTGTTGTCTGTCACAAATAATGAAATCAATACCCACGCTTAAAAAAACCGGCGCAAATAGCTCACTAGAAAAAATTATAAGTCGCCAAGGGCACCTATATCCGTTTCACATCCGCAATTAATCAACTACTGGCCTGGTACTCTGGCACTATATTTTTTTATTATATATAGCTAAAGCAATTAACCCAAACCGTTACATAAGTAATTATAGTTATGTTAACGAAATTAAAATTCGTGTTGGTCATGTCTTGAGTAAATCCACTCGCATAATCTTTAACATGGAACCAGCCTGGATCCTTCGAGACCCCGGTAAATGTGGCATGACTGGTGCAGTTGCAATGCAACAGGTGTGTTGCTCCAGCTTTCATTTATCAATATTTTTTCGGTAATATCAAAAATTCAATAAAGTAAATTAAAACCTATGTTATTTGTTATACCCGTTTAAAAACAAAAAGAACGTTTCGGGTCGATAAAATCTCTTTTAAAATAAATTAAATTGGGCCAGTTTATTATGTGTATCTATAGACACACATAATAATAGATATTAATTTATTTTTTATATTAAAATTTAGCTTTAATTGGTTCTATCGAATGGTAATAAAGACATAATTTGTTCAATGTTATTAACGTGTCTATAGATACACATAATAAACTGGTCCAATTTAATTTATGTTTTCCATGGCGTTCTGTGGCAAGGACATCGCAATGCAAAACTGTGGTCCGAATAGAGCGTTTACTCAAGCCGTAATAGGAAAGCTCCATTTGAACTATATTTCAAAAAACTGTTTGTTGTAAGCGAGCAGCTTAATAATATGTAGAATGTAGGTAAGTACTTCAGAACTCTTTCTTTCAACTCGCAACACTTGTATCACCATAATTGTGGCGCCACATTCGAAACGCCCGTTTATCTGTTCGCGAGCACGCGAGAGAAGTATTTTGACTGCGCGCACAGGCGCTCTACCTCTATCTGGACTCGGGCTCTACCACAGTGATTCTACGTCTCTTTTGGCTCTTCTTTTTTTGTAATAGTTTGGCAGTTATTTCAGCTTTTGCAAATTACTTATTATTATTTATTTACTAAATTGTTATTCTCTAGGTAGGTATCTTTGCTACGCCTCACCTTCAATCATTCTCATTTGAAGTTTTAAATTTTAGAAATCAATATCATCAATACAAAGTACCTATTAAACAAAGTCGCTTCCCACGTCCCTATGCATGGTTATACATATATCTTTGAAACTGCAACGGATTTTGATGCTTTTTTTAAACGATAGTGATTCAAGAGGAAGGTTCATATGAATTATACATGCAAAACATAGTAATAGAACAAGAAAGACTGCTCTCTCTCTATAGGTAAGATGGTGCGAAGTTCGCCGGGTCGACTAGTACAATAGAAAAAGTTCCTTTATTATAAGGACTGGTTAGACAAACAACGTTTTTTGAAAACAAGAATAAAATGTTGATATTTTTCAGTAAGAACCTATAGCTTTTGATTATAAATTGTAAAGCGCCATCTATTCTAGTCTTCATGAACATGATTCCACGCTACAAAGTGAAATCTCGACTTGTCTGTATTTTTGTTACGGCAACTCCGTTGCTTACGATTTTGAATAGATGTCTCTCTCTGTAACATGTTTTCAAAAGGTAAATATTGAGCAGCGGGTTCGATTCCAAGCGGGGCGAACATTGTTATGATGAATAAAGATGTTTGTTTCCGGATCAGGATGTAATGTTCGTCTCTGTATATATTTAAGGCACCCTAGATACAGGTTCGTCCTAGTTAAGAGCCAGATTACAGCGATGCTAGCGAAATTCTCGAAAAAACATTATATCTTTTAAACTAAGGCAAATATAAAAAATGTGGCACAGTATGACACTAGATAATCTTGCTTAGTATTTTCTGAGCACAATAAAGTAGTTCTTACTAAAAAGAACAAAATTATCCACAGATTTTCGCTAAAAGTGGCCACTTTTAGCAACACTTTGTAGCACATCTTTGGTATTTAACTTAAAAGTTATACATCAGTGCCCTAAAAATACTAGGCTACATTATCTAGTGTCATACTGTGCCACATTTTTGATATTCAGTTTAGTAGATATTAATTATTTTCGCGAATGGCGCTAGCATCGCTGTAAACTGGCTCTTAAGAGCTCTGAGTGTATTATGTAAAAAAATCTGTATCCAGAATACGAAAATCCTTTCGCATTTATCATCAATATATATATATATATACATAGTATAAAATAAAGTCGCTTCCCGCGTCTGTCCCTATATAATTATGCTTATATCTTTAAAACTATGCAACGGACTTTGATGATGTCTCAAGAGGAAGGTTATAGGTATAAAACATGAGCAACAAGGTTATAGGTTAGGAGATGCAAAGTTCGCCGGGTCGACTAGTAAATACATAAGAATGTCTATTAAATTAAAGAATCGTCAGTTAGCATTTGTTACCTTGAATTTTAAAGTAACTAAACTCTACATTTTTTCAAAGTCGATGACATTGACTGAGAAAATGTAGAGCTCTTACTAGAAAATTATATAAGCCCAAGTAACACGGATATTCTATATACCATAAGTAAGCGTTATATCGGTGTTAAAGAGCATCAAACCACCGATATCTAGGTGGTACCTCGTGATGTCCCTAACTAATATACCAACAGAATGTACCCAGATCGTTGCTCCCACTCCACTAGTATGCTCCAGAGATGCTTTCTCCCGGAGACGGACGTGACGTCATCGACGCGTCACACGCCGCTGAACATCTTACTCGATGGCGTAGTAAAACAATGGAACCGTCGACCTGATTTTAATACAATTCCTTCGGATAAAAACTTTCTTTTTCTTCCAAGTATTCAATAGCAGATCAAGTTATAAAACAGTTTCGTATTTGTTATTAAGCATTTTATTTAAACAAGCTATTTATTTCATAAACTTTTTTTAAATTTTAACGTAGTTACCCGTTTCTCTAGTTCGTAGTGGTAGGTATTGTAGGAAACCGGGAATATTTTATTATAGTCCGGGAAAACCTAGGGTGGAATGTATGGAAGAGGTCACATTAAATCTAATTTTGGGGTTTCTTGTGGTTTTTGTTAGATGTTTTTATGAAAATATGAATATCTTATAAACCCTAGTTTATCATTTATACTTTTGCTTATATTCGCCATAAAAAGTTTAAAAAATTGTTTTAAGATACTACAGAAAATGAAAAAGTGTCGATTTTATTTAAGAACACTTCATTTTATACCTACTACAATATACAAAAGTATTTTCATGATATATACGTTTAAATCATGCGATTTTCTAAGTCGGTGATTTCTCATGTCAAAGTAAAAAAAAAATCTACTGTGTATAATTCTCGTTTTTTTATTAAAGTTACTTATTTATTATAATACTGTGACTGACTGACTATTTTGACTGCTCAGTGGCTCAGTTGGCAGTGAAGTGGACTGAGTAAGCGTGTGCACCTGGGTTCAATTCCCTGGCGGGGCGAATATTGATATGATGAATATCGATGTTTGTTTCCGGTCTGGGTGTGATGTGTGTGTGTGTGTGTGTTTCGGGTACCCTAGATACAGATTCTTCCTTGTTAGGGGCTCTGAGTGTGATGTGTTATTATTATTGTGGCCATCAGGTATGTGTATGCCAAATTTCAAAGTCCTATTATTTAAAGTTTGGCGTCAAACTAAGATATTTTTAGGTATTCCTCGAAAAAAACTTTTGAAAATCATTCGTAAACGAGTACTTTACATTAACTGTAGAAATCAAAAAGATACGAATTAATGCGACCTCAAACCTTATTTTGCCTGGACTATTAGTGCACCTATAATTCAATGTGTAATATTTAATCTAATTTACTTATATTTATTAAAGGGTGTTATAGACAACCAAGTGAAACACTAATCCAAACTATCTGTATAAATAAAATATTGTTTCTGTATTGCCTTCGGGATTTGGTCACGAAAGTGCGATACGTAAAAACCAAATGAGTCCCTACATTTCGGAACGCTCGCTGGCGAGTCCTTGAGGATCAGGGAAGTCCAGTGGCGGGCTCCGTGCCACACGACACAATCGACAGAAAGTAGGTCAGCATTTTTTACAGGGAAAACCATAGAGTTGACAAAAAAAGTTAAAAATATGCACTTAGTTAAAAATTATACTTAGTTCAGATGATAATATGTAGCAGATAATCCATGTCTTTTTAACACCCTATTACGGCGGTTGTCAAAATCACGTCCAGCCAGTATGAGAGCTTTTTTAAACAAGTTTTTTTTTCTGTTTGTGTTTAACTTCACATTGAACGTGTCAAATTGCTTAATCAATGTAGATAGAGTTACGGTACATACAAACGGACACAAACAATCAAATTCAACTGCAGTCATTTAAATTAACGTTGCTAAAATTTATACTGAAATTTCTAAGTTATGTAATAGATAATGCTGCGCTTGTACAAAAAAGGGCACTCAAGTATGTTGAAACAAATAAAAAATATTTTTTTAACCTTTTTTGCAAAGGATTATGTACTCGTAATTCTGAACAAACTGCTTTCTTATTTTGAGTTTAATACAAAAACTCTTGTGCACAATATTTATCGATTATGTGTTTTTTACAATAGTATACTTTACTACATACAATTTAAATTGTTAACTCGACTCCATGGCCGCCTGTGTTCGATTGTTAGTGTTGGTTAGCTTGGCCTCTGCTTCGTTTGCAATGCTAGCGTTCGGGAAACCCGCCGCTACTGGCCGCGACTTACAACACCTGATTCCTAGTACTCGGCAAAAACATGGTTATTTATAAGTAAGCAGGTATGTTTTGATTCTGAACCACGTGATTATACTTATAAATAAATTATTTTCCTTATTATTCCTGAAGTTTGCAATTGTACAGTTTCCAACGGCCCTACAAGTTTTTTAAAGCAAAAAATAATAATAATAAAACTACCTAACTTTAAACCATAAAATTCAATTGTTTAACTAGAGGAATGATGTAATGAAATCAGTTCTACTTCCGAGAACCGGTCGCGGTTCCAAAACAAAGTGTCTTCATTCCGTCACTTCCACGGCGCCATCGCCACCAGAGTGGGTCACTCAACCGATCTGTGATCTCATGGATTACGTTGTACCCATTAGTTAGAAACATTTAGATACAGTGTAGATAGAAAAATTATAAAAATACCTGGATAAAATAATATTTGACTAAACTAAGATAGGTTGAGAGCAACCAGTTGAGTTTACCTAAATATTATCTAATTAGGAGCTCCGATTTATTTTTTAATTTAACAAAATAAAATTGATACTTCTTACCTATATAAGTATTGGTTTAATTCCTTTAAAAGAGTCAAATTGTAGCGATAGAGGTGGCTATTTGTAAGCATTTTTTTATCTGTACCTACCTCAATACTTTCTAAAGAAATTGATTTGAGTTTTGTTTCAAATACAGCGCATATGCAATACCGTTTAAGGTATATCATATTTTATATACATAAATAATTTTGTCAATCTGCGTTTTAAAAATTAGACTAAGTACTAATGTTGCCTATTCTTAAACTGCGCATAACCATAACCACCACGGGCTGCTGAAAGAAAATACGATAATAAACCTCCATTAGAACGGTTGAGTGAACCGTTGCGCAAGCGGCGGCGCGCGCGGTGCATGAGCGACGAGGTCCGGCTCGCTGGGGAACCCCTCTTGTGCAAGGGCTACCTTGGATGATAACTTTATTCTCTAGAAATATACATTTACTTTATGTATCTATTAGTTAATGAAATAAAAAAAAACTATTATTTAAATTAGAACAAACCATTTAAAAACTCACTAAATTACTATATAGGTAGAATTGATTAACAACTAATAATTTATAGTAGAAAACTAGCTTTAATTGCCCGCAGCTTCGCACACGCTTTCTCATTAAAAACGTTAATTACTGGTTGATTTACTACTCAGGATTTCGGTGACATCATTTCTGATCGCACCCATACCCCCTAAAAATATCTACCTATTTACAGTAGTAATATTTTGTTTAATTAAGTTCCCGTGGCAACTCCAGGAATTCCTTTCTACACTCCACCATTCAGACACTAAATTCCTAACATTTCTATTAGCTGGTTGGGTGGGATATTAGCTAGGTAGTCGGATTATGTACATACGCGAGTAAAAAAGGGTTAAAGATTTTTGAGGCGCTTTATGTTTTTGGGAATGTTCCGTTACCATGTGAATTTTGGTGAATATTTTCTTAATCTAATTACACCCAATGAAGAACCCGTTTTCCTATTTTTACGTCAAAATGAAGAAATATACATTGTTTTCATACTAACATAAAAACTTTTTATAAAAAAGTTAAACCGCCGAAAAAACTGAAAAGCATTAAATAATAGGGAAACATTTTCTATTAGGCCTTAATTTACTCACTTCTTAAAGCAATTTTGGATTACCAAGAAATTTTAAGTCGGCGCCACACCACACAAGCAAATTCATTATCTATGTAAAGCGCGATGCGCAGCGGCATACGTTTTTCGGTTATTTCTTTGAATTTCAGGTAATTTAGTGATCTTTATTCGTTGATTCTGTGGCACCGACTCAAAATTTCTTGGTAATCCAAAATTGCTTTAAGAAGTGAGTAAATTAAGGCCTAAGGAGTGGAGACCACGGATCGGCAAGCGCAGCGTAGGACGTCCACCGACCAGATGGACGGATGATCTGCGCAAGGCTGCGGGTCCACGCTGGATGCAGGCCACCTGCGATCGGTACAGATGGAGAGCCTTGAGGGAGGCCTATGTCCAGCAGTGGACGTCCTACGGCTGAAATGATGAAATTAAGGCCTAATAGAAAATGTTTCCCTATTACTTAATGCTTTTCAGTTTTTTCGGCGGTTTAATTTTTTTATAAAAAGTTTTTATTTTTTGCTTTTCAGTTTTTTTTGGGCTAATTTTTTGACCCCAGCTAATCATACTTCACCGGGTGGTCGCACCCCACAAGGTGGCCACACAACCTGGTGAAGGTTGAGGGACTAACAGGATGAGGTTCGATCACGACCGGTCGGTGAGGCGATTTGTGAGGGAGGCCTATGTCCAGCAGTGGACGTCTTTTGGCTGATTTTATTTCATTTCCAAAGATATTGTAAGTATAGGTATCAAAAGTTATAATGTAACACGGAAATGCAACCTGTGAGTGGATAAATCGACCCGCCGACCAAAAAGTCACCCCTATTTTCCCACCCTTAGGGTGGGAATTTTATTTCCAAATTTTTATGGGACCAACTTCAAGGTATACCCTGTCGATTAAAAAAAGAATTATCAAAATCGGTCCACACAGTAAAAAGTCATGCGTGATCATACATAAAAAAAAAAAAAAAAAAAAAATATACGCGACGAATTGAGAACCTCCTCCTTTTTGTTTTTTCGTCGGTTAAAAAGAGTCCCGTTTTACGTTCCCGTGGGAATTTAGTATATTTCTTTCTTCCAACTACTACTACTACATCCACAGAGACACTTGTAGACCAAATTCCACGTTGACATACTCAAGGAAATCAATTTTTCATACAAAATAATTAGTCCGGTAATCCCCGTTCCCATGGGAATTTAGTTGATTCCTTTCTTTCAACTGAAGTGTGGTAACACACAAACAAACTAATTTAAAGATTTAACTGCAACAAGTTGCTATTGCCTGCGACATGAGGCGTATTGCTTGGTTAGCTATTTACGTAGTATATAAATTATAGTTGTATTAGCGTAAGACACACTCTATTCTGGTACTTCAAGAATAAACATGTAAACCTTATATCAACGTTTTCATTACCATCAACCCGACGCAACGATCCTAATATTATACAACACTCTTTTATCCACTGAAGAACCTGTACACAAATTTCACGTCGATACACTCAAGAAAGTCGATTTTTCATTACCACAAAAAAAATCCCGTTATTCCCGTTACCGTACGAATTTTGTAAATTACTTCCTTTCAACATTCCTACATTTACCAAGGAACCTATACACCAAATGTCACGTCGATACACTCTAGGATGTCGATTTTTCGATCTAACTAAAAAAGTCCCGTAATTCCCGTTCCCGTGGGAATTTTTTAATTTCCTTTCTTACAACACTCCTTCATTTACTGAGAAAACTGTACACCAAATTTCACGTCGATACACTTAATAATGTACATTTTTCATACAAACTAAAAAATCCCGTAATTCCCGTTCCTGAGAGAATTTTGGGAAATCCTTTCTTAGCGGATGCCTATGTCATAACATCTACCTGCATGCCAATTTCAGCCCAATCCGTCGAGTGGTTTGGGCTGTATGTTGAAAGATCACTATGTCAGTCAGTCAGTCACCTTTGAGTTTTATATATATAGATAGATATATATAGATAGATAGACGAGCTTTCCCGGCTTACTTCGTCACGCCATAGAATATAAGATTGTACAAAAGACTTGGCTCTATAGACTATGTTCTTTTGACTGCCCAGAATGGCCGAATTAAAAACAAACAACAACAACAAACCACCTGTCAAAATATGTAAACAACGGAAAAAATATTGCACCTTGTGTTACATTATTTGAGTTATGGTAAGTATCCCTAATTTTTTTGAAAATCTAAATAGCCTATGACACTAGGGGTTAATGTAGCTTCCTACCAGTAAAATAATTTTTCAAATCGGTTCAGTATTTCCGAAGCCTATTCGTTACAAACAAACCAACAAACAAATCTTTCCTCTTTATAATATTGGTATAGATAATGAAATGTAACAGGACGACCTACTTGTTAGGCATGCATGCACTTTTACCTACTATGGCTTTGATTTTTACACATGAACGCTTAAGCAACGCGTTGATGTCTTTCGTATGAAACAACCCTGCGAACATGGTTTTAATTTTTTATTTTATAGGTGGCGTGGTGGTATGCATAGAAGTATGTAGAGTCTTCATTGTTCTGTGATATGCATGTTACAACAATCTTACAGGTGAAGTAAAAATGTTAATGATCAGTTAAAAACAAAAAATAATAATGAATTTTTTTATTTATATTTTTAAATAAATAAAATTAACCATTGGCTTGCCTATACTAAAAACGAACAACCATTACAAACACCTTATTTGTGAAAATGTAAAACATAGTAAATTTGAAAACGATAATCTTCTATAAAAGGAAGACGTGCTTGGCAAGCGGCGGCCAACTGTTAGATAATAGTTGCGTAACACGATGCATTGGGGTGCGTGAGATGCATTCACTGAAGTGGGTGGATTTTAAGGATTTGGCCTACTCTACATTTTCAAACATTCTATATATATCCAAATCTTTATTATAAAACAGCTACCAGTACAATTCTGTTGTAAAGGTATTTACATTGTATTGCAGGCGACTATTTATAGTCACCTAAACTGATTAGTTACCAGCACTGCAACCTACCCACAGTGCAATAAAAATGAGAGGTAGATGTGCTGGGTACTGTAACTACAAAGGGTACTTAGATCTCTTGCCGGCTTTTTTGGTTACAAATAATAATTAATCACTCATATCATGAGACTTCTTTTTCTATTAAATTTACATATTAAACTAAACTTGCTTGACCCATACAAGTGGGGGGAACAGCATTAGACAACATTGTATTAAGATGTACTGAACATTTTAATAGTGTTAGAACATAACCATGACTAAAAGAGAGTATTCATAATTACTAAATTTTTTTCTATCGAAACAACAAGATCCGCTTAGGCGACCTCGACACCCTTGCACAACACTTGTACTCCGAAATCATTCATTCAAAGGGTTGATCAATGGCCCCGTGCGTCATATACTTACCACGATATCGTAGACTTTTTGCATTATCGCTCACTTGTCGATTTTCTTAAGAATATTTAGCCTTATTCCGTCTTGCCCGGCGGTAAACTAGAGCCTCGTGGTACGGGGTCTCTTACAAAATCGTCCGGCGTGCATCTTTGTGCTTGTAGAAGTATAAAGCTTGGCGGTGGTGGAGACAGCAGCCACTCGGTCGCTAACAGTGCGTCAGTGAAGTGTGTTTGAAGACACAGTTTCGTCTTCAATACAAAATAGTATTTGTGTTTAAAAATCAAGGATTTTCTAATCAACGTAAGTGTTGTGTTAATCGTTTAAGTTTATTCAAGGTTTGAAAATCAGATCACATTAATTCTCTTTTTCATTAGATTGATGCATAAATAAGAAATTAATAGTTTGCATAATGTCAGTAAAAAATAATAATTAAAAAGCCCATAAGTAGTATACTTCTTTAAAGAAAAAAATAATAAGGTGACTAAAGTATACTTGATCAACACTGAAAAAAATAATGTGTTAGCGCCAATAACTACGTATATTTTAGTAATCCTCGTTGCGTATATGCAATAAACTTTCACTTTCTACGACGGAAACAGCCGCTATCCCCGCGAGCTGCGGTGGACATCCAAACACTTAACCCACCAGTTTCTACTTTAAACCTATACTTAAATGACTTGTATTTGAAAAGTACTTTTCTTTTCTTTCAGTGCAATTACTGGTATAGCTTCAACACAACAAACGAATACTTAGGTACCTTTATATCGATCTGATATGCTAATTACGTAAAATTATAAGAATACGCTTTATGTAAAAACTAAAACAACAAGCAATTATAGGCTTTCTGATGATTAATAATATTGTTTAGTTATTTAGTTTTTTTTATTTTTTTATTACAAGAATCATGCATGATCAAATGAGAGCAATGACTTTTCTCCGTCACATGCACAATGTGTATTCTTAAGCCCAGCTCTAAGTTAGCAAAGAAAATGTTGTAATATGTTGCATAAAACAAGTAAGTAGGCGGTGCGGTGTTTTGGCGTTGCGCAACAGCCCGGCCGGGCCGGTCGCGGCCGGCTCGCGGGCTTGCGGACTCGGCGCGCTGACGCATCGCTCGTGAGACGACTACTGATGGACCTCTTGTGCTCCTTTTTGTCGACACTGACCCCAATAACACTTTCGGCATAAACAATAATAAACGATGACCCCGATAGTTCAGTTCCGATGCCAGGCGAAAAGCATCGCTCTTTCAATTTTATTTTTAGTATTAAGGATAAATTCCTGACTCTACCTACTAGATCTTCTTCTCATTTAAAATAACTATCTTATTACAGAGTTTTGTTATCAAAGTAGGTATGTACTTACATAAATCAAACTATTCTTAGGCGTGTTACCAATTACTTACCATTCCTTAATATTTACGTACTTACTTAACTATTTTTTTAAACATCTTCAAGACCATTCAAAGATTAGACCTTCTATCCTTCCGGAGCTGAAAAATTAATAATAATTAAAAAAAATACAACGACAAACACCATAAAGACAAAAGGTCTTTGACTTGTACTATTATACAAAAATAATTATAACAAATTGTGTGTTGACGCAGCACATTTAATGCAAATATGAGACTCATTTCTCGAGCCCACGCCACGCCGCAACCATAACGCCTCGACTCCACATCGATGATATTATGGCAGCTTATGTAACGACAAGGCTGACTGTCCTCAAAAGTAAAAGTGCCTTGTTCGCTTGAGTTTCGAAACAATGATACGCTTAGTTAAAGAAGGATCAAAGTAAACTATAATTATGGTTAAGATAGGGACTTTTTTTGTTTGTTAATGGGTTTTTACTTATTCAATGTTTCTTTACAGAAGATGCGGTGGTTACCTATACTTGGTGTAATTTTTACTATAATACTATCAAGCGCATCAGCTGAATGGTCCTGGGGTGGAGACAGTAATGTGAAAAATGTCGAGGAACCTAAAGAATCACAGACTGACCTTTTGCAAGGAGAAACTCTACCTGAAGCCCAAGACAAGAACTACGATTCAAACAGTACCGTACTTGACGACATCGTTGATGAGTTAATTAGCAGTAAGCAAGGCAGAAGCTTAGGAGGCTTTGATGAAGTGTATCAGGACCCGTCTATCAAGGATGCCTTGGACTCCGGCGATGACTCGGAAGCGAGAAACTTGATCAAGGAACGCCTATGCACTTTAGGTTTGATGCAAGTAAGTTATCTGTTACTTCACTCACCTTTTTATTAAACTTATTTACATTTTCACCGTTTAAATAATATTTTATTTACATTGCAAAAGTTCTATATAAAAGATAAACAGACAATATAATACTTACTAGAGACTATTAGTGGGTTTGTGGGCAGCGCAGCTGCCACTATACTTACTTAATTAATCCAATTCACAGGACACGTCTTTTTGCCACTATACTTACTTAATTAATCCAATTCACAGGACACGTCCTAATAATGTGAATAGACGCCGTTTTCCAGTAAGATAGAAGAGGTCTTTATTAATTTATGTACCAAATTTTTTTTAGTGTGATGAAGAGGATTTAAAAGAAAAGCGAACATACGTTTCTCCTGATGAGCTTATCTACGCACAGCCTGTTGATATCCAGCCAATAGGACGACCCGTCGCTTCGATTGCAGTTCGAGGACCACCGCGAGCTTATGGAGCCCCTAAACCAGTGCCTTATCCTCCACGCCCCAACAAGGGTCCACCCAAGCGGATCGGATATGGAGGTTCTCCACCAGGACGTCCAGGCTTTGCCGAGAAATACGGACAAGCGTCCAGTGGAAATTATCAATTCCAACAGAGCAACAACGGTCTTTATGGAAATAACGATGGTGTGTACGGTTCTAAACCACCCAATTACAATAACGAGAGCCCATACATTTTCGAAAACAACAAACCATCCTTCAACAAAGTGCCTCCATCTCAGCACGCCAGCTCCAAGCCCGACTCTGTCATCCAACAGCACGTTCATCACCACTACGTCCACAGCGATGCCGATAAAGACCCCAAAGTTATTATAAAGCCTGTAGCGATTCCAGTTGGTTCCGTAGGCCACCTACAATCGCAAGTGCACTCTCAGCAACCTGACATAATAACTGCCGGTGAAGTCGACTTTACAGAATTCAACAATGGAGGTTTCAAGCCCATGTCTGGTGTGTATTCCGGCAACAAGCCTGGTTACAACACTGATACTATATATGGATCACATTACAACAAAGGCCAGTCCAGCCAATTTGGAACGCAGCAATCTCTACCGGGACCCTATTCTAACAGTGGTTTTGACGACCAAAAGTACGAAAACTCATTGGGAGCTTACGGAAATAATTACGGAAACAATGAATTCAACAAAAAGGAACTCCACGTGGGATCCGGCAGCAACCAACTGTACAATCAAGGACCGGCCACATTTGGTCAGAGCTATGAAGGTAACTACCACCATGCTAAATCACAAGGATTTGAGTGCGTATGTGTTAACTACGACCAATGCCCAAGTCAAGAAATTATCGGCCGTCGTGATGACTTGTATTTGCCTATCGACCCTCGGAATAAAGGAAGTGAAATAACAGCTCTCACTGACGAACAAATCGACAACATAACGGCTCCAGTAGAAATTGAAAAATCTGCAACAGATATTGTTGAAGAAAACAATTCTACGATTACGGAAACGAAAAAGATTTCTAAACGAGAAGTAAAAGAAGACGAAGACGATGATACTAAGAAGGAAGCTGAACCGGTAAGTTACACATTAATAGTACATAGATTTTAATATGCTAATATACTTGGTAATAGCATAGTTATAGTTGGTAAACTCAGGTGTAATTCATCCTTTCATTTCATCCTGCACCATTTAACTACACCATTCCTCTCATAAATATATCCGCTAAATCGCTGGGGTAACCATGACACAAAACGTACCTAGTTTACTATACAAATCATTAGTTTTATATTTTGAGTAACAAGTAGAAATGAATAACTAAACTAAACACAGGGTTTAGATATTCTTAAGTACGATAATCTGATGATTGATTTGAGCAATATTACTGCAGCGCCTCATTGGACTGGCCGGCTACGGCGGCAATAACAACAAAAAAGTGCAGCCTACGTTTGGTGTCTCTTTTGGGTTGCCCCAGCCCTCGCATGGCGGATATCCTATTAACCCTTACGGCCCAAATCCCTTATACAATCCTTACGGACCGGCACTTAACAGTGGGGGACTAAACCTAGGTATCGTATCAGTAAATCCCTTAGTATCGGTTCAAGTGACCAAAAATGATTATGGAGAAAAAGTTGTTAAGCCATTTGTCAATTTGCATGTGACCCCAAACGAGCATGTGGTCAACAAACTTGGACACATATTCCACGACAAAAAACAGTACCTACTTAATAAGCATGAACACTTCCACCACTATCCCAATAAACCTTTTTACTATAAACCAAATTATCCTCACTATAACGACCATGGCCATGTCCATGTGCCGCATGCAACTGCACACCCCGGGCATTACGGGCCACCGGTCTACTCCCCACACCATAATTACTACAAACCAAATGGCTACACAAATTTCAATCAAGGCTATAAAGTCCACGAAGAAAATAATGACGATTACTACGACGATGATAACAACAACCGTTATATTAATGAGGATGAGTTACAGTATAATAATGGATTTGACGGTTCGTTCTTTGGTAGGTCAGCCAATAATACTCATAATCCTAATGACTACGCAAATCGTTACGCATATTCCCGATCCTATACCCTTCCTAATAATCGCGGGGCAAACCCGGGAGGCCAAACCATCCGCTTCCCCTCGAGTAGGAAGAAGAGAGAGGCAACTCTGGAAAAACACGATAGTGGAAAGCAAGAAGAGGTAATAAAGTGTGTTTAACAAAACAACAAACAGTAGTAATAATTCAATGTAATTAATATTTTTATTTTTATTTTACAGCGACAAGGTTATTTCGGGCGCCCGCCAAGCCGTCCTCAACAACAACAGCAACAATGCAGAGGAAATCAAGTGTGCTGTCGTCGACCCCTGCGCCCGCAAGCAGCAAACAAAGGCCAGTGCGGCATTCGGCACTCGCAGGGCATCAACGGCAGAATAAAGACACCCTCTTACGTGGATGGCGACAGTGAATTCGGCGAGTACCCGTGGCAGGCCGCTATCCTGAAGAAGGATCCTAAGGAATCTGTATACGTCTGCGGCGGTACCCTTATCGATGGTCTTCATATTATGACTGCAGCACATTGTGTGAAATCGTAAGTAAAATTTAAACATAACCTAACCCTATGACTCGCAAAATTATTTGTAGGTATAAACTTAATTAGCATATCTACATTCACTTCTTTTTATAAAGTAATACCTATGTTGTTGCAGATATGGCGGACAGGACCTCAGAGTTCGCTTGGGTGAGTGGGACGTCAACCACGACGTAGAGTTCTTTCCCTACATCGAACGCGACGTTATATCAGTCCACGTTCACCCACAATATTACGCTGGTACCCTCGATAATGATCTGGCCATTCTCAAATTAGAGCACCCAGTCGATTGGACCAAGTACCCACACATCAGCCCGGCCTGTCTACCCGATAAATATACGGAATACGCTGGTCAGAGGTGCTGGACTACCGGTTGGGGCAAGGACGCTTTCGGAGACTATGGGAAATACCAGAACATTCTAAAAGAAGTTGATGTCCCAGTTCTGAGTCACGGGCAGTGCCAGCAACAGCTGCGACAGACGAGGCTGGGCTACAACTACGAGCTGAACCCTGGCTTCGTGTGCGCAGGCGGTGAAGAGGGCAAGGACGCCTGCAAGGGCGACGGCGGCGGGCCGCTGGTGTGCGAGCGCGGCGGCACGTGGCAGCTTGTGGGCGTGGTGTCGTGGGGCATCGGCTGCGGCCAGCCCGGCGTGCCCGGGGTCTACGGGAAGGTGGCGCACTATCTCGACTGGATTTCACAAGTCACGGGGAAGTTCTCAAATTATTAGGACTGATTTTTATGTAATAAAAAATATAAATGATACTCTCTCAATATTATAACATATTTCATGTTTCGAAAGCATGGTGTTAGTTTAGTCTTAATCTGTTTGTATTTATTGTAAAACTATTTAATTTTTTTTTTATATAAATTATTAATCTTTGGATGGTAATATTCAGAGAAAAGGAGTAAATGCGTGTAGCAAATGTTGTAATAAAAAAAACGATTCAAGTACCTTACCTAGTTTTTGTTATTTTTCGACCCAGAAATAAGTTTTTAGTAGCTACTAGAGGCTGCCCCGCGGTTTTTCCCGCGCAGATTTCTCATAAAAACAAAAATCCAGTTTTTTCCCGTTTCCATGGGAATTTCGGGAAATCCTTTCTTAGTGCTAACCTACACTCCCTAAGGAACCTACATGCAAAATTTCAGCCCGCTACGCCCAGTAGTTTCGGCTCTGCGTTGTCTGTCAGTCAGTCAGTCAGTCAGTCAGTCAGTCAGTCAGTCAGTCAGTCAGTCAGTCAGTCAGTCAGTCAGTCAGTCAGTCAGTCAGTCAGTCAGTCAGTCAGTCAGTCAGTCAGTCAGTCAGTAACGGAAGAGTTTAATATATATTGATTGAGTAATGAGTAGGTATATCAATACATAGTATAAAATTCAGTCGCTTTCCACGTCTGTCCTTATGTATGCTTAAACCTTAAAAACTACGCAACGGATTTTGATGCGGTTTTTTTTAAATAGATAAGAGTGGTTCAAGAGGAAGGTTTATAATACATGCACAAAATAGAAATAGGGTACAAAAAACTAGCAACACCAGCATACTACTTACTTGAAAATGACTTGGTGTTGAAAACACAGATGATAGGTAGGTTAGGTAATTTGAAAACCTATAGGTACGTAGAGTTATAGCAATACCAGCAATACCATGTCTCTGGTAGGTACAGAGAGGTTGGAAACCGCCGCGCCGGTAGGTAGGTACTTCGTTAGCGTGTTTCCTCATGCAGCGATTCGATACAGAATTGCGTCGATAGGCGATATCGGTGCGATATCGAAAACGTCGCGAGTCCTAACAAATAATATGGAGAATCGTGTGTGTGACCTCATGAGCGAACGATATCGATCACACGACCGCTCGATATCGAATCGCACGTACATTCACATGACGCGCGATACAGATTGAATAGTATGAAGGCAGGTCAAGCGCTCGACATCGATTCGACCTGCAAGCGACGTCAAATACGCAAAAATCGATAAGCAATTCAGTTGCCTGCTCCTGCTCGAACTTTGTGGTACTTACCGGGTAAACAAATATGTTTATTTTGCATGTAGTTTTGGATTGACGATTGGAGGAGCAGATTACAATTTTAAAATTCGTTGAAGATGTTTAAAAACATCTGCGCCTTTATAATCATAACCTACCTTATTTTACCATATCCTATCTTACATTATCTTATATTATTTTACATATTCTTACTTAACTTATTAGTACATTCGATAACTAAGATCAATACTTTTCGCAGCGTACGCGATGTAAAAAATACGTAAGAATATTTTTTTACACCTAGGGTTAATTTTTTTTAGTTTAAGGGCTTACACGGTGCGAAACTAGCGCCACTTCCGAAAAAAATGTATATTTTCTAAACCATGGCAAAAGTCAAAATATGGGTCTTTGACTCCCTACATAATCTTGCTTAGAGGTTTTTAAGGCCCTGTTGTGTAGCTTTCAGGTTCATAATCTAAGGAATAAACCGTTTATTGCCTAAAGTGGCTAAGTACTTTAGTTTCATAAAATAATATTTCTAAGATCATTACTAAGATTATTTAGGGAGTCAAAGACGCATATTTTTTATTTCGGCCATGGTTTATAAGATATTAATTATTTATCAAAATGGCGCTAGAATCGCACATTTAAAAAAAAAGTAATATGTAGCTTCCTAACAGTCAAATAATTTTTCAAATTGGTTCAGTAGTTTTGGAGCCTATTCGATGCAAAGGTAAAAATATATTTTTTTCTATTTATATATTGTGTCTAGGTTTTTTTTTTCTATGTATGGATGTAGGTATCCAAAAGTGTTTTTGTTGACGTCTTCGTCTGACAAACAGCGCGCTCGATACAGCCCCGTATCTCCGATTTTTTTTAGGCGGGGCAAAACTGAAAAATGGCGCCCCCCCTGCCTAGTTCTATTAAATTTTACCTTTTTTATGTGTATAATTTCACCTATCAGCGGCCGTAGCATGACCGACCACTGGTCGATTTTTTCTATAACTTTTGACCTCTTTTGACCTCAATCTCAATACATTTTTCAGCATTTATATGTCAAAACAGTCATGTCAGACCATCCATTAGTACCAAGAAACGGGCCAGGATAATATATTCTTTGACTCGATGGATTTCGCTGAGAATTCACTCAAATGCTTTGTCACCCAGGTTTGTCAAAAAGACGGCGCTATAGCGTCGCGCTGGAGCGCTAACCTTACGCTGCGCTAGAGCGCTCGTTGATTTTACACATCAAACACATGATTTGATTTGTCTGTAGTGTGAATTTGGCACCCCCCTGATCTTGGCGCCCGGGGCACGGGCCCGCCCAGCCTCCCTAGATACGGGACTGGGCTCGATATCGCGACGATACAGAATTGCATCATTCGGATGTACAAGCGATTCATATTGGCTATCGAACTTTTATCGAGCGAGCGATATCGCTTCTTGAGGAAACACCCTTAGAGGTAGTGAATTTGAACTGGTGACGTATGATTAATTAACCACATTAACCAAGTCCATGATTTTATGATAACGGCCTTTGACTGATGACGTCATACTGTACTTATGCTTGTAAACAGATTAAGGTTAGGAAAATAACTAAAAAAGGAGTAAAAAATTAAAATTAAGTCTAGAAAGGGTCGACAAGAAGCTAGTAAGTATCAATTATGGCGGGAAAGCTCACAGATCGCAAAGGCAAGAAGGATACTAAACCAACAGTCGATATTCAAGAAAACCTGGCAACGTTCGCTCTGCCAGAGAGCCTTTCCTGTTCTGAGCTAGAGTTCCCGATTTTATTAGAGAGGAAAACGCGGGCCAAGTGGCAGGACGTCGCGGAAGAGAGTGCTACTCTCATGAGAGAAATCAAAGACTTTGAAGATAGCAGAAATGAACCGGTTCACAAATCTCCATTTTTAAGTAAGTTTCTTACAGCTAGTAGTACATACCTCAACATATACGCTATTTTTGTTAAAACCCCAAAACGATCCACTGACCAAAACCGATCTATATATCTACGTATTAGGATAAGTTAGGTAAGAAATTAAGAATCATAGAGGAAGGAAATTAAGAACTACCTACTTACTTACTTATCAGTCTTACTATGCTGATGCTCAGACTATCAATGTATTTTGTTCGATGTGCCTTTTATGCTTCCCACTCACACCCCCAAAACTAAACACTTTTTGGATGGCCCACGCGCAGTGAAGAGGCACTAGGCACCCAACCTTCCTTCTCCTTAGGCGATCCGCCAGTTCTGTGGTCTATGTATATATAGGTAGGCAAAAAAACAGCTAGACAATAATTACAGAGACGGAATGTGATTACTTGAAGAACGAAGTGTTCGTATACCTCATCCCGGCGCTCGAGGAGACTTTAAACAAGGCAAAGATCTGGGACGCCCTGGTCCGGCAGAAGTGCTTCTTCAATGGCGTCGATCACATTGTGCAGGTACTTAGTAGAAAACACAGAATTCCATATCTTACTTACGCCTTTACGTATTGTTAATAAATAAAATGTGACAAATAATTGGTTTGATAATGTGGCGCTCCTAATTGACGTTTATTTCATTTAATAATAAGTAAAATGGTCCGTGTCTTTTTACTTACAGTTCCTATGGAACAACAACCCACGCCACCCTGAACGGAAAGTCGATGATAAGCATCTGTTTAACATGCCGTGGGTGAGACGAGAATTAAGAGAAAAGTTAGTGCCTTGCATACTGTCCATACAACAACCTTTGAGATACCTACTGTACTTATTTATATTTTTTGCTATCGCTCGCCAGCCGGCACTGTAACCTCCGCGCTCTATTCTACACAATCTTTTCTTTTCGATGCAAATAATATCCTAACCCAAAAGATATCAAGTGTCTAATCTAAGCTCCATTAAAATAAAAGCCCATTCTGTTCAGCCGTTTCACCGTGAAAATTTTACAAAATGAATACCTACACCTACATATTATTAGTGAAATAAACAAAAAACTATTTCAGCCCAAGACCGCACTACCCCAAGTCATGGCTGTGGCCGGAGGAGTACGCCGCCACCATGATTCAGAAGACTGTGCGCCAGTACTTCGTGCAGCGCGACGAGGAGGTCCAGGAAATGAGAGACTTCTGGAAGGTTCCAACTAATTTAACAATATTTTATCTTTCCAAAATTCTGCTTTTTACATTGAAACCACATGTTCACATTAATACAGTGCTGATCCAGCGCCGGAATCCAGTGATACTGGCGCCAGCTACTGTATCAATGTATCAATGAATATCAGCCTTTACTTTAGAAAACCGTACTGGAACGGAACATTACAATATTTAACCGAACCAGTCTTAAGTCCAGTTAGGTTGATAAGTTTCTGAAATGTTACCTACAGAAACTGGAGGTGGAGAAAGATAATCCTGAAATAGAGACTAATCCATACCTGGCTAAGAAGTTTGCATCGGTGCCGACGCAACCACATACGTAGGAGTAGATCTTTCGGTTTCTCTACTTTGAGTAGGTATCTAGTTAATAAAGTATTTTTATTAAACTGGTTAGTTATTATTTATTGGTTTAAGTAGATATTATAAACCCACTATCCTCTCCTCCATGCCCATCTCATTAAAGAGATGATTTCCTTAAATTAATAAAACTTTTTATCAAAAAATAAAACCGCCGAAAAAAAACTGAAAAGCATAAAATAATAATCGAATTACTAAGTTCTTAAAGTAATGTAGGGTATACCAAGTAGTTTTAAGTCGGCACGCCACACAAGCAAATTCCTTAATTACGAAAAGATTGACTTTTGGTTATTTCTTTAAATTTAAGGCACCTAATTTAGTGATCTTTGTACGAGGAATCTGTGGCGCCGACTCAAAATTACTTGGTATATTGTACCCTACATTACTTTAAGAACTTAGTAATTCGATTATTATTTTATGCTTTTCAGTTTTTTTTCGGCGGTTTTATTTTTTGATAAAGTTATATTTTATGCTTTTCAGTTCTTTTAGGGTTTTATTATTTTCTTCTCCCACAAGGTGTTAAGTGGTCACACCGCAATTCACCGCATAAGGTGATCAGACGACATGGTTTACAGGGACGAAAAGACCGGTCGGTATGGCGATTTGTGGGGGAGGCCTATGTCCAGCATTGGACGTCTTTCGGCTGATTTTATTTCATTTCAAAAGATATTGTAAGTAGGTATCAAATTTTATAATGTAACACAGAAATACAACCTGTGAGTGGATAAATCGACCCGCCGACCAAAAATTCATCCCTATTTTATTTCCAAATTTTTATGGGACAAACTTTAAGATATGCCCTGTCGATTAAAAAAAGAATGATCAAAATTGGACTACTCTGTAAAAAGTTATATATACGTGTCGAAGTGAGTACCTCCTCCTTTTTTTTCGTCGGTCAAAAAAAATTATTAATCAAATCAAAAAAAAAAATCAAAAAAAAAAAAAAAATTAAATACGCGATTAGGCCACTTACAATAACATTTATATGAGCAAGTCTAGCACAATAAGCAACGAAACTATGTGACCGCTTTCACCAATACTAAGATAGGTAGCTGTACAAGGAAGAGGCGCTATGTAGGGCCGCGAGGCAGCTGTGCGGTACAACTTTCGGTGATAAACGCGAACTTAAACTTTGCTACATCACTCAGGCGGGACCATCCATAGCACGGATTCAACGCGGTTATTCCCAGTTGTCGCCACTGGCAACGTCCCCACTGGGGACAAATGGGAAAAAAATCCCAGTTCTTCCCAGTGGTGGGTTTTCGTATTTTAATTACTATTTTAAAGAATTAAAACAAAAAAGAAGTTTTGAGTATCATAGACGGGTTTTTTGAGACCAAAAAAAATTTAAGTAGGATGAAACCCATTGGAAAAGGTAGAGAATATAACAAAAATTAAAGAAAAAATAAATTACGGGCGATCTGATGTCGGAAAGGGGGAGGGGGTGAGTTTTTAAGGGTAAAAAAGGGCAAAACTCGATTTCCGGTAAAACTGCAAGTCCTATGAAAAAAAGTTAAATGACAAAGTTGTATGTAATAAAAAAAATCTACAACTTTTGTATCGTCCTCAAAATTTATGTGAAAAATTCTAATAATCGAGATTTTGGTTTTTTATTTTTATCCTTGCAAAAAATATATACACTAACGAAATTGTAATTTTCACTTTTTGACATTTTTAAAGGCGATCTAATGTCGGAAAGGGGGAGGGGGTGAGTTTTAAGGGTAAAAAAGGGCAAAACTCGATTTCCGGTAAAACTGCAAGTCCTATGAAAAAAAGTTAAATGACAAAGTTGTATGTAATAAAAAAATCTACAACTTTTGTATCGACCTCAAAATATATGTGAAAAATTCTAATAATCGAGATTTTTGTTTTTTTATTTTTATCTTTTGCAAAAAAAATAAACACTAACGAATTTGGAATTTTCACTTTTTGCCATTTTTAAAGGTGTCTATCAAGATAAAAGTTAAATTAAAGAAAACAATCAATTACGATCATGTAGTATGTACTACTTCACTATAGTAAAAATGAATCGTGGTTCGTTAGTCTCCCTAAAACTCGAGAACAGCAGCGCTGAGTTAGCTGATTTTGGGTTTGTCATAGTCCAGTAAAGGTTTAAAAGGTAATAAAATAGTAAAAAAGAGAGGAAAAAGGAAGAAATTTAAAATAATAATAAAAAAAATCCATTAATTAAACCATTCCATTTTCTATTTCAATCAAAAAAATTACTTTGTTTTTAAATTCGGACAGGCAAAATAACAATAGTTCATACAGCCAAATCTTCAGTTGTTAGGTAGTTTAATAATTATCGTGTTAACTTATATTCTAAGGTAAGGCGATAGGAAGTTAGCCGGGTCAGCTAGTTATAAATAAAATTATCACGATATTAACACAATCATCATCATATTAAGGTGGTAACTCTCGCTATGGCGCGAAATTCAAATTTTTTCGTGTTTTTTATTTATTCTGGCGAAAGTATACATATTTTTAAAAGTTTAAATGAATTCGCGTATGTAAAAAACCATTTCCCACATTGTAATACAACGTTTTTAGAAGACAGACCTACTGATTTTGTGCCTAAGGACATAAAGGCCAAAACTCAAGTTAGGTCCTTAGACACAAAATTAGTAGGTCTGTCTTCGAAAAACGTTGTATTACAATGTGGGAAATGGTTTTTTCGCGAATTCATTAAAACTTTATTAAAAATGAATACTTTCGCCAGAATAATTAAAAAACGCGAAAAAATTTGAATTTCGCGCCATACCGTGACTTACCGCCTTAAGAGTTTCTATTCTAAATATTGCCTATAACATACAAATTGTCAAAAACGAAACCGTTTTTAGGATACTTGTTCTTGTTACAAAAGAATGAGAATATTGTAGCTGGATACTGTAGGATCGGCGGACAGTAAAACTTGCTAGAAAAAATTAAAAGATGTTTATTGAACGTCGCCTCGGTTAGTTATTTTTTACAATCTGGTTATGCTATGCATAACAAGTTAAAATTTTGATAAAGGCGACATTTGAAATAGAAACTCATAATATAATGATTATTTGTTGTAATTTTATTTAGAATGATTGTATTACTCTTTAATTAACATTTAAATATGATACTCTTTTTTTTATTTAATTGTTATGGTAAAGCAATTTAACATACGAAATCAAGCCTAACAACAACTGGGTTTTTTTTTCGTCCTATCTCTAACCACTCTGAACCAGGTGGTGACAAATGGGAAAAAAAATGTTCGTCACCACCCGCGACAGGTGGTGGGTGACAAATGGGATTTTTTTTCCCTTTTGTCCCCAGTGGGAACGTTGCCAGTGGCGACAACTGGGAAAAACTGATTCAACGCATCCTCATCACACCTGCATTGCACGCGTCCAGGGCACACATTCTTCCATATAAAGTCATAGCTTAGTTAAACCCGTTTCCACCAGTGCTATTATGTGGACTAAGGAACATGATTGGTGGATATCAGACGCATTTATAGCGACGTAGCACAGCGCACATCTCTGGTTCAAATGCACCCTAAGTTTACATTGTTAAGGCTAAAAGAAGTTCCAAGATCATGGCCTAATGACTGCATTAACATTGCACTTGCATTGCATGTACAGGATCTGCTGACACTACACCATATTTTCACCTATAACCTATAACTTCACTTAATTTGGTTAGAGTCAAGTTTAATAAATGCAAAGAAACAAAAAACTTATACAGTTTATAAGGGTACTATATTTTAAATTACAGTTAATCAATTATTCTACAATGTTTATCATATTGGTCAAGTTAACTAGACAGGGTTCTTGAGGGAGATGCCCTCATAAAGTGTGGGACTGGCTGGCTGGCCGAGGCCCATTGTGAACTGTATGGTGGGTGTCTCACCCTCTGCTGCGATACGTTTGACTCTGTTGGGACTATGGTTGTATCTGATGCTCATGGAATACTCCTTCAGAGGCTGGAATTTAAGAAAATAATCTTTTTAACCGACTTCAAAAAAGGAGGTTATCAGTTTGACCTGTATGTATGTATGTATATATGTATGTTTGTCCGCGATTATCACGCGTTTGGCTGATCCGATCGTGATGCGGTTTTCAGTAATGCATTTGTTACATTCAGGAGAAGGATTTAGTACCTATTTTAACCGGCCACGAAAAAGAGGAAGTTCTCAGATTATGTTTGTGTCAGTTTGTTGAAGGCGGGTCTCTTTTTGTAAAAAAGAACTTGTTACAGACTTTTTTCAGCACATTAATTATGAAAGTAGATATAGATTTAGGTCAAGTACTCAAGAAGAACAATTTAGAGAGGCGCTATAAAGGAAACAGTTAACAATTTTACCTCAAGTCCTCGTTTTTCACGATCAGCTGCAATA
The DNA here is from genome assembly GCA_951802225.1 of Euspilapteryx auroguttella. Taxonomy (NCBI): domain Eukaryota; kingdom Metazoa; phylum Arthropoda; class Insecta; order Lepidoptera; family Gracillariidae; genus Euspilapteryx; species Euspilapteryx auroguttella. Next base: position 5,324,613 of record OX637648.1, on the reverse strand, counting down.
AACCTCTGCATCAGAGGTGGCATCTCAATGCTCCTTGGAAGAACAACATCAGGGAAAACATGGGATTTATTTTTTTGTAAATATATATGCTCTTCATTCTTTGGGACCAATTGGTAGTCAGGTTTATATGATGTTCTATAAATTTCTGTAAGATTTGTCAATTTGCCACGAAATGTTTTCTCAACCCAAACTCGTACTCTTCTTCTTTCCTATAATAAACAGAAACAAGTTGTTTAGTATAACAAACATGTTTTTTTTATCAGTTTAGTAACACATGAAGAAGAGCACAAATGCATGAGTATGAAAAGTGGGTTATTCCCAAGCAGTACCTACAAAACCTGTACCACTGATACTACTGATACTTGGTTGTGGTACTGATAGGGAATTTTTTTAAAGGAACAACCCTTATAAGATGCTGTACAAGTACGACTGCTCCGTAGCTCAGTTGGCAGAGATGTGGACTGAGTGAGATGCATGTGCACTTGGGTTTGATTCCCGGCGGAGTGAACATTGTTATGATGAATATCAATGTTTGTTTCCGGTCTGGGTGTAGTGTTAGTCTCTGTGTTTGTTTCGGGCTACCTAGAGACAGTTTCATCCTAGTTAGGGGCTCTGAGTGTGATGCGTTATTCTTATTCTTAGTAATGGAGCAAAGCAAGTTGTAATGTTAGGTAGGTACCAAAGTCTCCAACCTCATCTGGACAAGTCTCCACCTTTGCTATCCTCATAAAGCTCGGCTCGGGATATCTCTCGAACACAGATCTTACGATCATTCTTCCTACGCCAAAGTTCTTCAGACTTCCTACTATTTCCCACAATGTTTTTCCTTTGAAATTGGTTGTCCTCCCTACATATTTTACTACAGTTTTTGTTGTTGTAGCCATGTTAAGTAATTTAGCAAAACTGAACTGCGTGCGTGTGCGACTGAGGAATAAATAAAAAGGTTCGGTGGGGTGGTTTTAATATGATATTTTATTATGAGTTTTGAAAGCATAGAAGCACAGACCAACTAGAGATACTGATACTACATAGAAGGAACGCAAAGAAAAGAAACACCCAGTAGAAACTTCTGGGCAGGCAAAGGAACTTAGTCCATACAGCCAAGTCTTCAGTAGTTTATTTCTTAGTATTCAAGTCTTCTGTAGTTTTGTAGTTTAATCTTAGAGAATTTAACCAACCTAATCCATTGAAATGTGAGGGTGGTCTCACATTTCAATATTCACACCAACTACTTCACGGGACATCGATCAGAATTATTCGGGAGCAGCAACCTTTAATTCTCACATCACTACACAGTTTTCCATAAAGGGCACATTGAAAATTTACATAAGGCGGTAACTCTCGGTATGGCGCGAAATTCAAATTTCTCGTTTTTTAATTATTTTGTCGAAAGTATTCATCTTTAATAAACTTTAAATAAATTCCCGTACGTAAAAACCTATCTCTTACATTCTGATATATCGTTTTTGAAAGACAGAGTTACCGATTTTGTGTATATTCAAGGAACTTGATTTTTGGCCTTTTACCCCTTAGACCGAAAATCTATAGGTCTGTCTTCCAAAAACGTTGTATTACAATGTGGGAGATGGTTTTTTACATACGCGAATTAATTTAAACTTTATTAAAAAAACCACGAAAAAATTTGAATTTCGCGCCATACCGAGAGTTACCACCACAGACCAACTAGAGATACTACGTATGTATGTACCTCGTATGTACATACGTATGGGTACCACCTTATTGAGAGGTTTTCAATGAGGGTTTTCAAAGTGACAGAAAAGAAAAAAAAAGTTTTATAATACGCCCGTAGATGGCGGTGTCTACAGCAATATCAGAAAGATGGGAGATTGTAGTAGGTATTGACTGACTCTTTGTATTGGATTGGATCATTTTCTGCTAAGTATAAATTTTAATTTCACTCAAAGAGGTTGGAATAGAAATCGCCGCTAATTTCACCATAATTTAATTTCACCTCAATTTAATTTCACCCACTCCGTCACTGCCTCAGTTTTTTTTTCTATTCTTTTATATCTACACTGGCGCCCCCTGTCGCACGCAGACTTAGCTGGCGTGGCGGCTGGCGGACTCTAGTTGTGAAATTATATTAATAGATGGCGTTCTATGAATGAAAAGTTCAGTATTACCATCATCACCATCATGAATGAAAATGACAGCTCTACTCGGTACGTCATCGGTCGGGTTGATTGTCTGATACTTAACTGTCTTCTGCTAATGATACCTACGTCAGTATCTCTATTTAATTTGTGTTGTAATGTAACTGTCTGTTAAAAAAAAAAAAAATTTTTTAAAATTTAAACTGTTTATTTTCTGATTCACAACTTAGTTAATTAATTATAATTCTGAACTTAAATTTAAAATCTTTAATTATAAGATTGTGTAAATCTAAGGGTTACTCGCAATATAAATGTTGATATTTTAAATTGTGTCTTTTTCATTAATATAGTAATTCTTTAATACATGTTTTGAATAGTTAAGATAGGTAGGTAGTGATAGTGATGACTGATGATAAAAAAGTTATAATTTTTGGAAAAGACATATAAATTCAAAATATTCTGTTTCAGTTCTTTCGTTACCTATTTAAATTACCTATTTAAACCAAGTGAATACAAACTCGGAATTAAGTATAGCTAAGTAAAGAAAAATTGTGTATGATGGACGTTTTTCTCAAAATTCGAGGTCTATTTCAATCACAAGGTTGAAATGTAATGGTAAGTGGGCTCAGCGAGTTATTCTAATTACTTTTTTACTACCTACTCCTACTAATATCGCAAAGAACTGACTTAATATATAGAACAAAATTAAGTTCCTACCCAGATAAGTCAACAATTATAACTATTTATAACCAAACTTTTACGTTGTTCGAATTATCTAGCTAGACCGTGGCCTTGTAACTGTAGACGTGATAGATATAACAAATCTAGATCGGTGGGTCGTTTTAGGGGCCTCTAAATTATCAAAAAAGGCCTGGGCCTATTCATTGGCCCAAAAGTGGCCTGACAAAATGCATCAACAATGGACCCTAGAGTAAGTAGGGTACATACTATATGGGTAACTATGTCGTGGCCAAATCGTAAAATTGGCCATTTCATGAAAAGTGCACATTTCATGAAATGACCTGTATTCCTTTGGCCAGATCGTCGAAACCTCAATCGTTGTTGTGTAACCTAAAAATTTAAATTTCATTATTTAAGTTGTGAAGTTCCCCGTACTAGCTAAATATAAATAATCTAACTCAGAACACAATAACAATTAAAAATAAAGTTAATTTACTATAATTCAAGTAATGTATGATACAAACCTTTAAAAAATCATTCGGAACTCCATGGTTTTTGAAGTTGCTATCGTTTATCGATTGGTTTGCATAAAAGTACTGACTTTTATCGTCTTTTTCCTCACTTAAATTAACTTTTTAAATTTTATTATTGTAAACCGTAATGGCGCGTCACATCAAATCACACGCGGCGCTGTTGTTGCGTGTGCTCAACAACAGCGCCACTAGCAGAGAAATTTTTAACTATTCAACGATATGATCGCTAACGTTCGGCCATTTCATGAAATAGTCAAACAATCACTTGGGCAAATTGTTGAACGTTGAGATTTTAACAATCAGGCCAACGGATATTGGCAATTTCATGAAATGTCCAGCCATATCATGAAATGGCAAATTTTATGATATGGCCACGACATATATATTGTATTATGTATATAGTTAGTATGTACCCTACTTACTCTAGGGTCCATTGTTGATGCATTTTATCAGGCCACTTTTGGGCCAAGGAATAGGCCCAGGCCTTTTTTTTAGGAGTGTTATCAACGCAGTCGGTAAATGTGATAAATTATTCAGATTGACCGTTAATTATGCATAATTTCCATGCAACAGAGGTAAATGTTAACACAAGCTTTGAACACCCAAAATTTAAAAAACCTCCCGACCGAGTCAGATACCCTCATCAACTAAACTAGAACTAGAGCTGATCATTTTCAAAAGGTCATGGTTACCTTACCATTAACTTTCAATATAATTGAAGTAACACATTGAAAATTTTAAAATCGTTAGGACATCTGGAAGGTAGTTAGGTCCCCCTCATCCACTCAGCCGTTTGAAGATGATCTGCCCTTAAATAGTGGATGAGTGGATCTATCTTCCTTTCAGATGTCCAATTGATTTTAAATTTTTAACCGTTTTACTTCAATGATATTGATAGATTAAGGTAAGGTAACCATGACCTGATCAGTCGTTTCAAGATGATCAGCTCTGAAATAGTGGATGAGGGGATCTAACTATCTTCTATACGTCCTTCTTGTGTGCCTATTGAATAAAAATAAAAACATTTGAAACTCTTATTAATATAATTAACAAATAATCAGTTGAAATTATAATAACTAAAACAATGAAAATCAGTGAAACAATAAAATAAGTAGCTCAAATTTATAAAAAAAATTAAAACCTCCGACCCACTCAGACCCCTCATCAACTAAACTAGAACTAGAGCTGATCATATTCAAAAGATCATGGTTACCTTACCGTATACTTTCAATATCATTGAAGTAACACGGTGCAAAATTTAAGATTGATAGGACATATAGAATGTAGTTAGATCCCCTCATCCACTATCAAAGAGCTGATCAACTTCACGGCTGATGTGCGGTGGTAGCTTGGCATACAATTTGTCACTTTTGTCGTTCCTCTTTATACATTTTCCCGCATTTAAATGTCAAAAGCGATCAAAAGTGACAGAACGATTCGACAAATAGTCAGCGGCGCTAGCATGACGGACAATTTGTCGAATTTGTCGTATTTATCTGTCACTTTTGTCGATCATCTCCATGTCGTGGCCAAATCGTAAAATTGGCCATTTCATGATCTGGCCGGCCATTTCATGAAAAGTGCACATTTCATGAAATGGCCAATATTCCTTCGGCCAGATCGTCGAAACCTCAACGTTTAACGATTTGGCCGACCACGTTTGGCCAAATCGTTGTAGTGTAACCTAAAAATTAATATTCCATTATTTAAGTTGTAAAGTTCCCCGTACTAGCTAAATATAAATAATCTAACTCAGAACACAATAACAAGTAAAAAAAGTTAATTTATTATAATTCAAGTAATATGATTTTAATACGGACCTTTAAAAATTTTTTTGGAACTCCATGGGTTTTGAAGTTGCTTTCGTCTATCGATTGGTTTGCATAAAACTCACAAATCTTCGAATCAAAACGTCGTTGTTCTGTACTTACTTTTATCGTCTTTATCCTCACATAAATTCACCTTTTTCATTTTATTATTGTAAACCGTAATGGCGCGTCTCATCAAATCACACAACACACGCAACAACAGCGCCACTAGCGGAGAAATTTTTAACTATTCAACAATATGATCGCTAACGTTTGTCCATTTCATGAAATAGTCATACGATCACTTGGCCAAATCGTTGAACGTGAGATTTTAACGATCTGGCCAACGAATATTGGCCACTTCATGAAAAATTCAGATTTCATGAAATGGCCGGCCATATCATTAAATGGCCAATTTAACGATATGGCCACGACATCGATACATTTTCCCGTTTTGAAATATCAAAAGCGATTAAAAGTGACAGAAAGATTTGACAAATTGTCCGTCATGCTGCGGGAGCAGGTCATGGTTACCTTTACCATATTCTTTCAATATCATTGAAGTAACACTTTAGCAAATTTTAAATCGATAGGACATGGAAGGTAGTTACTTAGGTCCCCTCATCTACTCAGCCGTTTGTAGATGATCAGCTCTTAATTAGTTGATCTTACTACCTTCCAGATCAGATCTAAACACTCCAAACTGATGAATATAAACGTAATTTATTACATTTACCAATGGGGACTGGGAATTATAGTTACTGGTAAATGTGATAAATTCAGAATTTTTTATTACATTTACCGCAATTATGCATAATTACCACATTATTCACATTTACCGTAACATATTTATGGATAATAATGGTTTGTAACAAAAATTGTTAAGTTTGAGTCATAATATGAAATGAGCACTAGAAATAGTATGGCCAGGCCAACTGCAGAGTGTAGCGGCAATGCAAAGTGACCAAGGGCGGCAGCAACTAGGCTAAGGCGTCATTTCCTCAACGAGGTCGCGGTTGCGGAACAAGGTAATGCAATGGAATGTAAGTACTTTGTACCGCTCAGGCCGTTTTAAAAACTCGATGTAAACATGGTGAATCACGGTGTTTGCGTATCTGACTTTCTTTTTTAGCCCGTTACTTTTTGCGTAACTTATTTATTCGGTGACCCCAGAGCCCAAAGAAAAAAAAAAGGTTGTATAAGTGTAAGTAACAGAATCTCACACTGTGGAATTCCTGATCTAAGTACTGAATATTTCTCAGTACTAAAGACTGCATGACAAAAAACGAAATCGAATCGAAATCGAAATGATATTACAAACAATTTGTACAACGTTTACCTAGGCCTGGCATCTACCTAGGTACCCATGTCTATCTACTAAATAAAAGTAGGTATTTATGTACAGGCCATCGAAACGGTATTAATTTAATAAATATTAAATAAAGAAGAATTTTAAGCGAAATTAAAATAACCCTGCATTAGGGTATAAGATGGAATATCAAGTTTCCAAATTGCTCCAGCTACTTCTTTTAGCCTAAAAAACTGTATGAAAGAAAACTTCGGGTCATACCACTCAGGCCTAATGTGAGTTATTTTAAGGTGTTTCTAAAAAGATAGTCTCTGACAATATGTGGGTGGGTTGCGTAGAATTAATGCCTGGACTTCTGTATTATGTATTCTATCATAAGATGCCCCATGTGCCTCTCAGCGAACGCCTGCAGCGACCTTCGCACGTTGTTTACAAACAAACGCGGGTCTCGCGACCTAGCCAGCACGAATACCACTCTGTCACGTGCATATCGTACTTACTTAAAAAGTTACGAAGTTACCAGGCAGCGAGCGAGGGCCAGCTGCAAACATTTCTCGTGATAGCACCAAACTTAGAAAATTGTTCAAGCACAGATGTTCTGTCTGTGGTTGCCAGCTAATAAATAAAAATAAATAAATCAATAGTTTAATCAATTTCAGTAATAAAGCTAAGTAGGTACAGCTTGGCAAAGGTGTCTTGACACGGAACCATTTTTCTTACTTAAGTCTTTCTTAAGTTGAAAACCTAAAAAATTATAACTTCTAGTAAAGAAACAGATCATGAATTTGTTAATTTTTGATTTTGACTAATATTGGGCTTAAATGGTGTTTTATTCAGGGAGAAATTAAATAAAAAGTATTTTGTTCACATACAAAGTGGCGCCCCCATTATTTTCTAGTTATCTGTGCCAAGCTGTACTTTGGTCAATTGAAGTTTTAATTTAAAATCAGTACTATTAGGTATTTTGTGTTAAAGCTAAAGGAAACGAATTATAACAATTGTTTAATAGAAATAATGTTAATGCACAAAAAGTATCTTAAGGAGCGCCCATAGTTTATTTTAATTTCTTTCTAGCAAAAGCATTTTATAATATACATTACTTATTATTTCTTATTGTTAGTTCGCTACTGTAATATCTATTGGTAGTTCGCTCCGTCGAATTTACGTCTTTTCACGGTTATTTTTGGTGATATCATATCACAGAACACCTAATTAGTATGATATCGAAATATAAATAACAAAATGGCGTTTTTTGAGATAATAACCGCTGACTGTGGAATTGAAAATATTTAAGGGTAGAAGTCAAAAAAAGTGTACGCAACGCACTAGAAATCCTGTTCGTGACGTTATGCACATGATCAAAAATTGTAACGCACGTGAACATAAAGGGGCATTCAGAATGAAACAATAAATAGGAACAAGTGGCATGTTTAGTTATTTAACTTTAAAATTATTAAAGTTTAGTTAAATCTATTGATGACAAAGGAAAAATTTTAGCACCAATGGATAAACTTCCTATAAGATAGGACTCTATCAACATCTGTATTTTTGCTCAAGAGATAAAGGCAATCATATAATGCTTACAAGTAAAATAACACATTCTCAATCCAGGGGTAAAAATTTAAATTGACTTAACAAAACATGATTTAAAGGCGCGTTACGCACAAATTTCTGTGCATAACGAGTAGCAATATAAATGAGCCCTTAGTCGCGTTACGTTATGCACAAGAATAACATTTCACTGATTTTACCTATAAAAAAATTTGTCGGTCTATGAATGAATGAATGATATCTTTATTGCACAAAAAACACAAAACAAGAACATTAATGCAGTAAGTTGACAAAAGGCGACCTTATCGCTTTGAGCGATTTCTTCAAGGTAACCTGTTTTTTATACATAAGAAAAAAGTAAACAATTATTTTAATTAAGATGGAAGATAGATAGAAATATGACAATCATAATGCTTAAGTAGAACAATTCCGCTTGTGTGTTGTATCCACCACAACAAGCTCCTTCTTTCCATGGTTACCACCAGCGTATGGAATGGACACTTTGCAACTTAAGATAACTTACCGTTAGGCACATGACATTTTTGTGGTGTTTGCACTGCGATCAGCCAAAACAAAGAGATGAAACATAAGATGGCGTTTCAAAAGTCACGTGAACATAGAAAATTTATGCTAGTACACAAAATAAAAGAGTTTTTGGTACAAAATCTTTAGTAATTTGTTATAAATCACCGTTACAAACACGAATAACGCACAGGAACGAAAATTGTTCGCAGGTTTGTACTGATAATTTTAATAGCTTAGGAATTTATAAATTACGCTTAAATATTAAAAAAAGCATAAATTTCATTCTTGGTTTACATTTTGATAACAACGTTTAAATAACAAGGGCCATCATTCAATTTTTGTTTTATTTATCAATTTAGCAGTCGCCGGGAGGACACTCCTGATTTGTATGAACGTGAAAATAGAGGATGATGTTTTTTAGATTATCACGTGAAATTATTTTACGTTAATAAAATTTAAATATATATATGTATATTGAATAAGACGACATAGACTCAGTCTACATCATTATTAAAAGCTTCAAAGCGTTGAGAACATTCTTGTTTTCACACCTATGTACACTTTTTTTGACTTCTACCCTTAAACCTCACCGCGTTGTGCGCACATAAACTATGCATAGTTTGCATGCGTTTGATGGTACGTAAAAATTCGACGGGTTAAAAATTTGTTAAATGTCAATAGCGTCTGCGAAATATCGCGGACGGACAGTCGGACGTGACACTAACACATAGGCTGACATTCGCAGTCGAGTTGCAGCAGCTGCACCACTTAATATCACTCCGAACTGTCAAAATCGCCCGTAAACTCGCTCTCCGCTCGAAATTCATATTCACAGTCGAGTATCGTAGTGATCTCAGTGACCTGTCACTCGGCGAAGCATGAGACGGCCCGAGTTACTAAATTTAGCACATGGGCTTGATTGTTGACTCTGGAACTCTGAAAACGCAATAATTTTTATACTTAGCTTCTGCTGCTTTCTTATTATAATTTGAGCTCAGTTCTCACAAGGTACACATCAAACAGTGCAAGTTGTACGCTAGCTAGCATGGCGGGATCCAAGGCGCCGGAATGCGAACACTTGCGTAACCTGCCGCCATCGCCAGCGTGATGTTATCGCTCCGTACTTGCACCAGCAACCGACACTACCGACAGCACCGACATGTCACCTTGTTGAATGTTGATGTTGTATCAATACAGTAAATAGTTTAAAAACAATTTTAATGATTGTTCGTAGTATAATTTTTTTCTTCAGTTTTTTTTTTAATTAAGTGTCCATTGCTCTTTTTTGCAAGAGTGTTTTATTCTTAGAAATTCAAGAATAACTTTTCATTATTTATCATAGTACAAAGCTGAGCGCCGCCTCCGCGGCGCCAAAGTTTCTTATCAAATTTTTTTTTGTGATAAGGTGAAATGTATCGATAGTCTGACATAGGATGACGGCATAATAAGCTTTAATTTTTTTGTTTTTTAAGTAATTATGATGAATGAGAAAATTATTTTCATAATTTTTTATAGGAAACTTATCAGAGAAAAGCAAAAAAAAACGATTTTTGACTTTATTCGTTAATTTTTTCTCCCTTGCACTGAATGACTGCACATGACGCGCACGCGCACCGCTCCGCAAGGTTCCCATACCCACGCCTGCTGCCGAAGCCTATTTCACACAATACAATTACATAAAATACAATATTTATTTAGGTCCATCAACCATCTTTAGTAAGTTTTAGTTTATCAAACAGACAAACAATAAAAATTTAAATGCTAACTACTCTTATTTAAGAGATAATCATTTTAGCATAATATTAATTAATACTCAAATATCGAGCTTTTGCAAGAAACGGTAGGGCCGTCTATTATCTTAGAAAGAAAACGTATCTCCTTGGTCGCAGTCGCAAATGCGAATTCAACACGCAATTGACCAGCTGTTATTGTTGCGTTCCAAAGTCCAAACCTGATTGTGAAAAATATAGTTGTTGCAACATCGATCTAAGTTGTTTGTGTTGTCGAGAGTTGTTTTGCGATAACAAAACTGATTAGAGACTGTTGTTATACTTAAAAACGTATTTATCATTTGATTGTCAGCAGAATAATTAGTAAGTATCTTTTTTATGAGCAAGATTGCTTGATATTTTGAGAAGAGAAGAAACGAATCTGATCTTTTTACGAAAATATGGAATGGCGGTGAATAAAAAATATAAACATCCGATGGATAAAACTCACTAATGGACTTTTTATTAAAAATACGTTTCAAACTTACCCTGTTATTCATAAAAAGTTAAAGAGCATTTTAGTTATTTGACGTATGTCAATTTAGACTGGATGTCACGTATTTACCATACAACAAACCAGAGAAGTAGACCTCCAGTAACGCTACTTAAAATGTACTGTATCTTTATGAATAAGACGGTTAGTTTTTAATAACCAAGTATACTTACATGTAATTATATTTGTTACAAAGCAATACATTCGTAAAACTAACACTATATAATATTAAATTATGTTGTGGATCTAAAGACCGGCGGCATCAGCTGAGCCCACACCACAAGGACTATCTGGAATTCGGAAGATAGGTAGATTCAAATTTCCTTAATTTTACCTATAAATACTGGCATAGCAGGCAGTGTATAACCATACTAAACTTCATATATTAATATTTTGTTATAGTATAGAATTATTACATACATACTTAACGTCACGCCTGTATCCCATCGGGGTAGGCAGAGACAATACGATTGCCACTTGCTACGATCCTGACACACTTCTTTCGCTTCTTCTACAGTCATAAGCCTTTTCATACACGCACGTCGGTTTCGTGAACTCTTCACGCGGCCTTTCCTCAGAACGTCACCAATGAGAGGTTTTCAATTTGACAGCTCAGAAGAAAAAAACAAGTTTTATTAAGCTGCTACCAGATGACGCTCTGCCAGGAGCAATAGGTCAAGCTGAAATGAATCATTCAATAGCTCAAAAGAAACATACAAATTAAAATTTAACTGAGGCAGTGACGGAGTAGGTGAAATTAAGATTTATATTTAGCAGAAAATGATCCAATCCAAAGATTCAGTCAATATTCGATCTCCCATTTCTCTTATATTGCTTTAGACACCGCCATCTACCGGCGTATTATGAAACTTTTTTTTTCTTTTCTGTCACTTTGAAAACCCCTCATTCGGTCGGTGAACGTTCTCCGTGGCCTACCTCAAATAAAAAAATAATAATAAAAGAAATATTATGGTTATATAAAATACCTATAATAAAAATGGGTAGACTATTGGCTGGCAGTAGAGCAGTATTAATGAATGAAGTATACAAGTATTAAGTGGGCTAAGGCCGCGCGGCTTGCGTTTTTCACAACAGCAACCTACTGCCTTTTTACCTTGCAGAGTTTAAGTAGTTTAAGTTTCTAGTGAATCGGCTTGTTTGACCGCGTCCTATGCGACAAATAAACTGACACGGATTGAAATATATTCGACATGAAAATTTGATTGTCACGCTATTTAAGAAACAGGGCCCGAGACCGTGACTATTATATTACCACAAAATAAAATTTTCTACTATTTATTTCACATATTCTAGACAAATAAGCAGCTCTTTTGCATTTGCATTGTTATTAATATCTTGTTTTGTTATGTTCGCTGGCGGCGATGCATGCCGTTGCAGCAGTTACGACTCTTAGATTTAGGTCACAAGTGAACGTAGACATGAGACGGTTTTACAATGCTCGCTCGAACAACTAAATTTCCATGTTCCAATTCAGTCATATTTTTCTTCTATTAATAAGTCTATTTGTTTAAGTAAGATAAGAGGCAAAACGAAAATTAAATGGTTAGCTTTGGTTATTTCCAAATCAATATTTATGTATATAAAACTGTTCCGTTACTAGGGCTTGGATACCGGTTTTCGGTAGTACCGAAAAACCGGGATACCGGACCAATATTACCGTATTTTAAAACCGGTTTTCGATGGTCAAAATACCGGTTTTTCGGTAAATTTTCTTGATTTTTTATTTTATTGCTTAGGTTAGCACTGTGACTGTTATCAAATGTGTTTTTGTTTCTTTTAACATAAGCACATTTATAAAATGTATTTAACCTTTTTTTGAGTGACTTTGAGCTTTGCATAAGGTCCATAGATAGTTACAATGTCTCAGTCCGGTAAGTTGCCTCTGACAACAGACATGGCTTGTTGACATGGGCGTCAACTTGGACGAGAAGATGAAGTAAAGCTTTCCGAACGCTGGCAATCCAATGTTGACTTGACGATCGACCTCTTTTTCGAAGATTGACCGACCTAGGTGGACAGTTTGTCCCAGGTATATGTTTGCGTCAACAATACATACAACAACCGATCGAAAAGTAGCCGATCTTGACTGAAATCGGTTTAGCATATTAGCATGGGCGTTCAACATGATTTTCGTTTGGTCCATCACATAGGAAGGTCTACGTATCAACAGCGCCAAAACAAAGGACATGCGTCTCAACACCACTCCAATTTGTGTCAACGGCAATGTCGTTGAGCGCGTGGATAAATTCACGTTTCTGATCTATTGATTCCACTTCAGAGTCCAACAGACATAGTGGTGATTCATTGGTAGTCCACTTGGCACCGCTCTGGAGAGATTTTAGCACTGCCCAGGTCTCAACTCAATCGAAACCAAGGTTTTATTATAGTCCATAAATAATCGTCAAAGTGGCAGGGTATACTCATCAGTCTTCGTATTACATGTAGCATGATGATGAGAAGAACTTAAGTCGCCGACATAGCCCAAATAATTGTGTATTGGGCAAGGCACATAGTTCGAAAGTTCTCGATTGGCGACTGCGCACAGGAAGAGCAGAGTAGGCAGATCCCCAACAGGGTGGTCATACGACTTGGTAAATTTTGCGTGCGGAAGTACACTGGATAAGATTTCTTATCTTAGATTAGCTGAACACCGGTCGGTAAGGCAATCTGTGGGGGAGACCCTATGACCAACCAAACTAAGTTTAATTTAAAAACTTTTTTTTTTAATTTGAGTAAAAAAAAAGTTATTTTTAAAGTTAAATATAACAGAAAGATAACTTACTTTTACGTTAAGTGTTTTAATTTGAACTTTTCTTCAAAAACAAAAATTTTTTCAAAGAAAAAGTAAAATACCGAAAATTTACCGAAATACCGGTTTCCCGGTTTTAAAATTTTCACTACCGAAAAAAAAACCGGTTTTCAAAAATATATCGGTAGTCCAAGCCCTATCCGTTACTGACTGACTGACAGACAACGCAGAGCCAAAACCGCAGCTGAAATTTTTTACGTGTGTTCCCTGGTGAGTGTAGGGGAGCACTAAGGAATAGATTCCCGAAACGGGATTTTTGTGTTTATGAGAAATCTGCGCGGGTGAATCCGCGGGGCAGCCCCTAGTTACATATGTAATATGAATAGTTTTGGTTATTTCATAAACCTACGGTACCAAAGATACCTCATTTATAGCAGCAGTAGCAATAGAGTAGATTTCATGTCGAAGGCCATAAATGTAGCCGTAAATATATAACCTACTACTACTATAAATACAGGGTTAAATTAAATTAGTCATGAGTATGGTTCCGAGTTTACTTATAATGATTATATAATGTAAATATTATCAATATCAATACATAGTATAAAACAAAGTCGCTTCCCGCGTCTGTCCCTATGTATGCTTATATATTTATAACTACCTATGCAACGGATTTTGATGCGTTTTTTTAACACGTTTATAAGTATAACACATGAGCAACATAGTAATAGGTTAGGCAGTGCGAAGTTTGCCGGGTCGACTAGTACTATTATAATGATGAGTTTTTAACCGACTTCAAAAAAGGAGGTTATCAGTTTGACCTGTATATATGTATGTATGTATGTTTGTCCGCGATTATCTCGAGTTTGGCTAAATCGATTCGAATCGAATTCGAATCGCTGAACCGATTTTGATGCGGTTTTCTCAAAAGTATTTGTCACATTCAAGAGAAGGTTTAAGTACCTATTTTAACCGACTTCAGAAAAGAAAAGTTCTCAGTTTATGTATATGTCAATTTATTGAAGGCGGGTCCTTTTTTAGAAAAGAAATTATGTTTACTAAATTCTTACATGAAAAAGTATTACTTGGTAATAAGTTGTCATAGCGTAGCGCCGGAGCGCTCGAAATCTAAACTGATATGATATTGTGTATTGTTTGTCGACCTTATTAAATATATCCTTTAGCGGTTAAAACTAAACCGTATGTTCCTTTGATGGTTGAATCGATTGCAGATAATTTAAAGTTTATAGTAAAACTTAAAGTATTTCGTCTTTTTCTTTTATCCTGCCTTCAATCAACCAACCCCCGTTCAATATTAGTGGCTAATGATCGACGGTAGTGGCGGCGGCGGCGGCTTCAAGGCAATGCGCCTACATGAATCATGCCCGTATCGTATGCCGAGCGAACGGCCCCGCAGACGCCGCCACCACGCCGCCGCGCCGCCGCCGCCGGAATGTAGGTCATCCGCTTCTGATGGTTTGTTTGGGTCCGCTGAATTAGAGTGTGTTAATAATACGACAACCTTTGCTGGTGCGTGCGCTCTCCGCCGCCGCGCGTCGGGTCGCACTCAGAAACGCTGATCTATTTCTATCCCACTGAAGTGTTCATGAAGCGCATTTGTTTTGATTTTAGCGCCCCGCGCCAGTTTGGGATTTGCCATCCGAATCTCTGGTAATTCCCTGCTCGCAATCGAAAGCTGCCTGACTAAAGAACTCAAGTCACTTATCTGATATACGATTGTCTGATACAAATCTAAAAAAATAGGATATGAATGAAACTGAGTTAACGGCAATAATACAAAGAAATTACTTAAAACTGTACTAATATGTATTTAGAATAGGTTTATTCTTTTCATGTAACTTGCACCTGTTCAAGGCTTATTAATCCTAAGTTTAAAAATATGAATAGAAATAAGATTTTAAAGTATTTTATTTATTTAATTATACATATTATGGTTAACTAGTCGACTTGGAGAACTTCGTACCGCCTTACCTATTACTATGTTGTACACGTATTATACATATAAACCTTCCTCTGGATTCACTCTATATAATTAAAAAATCTACATCAAAATAGCGACTTTGTTTTATACTATGTACTGAACTTCCTAACCTTAGTATATAACCTATATCAGTATTGTTTAATAGTTTTTTAGTTTTAACCTAAAACTAAAAAAATACGAGTTTCAAAATGCAACTGATCGATGAGACTGCCTGTCTAGGCGCCGCTGTTGACTCCTGCCTGGCAGTAAATAGGTCATTCGCTTCGTCCACACGCTGCCGCAGGACCCATTTTTGTTTGGGTTGCGTCTATCGACCTACTAAAGCCTTAGTCGTAAGCAGCAGAGCTGCGCGCGCACCTACCATAGATGGTTATGTCACTTTGTAAACCATCTTTCCTATTTAAATATTGGAGATACATAGCACTAAAGCGTGTCCATACTTTGATAAATCGTTTTTATGATTAGGTAACTAGTCGACCCGGCGAACTTCGTACCGCCTAGCCTATTACTATTTTGCTCATGTATTATACTTATAATCCTTCCTCTTGAATCACTCTATCTTAAAAAAAAAACGTATCAAATTTCGATGTATAGTTTTAAAGATATCAGCATACATAGGAACAGACGCGGGAAGCGACTATGTATTGATGGGCGTCTGATTTTGGGACCACGAAAAATTTCGATTCTATAAACATCCACAAAATCGTGGCTTATGTTTACACGATTTTTACAATGTACTTATTTAGGTCGACGAAATAGATATAGAAACAATACATAAGGGGCCACTCAGTGTGAAACTAACGTCACTCCCAAAAAATAATTATACGTATGTTCTAAACATGGCAAAAATAAAAAATATGCGTCAATGACGCTCTAGATAATTTTGCTTAGAATTTGTAAGGCTATGTTGTGTAGCTTCAAGCATAATAATTTTAGAAATATTAGTTTATTGCCTTAAGGGGCCACTTTCAGTTTCACAAACGAATATATTTCTAAGATCGTTATCCTAAAAACTTCACAACAGAGCCTTAAAAATTATATAGTCTATGATCTCGCTATACAACGAGATATAAAATATTTTTCATTTCATCCATTAACAGCACGGTGAAGGTCAATATAAAAATAAAATATGAACATAGACCCTAAATTTAAGTTCTGTAGGCGTAGAATGGCTTTGACTCAGCATTGCCTGTTTAGATTAAAAACATAAAAATAATCTATGAATCTGTCTCTTCTATCTTGTACTTTTTTTCTATCAGTTTAAATTATACAAATACATTCTATTAAAATTATAAGGTAGTAAGTATTCTTTCACGATCAATGCCGTAATGTAAGTAAGTAATGTAATGTAGTGTGCGACGCAACGCTAGTTATTCTGCTAGAACTACTTTGGGTAGTGCTTAACTTTGTAAAAACAAAACAAACATGCAAATTCAAAGTTGGGTGGTCATATTGCTGTATTATCTAAGCGTTTGATAATACTGCACAAAGGTTGTTCATGTTCATATGTAGTTCAATCAAAATCATTGGGTTAAAAGTTAACTAGAGCCTTGTTAGGGCAGTGCTGGCACACAAGAAGCCAAAACTTCGTACTCCTAGTGGCCAAGGCTGAAATCTGGGGTAGAGTGAGCGACCCGCCCGCGACCCGGTCACCCCACCCGGCCAATAGTACAGCTTCAGTAGAGTTCATCGAGCTGAGCCGAGCCCCTATTATTTTAAAATAACATTTTGAGGCATTTCAAAATGACGTTAAGTAGGTAATTAGTTAGTCCTTATATCTGTCGTAGTAAGATTTGATAATACTATGTTTTTTGCAAAATTATGTCAGGATGATTGAAAAAAAAAGTAATGGTTATATCAAATTATCCGGGCTTTCGCAAAATCCCTAGTTTTTTTTTGCAAAAAACCTAATTATAAAATCTTACTACGACATATCGATTAAAAGTGATTAAAAAAAACACGTTTCGGACACGTTTTGACTGACAGACGGACGGACGGACGGACGGACTATTCATATTAATAAGGTCCCGGGACGAGTACCCCGAACTTCAAAAAGCACAACACAATAATAAATACCGAATAAAAAATAAATTATTGAATACTAGTCGACCCGGCGAACTTCGTCTCGCTTAACCTATTACTATGGTGCTCATGTTCATTATACTTATAAACAGTTACTCTTGAATATCTAGCGTTGCGGTGCGGCGGCGGCGGTGCCGTGCGGTAAGGACGGCGGCGGGGCGGGCCGGTTCATAATAAGGAACTATGTAGGGCACGTCGTTGCAAAGTGCATCGTCTGCCAACTTATCTGTAAAGCGCAAGCGCTGCATTCCCATTTTGCGTCCCCGTCCTCATTCTTTCAGCGGTCGATTGCGTTACCTACATAGCCTTTACGTGAAACGTAGAGCTGCAAGTAGGTTGCGACCCGTAGGTTGCGCTGCGCACGCAAGCGTCTTACATAAAGCCTCATGGGTCTTTCGCCGCACCGGCACTACGACGTCACTATTGATTTCACGTGGCGCCGTACGGTGACGTAAAGCTACTCAATACTACACCCGCCCGCGCTCTCCGCGCCGCTCACACCGAGCCGCCCGCCCACGCCCGCCGCCGCCCTCACTGCACCAGCCGCTGTTTCACCCACCACCACCTATGCTGCACTTTGCATTGCAGTAATAATTTTCTTCTATTTGATAGGGTTTATAGGCGCATTTTGTACCTTGACTACGGGGAGTAGTTATAGTTATATATTTATTTTCTATTTTTATGAAATTTACTGCATTCTTAAGTTAGAATATGAGCTGTCCAAATCCCAAAACACATACAAATTCGTTAATTAGTTTTGCCTTTGCGTAGCGTAGACAAACAAAAAAAAGTTAAAAAACATCAAAAGTATTTTATTTTATTACTTACCACATTTAAATTATGGTTGTTTTCTACATATATTCAACTAGGGGCTGCCCCGCGGTTTTACTCGCGCAGATTTCTCATAAACACAAAAATCTAGTTTTTCCCGTTTCCATGGGAATATCGGGGAATACTTTCTTAGTCGCTCACCTACACTCCCTAAGGATAAGGAACCTACATGCAAAATTTCAGCCCGCTACGCCCAGTAGTTTCGGCTCTGCGTTGTCTGTCAGTCAGTCAGTCAGTAACGGAAGAGTTTTATGTATATTGATTTTCATTTCAAAGTTTCAACAGATTCCGATTGTTATTTTTGCGTGAAACAAACGTTTAAACATGCTCAAAAACATTAGCATTTATAATGAACAAGCTTTTATTAGCTTCACCTGTCTGTCTTTAACAAATCTGCAATGTCAATTTTAAACCACTTCTGGTGATCGAATTTTTACGACCGTGCCGCCCTAGATAGTGCATGGTCGTTAGTGCCGAGTAAATAATGATTAACCATGTTTAGCGCTAAGCCAACCATACCTATTTATTACAATCGTTGCATATACGGCCCCGGCTTGCAGACTGGCGCCAGTGTTTATCTTTTGTTGTGTATGTTATTTATGTCTGTGTAATGATAATAAAACGGGGCTTGTAAGTTTAATAGGCGCGTGCCTGCTTAGCGTTTAGCGCACCCTTGCTTGCGTCGCGGTACACTGCGCGTTGCATGGTGCAAGCACTGCTGTGACTTAGACTTAGTGCATGATTATTTTCTATTTATAGTCGAGCGATGCACGTATTGCTTAACATGCGGATTGTTATTTACCATGTCTTATCTCACGTTACTGTATCAGTTGCGATAACGTTGTTATTTACAATTTACCTACCTTTTTGCTTGTAAGGCTAACGAGTGTTTTTCTTTATTTCAGGTAAGTGTCCTGTTCACCTGCGAAAACGATAAACATATGCTTGTTAAGTTTTTGTAGCAGTTAAATCAGACCAAGTAAGCCGTAGTAAAGTATTTTATATAATAACAATCATTTCAAACTACAAAAACCGGGCTCGGTTCAGGTTGAGGAAATATAATTAATTATTTATTACAATGAAATAAAATAACAATAGAACTTCAAATAATTACATTCATCCACATCCAGCAATACAATAAACCGCCTTATCTCTATGAGCGATTTCTTCCCAAAAAAAGATGCTATCATAGGCTTTAAACGCCAACATACGCCAATAACCTTGAGCATCTCTGTCTCGCCCGTACTTCAGGTTGTTTCGACGAGAGAGAGGTTCGATAAACGAAGACCCGACCCGACAAAGATACTCTATTTTTAACCCCCGAAGGAAAATTCAGAGAGGGGTGTTATAATTTTAACGTGTGTATCTGTCTGTCTGTCTGTGTATCTCTCTGTGGCATCGTAGAGCCCAAACGGCTGAACCGATTTTCGTTTAGTTTTTTTTGTATCATAGATAATTTCAGGCCGAGTGTTCTTAGCCATGTCTGATGAAGATCTGATCAGCGGTTTGAAGATGATCAGCTCTTGAATAATGGATGAGAGGATCTAACTGGCTTCCTTATGTCCGATCGAGTTGAAATTTGGTACCATGTTACATCTATGATATTGAAAGTATATGTTAAGGTAACCATGACCTGATCTGCCGTTTGAAGATGATCAGCTCTTGAATAATGGATGAAAGGATCTAACTAGCTTCCTTATGTCCGATCGATTTGAAATTTGGTACCATGTTACATCTATGATATAGAAAGTATATGGTATGGTAACCATGACCTGATCAGCCGTTTAAAGATGATCAGCTCTTAAATAATGAGTGAGAGGATCTAACTAGCTTTCTTATGTCCGATCGAGTTGAAATTTGGTCCCATGTTACAGCTATGATATTGAAAGTATATGGAAAGGTAACCATGACCTGATCTGCCGTTTGAAGATGATCAGCTCTTAAATAGTGGATGAGGATGATCTAACTACCTTCCAAATGCCCTATCGATTTGAAATTTGGTACCGTGTTACTCCAATTATTTATAAAGTATATGGTAATGTTACCATGACCTGATCTGCAGTTTGAAGATGATCAGCTCTTAAATAGTGGATGAGGGGATCTAACTATCTTCCATATGTTCTATCGATTTGAAATTTGGTACCGTGTTACTTCAATGATATTGAAAGTATATGGTAAGGTAACCATGACCTGATCTGCCGTTTGAAGATGATCAGCTCTTAAATAGTGGATGAGGGGATCTAACTACTTATCTTCAATAGGTCCTATCGATTTGAAATTTGGTACCGTGTTACTTCAATGTCATGAGCGGTCTGACTGGGTCGGGGTTTTTAAAATTTTTAAATTTGAGTTATATTTTATTTGTTGGAGAATAAAAATAAATACGGTTTTTAAAAAACTAAAAAAAAACACGTCATTCCTATAGGTTCAAATTATAAAGTTTCATACTGTTCCGAAAAAAAGGGTTGTATTGAGGATTTTTTTTCTCCGGCTCAAGAATTATTTTATTATTTTCAGAAAAACAACGATCTTAATAAATTAAACTTGGTAGAATTTTGTCTTTATTTTTAAATCAAAATACTCAATGGCTAAAGCACAAAGTTGTGTGTGACATTGTGACAGACCTACTCAGTTTTGCTGAGTTTTCAGAGGATTCCCCATAAAAGATGAAAAAGTCTAAACGTCACTTGCGGTCGCGGTTAAATAATAAAAAAAATGCGCTGAAGCCTAACGTTTCTGGTTTTATCTTTGTCCTTATGTTTTATCTTTGTCTATTATTATTATAGTAATTTTACCAAATGCATTTATTGTTTGAGTGCCCTGAATACCTACATATTTTTTGTAATACTATATTTTAAGTAAAATGTATGTTAGATTAGTTGATTGCATATCACAATGGCTCTTACCAAGATAAACAAACGATAGGAGTTATGTACACCATAAAGCTGAATTGTTTGCACAAGTTACGCCCACGTCGTTGGTACTGCGCCGTGACGTGACGCGACTCTGAAATGACGTACTTGAACGTACTGAAAATGCGCAGTTTACGATGTTACATGATAAATTCTACCCGTGAGGCTTTGCTTGTGAGCTTGTGTGTGAAATGAAACAAACAATATTTAGTAAACTATTGGACCCGGCGATCTTCGTACCGCCTAACCTATCACTATATTGTGCATGTATTATACTTGAAACCTTCATCTTGAATCACTTTATCTATTAAATAAAACTCATCAAAATCCGTTAAGTATATAGTTTCAAAGATTTAAGCATGCATAGGGACTATTAGGTACAGACGCGGAAAGCTACTCTATTTTTAACCGACGAAATAACAAAAAGGAGGAGGTTCTCAATTCGTCGCGTATATATTTTTTTTTTTTATGTATGATCACGCATAACTTTATACTGTGTGG
Source organism: Euspilapteryx auroguttella (assembly GCA_951802225.1). Lineage (NCBI taxonomy): Eukaryota > Metazoa > Arthropoda > Insecta > Lepidoptera > Gracillariidae > Euspilapteryx > Euspilapteryx auroguttella. The sequence goes on along the minus strand of OX637648.1, from coordinate 5,302,732 downwards.
ACCGATTTTGATAATTCTTTTTTTAATCGACAGGGTATACCTTGAAGTTGGTCCCATAAAAATTTGGAAATAAAATTCCCACCCTAAGGGTGGAAAAATAGGGGTGACTTTTTGGTCGGCGGGTCGATTTATCCACTCACAGGTTGCATTTCCGTGTTACATTATAACTTTTGATACCTACTTACTATATCTTTGGAAATGAAATAAAATCAGCTGAAAGACGTCCACTGCTGGACATAGGCCTCCCTCACAAATCGCCTCACCGACCGGTCGTGATCGAACCTCTTCCTGTTAGTCCCTCAACCTTCACCAGGTTGTGTGGCCACCTTGTGGGGTGCGACCACCCTGTGAAGGGTGATTAGCTGGGGTCAAAAAAATTAGCCCAAAAAAAACTGAAAAGCAAAAAATAAAAACTTTTTATAAAAAAATTAAACCGCCGAAAAAACTGAAAAGCATTAAATAATAGGGAAACATTTTCTATTAGGCCTTAATTTACTTACTTCTTAAAGTAATTTTGGATTACCAAGAAATTTTGAGTCGGTGCCACAGAATCAACGAACAAAGATCACTAAATTACCTGAAATTCAAAGAAATAACCGAAAAACGTATGCCGCATCGCGCTTTACATAGATAATGAATTTGCTTGTGTGGTGTGGCGCCGACTTAAAATTTCTTGGTAATCCAAAATTACTTTAAGAAGTAAGTAAATTAAGGCCTAATAGAAAATGTTTCCCTATTATTTAATGCTTTTCAGTTTTTTCGGCGGTTTAATTTTTTTATAAAAAGTTTTTATATACTATGTATTGATTGATATTGAATAATGGTGGTTCTTTATTTTTGCTAAAACTCGAGAACGGCCGGGCCGCTTTAGCTAATTTTGCTTTTGTGATGTTCCTATACTTAGTAGTCACGAGAAGGTTTAAAAGGTGAAAAAGAGGATGGGAAGTTAATAAAAACAACTTTAATTTTTTCCATATAAAATTGTAAGGCGCAACACGAAGTTTGTTGGGACAGCTATAGTTTTGAATACACTTAAATCGTGAAATTATTACGTAAAAATTACGTTTGCGAAATTTTCAACTATAATAGATAAAGAAAAGCAAAGCCATTGTTAAGATATCACATAGCTTAGTTTAGACAGACCGGCTTCTTGAAAATGGAGCACGGACTGGGGGCATCATGGGTGGCGGTGGGCCAGGCGTAGGCAGCTAAAGGTCAGGGGTTTTGCTGCACTGCAGATCCGGTATCCGGACGGGCGGTGGCGGCGGCTCACCTTTGAACTTTTCTTAGATTTTTTAAATTAGTTACATTGCAAACGGATCTTTTAATTATGCAAAAATTCATGTATTCAATATAGAGAAAACACAGTTAAATGCTTAAACAGTTTTGAAGGCTGTTTGTTACGCAGTCTGCCGTCCGCCTGCGCCAGTATGACGTGGACTCTGCGGCATCAGTAGGGCCCTCCTACTGAACTGATTGTTAATTTATATCTCGAAATGATGGTTCAGCCAATGGAACTATGCACTTTCATATTAATAAATTAACTTTTTAGCTGCCTGAAATTGTCTTCATACCGGTCATATCAATAAGTCACCATTATCACCAGTCAACTTTTTCCAATAAAAATATGTTGTATATGTCGTAGACAGATTTGATAATTAGGTTTTTTGCAAAAAAAACTAGGGATTTTGCGAAAACTCGGATAATTTGATAATGGAATTACTTTTTTTTTCAATCATCCTGACAAAAAGTAGTTTTTTTTTTGCAAAAAACCTAGTATAATTGAAAAATTTGATACCTTCCTTAACTTTGATTGGCTAGATTATTGCTGGCTAGTTAACTCTTATTCTGATTGGTTATTTAAAATACTTTTGACGCTAACCAATCAGAATAAAAATTGAAGAGCAAGCAATATAATCTAGCCAATAACAGTTAAGAAATGTTTTAAATTTCTCAATTATTCTAGGTTTTTAGCAAAAAATCTGCTTTTTGTCAGAATGATTGGAAAAAATAATCCTTATATCAAATTATTCGGGTTTTTGCAAAATCCCTAGTTTTTTTTTGCAAAAAACTTAATTATCAAATCTTCCTACGACATAAACACGGTTACTTTTTTATCATGGAGGAAAGTTTAACACACGGTAGGTAGGCATAGGCATAGTTACACATGAATGAATAAATGAATGAATGATATCTTTATTGCACAAAAAACACAAAAACAAGAACATTAATAAAGTAAGTTGACAAAAGGCGACCTCATCGCTTTACATGTCTGATTTCTAAAAACTAAATTGAAAATTAATGAACCGTGCAGACTTTAGCTACTTCGAAAGTTTTTGTAAAAAATCTTATAACTATGTGTTGAATCAGAGCCTCCTACGGTGATTTTCTACGGTGGCTTAGCTAGTGCCAGACGAGTCTAGGGATGAAGGGCAATGCGCAGGGGGGTGAAAAGGGGTCCATCGCCCTTAAATAGCATTTTTAAAAATTCTCAATAAAATATATATATTTATTATAATTTATTCGAGTCATATATCATGCAAAGACTTACCGTCTTATTCATAAAGATACAGTACATTTTAAGTAGCCTTACTGGAGGTCTACTTCTCTGGTTTGTTGTATGGTAAATACGTGACATCCAGTCTAAATTGACATATGTCAAAAGACTAAAATGCTCTTTAACTTTTTATGAATAAGAGGGTTAGTCCTGAAAGTTTTTTCGCCACGATAAAAAATTACCGTGTATATCCACACAACACATGGATCTCCTAAAAAAATAATCTTAGTATAGATTTGATCAATATCCGTGTCCTACATTCTTAGTAATGTCAGTTCTATGTAAAAATTACGCGAATGTTATCTACATACAACATAACGTCACGCCTGTATCCCATCGAGGTAGGCAGAGACAATTGATTGCCACTTGCTACGATCCTGAAACACTTCTTTCGCTTCTTCTAAAATACGAATGTTATGTATGACCACGGTGCAAAATTTAAGATTGATAGGACATATGGAAGGTAGTTAGATCCCCTAAACCACTATTTCAGAGCTGATCATCTTAAAACGGCTGATCAGGTCATGGTTACCTTACCACATACTTTCAATATAATTGAACTAACAAGGTACCAAATTTAAAATCGATAGGACATATGGAAGGTAGATAGGTCCCCTCATCCACTCAGCCGTTTGAAGATAATCAGCTCTTAAATAGTGGATAAGGGGATCAAACTACATTCCAGATCAGATCTAAACACTCCGAACTGATGAATATAAACGTATTTTTATTTTTCAATAAATTATTGTTATAAGCCGCGCAGATAAAGAGCAGATTTGAAAATGGCGGCCAAACGCATGCTATCTCGCGTATATAAGTATGAGAGAAGAGTTAAGAAGAGAGACAGCCTATGCAACGGCCGCCATTTTACCGCCATAGTTACCGGTAAATGTAATAAATTCAGAGTTTTTTATTACATTAACCGCAAGTGCCGGTAAATATGCATAATAACCGATAATTATGCATAATTACCGCATTATTCACATTTACCGTAACATATACTTTTTTTTTTTTGTGTTTTGGGCTTAGGCTTTGCCTGTAGCCATTTACAAGTTTTTATTCTTTGATTGATTGAAAGGGGAGAAACGTAAACGCGAAAAAACAGTCCTAGTGCGGTTAGGGTTAGACTAAGGAAAAAGGATCAGGACAGAAAAAAAAATGTAATACCTATATAATATACCGATATAACTGAAATAATTAAAATGGAATAAATAAATATATAACATAAAAATTATAATTATATTAATAACCTGCGCACATAAAGATCAAATCTCAAAATGGCGGCCGTTGTAAGGCTGTAACTCTTCTCTTGTACTAATATACGCGAGAAAGCATGCGTTCGGCCGCCATTTTCATCTCTGTTCTTTATCTGCGCAGCTTAAAACAATGATTTATTGAAAAAACAAATAAAAACAAAAGTCAATTTTGTAGGACATTGTATTGATGGCAAAGAATCAGATTTTCAGACAGAACTTAAATTCTATTTCTCATTCATATTCCATTAGTTATTCCTAGTCGTATTCCTAGGAATATTTTATGACTTCATTGACGGCTCTACCACAAAAAGAGTTAAACCGGGTCTAAATCACTAGACTAGGTTTAAATCACTTTTTCGTCATACAAATTGGCGATTTTAGACCGGTCTAACTTTTTTGTGGTAAGGGGGTAAATGTCTAAACATGCTACGTACGATTCTTCGAAACTAACGAGGCGCTTGGCGGATCTGGTAGTCCGTAGGCCGTGACAGTCATGTCCACAGAACAAGAGAATACAATAGAAATAGCATCATGAGATTTTAGTACTAAAACCAGTGTGTCCAAACTCACACATATAAACCAAACGCTCACTATGAAATCCAAGCTACCATTGGTGATTAACGACAAAGCCGAAAAGATCTACATCACAAAACTTTGAAGTAGACTATGAACCTTTTTTACAAATAAACAAAGATCAAAATCAAATAACAATTATGAAATACTTAAGATAATGATGACATACATATGTTAAAAGAATGAAATTAGGTTTTTCCAAAGACATGGTAGAAAGCTATACATCCTCTTTGCTTTAAAATCCTCACGCATTGTTCCTAGTTTTACTATTCGACGCTAGATGGAACTACAGCTTTTGTACTACCGCTACTAAACACTAGGTGGCTACGTCGAAAAATGAAAAACTAAGCTAGTGATGTACATATTGCGGGAGAAAGTTTGTCGATGAGAAAAACCTATCGATATACAACTTTCTTTCATATGGCTACAGGTAACAATTACTTTTTTTTACGAAAATCTATGTGTATTCTACGCAAACGGCCTTCTTGGTGATTGGCGATGTATTGGTATTATCATATGAAAAAACCAGTCGCTCATAGAACAAAGTTTATTTTAGTGTACAGTTTAATTTTTATTTATTTCCAATGTCGTTTTTTATTCAACAGTTATGCTTCGCATAAATAGAGATTCAGAAATAAAAATGTGTTTAGTTATAAAATTGTATATACCTACAGTACTGCAAAAGTTATAATGCGCATAGAAATCTTCGTCACTGTTCGACAACGGTCGTATTCCCAAGCGACGTAAGACGATATGTATTTAAGGAGGTTAAGTGCATTTTCTGCATGCGTAATTTAGTAGAATTATGATTTTTGATTCAGGTGTTTCCGTGAAATCGACAATTAGCGAATCTGCATGCGCATTATTAATTTTGGAGTAAGTACTGTATTTTAAATGAAGCTTTATTTTAACCAATGTAAACAATTTAGGTGGATGGGTAGATAGACCAATAAAACTAGATGGGATTAATATTTATATTATTTTTATCTTATTTAATATCGAAGTACTTGCTTATTTATTACTTGCCTTAAACTCTTAACTAATCTTGGTTTTTTTAATACATAATATTTAGCATTTTTTCTTCTCTAGGTATTGTTTATTGAAACTCCTCTTAGCTTAAGAAGCTTTCATGATGGCTCCATCTTCAAGTTTATGCTTAAGTGTATTAGGTTCTGAGCTTGGCCCAAGGTGATCCAGTAACACAGGCTGTAAATAATTGAAAAGAAAAATAAAATAATATAGCACACTATAAGAGTGACGACTTGTCTTTATACAATACTAGTCGACCCGGCAAACTTCGTACCGCCTAACCTATTATTAGAACGTGCATGTTTTATACTTATAAACCTTCCTCTTGAATCACTCTATCTATTAAAAAAATTCGCATTAAAATCCGCTGTATTTTTAAAGATTTAAACATACCTAAGGACTGATGCGGAAAGTGACTTTATTTTTTACATTATTGTAATATGATGATGATGCTAATATAATTTCATTCATACGCAAGAGTCTAAGTTGAAAGATTCATATAATTTCATTCGTATTCAAGAAATTAACTTTAAAGTAAATCACATTTTAAACCGAAAAAAAGGTAGAGGTTTTCAAGTCGAAGCGAATACCTTTTTTTTTTCACTGAAAATTATTATTATCGATAGATTTTTATCATAGAAAATTATCGATAGATTTTCATCATGTTGAGCAATCTCTAACTGATTTCCATTAAACTGTTGTCAAAATGTTCTAGAAAAAGTCATGAGTCTAATACCATAGATAAAGAAGAACGCTAAGAAGGTACAGTCACAGTCACAGGACTCACAGGCTTCAATGAAAATTCAATTTTACTGCTCCGTAATTAGGGTGTTTTCATTTTCTCACTTATGGTTTTGTTTTCTTGTTCATGTATAATTTCAAATTTATTTAAAAATACAGTGAAATATTACTTACCGATGTAATGATACGGCATAATTAGTACTTTTAAGTCCCCAACTTTAATTTTTGCATTCCAACACAGCACAATATGGCATTTTAGTGGGTTTTTTTTCATATTTTTCCTGGTGGTTTGTTTACAAGAAGCTTAAAGCAACTGAGCTTATCAAATCTGTCAAAAACTACGAATAGGCACTGCACAGCTAATGATAGGCACGCGGGCTCCGCCTACTCGCGATTTCTATTTAGAGAGAGAGAGCATCTTCCTTGTTCTGTGGTCATGTCTAATGTCCATGTTCTGCCTACCCCAGTTATGGTTGGGAACTCGGTTCTCGAAGTTGTCGACGAGTACGTATACCTAGGACAAACCATCCAATTAGGTAGGTCAACTTCGAGAAGAAGGTCAATCGCCGAATCCAGCTAGGATGGGCGGCGTTCGGGAAACTACGCAACGTCTTCTCGTCCAATATTCCTCAGTGCCTGAAGACGAAGGTATTTAACCAATGTGTGCTGCCAGTGATGACATACGGTTCTGAAACGTGGTGCTTCACTATAGGGCTTATGAACAGGCTCCGAGTAGCTCAACGAGCCATGGAGCGGGCTATGCTCGGGATTTCTCTGCGGGATCGAATCAGAAATGAGGACATACGCAGAGAAACCAGGGTCACTGACATAGCCAAGCGGATAAGCTCGTTGAAGTGGCAATGGGCAGGTCATATAGCCCGCAGAACAGATGGCCGCTGGGGCCGAAAAGTTCTCGAGTGGAGACCACGGATCGGCAAGCGCAGCGTAGGACGTCCACCGACCAGATGGACGGATGATCTGCGCAAGGCTGCGGGTCCACGCTGGATGCAGGCCACCTGCGATCGGTACAGATGGAGAACCTTGAGAGAGGCCTATGTCCAGCAGTGGACGTCCTACGGCTAAAATGATGATGATGATGAAGTCAAGTCTCAAAGGATATATATATATATATGTATATATAAGCTACCGCATTTTAGAGATTTCAAAAACGGCAATATGTGCAATACTACAATGATTTTACATTTAAAACCTATTTATTTGCATTCAATGAAACGGAAATGTACCTATAAATAAATTAAGTATTCAGTTCATTTACCTGTATCACTTAGCTGCGGGTTTCCCTAGCTAGCGGACCAGCCGGCTGACAAACAGGAAATAAGCTGGGGCGTTTGTTTCATGACGTGTCAACAACGCTTCCATATTTTGTTTTCATATATTTTAATTTTACCTACTTATTTTGCGTTCATTATAAGTATAATGAACGCAAAATAATATATACTTACTTAGTCTTACTGTACTTAATCTTTGAATACATGGTGGTTATATAGAGAATCTGCTAAGTTCATGTATTATTTACTGGTCTTACCTATTACATACTATGTTGTGCATGTATTATACATGTAAACCTTCCTCTTGAATCCCTCCCTCTATCTTTAAAAAAAACCGCATCAAAATCCGTTGCATAGTTTTAAAAATATAAGCATACATAGGGACAGACACAGAAAGCGACTTTGTTTTATACTATGTATTGATGATGGTACTGGAGCACTGTCAGCTTATATAAAAGACAAAATTTTATATTTTCTAGAATAAATATTTTGAGTTCAGTACACCTTTCAGCTCTATCTTATTGTCGCAGACTGAACTACGACTTTGTCTAGACGGGTTACGACCCCGAAGGACCGTTCAGTGCTGAAATTTCAATTTTCATCCCGCGCTCGTCTCGGCGCACAGACTCACACTCAACTAATTTTTACATCTTAAGGGCATATACGGTGCCAAACGATCGCCACTTCCGATAAATAATTAATATCTTCTAAACCATGGCCGAAATAAAACATATGCGCCTTTGACTCCCTAGATAATCATGCTTAGAATTTTTAAGGCCCTTGTGTAGCTTTCAGGTTTAAAATGTAAGGAATAAACCGCTTGTTGCCTAAAGTGGCCACTTTAGTTTCATAAAATAATATTTCTGAGATCATTACCCTAAAAGCTACACAACATAATATCAAAGCAAGATTATCTGGGGAGTCAAAGGCGCATGTTTTTGATTTTGGCCATGGTTTAGAAGATATTAATTTTATTTATCGGAGTGGCGCCATTATTGCACCCGTTCGCTCCTTAAGTTACTGTATTGTTGTATTGTGGTATATAACAGTTTCGCTCTTTAAAACTCGGCTTCTTCCCCATTCGCCTAAAATTATTCGCCCGAAATATTAAATTTATCCATTCGCCTGAATTTTAATAAAAAGTGTTCCCCATTCGCCTGATCATATCTCTAATGAAACAAAGAGCTATATTGAACATATAGCGTATAACTATTATGAGCAGAATAAACAGTCCATTCTTTTAAAAAAAGTAATTGCAAAATCAACAGTTATCTGCAGACATGCTATTAGTTTTACATTATCATACTCCGCTCATGGTCTGTCTGAAGGGCGGTAACCAGTGGATTTGATGTTATTTATTTATTTTCAGCGATGATGAGCTCAGGGGCCTTAATTTTTACTTTATATTATATGATCAAACGAACTTCTCAAGTGAAGTTCGATCAATATTATATGAGTGGTTTCATTTGAAGATATAAATCATTTCACTAGGTAGTCCTTTCACCTACAAGGCAACATTCGCACGTTCTTACAAATAACTATTAGTCTATCGATTTAATCGATATCGATTACTCGATTAATTTGAAATTTACCCATGCTCCCATCCCTACCACTCTACGCGCCCATCACTAGCAGCGTCCGCCAAGCCTGTCATTCTTTTTCCGTGCGAGGCAACGAAAGCACGCGTTCGGATCTTGTTCGCAAAAAATTAATTTTTCAAGATACCGAAAAGATCCTACGAATATTTAACAAAAAATTAAGTAAGTTACTTAAACTTTGATGGATTTCATTATCCTCATACTATAAATCGAGAGACAATGTCTAATGTTACGGTAAGTTCATCTGCTTACCTACCTTCAAAAAAAAAAAAAAATATTTAGACAGAAATTTCGAATTGAAATTCTGCATAAACTTACATTTAAAAAGTGTAAAATAAATATTTTTGCAAAGCCATAGATTCGAACAAGAACCAGGCTGCCATACTGCCATAGATTCCAATAGGAACGCGGCAAAATTTAAAACTGTACCTACTTACATCAGTTTTTATCATTAAAATATTTTTTTTTGCAAAGCCATAGATTCAAATATGAACCAGGCTACCATACTGCCATAGATTCCAATAGGAACGCGGCAAAATGCAAAAATAATCATAATTTTTTATGTAAGTATAAAAATATAAAAAGCATAATTTTCTTTTTTCTTCTTATTCCAGTAGGCGAAACGCCTTTACAATTTAAGGAATGTGCCCAGAGCAAATATCATTCGAATATGAGGATATATTTCTAGCCGAAACTATTCCCTACAACCCATGATCAGGTCTAAATGAGACTGAATCACCAAAAATCATGATGGCGACATACCAAGTGCCAATTGCCACCACTGCCCCAACAGTGATCACTTTCAATACCGTCACCAAAAACAGGTCCAAGCACCAGCAATAACTTCCTTATTGGAACTAGTAGCGGTTACACCAACCAATTGAACTCGGACCCTGAGGCAAAGTTTAAATTTCCGGAACTGGACCCATAAATTTTATTAACCCTGGGCGAAGCCCTGGATGATGAACTAAAGTTGTGTGATTGATTCTACGATAATCTCTCTCAAATGGCTAGAGAAGTCAAGGAAAAAATCCTTCAGCAATATACTATACCTAGCAACTACATATTGGTTCAAGCTTCAAAGCTAAATACTAAAATACTCTCATCTCAACTTGGACTGACTGCACATCACATCGGGGAGTAGGGCCATGGCCATTCTCCTAACTCAAGATATAAAATAGAGGCAATCAAGATTCTAAGCGAGGGCTCCCGTAGTTCATGCAACCTTTATAGCTCGGAGACACAAGCTCGCATTTAAAAGACCGCACCAGGTCTACCAAGACGTTTTTGAATATCTTTCAGTACAGAAAACGAGATAAAGCACTGTTCGGTGCCAAATTTTAGAGAAAATTAAATTAAGCTTCAAAATTGAATAGCAATGCCTTCAAATCAGGAAGACAGTAGTCTTCCCAGAAATACTGTTGCTTACACAACACAGCCGCCTCTACGAGCTCCACGGGCACAGCTTGGCCGCAGTTTCAGGAAAACTCAGGCCCTCCTCGCTTTGCGAAAAACAAGGGGGGGGGCGTGCCAGGGCCAGAGTACGAAGATACCACTCGTCAAGTTCCAAATTACAACGACCCAATACCGACGCAGTCGCACGTTTAGAGAACGACCCATCAGGCCACGTGCTCAACCACCATTCTGGCAGAATTCAGTACAATATTTTTAAAATGTGTTGGTTGTATTGTATATCACAAACAATAAAGGTATCCTTAATTGGATTTGTAACAGAATAATTAAATCTTTTTCTAATTTTCCACTTGAGCAATAATATGTTCCTGTTGTAACATGGTTAGCACAGTAACAACAAGAAATGTCAATCGCAACTAATAATTTGCTAGAAATCGTATCTAAAACCTTTTTGACACCAATTCAAATGGAGGTTCTTTTTCCGGATTATTATAAATAAAAATAGCAATGGCATTAGAATCATAAAGTAAATGAAACAAAGAGCTATATTGAACATATAGCGTATAACTATTATGAGCAGAATAAACAGTCCATTCTTTTAAAAAAAGTAATTGCAAAATCAACAGTTATCTGCAGACATGCTATTAGTTTTACATTATCATACTCCGCTCATGGTCTGTCTGAAGGGCGGTAACCAGTGGATTTGATGTTATTTATTTATTTTCAGCGATGATGAGCTCAGGGGCCTTAATTTTTACTTTATATTTTTATACAGCGCTAGTTTGTGTTAACGATAGCTACTTTGTCGGTGCGTGGTATTAAAATTTCAGTCGAAATAAATGTTTTTCAGCCTTTTCTATTATTTCGAATTTTGAGAAAATTTGCTGCTCATGTAAGTAAAGGTACTTAGTTTACCATTTCTCAATGGTGCCGACTTTACGCTTTTTAATCTCAAGTTTTAAAATTCGTATTCTGCTTTCAATGGAGAAATAGTTTCAATTTATACTGAAAAAGGTCACACACCTGGAGGGAAAATGTAGGTACGATAATAATGATCCGTAATTTTTAATCTAACATAATTTGCAATATTCCATAGTTTTGGATGACAATAAGAAAAAGATTCAGGTTGTCAAACATTGGTCGAGAGTTACGCTATTAGTATTAGCGCTTAAATATCATTTACACATTTGACAAATTAAATTATAATCCCTAAGTACTTGGAACAGATTTTGAAAATATAAAGAACTAGTCGTCGTACCGCCTATTCTATTAGTAGGTATTTTGTGCATGTATGCATGTGCATTATAAATAAATCTTCCTCGTGAATCACTTTCTATTTAAAAAACCCAATATCCGTTGCGTAGTTTTAAAGATTTAAGCATACATAGGGACAGACGCGAGAAGCGACTTCATTTTATTCTACGTATTGATGATTTGAAGCATATGTTGCCTACGTGTAACTCGTTGTATTTTGTGGCCTGTAACGGTGCTATTTATTCATGAATTATATGCAGGCGAATAGGGAGCACTTTTTAATAAAATTCAGGCGAATGGGTAAATTTAATGTTTCGGGCGAATAATTTCAGACGAATGGGGAAGAATCCTAAAACTCTATTTTTAATATAGGTACTTAGTTTATTAATTTAGAAAATAAAATAAAATCGCCAAATAAAGAAATAAAGGCGAAAATGGTGATGTTCATAAGAAACAATTTTCCTAAAATTAAGACACTTTGGACATTATCAAACTTTTCTGGATTCAAGATTTAAACCACCATTATTCACCGTTTAGAAAAGTGTACTCATTTTATTTGTTTAAAATTGTTTGTCGTATTTTGGAATCTTTTGCTTTATTTTTATTGTTTATGTGCAAGCATGATTTTATATATATATTTTTTTTTTCTTTTACATTTATATCGTGTGTCAATGTGGCATTAATAAACGTTTCTTTTCTTTCTTCTTCTTCTTTCTTCACCTTTTTTTCTATAAGTATATAATTTAGATTTTGCGCTAAGTTGACAATGGAACTGTTTGTATGGGAAAATTAATTGTTGTTGAAAATTGCCGTCTTTCTAGCAATTTAAAATAAATCTTACTTATATATATTCCCTGGACTACAAAAAAACCTTTCAAAACCAACATCAGCTAAATCGGCCTGGCTATTCTCGAGTTTTAGCGAGACTAACAAACCTTTTTTTTTTTAAGATAGTAGATTTTTTTCTCATAACCCAATAAACAACAATAACTGAACCTACGTTTACGCGTAAATCTTCATTGCAAATTCTCAAGTACAGTATAAAATTATGTTATAAAGTATTTTCAAAGACGCACTAAATGACTTTAACCTCTTGCACAGGATTTGGAATCATAACATAGTTTGTATGGGTAATAAACAATATAACCAGGGCCCTTAGTCTCATCGCGCAAAACGTAACTATCGAATAAAAGTACAGTAGAAACAGTACGTTAATCGCAAGAAAATACACATTTGGTAGTCTCGTAATAAATTTTGCTATAACTATAGCAGTAGTATCGCAACAGATTGGAATTGACCAAAAAGGGTAGTCTGCTCCATAATAAGATAATGTTATGATAACGTTCGACTGACATTATATATGTCAATACTGATTGATATTAAGTGACAGTTGCGTAGTGAAATTTCGCTATTTAGGTAGGATTCACTATTTAGTTAAAAAAAACAGATTATTCTATAGCTTGCTATTCATATTCTATTGCTATACTATAATGATCGATCAAAGTTACGAGACTCGCAATTTTTGACACAATCGTAATAGAGCAATAGTAGAATAATAATAGAATAGAAGTATAATCGTAAGTTTAAGAGACTAGAGTCCCTGTATCACACGTGCGCCTTTGACGTAAACTGAACGCAAAAATAATTAAAAAACACATTTGTTTTGGACGTAATGATTTGTTTGACGCATGTTTTGTTTTGAGGTTGTAGCTGAAACAATATAATTCAAAATAGCGTTTCAAACGATAAGCGACAGGTTTATTGTACATTCGTTATTAGACGGTCCGCCCGCTTTAGCTTTGACTGCTCCGTAGCTCAGTTGGCAGTGATGTGGACTGAGAAGCGAGTGCACCCGGGTTCGATTCCCGGGCGGGGCGAATATTGATATGATGAATATCGATGTTTGTTTCCGGTGTGGGTGTGATGTTTGTCTCTGTATGTGTTTCGGGCACCCTAGATACAGGTTCTTCCTAGTTAGGGGCTCTGAGTGTGATGTGTTATTATTATTATTATCTCAGTCTATGAATGAAACACTATGACCCAAAAATACCATACCAACAAAAAAAAAACAAACAAGCTAAACTGAAAAACTAAAAGTAAGCTAAAGGTAGACTGGAATTTCACTGTCCGTTGGAGTAAGAATCTCAACCTAAAAAAATAGATCGCGTTTCTTCCCATTGAAAGCGCATAGAGAACATTCCAATGCAGCACGCAGTTTTATGAGTGGCGAGCAAGCATGACTTAGCTGGTGATGGATATAATTAGATGAAAGCTACTTACTTGTCTGCTCGTACTCTTTGCGGCAGTGCACAGTGGCCTCTCGTTCAGTGCCAGTGCACATCACATAGCGCTATTCAAAATCTGTCTAATTATATCAATTAAAGGTTAATAAAGTATCTTAATATAACTATAATTCTCTATAATTTAAACTAAGTATATAAAATATAACCCTCTTCGAAAATAGCAAAGAGAATTTCGCGTTCTCGGGTCAGGTTTGTTAAGGTCTAAACGGGCAACTTGGCGTCGTTGGGTGCTCGAGTCAGGAGCCTTGTACATGTGTCGTAGGAAGATTTGATAATTAGTTTGCAAAAAAACTAGGGATTTCTCCAATCATCCTGACAAAAAGCAGTTTTTTTTGCAAAAATTTTGAAACCTTCCATAACTCTGATTGGCTAAATTATTGCTTTTTGGTAAAAAAAACTAATTATGAAATCTTCCTACCTCACATACATACCGAGTGTCCGAAAAGTCGACGATAAACCGGAAGCAGGAGATAGAGCAAGTCATTACAGCTACCAGAAAAATACAAAATAAAATGTAGACCCTGTGTTGTAAAAACTTTGGCTATTTTAAAAAACCCTAAAAAATCAACACCCTGTAACGATCTTTTCCACCTTGTTGCTACAAATCGTAACATTTTCTCGGTTTCATTTTTGAATTATGGCCCCGAGTAATACGTCTATCAATTTAAGGCTTAGATTTGAAGTCATCTACATTAGTTTAGAAGAAAAATGCTCGTTTCTCTCAACCAAAAATAATAAAAAAAATACGTGCTCAACTTTAATCTACTGTACTGAAAAAAAATTGTACTGAGCTTTCTTGGCAAGTAGTTTTAAAAGTATGCTTATTTCTTACAAATTTCATAGTGTTATAACACTTGCTGAATTATTCCTAAAATAAAGCTAAAAAACAATTCAATTGCTAAAGTTGTAAAAATCTAATTATTTTCTAGTAGGAATCATGAAATTAACATTTTATTTTATTTTATTTAAAACGAGCTGTTCCGGCTTACTTCGTTACGCCATAGAATATAAGATACTACAAAAGACTTGGCTCTATAGACTATGTTCTTTTGACTGCACAGAATGGGCGAATAAAAGTACAAACAACAACAACAAACCACCTGTCAAAATATGTAAACAATGGAAAAAATATTGCACCTTGGGTTACATTATTTGAGTTTAAGTAAGGATCCCTAATTTTTTTGAAAATTTAATATAGCCTATGACACTCGGGAATAGTGTAGCTTACTACCAGTGAAAGAATTTTTCTAATCGGTTCAGTATTTCCGGAGCCTATTCGTTACAAACAAACAAACAAATCTTTCCTTTTTATAATATTGGTATAGACTAGAGGCTGCCCCGCGGTATCGCCCGCGCAGATTTCTCTTCAACACAAAAATCGCAGAAACGCGGGTCCCGTTTCCGTCGATAGAGCGTTGAAGAGGGACGACCACGATGTCTCCTCGAGAAGAGGCTAAACAGCCTAGCGCTGAAGGGATTTGTCGCGGTTTTGTCGTTCGCAAGATTCCTTGCGACCCCCTTATACAGCCAAGAGGACACCGGCAGGGTTTTAGTGGGTGCGAACCCCACATTACCCAGCGGCTCCCACCGTACCGCAACTCACCTTGACCACGTATTTCTTAAATCTGCCTAAAACACGTCGAATAAATAAAAAAATAACTAAACACAATAAAAATCGACATAAACGCAGTCTTCAAATCAAACAAATGTATAATGGAACTAGCCGTAAACTGTGTACTGGCCACTCACAGGTTAATGACACGGTTCCTGTTCCACGGTTCAACAACAAAAAGTCTTCGTGCACAACTTGTATGGTGAAAAAAACTTAAATACTTCTATATCATTAGTTCAATGACCGTACCCGCAAAAAAATACATATTTTTTTGTAGTACCTAGTCCTAGTAGTTCAGGGTCAGGGTACTAACTACCTCCTCCTCGAGGAGAACAACTTAACGAGAAAAGGATCCTTTTCATCGTAACTTTTGCTTGATAAACTTTAAGTATTTTTTTTTTATAACAAAAGTTTTAATTCAGGTTGCTGGTGGGGAGTGGAAGTTAGATATGGTTAGGTACAATTATATTTTATTCTAAATTTAACATCTTCTTAAATATTTTTGTATTTCTAGTATGTTATTTGTTAAGTATTTGACAAAACACATCGTAGTATAAGAATCAATAGAAATATAGAATTTTCACATTAGATTTTTAAGTTGTTTACGTATTCTATGATTAGAACGAAAGTGTTGACTTTTCTTAATAATATTCTGCCTTGAGTGGTATATTTCCAGTGTTGGTATTTATGGCTGCAAGGCGCGGAGTCCATCGGAATTTTCTCGCGAGTTGTTTGCTCCGAAGCGAACATTGCACTTCTGTTTACTGTTTACTGCGTGCGGCATGTGCAGGCCCTGGCCGGCCGTTCCGCCCGCTGGCCGCGCTCTCTTGCCCTCTTTTGATCTTTTCATATTTACATACTACATTCAGTGACGCACATCCGTTTGTGCCATGTGCTAAGAAGTTAGCTCGAGTCTCTCAGAGTATACAACTAAATTCTGGGCTCATCTTGGCATTCATTAACGTTAATTAATGCCAAGACGATGAGTTAATTATGAACTCATCGTTTTCATACTTTATTACATACTATCGCAGGGTACTGTTCTAGTGGTGATGGTTTACCAAGGATCAGAGGGTCGCGGAATTGCGTAATGGGGTTATTCCATTAGTCTCCAAAAATCATTTTTTTTTATTTCCATTTAGTCTCCAAGCTGATTTATTCTTATTCTTATTTAATTATTTTCCATTTCCTATAGTCTCCAAAATATTAACAGGCAAAGATGGTATCGACGGCAAAACAAGCAAGATAATCCTTTACCTTTACCAATACAAGATTATCGCCTACATTTAAAAAATATTGTCAAAAACCTTACAAACTCTCAGCTACCTGATAAGGGGCGGCTAAGACTACAACTAGGTACTAAGTTTTACGGAAACAATAGCCGTGCGGTTATTAAACCAATCACAGAGCGCTGCTCGGTAGTCCTTCGGCGAAAGTACCGTTGTTTAATATTAAAAAAAATGAGTGCATGTGGTACTCTATTTTTTCTAATCCAGTCTGATCTTTAACTTGAGGAGAGATTAAGCTAGTGTCACTGTGTCAGTGCATAAAAGAAGAAAGTTAAAATTCAGGCGCAGGACCTAGCACAATCACGCCGTTTAAATATGCATTCAACTCACGTAAGTTTGGTTATTAATTATGATAAGCTAAGTATTACAGTATAGAAAATGTGCAAGAAGTGTTTAGAAATGTATTAAATGTTTAATAAAAAGGTAGTCACCTATTTTCCCCCATCGATTTAGCATAGTAATAGTGCTTCTGATTGTTGTTTATGTAAAAATTTATTCCCTTACCTAAGCAAATTTTAACAGTGATAAGTATTTTTTTTTGTGAAGTTCACGATAGTTCATATGTCAAATATTTATTAAAACTAATTATACTAAAAAACTACGTTTTATTAAAATTCCTAAACTTTTCTTGTTGTCTCTACATAGTAAAACTTACCTGGAGACTAAAAGGAATAGTTGTATGAAAAAAAAAATTTGTACATACCTTTACCAAAAAAGTGTTTTGGAGACTAATAGGAAACGTTGTATGGGGCGGCAAAATTTTGGACATCAAAGGTTTTGGAGACTATCGGAATAACCCGCGTAATGAAGGCACTGGCTAAAAACATCAATAACAATACATAGTATAAAACAAAGTCGCTTCCCGCGTCTGTTCCTATGTGTGCTTAAATCTTTAAAACTATGCAACGAATTTTGATGCAGTTTTTTTAATAGATAGAGATGAATGATTCAAGAGAAAGTTTTGTTAGCATAATACATGAGAGACATAGTTATAGGTTTGGCGGTACGAAGTTCGCAGGGTCGACTCGTTCCTCGATAATATTTACTTCATTTCCAGTCAGACAAATAAGGAGGCTCATTGATTATTATGTACTAGTTGACCCGGCGAACTACGTACCGCCTAACCTATTTCTATGTTGCTCATGTATTATACTTATAAACCATCCTCTTGGATCACTCTATCGATTACAAAAAACCGCATCAAAATCCGTTGGGATAGTTTTAAATATAATAGGGACAGACGCGGGAAGCGACTTTGTTTTATACTATGTTATAGATAATGAAATGGACCCTATTTTTAACGTGGCGGTGGCGGCAAGGGTATAACACATTGACTACTAATAGCTAATGACGAATATAAATACATGAAATAATGATTTATTAGTACATAAATACCATATTATCGCATATGTGCGTACTTTGCATATCTTAAAAGTTCAATACCTACATAATATTGGTTCAACTTTATACCGATTAGTAGAGCCGACCACGAGTTATTTTTGTTTACCGCAAATGATGAATGAACAGGAAAATGTTAATGCAGTCCAGAGTCCAGTGCTGTTTCTGATATGAAGCTCATTGTGGGTGGGTTATTCCTAAGTTCCTCCAAAACAATTGTTCTCACTTCCCATAAAGATTTCGTTACGTTCAACGTAAATAGTTGAATTATCTGTTTATTTTTATGCGATCATAGGGTTCTCCATTCTGTCATTGTTATTAAATTAAACAATAAATACTTTCTTAGTTTTTAAAATTTAATATAGGATAGGCACCGATTCTTTGTGGGTCATCCTAAGGAAACCAGTTATGTTTGTGACTAAGGCTTGTGTCACTCTGGGAAGAAGACCTGTTTTTTAGATTAGGGGTTTTACCTATGAAATCCTATGAAATCGCCATTTTGTATACAATTTTCAAAATTTTAAATGTTCTCTATTGACACATGCAGCAGTGCCAGTTTATCGATGCCGTTCTTGAACAAACCACCGGGACTCGGGAGACAACAAGCTCTTCAAAAACAATTTATACTGTCCAACGGGTATTTGGTATTTTTTTGTAAAAAAAAATCCCTTTGTTAAAATTTAAGAAAACGTTATACTCGGCAGGTGCAAAGTATCGTGAGTATGGTGAACGAAGAAGACCTTCCGCTATTGTTGCTTACAGATCATCTGCTGTGAAATATTACCGTCAAAACCGTAGTGCATGATATTCATGGAGTAGTTTTAGAATAACCCCGCATTGTATACAGAGGAAGGAATTCCAGGAATGAAACACTAGGCTGATTTATTTTCGGCTGTGATGAGCATTGTGATGGATGACGCGACCTCGCGCCTGCAACTAGTTACTTGGCGCGACGCCTGCGCCTGCGTTTGCCACCGTCGCGCCGATAGTCACGAGGGCGGATACTTCTAGTACATACTCAAAGGTATTTTGTCTGTGTAAATTTACATTCATTTTATAATTGGAACAATTCACGGGATGACGCTGCCGCGCCGTCGGGTGCTTGCTGCCCTGACGCCATCCGTCGTGTAATTTCAATGATGTAATGTTATGATGATCATATAGATCCTTGGAAACTTATCAGTCATTTCATTAAACATAACAGTTGTTTGTAATATTAATTTATGATATATTCTGCTCAATAGTTTTTTCGTTTTATAAAAATAAAAATGTGACTTTATTTTACTTTCCAATCGAGTCGAAAGAAGGATAACCGCCTAAAATTACACTCACCTCAAAATCTATTTTGAAGTATGAACGAGCGTAAGAACAAAATAAATGTAATAATATTTTATTACTTTTGACAAGTGAACTCGGTCAAAATTATTCGTTAGTTTGTAAAAAGGTTTCACAATGAAGCAACTTAAGTAATGTGTCTCTTTCTAAATGTAGTGTTGGTGTCGGATGTGGGACTGATTTGGCTGCCGCGGTGCCTTCACCCACGCCCGCTCTCGTGATTCATGAGTTTGGCCGCGCAACGGTAAACATTAGCACCGTAATTACATACATTACGCTGTTGCAACCGCCTCAATGTGGCGCTTCTTTACTAATTAACCGTCCACGGCTTTGATAATTCAATAAGAGAATAACAAAAGGTAAAATTTAAATACAAGTCTTGTGTGGGTCTTCTGTCTGTGTGTCGTAACAAATCCACGAACCCAACTTTTAACCACTTTTATCATATTGTTCTTTATTTATTTCTTGAATGGAAGCCTAAAAGCATTACCATAATTATAGCACTTGTCAAGGGAATTCGTTAATTTTTTACATTTTTCTCTTGATATACCCGTGTGAAATAAATTGAGAATGAATATGAAGATGGAGATAGATTCCGGTCAGAGAGAACTCCCGTGAAGTCCCGTTTAAGAAAACTTGAAGTTACTGTCGTTTTTTTTTTTCATTGTATTACTTACTGTTCATTCTATTTCAATTCAAACATGTAAAATCAATGTTACGGATTAACTTCGTGAATACTAACATAAATACTAACGTAAATCTCTAAACAACGTCGTCGTAGTCGTCGTATAGTCGCAGGAAGGCGACAAATCACGAAAACAAAGCAGAGTTTTTGCTGTTTTTGTTTGCGTATTTCGGAGTCATGGGTTTAGTGCCGTGTCCGAATTTAGACGGAACATGAGACGGTTGTTTGCAGCCGCGTTCTCCGCCGCCGACACCGCCGACGCCGACGCCGATGCATCCATCGCATTGCTCGCATCCAACAATAGAACAAGCCAACCATTCCTGTATAGTGTTTTTTAAGATCCTCGAAATATGTCATAGGTCTATGAATATAATTTTAATACAGAGGTAATTAAGTGATCTTGAAATTCAAGTATCTTGTAAAAAATCATATATACCTCTGATATATATATTTTCTACTAGGAAACATTATAATATACTTCGTCCCTAAACATCTAATTAAACTTTGCGTGGGCTAAAGCATTGAAAGATTGGGTTTTATTTCTGCCACGTATATTTTATATTTCTGAATGAAAATATCTTGTTTAAACGAAAAATAGATTTCGAAATATTCTACACCCACATGCTATCTACGTAAGATGAAAGCTTGAATTAAGCTTATTAACAAAATAGTTGAGGGAGTTAACCGCTTGCTTACATACTAGCGAAAAGATATGAGAAAATTGCTTAAGAGCATGAAATAGTTTAAAGATCACTATTTTTTAGTTAAATCGCTTTGTGACGAACCAGATTATTATATGAAAACAAACAAACTCCTTGCATGCACGTGCTATCGCAATAAGTACTTTCTCAACCTCTGCTCGCTCATGGCGATAATGAAAATGTGCAATGAGGTTTCGTGCTTATTGTTTCTTTTCGTTGATAAGGGAAGTCGCCCGGGCCCGTGCATTGTGTAGTAAATTGTAATGCAGCACGTGTAAGGTTCGTCACGCGCAAACGTCACTACATGCCTATGACTATGAAACCTCACGAGCGTGCTCTCTACTTTATGTTAGAAACCGTGGGTATCGATTAAAATTGTACCTTTATCTCTTACACGTGTGTTGATCTAAATAACTGAGGATGTAGTTTCACGTAAAGACTATTTTTAAGGTACCGGGTACTCGTCCCGGGCCGGGACCTTATTAATATGACTATTCCGTCTTCGTCCTTGCGTCCGTCTGTATGTCTGTCTGTCAAAAGAACTTATCTCCGAAACGTCTCAATTAAAATTAAATTAAATGTTTGCACGATTTATTTCTTTTTGTCCAAAGAATACAAACAAATTCTTATTAAAAACTTCGAATAACTTAGTTTTTTAACCAATTTTGCAGATTATCTACTGAGAAACCGGCCGGGTAAACAGGCACCAAATAATTAGCAGTCGCAACTCACTTCCTTTAGAATAACAACAAATACTGAAAACTATGCTAAAGCTAGCCAATTTTACACAATTGGCGCTTTTATAAGTAAACATGCCGTTCCCCAGTGTTTACTTACTCGATGATTCAATATCTTAGACCCATCTTAGACCTTAGACCGTAGGTTGTTGTTTTTTATTAGCCCATTCTGGAAAGGCAAAAGAACATAGTCCATACAGCCAAATCTTAAGTAGAACTCAGTAAATTTCTTCCAGAAGCCCTCTGCGAGCCCTCTCTCACTAGGCCGTTTAATATTTATTTATTTATTTATTTATTTCAATGACACACAAAACAGCATTACAACAGTTACAGTTAAAATTAATATAAAACTTGAACATTACAGATGCAACGCCAAAAATTATGTGTGCACAGCATTATAAAAGTAAAGGCAAGCATGGGAAATTTAACAATGTTTGTATTACTAATTATCAAATAAGCATGCAGGCATAAATATTATACTTAATAAATATATTAAAATTATCTAAGATAAATTATTTACCATATTATGGTATCTAAGAGAAATTATTTGTAAACTATGCTCAGCCAAATTTAATAAAATAGTATTTATTAAATTTGTATCAAATTCTCCCCTGGTAATTTCTGCAGTCTGGTACGTTTTGACAAAAAAAAAACTTATTTATTTTTGTAATTTAGGGTTCATATCGTTATGCGGGCATTTAAATATAGTATTAATATTTTTTATGGTAATTACCAGCAGTGCAGTAAACAAAAGTTCTAATCTATCGCAATCCCAATAAAACACACGGTTCACGGTACAGATCTCTATTTATTCATAAACTCCTGATTTTAAAACTCGCATTTAGGCTATCGTGATTTGTATGTATGTATGTATGTTTATATCATGGCAATATATTTGAAACCCGCCGCGGCCTAGGACTTAAAGAGGAATCTGTGACCTAGGTAGGAAAGTAGATCTTAAGACGCTATATGAGTTTTGAAGGATTTTTAAATCAAGTAATTCTCTTTATCAATAAGAGGTAAAGATCTGGAATTTTAATATAACGTTTTTGAGGATATAATTAAGTTTTTTTATAATTGAGAAACACTAGTGAAAACAAAAAACCTCGATACATTATTTCGTCAAAGATAACCATTCCAAAAAACTGGAATAGCTAGTTCTTCGAAATTACTAACTAGTTTTTGCTGAAACTACATAGGAATAATGATTATAAAGTATATCCAATTCTGTTTGAAAAGATATTTAATATTTATTACTTTTTCCAATTAAATGTAGTAACCGATGCGGGCGACTGACATACTGACTGTCATGACATGACTGTCCTTTTCCCTCAGTATGTTTGAGGGAAAAGGACATCCTTTGTTCCTCGGTCGTTTGATTTATTTCTCGTATATCGTCTTAACGTTGCTATCATGCGATGTTCCGAGTCCAGGGGCAATAGACAGGGCTGGATGGAGCAATGCCTGAGGTTGTCGTATATCGGCGGGGCGGCGGCGGCGGGCGGCGCGGCGGCGCGGCGGCGGGGCGGGCCGGGCCGGGCCGGGTTAATGTTCGCAGGGCTCGCGCCCCAGTGAGGCCTGCACGAAAGAGGCCGTGCCGTCTGCGCTCCAGACACCCTTCTGCTTGCGCCCTTTTTGCTTTGCTACGTTTCCGTCTGCCAGATAACAACCACGTTTTCTCAGAGGCCTTTTTGGTCGATTCGACTGATTTTATTTTAGAGCCATTATTTCAATCTTTTCTTTTTTTTTTATTTCGTTATGTTATAACCCGCCCTTTCTTGTGACTAATGTAACAAGGTTCAGGTTTTATCTCTTACAGTCCTGGAAAAAAAGTTGTAAATAGTTTAATAATTTCTTAGTGATGGTTGACGATGCGTGAGGGCTATCAATCGAATAATGTTGTTATTGAAAATATAGATTCACATAGAAAAGCAGATCATGTGAATGAACTCCAACGTTGGAGTTGGGACCCAGCCCAAGCCACCGAGTTTTGATGTTAGCTATGCCACGTCGATGGCGTCTGTGCCTGGTCTGGATGAATCACGCGCGCCTCGCCCGCGCTTTGCTGGCGGACCCGGTCCGGACCACCCACGCGCCCCCTTATGCATTTCATGTGTACAGGATTTTAATGATATTTACTAAGTTAAAGCAACTATTATCGCTTCGATCGAATAATGTGTAAGTTAGTAAGTACAAAATATTGAGGTTACGAAAATTAACACATTTTCTATACTCGTGGTGGGTGAGTAGAAGTAGAATCTTTCTGATTTTGCATTTATTAAAAACCTAGTTTAAATAAAGATTTAAAACTGCATCTTTAAGATGCTGCGTTTTGTGCATTGTGCAGGCAGAGTCAGCTCCTTCTCGGAATTTGACCGCACTCATTCAAGACAACTCATCTTTTGTAACTTTGGATGATGCCGCCATACTTTGGTCATGAATTAAGCATAAAATGTATCATTGAGAAAAGTTCCATAGAATAATAGACAAGAAAAAAACCATAAGCAGAAGACAGTAAAAGTAAAAACACGTGGACGGTCTGCTGTGCTAGCCACGCCACGAGGTTCACCACGCCGCTCGCACCGCGCCAAACCACGCCGCTGAACTCCGTTTGTTTGGTGCGATCATACGATGTTGGCGCCAATTCGATAAATAATTAATATTTTCTTACCCATGGGCGAAATCAAAAATATGCGTCTTTGACTTCCTAGGTAATCTTGCTTAGAATTTTTAAAGCTCTTTTGTGTAGCTTTTCGGATAATGATCTTAGAAATGTTCTTTTATAAAACTAAAGTGGTAAATAAAGGTCTTTTTATATTTAAATTAAAATTTAGGCATAAATTCGTTGAAAAGTCAAAGACCTAAATTTATTTTTAGTGGTAATACAGATAGATGGAACTCAGATTGTGACTTATACATATATTGAAAATAATGTTAAATTGTGATTTATGCAACAGCGTAGCGGCGGTTTCCAACCTCTTTGTATTCAACAAACTATGACCAATCACGTGCTTTTTTGGCGCCAAAATAAAGCTCTCAAACAAGTGAAATAGCCGCTCTACGTTCATTGCGCCCAGAAGATGGGTGTATTGGCCGCGCGCAGCACACGCAGCCCGCGCCACGCGCTTCCTGCTGTCTCAACGCAACGGATGTTTTGTCTTACTCTTGAATGTTTCCTTGTCCCTTCATAGAATAAGGACGCACGGCACCACGGCACGCTTCCAGACATCCACCTCTTGCAAGTTTTTTTTTGCCGCAAAAGGACGCACCACGCCGCTTGAGATCAATGCACTTCTCGAGGAAAGTAGTGGGCGATTTTATAATGGAATTTGGATAAATAAATACCACGTTAATATTATACCAAGGCTTGGTTGACGTAAAAAGAATAATAAATGCAAACTTTTTATGAAGAAGCTCTCTTTAACTGCAAGCACTACATTAAAAATAAAAAAGAGCCTACCTTACCCCAAAAAATACACAAAAAAACAAACTTAGTTTGGTCTGTTTTCTGAACACCTTAAATATAATAAACTAGAGGCTGCCCCGCGGTATTTCCCGCGTAGATTTCTCATAAACACAAAAATGTTTTTTCCCGTTCCCGTGGGAATTTCGGGAAATCCTTTCTTAGTGCTCACCTACACTCCCTAAGGAACCTACATGCAAAATTTCAGCCCGCTACGCCCAGTAGTTTCGGCTCTACGTTGTCTGTCAGTCAGTCAGTCAGTCAGTCAGTCAGTCAGTCTGTCAGTCAGTCAGTAACGGAAGAGTTTTATATATATTGATAAATACAAAGATCCAAGACCTTACTAGCCCACTCCAGAAAAAAAACGATATGTAGATAGGTACTTAAAAATCAAATAAAATGTAAAAAATTGTTTTAATAATTTCCAAATTGTTCTAAATCCTATTTAGGACTTAGGTACTTACTTTACTTATTATTTTTAATTTAGTGTTGTAATCTTATATAAGTTTAAGTTATCATAATCTTAGCTTAACTTGTTTTTAGGCTTTTTTCTGTAAGCCGAAGCAATACTATAGATAGTTGGGAAGAGTCAATAAATCTTCAAGGTAGGTAAGTCTTAGAGCGATCGGACTGTGACTCCATTAAGCCAGCCAGTACAAGCTGTGGTGGGTACAAGTTCAAAGGACTCGTCAAGGCCGTAGTCAAGACATTCGCATCTTATAGGTACCTACATAGACTTTTGCAAGGCTTTAGGCTTTATCGTCCTTTATAGAATGCCCGGGCTGGTCTGATATCGGTTTTAGTCAATGCAATGCTCAGTAGGATTGATTACGTAGTAAAATATTCTTAAATTCTATGAGTTGGTAATTTATCGTTAAGGCTTTATCGTCCTTTATAGAATGCCCGGGCTGGTCTGATATCGGTTTTAGTCAATGCAATGCTCAGTAGGATTGATTACGTAGTAAAATATTCTTAAATTCTATTAGTTGGTAATTTTTATAACACGACAACCTGTAAAACCTATTTTTCTTTTTAACTCGCGCTTTAAATTTTCCAGTTTCATGAAAACCTGTTTAGTCGTTTGAAGATCATCAGCTCTTTTCTAGTTAATGAGGAGATCTAAGTAGCTTTCTTATGTCTGATCGATTCGAAATTTGGTACCTTGTTACTTCAATGATATTGAAAGTATTATGGTAAGGTAACCATGATCTGTAGGCCTATTGTGGTTCTCAATGGTCATGAAAATTAAAGTAAATTTGACATTTTATATCCAGTCTGGATATCAATCTTTCGAATATTGACGTCATAATGAACTTCAATCTCCATCTTCATGGCTGACCGAACTATTTGACTATTTTGATATCATGGTATTGCCGTTGTTTCCGAATGAAAATGGGGATTGTAATGAAGTCGATTCATGGATGTCAACTGTCAAACGATACAGGCGACTCACTTGCTCCCTGTATCATTATTGTTAATGAGTTTGTTTGGGTAAAATTTTGTTAACCTTCAAAAATATTTTTTGAATGTGAAATTGGGTGAAATAATTGAAATAAATGCGATTATAGTCTCATCATTCAATATTTATTTTATTCATTACCATAGCCATATTAATTAATCGTTTTGTAACCGCAATACCAATGATATCCATCAATTTTATTAAACAATTTTCATTCTCGTTATCAGTTCCATTACCATTAAGAACCGCAATAAGCCTACTGCTGATCAGCCGTTTGGAGGTGTTGAGCCATTAAATAGTGGATGAGAGGATCTAACAACCTATTATGTCTTATTAATATTCAAAAAAATATTTTCTGTTAGTCTTATTTGTTCAATATTAATATGCCATTAATGTATGCCGTCCTGTCCCGTTTTACACCCTGTGAATGTTGGAAGCCGCCTGCATCCTGGCTGCATCTGCAGGATTCTGTATCAAAAAGTAAAGTAACCCCCGTGCGTGTCAGTGTCAGTCACATCACAGCTCATATGCATGGTCGTTTATTAAGGTTGCTGGCTGGCACCAAAATATAATATAAAATTTACACACAACATTAAGTTTTTTGTTACAATTTCATAGAGTATCCTACTACATTAACAGACTGGCTGAGGTGTTAACCTGCAGTTGACCGATGCGACGTTTTAACAGTAGCGCCACTTTCTATCTAATACAATCAAAGAACGGAGTGTACCGGTAGTAGGCAAGTAAGTAGACAGGCAGTGGTGTCGGTGGGGTGGGTAGGTAGCCAGGGGGCGACACGCGTCGTCAAACCATCGTCCTACGATCCGAATCT
Organism: Euspilapteryx auroguttella; assembly: GCA_951802225.1. Lineage (NCBI taxonomy): Eukaryota > Metazoa > Arthropoda > Insecta > Lepidoptera > Gracillariidae > Euspilapteryx > Euspilapteryx auroguttella. Next base: position 5,275,208 of record OX637648.1, on the reverse strand, counting down.
GGTGACAACAGTGGTGTGAGGAGCAGGGGGCTTCAGAAGGTACTCTTAAGTACGGATCACCATCCATGTCCCTTCGCCGTCGCCCCGCCCGCCCCACTGCGCCGCCGCCGCCGCCGCCCCGCCTTGCCGCGCGTTATACCAAAGTACGCACGGTCGCGGGCCGTAGCCTCGAACGAAATAATATCGTTCGTTTGTCGTAGCTTAGTTCGGATCGCGCGGTATCAGCGTATAGACGTGCGGTACAGTACAGTGTTAAGCGATCAAATCAAAACACCCATTACATCAGTATTTAATCAATTTTAATCATTTAAATTATTTATTGAATAATAATCGTTTAATTCATATAATTTATCCTTTTCTTGAGTAGGAAGTGCCGTATTTTTTTTTAGTTTTTCCTTTTTAGAACTGTTCGTTAGTAAATCAGTGAATAACTTTTAATTTTTTAATCGCAATGAGCGGATTGTCAATCAAAATAAAACGAGGATCGAGAGGCAGTGACACTCTACTCGAAGCAGCCACCAGGATCCTAGGACTTCTCGGCGTCAGCTCGAGCAAGCGCGGGAAACAGCCCTCTCCTAAATCTAAGGTAAGGTCAATGACTTTGTGCGGCGCGTCGTCTCGTCGGCAGCGACTTGGGCACCCTGCCCCTGCCTGCATGCTGCCTGCCTGTTCAAACAAAACACACGCGTTCAATAACTTGAACCACTGAATATCAAAGTTGTTTGTGTTTAAATTGAATTAATTGACCTTTATTTTATTCAATGTGACTTTTTGAATAAAGTAAACAGACGAAAAGAAACATCAATATGTATATGAAACTCTTCCGTTACTGACTGACTGACTAACTGACTGACAGACAACGCAGAACCGAAACTAATGGGCGTAGCGAGCTGAAAATTGGCTCGTGAGTTACTTGGGGAGTTTAGGTGAGCAGAGCACTAAGAAGGGATTTCCCGAAATTCCCACGGGAACGGGAAAAAACGTTTTTTTTTGTGTTTATGAGAAATCTGCGCGGGAAAAACCGCGGGGCAGCCTCTTAGTATTTTTATATTAGATAAAAGTTTTAAAATTTAAAGCTTCTAAATAACACAACTAAAAGCATTCTTAATTGGGTACATTACGTTATTTTCTACTTAGAATTATACGTTATATTACGTTACGTTATTTATTGTAAAACGCGAACCAGAGCATTAAATAATAATGTCTTTATCGAGCAAAACCGGAATATAGGATAAGAAATGTATCGAAAGGTATGTATTTTAAATCACCCTTAAACAAGAAGAATTTAATTACTTACATAACTAGGTAACTAAACACTAACCGTCTTATTCATAAAGATACAGTACATTTTAAGTAGCGTTACTGGAGGTCTACTTCGCTGGTTTGTTGTATGGTAAATACGTGACATCCAGTCTAAATTGACATATGTCAAATAACTAAAATGCTCTTTAACTTTTTATGAATATCAGGGTAAATTTATTGTTATCTTATTTTATTTATGAACGAGCTTTCCCGGCTTACTTCGTTACGCCATAGAATATATAAGATACTACAAAAGACTTGGCTCTATAGACTATGTTCTTTTGACTGCCCAGAATGGCCGAATAAAAAACAAACAACAAACCACCTGTCAAAATATGTAAACAAGGGAAAAAATTTTGCACCTTGGGTTATATTATTTGAGTTTAGGTAAGGATCCCTCATTTTTTTGAAAATCTTAAATAGCCTATGACACTCAAGGTTAATGTAGCTTCCTACCAGTGAAAGAATTTTTCAAATCGGTTCAGTATTTCCGGAGCCTATTCGTTACAAACAAAAAAACAAATCTTTCCTCTTTATAATATTGGTTATAGATAGATAATGAATGGGCATTCGGGTATTCTGTGACTTGGCTAATAGGTAAGTGTATTTCTTATTCAATTACCTAAAGCACCCTTAAGCTAGATGTATTTTTTTTAATAAACAAGCAATTTTATGAAATAGTAAATTAATTAAATAATATTATCTTTTCGGTTTATCATTATATATGGTAGGTAGGTAGGTGTTGTTGTTGAAATAAATAACTTTTTGAACAACAGATTAAAGAAACTTTGTACTTTCGCTTGTTGATGGCTGTCTGGTGATAGCGCACTTTCATAATGTTCTGTGGAAGGAAGGAATGCTTTGCTGGCGACCGCGCCGCCGCCGCCGCCAGCGCCCCGCGCCTCATCCTCCGCCGCGCCGCCGACACGGCAGTCTACAGCTTGAAGAACGTAGTAGTAAACACATAGTAGGTTACGGGGAGGGCGCGGCGGCGGCGGCGGCGTAGCTTGAGCTTGAGGGGCAAACGAACGGCACCGCACCGCACTTGTTTGTTCACGCGGTCTCCGCGTGATCAGTGACTTGTTGTTTATTACATACCACGAGTGTTTATGAGGCACACAAATAATTATTATTTTTTTTGATAAGTAGGTATAGGTATCATTGATAAGAATTGACCCGATATCTTGCACGCCCAATATTCAGAACAAAACAGATGCGTCTTTTTTGACCGACGAAAAAAAAAGGAAGAGGTACCTACCTACTCAATTCGACACGTTTTTTTTTCTTTTTTTTTTCTTTTAATGTAATGTAGGGTATACCAAGTAATTTTGAGTCGGCGCCACAGATTCCTCGTACAAAGATCACTAAATGAGGTACCTTAAATTTAAAGAATAACCAAAATTCGTGCGCTGCCGCGCATCAATCTTTACGTAATTAAGGAATTTGCTTGTGTGGCGCGCCGACTTAAAATTACTTGGTTTGGTATACATTACTTTAAGAAATTAGTAATTCGATTATTATTTTATGCTTTTCAGTTTTTTTTTCGGCGGTTTTATTTTTTGATAAGTTTTATTTTTTTTACGTATGTATATATAATATGTCGTAGGAAGATAAGATAATAAGTTTTTTTTTTGCAAAAATGATTTCAGATTTTGCGAAAACCTGGGTAATTTGATATTATCTAAAGGTATTTTTAACGAACAGAACAATCAGGAGAGTTGACCAGCATGCAGTCTAATCTAGGTAATCAGATTTATGGAAGGTTTAGAATTTTTCAATTACTGATGGTTGAAATAAAAAGTATAATCCTTAAGTATATTAAATTACCTGAGTTTTTGCAAAATCCCTAGTTTTTCTTGCAAAAAAACTAAGAATTATCAAATCTTCCTACAAAACTAACCCAGAACATAAATTCCCTTATTTTTCAATCTTAATGCAACTTCAATAAAATGTATTTTTTAGTATTGGTTTCCCATAGAAGTTTTTGAGTAGAGATATATTGCATACGGCTCTTGTTTGCGCAGTGTGCTCATGGACATAAACTCGCATACTGTCCGGTCCGCCGGTAGTCAGTCAGTTCAGTACCACACTCTACATCCGTGCTCCGTGCGCTTTGCGCTATCGAGCACAAGGCCGAATATTTTATTTAGAGCCATTTCTAGGTATTTGATTAAAACGCAGTTGGTTGGTGTTGGTACTATACTAATTAGAGAAATAATAAAAAAAATAACATTGCATTGAGTCCTTAGCTCATATTATAATCAATAGCTTTGTATATGTCGTAGGTTGATTTGATAATTAGGGTTTTTACAAAAAAACTAATTATCAAATCTTCCTACGGCATATACAAGCGCAGGCATTAGCGCGTTTTTCGCCGACTTATTTGCGATATTCATATTATGCGGTTTGGCGTTTTCAGTCCTATAAAAACCGCCGCGTTGGAAGGCAGTGCGTGCTCAGCCTTACTTGTTATTTTACAATAACAAATTAGTTACAAAAAACAACAAACAAGTTCAAAATGAAATCACGTGTTTTGTTTGGATGAATGGAAAACTATGTAACATCGAGAGACTACTTACCATTGCCACTGCCACTGACTGGCCGACGAGTGTACATGTTATACCGAAAGAGCGCAAATGTTAATTTTTACTCTCCAATTAAATAAATAAATACGTTTGTAATGAAAAGTAACCTACTTCTACTACACTAGTACTACGTCGAAAAAAACAGATGCGTTTAGAAAATTTGATAAATTATAACATTAGTAAGACCAATACCAATACTTTTTCGCTATGGTAAAACCAGCACAATTTGTATCGTCTGTAAAAAGTGTGTAAAGCATACTAGCTAGAGAGTAATTCATTGATGCAGTGTAGAAGGACTGACTGGACTGGACCTACATTCTACATTCCGTTGTTTGTGTTGTGCTTGTGTGTGACTGAATGAAGAACAGAGTGCAAGCTGTGCTGGCGCGGGTGGGGAGTGGGGAGATTGAGGTCGCGCGCGCAGAGCAGAAGTTGAGCGAGGCCGGTGGGCGCGAGCGGGCCGCGGAATGCGTTGTTTGAGGCGCGGGCGGGGCGGCGGCGGGCGGCGGCGTGGGAATGTGCGCTGAGTATGAGTACCGTTTTGTGACGACAACGACGGTGGTGGTGGTATGCGTTGTGTATACGCCGCCGCCATCCACTGTGGAATGCGAATCTTAGGTTGGAATGTTGCAAGTTTAGTGACTCATACGCCGGTCTTCCCGACTATTGCTTACTAAGTATTATTATATTGACTAGGTATTCCGTATAGAGTAATACAACGGCGTATGTGCACATGGTGTTTCAGTTCGTAATTTGTAAAGGAAAATTATCATGGTTCATCTGTTTCTGAAAAGTCATTTAGGAAGTATATATTGTGTATTTGATCGAAGATAAGTAAGTAGGTACTTACCAAGAAAAAATTAAGTATATCATCTTAGATAAAGACAGTCAAAATCAGTCTCATAATAATCCAAATACAATGAGAATTCTAGGATAACATTACAGTTACTTACCTGTTGTCTACCTAGGCTAAAATGTCCGCCTAGCGTTTCTTTTTTTTTGGCCTTCGCGTCCGAAGTTCGAAATGAATCTAACAAAAAATTAGCACTGACGATGAACCCAGAAACTCGTTCAACGAACTTTAGCGGGGGGGCTTGTTGGGGTATTTGGGTAGAATAGAAAATCACTGGTTAACATTTTGCAAGTCCACTAAATTTCAGCTTATGATGCTCAAAGTTCCTGTACGTAGCTATTTATCAATACTTAACTAGTTCGAAGTACATGAACGATGAATCTGAGAGCTGCCGCCTCGGAGTTTGTTTCGAGAGTAGTTCTCACAAATTTTGTGAAAGTGGTCCGTCTTGTTTGGCGCAGCAATGCTACATACGTTATTTAGATTCGTTACGACATAAAACATCTAATTTATGTATGCAATTATTATTTTTTATTTCAGGCTAACGGAAGAGTCGGAAGACCGAAGAGTGAAGTTCGCGCACCAATCGCCGCATCTGAATTCTGCATCGAGTCTCCTATAAAAATGCAAGCACCTTCAGCTGCTGCAGTCCCGGTGATGCCTCGCAACAACACCATGACCCCAGCAGCCCACGATAGCAAGCCTATGAAAAGGACAGCTAAAGACTACAGATTTGGAAAGGTTATTGGCGATGGTTGCTACAGTACCGTATTTCTCGCTAAGGATATTCACACCGGCAAAGAATGTGCAAGTAAGTAATGTTTAGCGTAGCGTTTAGATAGGTTTATATGCATGAATACATACATGCACAACATAGTAAGTAGGCGGTACGAAGTTCGCCGGGTCGCCAAGCCTAGTTCGCTATAAACCAGAATATGAAAAAATATAGCTTTTATTATTTTATTTAGGTATGACACTCGGGGTTAATGTAGCTTCCTACCAGTGAAAGAATTTTTCAAATCGGTTCAGTAGTTCCGGAGCCTATTCGTTACAAACAAACAAACAAATCTTTCCTCTTTATAATATTGGTATAGATTCATGTTACTATATAGTTATTAATCGGAATGTTGTTTTAGTTAAAGTCTGCGAGAAGCGACATATCATCAGAGAGAAAAAAGGACAATACGTAAAAAGAGAGAAAGACGCATTACAAATGCTATCATCAGTCCCCGGGTTCGTGAGCCTATATTGCACATTTCAAGATTCAGAGAGACTGTATTATGTTCTCTCATATGCAAAGAATGGCGAACTATTGCCGTTCATCAACAAAGTTGGGTCATTTGAATTGGAAGTTGCTAAGTTTTACGCAGCCGAGCTTGTATTAGCATTGGAACAAATGCACGCAAAAGGAATTATACACCGAGATTTAAAACCAGAAAATATATTACTGGATGATAATATGCATTTACAAATAGCTGATTTTGGAACTGTGAAAATTCTCGATCCAGAAGAAATTCGAATCATTCCTGAAAAGAACCTTGACGACGACTCCCCCTCAACCGAAAGGGAACGGTCAAGAAAGATGAGTTTTGTTGGGACACCTCAGTACGTTAGTCCTGAGATCCTGCGTCACAGAGAAGATACACGTGCATCTGACCTTTGGGCCCTTGGCTGTATCATTTACCAGATGATTTCCGGTTTGCCACCATTCAGAGCACCAAATGAATTTTTGATATTTCAAAAAATATTGAAATTGGAATACGAGTTTCCTTCAGGCTTTCCAGCTGACGCCAACGATTTAGTTGAGAAGCTCCTCGTTTTAGACCACAATAAGAGACTTGGCGCAAGAGACTTAGGGGACACTTATGAAAGCTTGAGATCCCATCCGTTCTTTAAAGGAATTGATTGGGACAATATTTGGCAAACCACTCCTCCAACCATTATTCCTTACCTTCCTGGAGGATCGTTTGAAGAATACACAATACCGGATCATCTGGAACCAGGGCTCGGAAATAGTCAGTTGGTGCGTCTTTGGGAATCTGACCTGTCGACATCGAAAGGTTCGTTCCATTTTTATAACTTTTGAATGAATACTATGTTCTATTTATTTTTGTACAAAATTAACTTATTAAACTGTATATTACAGGAATATTAAGCACGACTCCTGAAGAGAGGCGACGCCGTCTTGAGACGCAAGCACGTGAAAACAAGTGGCACCAATTTGTTGACGGAGAACTAATACTAAAACAAGGATTAGTTGACAAAAGAAAGGGATTATTCGCTCGGCGGCGGATGTTGCTGCTGACCACGGGGCCCCGGCTGTTCTACGTCGATCCTTTGAACATGGTACTCAAGGGAGAAATCCCGTGGTCCAATGAGCTTAAGGTGGAAGCTAAAAACTTCAGGATATTTTTAGTTCACACGGTAAGCATTTTGTTCTTTATTAAGGGCCCGTATGATGGTGGCTCGTATAGCGAGTGAGGGCGTTGCACCCCTATCTAGATAATATAACGTTTAATGCGGGTCAATCACTGTACTTATGTTGAATAAATATAACTATATTAATTATGATAAATTCGTTTTGCGAATATATTTTTTCTAACAATCGTTATCCCTATAATTATGTTTATTTCGCGAAAAAAGGGTCACACTCCACTTAACTATACTGAAAAACTATTGAATGATATACTTAGCTAGTAAACTGTGATTATGTCCAGTATTTTATGTAATTTATTAGCTAAGAGACCTATCTAATTGTTTCAGCCTAATCGCACGTATTATTTGGAGGACCCGGAATCATTTGCGTTGGAGTGGGCACGAGTAATCGATGAAGTTCGTATAGGGACGTATGGACGAGATACGACTTAAAATCTATTACGAATCAAGATCCGAGTCGCGACTCCGGGCACGCGCCCGGCCCCGCCCGCTCCCGACACGGCGAGTGCACTGCATTAGACATACTAGCCTTCATTTCGTGCACGACCCTTATATACGCTTATGAGAGTTGACTGGTCGCTCCCGACTTGGGTTACAGTATTCCATCCGCAGTTTTGTTTTGGCTGATGCAGGTAGGTAGCCTAATTGATGTAAGGCCGAGCGCCCACCATCGTATGAGAAAAGCCAGCTAACTAATTATTATGGTGTGGTTGGTAGGAGTACTCCGCAGACACAGAAACGAGTTGAAAAAGATACAAGATGTATAGAGATCCGCTAGAGATCAATAACCTTGTTACTGTTTACACTGAATGACTGATTCCTATTAGAATGTCTCCTGACCATTCTTAAATTATTGTACTAATTTATATGTGTTATTTATTTTAATAAATAGTTACAATGTGTAAATATTTGTCTTAAATTGTTGTTATGATCACTTAGATTTAATATTTATGTGTAATTGTGGGCCATCATACACATTGTTAGGCCTTAGTAAGAACGGATTTGTTATTGCCACCCGCGTGTTCACAAAGCCCATTCCAGTTGGTATCTAGCAAAATTCTAGGTAAATTAATAATTATAATTTATTTAAATAAATGCCAACGGAATGAGACTATTGTACAGTTGTAATAATAGGAAATAATTATTAAACCATTTTCATGCTGTGTTCACCATCTCATACATCTTTAGGATTTACATACAGCTTCATTTGAACGTTCATAAAATGAATGGCACCGATGGTCGAACAGGCAACGTATTAAATGAAAATGGCCATGCAGTGGCTAGCTAAGGGTTAGGTAGTTAATTAAACTTGGCCATCAGTTGGCGTCAGTATATGTTGCATGGTATCCTCGGATCCGCCGATGATGGCTTGATGAGGAGTGTTACTATAACTAATAAGAAAGAGTATACGGAAATAGCACCAAAGGTGGAGATCAAATTTAGCTGTCAATCTCTTCTCCGATTATTTGGTTGATTTAACTTTGCAAGGCAGTTTGGGTTTTGAAGTAGGTAATATATATTGACTATATACTTTATTGTTAAATATAATATTAATGTGTTACTAGAACAATATAAAGACTTTTAAACAAAATCCGAAATTGATTGATTAATATTATGAAAAATGGCAAATGAAAAACCAATTACCTAATCACTTAATATTGCCCAAGTAGGTAGCGGTTTTTTAATTATTGTTACAGTATTAAATTGGAGAATACCGTCACAAACTAAACGTTTGCAATCTATTAAGTTACTTAAATTGCTGTTTATTTTGCAGTAACTTTTATCAAATCGCCCAAACAATTTTGAGTGTAAAACCGTTTTAGTTGCTTTTTTTAAGGAAACGATACGGGTACATCTTATGTTTTTAATCCACAGGTTTCATACTAGTGCTCCACGAAATTGTTGCATTATTATTGCATTTGAAATTGAATAATTGTTAAGTACTTATTTTAATAATTCATAATTTGTCAAAGTTCGTTCTATTGTAAAATTCCTTAAATAACATCAGATAAATTACTTCAAATAAACCAAGTTGATTTTTGCTATTACAAATTTGTTTTACTCATTATTTTATAGAAGCTGACCCGGAAAACTACGTATCGCCTATTTACACAACCTATAATAAGTAATAATTAGTTGTGTCTTGAGATGTGAAATATACACTTTCTTGCTCGCTTGAAGAAGAATATAACTCTATTCTTTCATGCATAACGCATTGAATTAGTTTATGAAAAAAATGTTATAGCTCGTACGTATCGTATAGCATTTAACGGAGCCGTACGCGTTAGAATCGCTACAGAATTGAGAGCGTTATGAGTTTAGTTCATCCCATAACGTAACTTCGTTTTAAAGCTCATAACGTTATGAAAAACTATCTATGCTAACGCCCACTCCTAACTGTAATCAAAAAAAGTTTTATTTTCGAGCGGATGCGGATGGGATTAAAAATAACATTACTACTTACCCACTAATACAAACATAAATTCAATGCTAATATAACTCACATCTAAAAATTAAAAAAACCCCGACCCAGTCAGACCCCTCATAAACTTAACTAGAATTAGAGCTAATCATCTTAATAACTCAAATTTAAAAACCCCCGACCCAGTCAGACCCCTCATCAACTTAACTAGAACTAGAGCTAATCATCTTAAAAATATCATGGTTACGTTAACATATACTTTCAATATCATTAGTAACACTGTACCAAATTTTTAATTGATAGGACAAATGGAAGGTGGTTAGATCCTCTCATCCATTATTCAAGAGCTGATCATCTTCAAACGGCAGATCAGGTCATGGTTACCTTAAAATATACTTTCAATATCATTGAAGTAACACGGTACCAAATTTCAAATCGATTGGACATATGGAAGATAGTTAGATCCCCTCATCCACTACTTAAGAGCTGATCATCTTCAAACGGCAGATCAGGTCATGGTTATCTTGCCATATACTTTTGATATTATTGAACTAACACGGTACCAAATTTTAACTCCATCGGACATAAGGAAGCTAGTTAGATCCCCTCATCACCTAGAAAAGAGCTGATGATCTTCAAACCGCTGATCAGATCTTCATGAGACATGGCTAAGAACACTCGGACTGAAATTATCTATGATACAAAAAAGAACTAAACGAAAATCGTTTCAGCCGTATGGGCCTACGATACCACAGACAGATACACACGTTAAAATTATAAAACCTATCTCTGAAATTTTGTGCGGGGGTTTTAAAGAAAAGGTGTGTGTAGGTTGTGGTCGTGCACACTTGTAAGCAAGAGGGGACACTGGAAATCCGTGAGGGAGCCTTTATCCAGCAGGTAGACTTCCTTCGGAAGAGAGGATAAAGAAAGCGCGCCGTAACGTAACATTATTTAAGTAAACAATACTTAAGGCGGTAACTCTCGGTATGGCGCGAAATTACATTTTTTTCACGTTTTTTAATTAAAAATAAAAAAAGTTTCCCGCTGGCTATCTGGGTATACCGCTGGCTGGCTGTCCCGGCGAACTTTGTATCGCGCCTTACAATTTTATATGGTAAAATAAAATTTTTGTTTTTAGTAACTTTCACTTAATTTTTCCATATTTTCTCACCTTTTGAACCTTCTCTGGACTACTACAAACATTTCAAAACCACAATCATCTAAATTGGCCCGGCCGTTCTCGAGTTTTAGACTAACGAACCACGATTCATTTTTATCTATATACCTCATCAAAATCCGTTGCATAGTTTTTAAAGATATAAGCTTACATAGGGACAGACGCGGGAAGCGACTTTATTTTATGTATTGATGTCGTAGGAAGATTTGATAATTAGGTTTTTTGCAAAAAAAAATATGGATTTGCGAAAACCCGGATAATTTGATAGGATTTTTTTTCCAATAATCCTGACAAAAAGCAGTTTATTTGCAAAAAACCTAGTAAGGTAAAGGCACCAGTCTTGGACGCTATAAGGATTTTTTTTCAGTTTTTCGCAAATATTTTCTAACCTATGATCGCTACAGGTGTAAAAGTTATAACATAAAATGAAGCGATGTTTTTTTAACAATTATGTATTTTTTTATAATTTTATTAAACAAATTATTTAACAAAATGTAAGAAAAAGATAAGCTTTTTTTTCACCAGTCGTGGACATGAAAAATCCAGTGATGGACAGTATCCAGTTATGGAAATCCAATCTTGGACGGTAGTTTTAAGAGAAATTTCATCATCCAAGCGGACAGACGTCCACTGCTGAACATAGGCCTCTCGCTCCTATATGGCTGTTCGGAGTTTCTCTGCGTGATCAAATAAAAGATTCGCAGAAGAACCAAAACAAAAATCCCAGAGAAGCAAAAAAAAACATGGGTTTAGGCAGGCCAAATTTTATTATGTAGCTCAAAGAACAGATAGCCGCTGGTGCCGAAAAAATCTAGTGGCAACTGGCAACAGTGCACTGAAAAAAGGCAAAAGAGTACTGCCCCAAAAGGGTTGACATGACACCCTGACCCAACGGTCACCTGATGGTCAGACGAACTGTAGAAGGTTGAAATGAGGATCGCACAAGACCGGTTATTATGGCGAACTTAGATTATTGTAATAAAAAATGGATGGCAATGATGGAGCGACGAACTGGGAGCACACGCCAGGCCAGGGCCTAGGGGCCAAGTTTCTTAACCAAAAACGATCAACTCGGTAACTGTCCCGCTAGCGACTTCGTTAACCATTGCTTTTTTCTTTGGGCGTGCAACAGAAATTGTCTTTGTTAAAGCGGCAATGCTTAACGAAGCCGCCAGCGAGACAATTGCGAGTCGATCGTTCCCAGTCAAGAAACCCAACCCCCTGGTGGGAGTCCGCTCAAGATAGAGAAGTGTAGAAAAGGGGAAAAAGACCATTGTTTAGCAGACGGAAAGTTTAACATATTTAAATACTGAATTTATGTTAACATATTTAAATACTAATGATAACGTTGGTCGAAAAGGTATAATTGAATCGTATTGGGTTTGGAATAGGCTCATAAATTATTATTAAAGTCCCAGAGACATATCTTTAGTTTAGGCAAGTATAGTATAAGTTTGTGTACCTATAGCATTAGATGGAAGTGATTATAATGGAAGTTGAAGCTAGGAAATATTGAAAATGTGAAGGGCCAACACTTGTCTCAAAATATGATGCTAGCGTTCAGTTGTGTAAGTATCTAAATTCTGGGAACACTATATCAGATGAACCATAAAAGTAGAGTAGAGTAGATGATCGCCACGCAAGATAAAACATTTTTTTTTCTAGAATATGTCGTTTCATAAAATATGTCGCATAGGCTTAGGTAGTCTCTTAGTAGGGGAGACCGAGGGGAGTTGGAACAGAGGTGAGTTGGAACAACACGTTTTAAAAAAAAAACTAAAGCTGTTAGCGTCCTACGGCCCTCGCCTAGCAACTGCTTAACACTACCCGCAGGCTATTCAGTTCAGTTAGCACCTATGGCCACAAGCGCCCCGTTTTGGCTATCAGTGTTTGGTGTCGTAAAAATCGACAAAAGTAAGTTTTGATCTGTGTTTTGCCATACCTATATTTGCAAAATATACTTAAATTTTGGTGTGGTTTTTTTTTTTCAAAAGTTTATTTAATAAGGATTCATTCCATTACCTTCGAAAAGTTGATTTATATTTATTTTTTCTTGGTTTTATATCTATAAACCCTTCCATAACTTGCCCTTCACGTTATTCTGAAGTTTCATAACGCTAGGTCAAATACTTTTCGAGAAATAAAGCTTAAACCAAATGTTTGACCGTGCGTTAGGTTTAACAACCTCTCACGCAAAAACCAATGCAGCGACGACATTGGCTCGAATAATCAGGGACATAGGGCTCGAATTAAAGCTTTCCAGCTCGACCGGTCTTGCGCCTGCTGCTCCAGTTTATCCCAGCTTAGGTCGAGGGAGGCGGCTTCCTGGTCCACTGTGCGGCGCCAGGTTTGGTTCGGGCGTCCTCTTCGACGTCTTCCACTTGGGTTCCATCTGAGAGCAGCTTTGGGGAGGTTTTCTTCCGGTCTCCTCAGGGTATGTCCAGTCCAACGCTACTTCCTCACCCTTATCTCCGAGTCTACAGTCCTCTGGTCGGTCATTCTCCAAAGCAATCGGTTTGTGATGGTTCGTGGCCAGAATATATTTTGAGGATTTGCCTCAGGCATTTGTTAACAAATACCTGTAGCTTGTTGGTGGTGTCCTTTTTAGCGAAACATGTTTCACAACCATATAAGAGGACAGACTTTACATTAGCTTCGAAGATGCGGAGTTTGGTACGACGTGAGATGGTGGAGGAGTTCCAGACTGGCTTGAGCTGTGCGAAAGCCGACCTGGCTTTGTTAATACGGGCCACAATATCAGCCTCGGTTCCGCCTTTCGGATCCACCACACTTACCAAGTAGGTAAACTTGGTCACTCGTTCGACTTTTTCTCCCTTTATGGCAATAGGGGTCGTGTTCTAGGTGTTTAGGCGCATTTCTTTTGTCTTTGCACAGTTGATGTGCAAACCTTCTTTTGCGGCTTCCTCTGCCAATTCGTCGGTCTTGTCTTGGAGATGCTGGCGTGTGGTAGAGAGTAAGCAGAGGTCGTCGGCAAAGTCTATGTCCTCTAGGTATGTGCCTTGTACCCAGGGCAGGCCTCTTTGGTATTTGCACGTTACTCGGTTCATGTCATGACATCGTCCAGGACAAGCAGGAACAGAATTGGAGACAGCAGACAGCCCTGCTTCACTCCCGCTGTGACTGGAATGGGCTCAGTAAGTTTTCCCTGGTGCAGCACTCTGCAAGTTGATCCTTCGTAGAGACACTGGATCATTCATTTCCATAATCTTAGTAGGGATTCCTTTCCTGCGCAACGTATTCCAGATGCTGGACCACTTGACCCTATCGAATGCCTTCTTGAAGTCAAAAAAAAGCTCATCGGTTTGCATGTCATTGCACTGCTCCTGAATAATTGGTAGTACGTTGATCTGATCAGTGCAAGATCGACCTGGTCTAAATCCAGCCTGTTCCTTTCGAAGCCTGCCATCCACTGCTGTCGCAATTCGCTGCAAGAGTATTTTGCACAGGATCTTTGAGCAGTTAGGCAACAAGTTTATACCCCTCCAGTTGTCGCACTGCGAAAGGTCGCCCTTTTTTGGCATTTTTATAAGGACGCCTTTCTTCCAACTCTTAAGGGACTTGTCCGCTTGTCCAAACCTAGCACTAATTCGAGTATCATGCAATAAACATTTCCTGAAAATTTTTACGTTATATTTCAAGAAAACCCGAAGTTATTCAAGAAAAACTGAAAAAAAAGGACCATTGCATACATTGCGTCAACATTCCCAACTTTGTTGCATTGTAAAGCGTACACTATAGCAGAAAAAGTTGTTTTGATATTGCATAGCGAAAGCACTATCATGACTAATTAATTGCATTCTCAAAATTTGTTTTAGCGAAGATTTAAAACACGAGGATTACAGCTTGAAGCACACAAAAATCCCTAGTGTTTTTTTTGCAAAAAAAACTAATTATCAAATCTTCCTACGACATTAACACCTTTACTTATACCGGGTGTTTCTGACAAGGCGGTAATAAATCAAAGGAGAGCTTCTGCTCACCATAACTAACAACATTCCCTAAGCAACATAGGTCGAAATCTCAAAAAAAATAACAGCTGTTCCATACATTGGTTCGATCAGCTGACTGGGTTAATGTACGGGACAGCTGATTTTTGTTTTGAGATTTCGACCCATGTTGCTTTGGGAAAGTTGTTAGGTATGGTGAGTTGAATCTCTCCTTTGATTTATTACCGCCTTGTCAGAAACACCCTGTATAGTTTAACCATAAAAAGCTTATTTTTAAACAAACTCTTTTTTGCCTGTATATTTTTGCCAGGCACTGGCTGGGGTGATGTTCGATATCCTCATTTCCATGATAGGTACAGCAAGCAGTACAACATCGAGGTTTTAAAAATTATGAGGAAGCAAATAAGAACCAATGAACGATGAAACAATTGATAATTCATTAATAGTAAGTAAGTACACAACAATTTTAGGTGACCAGCCATTCTGACGTCAGAATGGCTGGTCACCTAAAATTGTTGTGTTTCTCCCAAACTACTGAGGAACCAAATGTCTTATTATCGGAACTAAAAAAAACAATGAGGAACTAATTTTTAAACCACATGTAAGCGTTCTACATGACTGGTGACTAGCCATTCTGACGGTCACATTTTTTTCCAAATAAAATTGTACGGCGCGACACGACGTTCGCCGGGATAGTTAAGAATACATTGTAGCGCACACTAACGCCACCTAGCGCTACAACTTTAGAACCTACATCGCGCCATCAAAGTTTCTGACGCAAGTAGCATAAATAGAATTTACAAAGTAGATGCATTGGGAGGGATTGGCCAGTCTCTCTTTGCATCCTACATTGGTGACCCCAAGATTGGACAACGCTGCCTTCTACTGTTGTTTGGAGGACTCCAAGCACCTCGCCGACTCACTGGCGAGGCACCGACGAGCACCACGAGGACTGCCGACTACGCACCTCACCACTCAGCTACTGGACCGCTCCTCACCAGACCTCAGTAAGTCAGACTCCAAACCTCATCTTCAAGTCTTCGCCGTCACAACGCTGCAGCCCAACATCATGACGGCGCCTCCGTCACGACGCCGCCTCCTACCGTCACGACGCCGCCTCCGTCACGACGCCGCCTCCTACCGTCACGACGCCGCCTCCTACCGTCACGATGCCGACAACCTTAGCCCCGCCACAACCGACGTCAGAAGACTACTCCAGCTAGTAACCTGCACACGGCACACTGGCACGTCCGCTCCGTCAACCACAGGCACAGGCTACAAGGTACCTCACTTGACAAACAAGACAGCAAGACGGAAAGACAACTAAAAAAAAAAAAAAAAAAAGACATTCAACAAGCCCTGCAACACCTAGCAACATGCAACAGCAGCACATACCGCACAGCATCGCCGTCCGCTTCCATGATATCGCTGTCACTAGGAAGGGAGTACTGTAGCGCACACTAACGCCACCTAGCGCTACAACTTCCATGATATCGCTGTCACTAGGAAGGGAGTACTGTAGCGCACACTAACGCCACCTAGCGCTACAACTTTAGAACCTACATCGCGCCATCAAAGTTTCTGACGCAAGTAGCATAAATAGAATTTACAAAGTAGATGCATTGGGAGGGATTGGCCAGTCTCTCTTTGCATCCTACAACATTTTTGGCCCAACGCTTAAATAAATAAAACATTGTTTTTATAATTATACATCCATTTTAATATTCAGAATTTAATACTGTATTACATAGAAGAAATGCACTTCTTAGAAACATTTAGAAGACTTTCGCTTTAGGGCAGTATCATTTAACAAATTTCTCGCCCGTTACTTTTTATAATTTTTAATAAATACTATTCCACCTGAATTGAGAATTGTTAATCATTGAAGATCTGCATTGCCACATATTTAAAGAAATCTATGTCTATATATTTTTTTACAAGTTTAACTTAAATTTTGATAAAACAAAGGAATTAAATATATAGAACAAATGGTATTCCTGCTACCTACAATACATATGTTAATAAATAAAATTTTGCAAATCAATAACTAATAATAAACTTCTGAAACCAATTTTCTGCCGCTGCCACACATCTCGTCAACAACATTTTACATCACAATAAAAAGGAAATATTAATAGGAATTGACATTATAAAACACTTTCAAATGATGTGTTTCGGTGACCGGCCCGCTCAGAAAGGTGTTCTTGACACATATCCAACATAGTGAAAAAAAACAGGTAGGTATGTACTCAAAGACTGAAACCATACAAGAGGAAACACTACCAATATAAACAGACATCTTAATTCATTCAGTCAAAATTGAACATGTATAAAATATTTATCAATAAGAAATAATCAGTCTTGTTTAGAGAATTTTTTGTCAAATCTTGCAGAAGAATCTACGAGATCCGATACGTTTATCACAATACGTCAGATATGATGTCATCCCTTCTCTTGGACAATAACTAGTTAATTAATCGTCTGCTACGCTACTTAGTGTTATTATCACAGTTGTTTAGTAGAGGTGGGTGCAGTACTTTGTACATTAAACACAGGAGTACCTGCGAACAGAGAACTTGGCGACACTCGGCCGATCTGCTGCGTCCTACTAGCCTGGCCGTTCTACAGCTTCTCAGATCATGTAATAGCGGTGCTTCATTATAAAAAATTCAATAAAAAAATATCGGCAAACATCGCGTATTGCTACAAAGATACATACAGCGACAGGCTAGCGAAAGTATCGTCTTTGAGACGATTACGATCGTATTCACATTCCTAAATTGCAGTTCTTTACTTCTCTTTAAATGTACATATTTTATAAAAGTAAATCTCGCATATTTTCAGAGGTTCCGAAAACGAGAATTACACACGTTGGTCACCTCGCAGTGCGTGCGCCGCCGACCGGCCGGCGCGGCCAGCGCGGCGCCGGCTGCGTGCACTGTCTGCACAACGGCTTCCAGTAATAATAACATTGACGTCTCTTATCTGGTTCAAATTTGTCACCATAAGGAACTGATAACTAAATTGAATTATAAAATAAATTATTAAACCTTACAACTATGTATTATATCCATATATTATAAATGTGAATGACTCAGATTTTTTTAAAGTCAAAAATATTATCTTGTTTAGTTACATGTCCCAGAACATAAGTCAGGAAATGTCTTATTGTGATTACAATTGACCAAAGCAACGTCAGGTAGTAGTATAAAATATCACAGATTATTCAAAATCTTTGGACAGAAACGGGTTATCAAAAACTTTTGTTATCTTATTTCTTTATCTATCCTTATTTTCATTGAACCCGTTGATGCTCAAAGAACTTAGTGCACTGCAATGTCTTGTAACGTTGTCTATTCCAATTACGTTATCAAGTCACATGGTAACATAACAAAACACAAGCTATAAATTTCCTTTGAAAATAATTTAAAACTATTTTACTATATAAATGCATCACTTTTCTAGAAAACGGGCAATATCTGTTTCTACTGTTCATATCAATTAATAAAAACCTGACTAAAACCTTAAAGCTAAATGCAGAGCCACATTGATTTGCTATGCGAGAGCTAGCTGTCCGGTTTTTTCTGTATCCGCGTTACTCTAGGTATTTAAGATTCAATTTTTACTATCTACTAGAAAAATAAGACTGCAATAAGACAAGTGACTTCAATGTCATTGACATCACAATTTATAAGAAAAATATTCATAATTTTTTTTTGGCAATACAGATTACTAGTCATCTCAAAAATCGTTTTGATTCAACGCATATACGATAAAATCTTTCTAATACTAAATCGTACCATTCCACTGGTTATATTATTATAACAAATTATTAGTTACATTTACAAAGTTAAACTGGAGATGGTACTCCACTCACTCCATAATTAGTAATTTCACGCATCTTCTTTATGTTTCGTGCATTTCGTACATCATACAGACGTAAAGAAAAACAAAGGCACCCCGATTACATAGAAGGGTACCCACACCAACTACTTTAACAAAATAATTAATGATTACAACTACAGGTGGAAACATCGAACCTCCTTCCACCATACTATTAACTAACACACAATAATCGTAAGTGAAATTTATGTATTCACTACGTAATTAACAATAGTTTTAGATAAAAAAAAGTGCATTACTTAACCATTTTAATTACAATTATAAATTTATTGGATGATTCAAATAAAAATCAAACTTCGAACCATCCACTGGAAGCAAAACACGAACTCAGATCTTATAAAAGAATAATATTGAACATGGAACTGGAAATTTTAAAGCAAGAGTTGATGCCTTTGATATATTTTTTATTAATGCAAACTTACCTTATACTGTCACCATAGGAGGAAGAGGGAATTATGTAGTTGAGTTTAAAGAGTGGTAATATTTAAAAGAAAGTATTGAAAGTAGTGTAGGGGTCTGTAAGTGTATGTGTGTGTGTATGTGTGAGCTCACTGCTGCACGGGCGCGGCGTAGAGCAGCGGGCCGGGCGGCAGGTGCGGGTAGGCCACGCCGCCGCCCACGGCCGCCTGGTAGCTGCACGGCCCGCCGCCGCCGCCGTAGTACTTGCCGCCTGCAACACACAACGCGCGCTCTGCTCTGCTCACTCAGTCCGGCTCTCCCACTCCCACTTATTACACAGAATGTCTTTGATATTGACAAGGCGGTAGCGTAGAGCGTAGCCCCCCTAGGCAAAGCTTAGGTACCTATATTTTCTTTCTACTAGAAGAATTTAAAACTATGTTATGGAGATGAGTTTTCAAGACGCAATGGTTACGTGACTTTGCGATTCCATCTGTCATCTCTATACAATGTTTTCCATCTATATAGATCAGTGAAATGTCAAAATTTATCTAGGGCGGCCATACCTATAAACTTTCTCAAAGTAACATGGGTCAAAAACTCAAAACTATAATCAGATATCCCGTACAGTTACCCCCCCGCCAGCTGATCGAACCAATGTATGGAACCCTGGTAACCCATGGTATTTCAACCCATGTTACTTGGGAAAAGATGTTCGGCATGGTGAGCTAAATCGCTTCTATTTACTACCTTGTCAAAAACAACAAACAAACAATTTTGTCTAGAATACGAAATATTAGTCCGGGAAAACTAGGGTGGAATGTATGGAAACGGTCACATTTAATCTAATTTTGGGGGTTCTTGTGGTTTTAGGTAGATGTTTTTATGACAAATATAAATATCTGATAATCACCAGTTTATCATTTACATTTTTGCTTATATTCGCCATTAAAAGTTTCAAAAATTATTTTAAGATACTACAGAAAATGCAAAAGTGGAGATTTTTTTTTACAAGAATACTTCATTTTATACCTACTACAATATACAAAAGTTATTTCATGACAAAAACGTTTAAATAATTCAAATACATTTAAGTAAATTTTCCCCAAAAAAGCGATTTTTTAAGTCGGTGATTTCGCATGTCAAAGTTAAAAAAATTCTACTGTGTATAATTCTTATTTTTTTAATAAAGTTACTTATTCACTATAATAATGTGGCCATCAGGTATGTGTATGCTGGGGTGCTGGCCAGAGAACCTCCATTCTCCTCTCTCCTTCCTTCGTTTCCCGTTTGGTGTGATCGTCCGGTGGCTAATAATCTGGCGGGAGTGGTGCTCCACATGCTCTCTGCTCTATCAGAGAGCATAGTGTGAGGCTTGAGACTACCACCACGGCGTACTCCTCGGCGCCGTGGGGGGACTAACAAGCCCTGCTGAACGAGGAGGAAGAAGAGTGGAGGAAGAAGAGAGGAAGAGAGA
Source organism: Euspilapteryx auroguttella (assembly GCA_951802225.1). Lineage (NCBI taxonomy): Eukaryota > Metazoa > Arthropoda > Insecta > Lepidoptera > Gracillariidae > Euspilapteryx > Euspilapteryx auroguttella. Next base: position 5,254,683 of record OX637648.1, on the reverse strand, counting down.
TGTGGAGGAAATGGCGACGCGATGGGTGCGGGAGTTGGGAGCTCCCCAATGGCGCGCCCACGTTGAGATTGATGGCGCGGCTGATTAGAAACCCTGCGTTATTAGATGCCGGGATTCCCCTTCCCCGAGGTCGGCTCGTTGCTCGCCGATCGTTGGGAGCAGATGCCCCCGGCTGATCCGAACGCGCAGGGGAGTAGATGCCGGGCTATCATTTCTCCACGCTTTGCGGTCGGCTTGATGTCGCCGTCGCTGCCGCAATGGGCGTGCCGATGGGGCGCTCACAATGCCCCGTAGGAGAGGGTGGCAGTGTCCTATCCAAGGCACTGGCACACACGACCGCTGGGTGCTGCGGCCAAGGTGGAACGGCTGGTAGCACCAGGCGGTCGAGAAGAAAGGAGCGGGGACTTGAGACTTCCACCATGGCACTAATTTTCTGGGTGCCATGGGGGGAGTGACAAGCCCTGCTCCGGCTCGACTGCCGACTGGGGCGGTCGAAGAGGAGAGCGGGCAGAGATTCATCAACATAAATTCAGCACCGACCAACCAGAACGATGTATTTTTTTTTATTATTATTCATATTGTAATATAACAATTCTAGTTTAAACAGTCTGAGATACAGGCTATTTAATTAGCCTAGTTCAGACTTGATTTTATGTTAAGCTCTGTAAATTAATATAAGGCTTACTTTAAGTTTTATTGTAAATTTATGAATTTTTCCAATAAATTTATTTATTTATTATTTATTTATTTATTTATTTTAAATTGAGTCTATACGCATAAAAATTGTCTATGTTATTTCCGGAAGGTTTTGCACGACATGGTTTTTACTGTCCAAGTTTTTAGTTATAACACGAAAAACCCTGTCGTACAAAACTTGGCTGTGTTAACTTGGATGGTAATGATGCATATCCGAGTAACCAAAAAATCTTATAACTCGAAAAGTACTCTAGTAGTATTTTTTTCCATTAAGTACTAAATAGTAGACATACTGTTGTATACTCCATAGAATTCTCATCTTCATATGACGCGTATTTACGAGATTCCTGGAAAGAAATTTTTAGTTTCTCCTAGATTCAGGGAAACAAAAGTTTGTTTATTGCGAAGTAGTTTTTGCGTAGATCTATTTCTAATTCATAAATTTTATATTTGCTGCTATTTTGGCTCAATCTGAAGGTGGCCGCGTTGCAAAGCATCCTTCCCAACGCGGCCACCAAAAACCTCTTATAACTCGAAAAGTACTCTAGTAGTATTTTTCCTTTAAGTACTAAATAGTAGTAATTCTGTAGCATTAGTTGCCTTAAAATCAAACTAATCGGAGCTGGTGGCCGCGCCCTATAGTATGTGGCTGTTGTTGTTTGTTTTTTTATTCGGCCATTCTGGGCAGTCAAAAGAACATAGTCAATAGAGCCAAGTCTTTTGTAGTATGTTATATTCTATGGCGTAACGAAGTAAGCCGGGACATCTCGTTCTTAATATAAGTGGGAACATACTTATCAAGTAACCTTTTTGAAAAAAAAAAGAGAAAAAAACACCACAAATAAACAAACACTAGACATGAAATCATTGAATCCCAACTTACCGAGCATGTCTTGATGATGATGCATAGGGGGATAGTGTGGGGGGGTCGCGAAGTGCGGCGGCGGAGAGCCGAAGGAGGAGGCGGGCGACTTGCCGCCCGCGCCCGCGCCCCCCGCGCCGCCCGCGCCGCCGCGGTACGGCGGGCCGCCGCTTCGGCCATCTGTTCATTACCACGACCACGGCTCAGTGATACTCTCTCTTATTTAAAGTCTAGCCTTTCTCACGTCACTTAGAGTTACGTTGCGGTGCGGCAGCTGTATTTTCTTTGTGCCTTACAAAAACCTGTCACTTATTTTGAGGAATTTCGGTTTTGCAAATCTTTATAATTTTTTACCAAATTATCAAGTACATCCTGTATAAATTAAGTACATTATATTTTGAATGAATAATCAAAATATATTATACAATACATTTTGATTATTCATAGCGCGCACAATTTTTTTTAATAGTTTGAATTTTTTTTTTAAATTAAGTAAACGAAATTATTTGTATTATTTTTAGGGAACTTACTTGAATTCTAAGGACACCATAATAAACTATAATTTTTATACCGCATACAACTATCAATTTGCATCATCGACTACGAGAACGAGGTCAACTGTCGCGTTAATACTGGTGCAGGGCGCACGGCGCAGCAGCACTTATCAACCAAGACATGCTGACAAATTAAAACTCAACTATTTCAAAGGGACATAAGTAATTCAGTAAGTAAAGCAATTGTTACTGTTGAAGGGGCGCTGGCTGTAGCCGCCCTGCTGGGCGTTGTAGGAGGGCTGGTAGTTGTTGTAGCCGCCCTGGTAGCTGCCCGGCTCGAACACGCTGGGGCTCGGGAACGGGACTTGCTGCTTCTGGTAGTTGTTCTGTCGGTACTGCTGCTGCTGCTGCTGCTGCTGGCCCTGTTGTAGACAATACTCATCATTACTTTGGGTTGCCTGGCTAGCTTGCAAACCCTCTCACTCACACTCTATCCTTTTTCCGCGCTCAATAAATGTGTATGAATAAATTAACTCTTCCACCTCCACCGCGATTTCAAAAAACACAACGCGCCACGCCACCATACAAAGATTTCGTTCGCCGCGCAAGGCCGACAGTGCGGCGTCCCCTGGCGCTGCGCGAGCTGTAAAAATCATCTAAAAAGCTACCGATTTTGGCAGAAAAAATGGACGTGTTTACGCAGAATTTTTTTTTATTCAACAACCAAATGCTATACTTTAGTTTATTTATTGGCTGACTAAAGTAACAGTTTTTAAATGTAGCTGCCAATTTATTTCTTATTTTAAGAACTAAAAAAGGTTTGGTGTATTTTATCAGAAAAGAGGTTTCGAATATTATATTTAATTGTTTTGCAACTTAATGATCTCACAATTTGTTAAAGGTCTAGTCAGGTAGTCAGGACCCATATCATGATTAGGATAAGTCCTTATTATTTCACAAAATTTTGTCTCTGAGGACATAAAAATAAAATAGATATTGCCGTTTCGAACACGCTACCAAGTTCTGGAATAAAAATGATTATTATGTTATTAAATTATTATTATAATCTTACGATTAGGCTTTCCATTGCCGTACAGCGCGGTAACGCGGCTAGTGTGGTGGGAGCCTTCGAGGTAGGTGCTCTGGGTGGTGGTCTTTTTTAGGGTAATTTAATTAATTTTATTTGGACGAAGCTTGTGCTGATTTTTATTATGTTTGTCTTATATAATTTTGTATATTTAGTTAAGTTAAGTTTTTACTTTTATCTGACATTCTATGTATTGACATTTAGTTCACTGTCATAAAATAAGAAATATTCCTCAAAAAAAATCTTACGATTATGTCGATATTTGTCAACGCTGAATGGTTAAAACCAGAAATTTTTCGAAGCATAATTAAGGCAGAGTCCGACTCTGTAGGCGAGAGAACGACTAACTATCAGCGATTTTCTCGCTCAAGACAGGAACAATACATAAACATTCTGTGTAAAGGAAAGTAATGCATGTATTAATAGTTGCTCTCTGACTGTTCACACTGCCGCCGGCTACGACTAGCTTTTAAAAAAAAGAGCTCGTTCAGCGATGCTCGCTCGCACTGACCGCAGCGACAACGGGCGAGTGGCGCGAGAAATCGCTCGTTGCCCGGCGTAAAAACTTTCCAAACTAAACAGTCGCCTTCCACTGATCGTCAACTCGTTTATAGTTTCTAGTTCTACTCGTTTCTCGTTAATCATCGTCGTCGCATCACTGCCTTAAGAAATAATGAAGATTGGATGGTGGGTAAACGATACAAGGATAATGGCGCGGACATCGAGATCTAGACTTATGGACGGTTTGGAGAAGTTAGGCTATTGCCTTTCACAATGAAAATAAGAATGAGATTTTTTTTGACATGTGATAAGTATACATTGCGGGTTTACATTACAGCTGAATCTCTTGTAGGTAGACAAAATGATTCACATATAGGTGAATCATTTTGCAATTTATACATATCTTATGTCAAAATGATTCACATTCTAATTTTCATTTTGAACGGCAATAGATCCTCTGGCTTTTAGGTCAAAGCAAAGTGCAATTTGTCGAAATTTGTGGAAGTAAGAAACAGGTTCGAAGCATTAATGTTTTTTTAGTAAAAACAATAATAACAGTTAACAAAGTGAAGAAAAAATCTAGTATCTAGTATCAAGTCCAACACGCTCAGTGAAAATGTTTACATTTGACCTGATATGTGGATGCTCATGACTCCACTCTGGCGTTTCGAGGTCAACATATTTATAATTCTGCAGCATTTTCATTAAAAATATTATTTTGCTGTTCGCTATTTAATGATTCTTCTATAAAATTTCATCTTCATTCAATGATTCATCAAATCAGATGAATCATTCCAGATTCAGGTTCCGATAAATGACGAGTTGCAACCACTAAGCCCGTTAATTCATTTTCAGTAAACTCATCGTCCATATCTGTTTATAGCAAAATACAATTTACATACCAAGTTTAAGAAGTATGTAAAAGGATTTTATAGGATTCTCTGAATTAAGATCTAGTGATTCAATTAGCAAATGTGGATTGAACACATAGTCTAGATTTGATATGGCAAACAGTTGTAAACAGGAAACGTTATTCTGATAAATAAAAAAAATTGAATTCTGTAGTTTACACACTTAAAATGATGTCCATTTAAGTACTAGGTACTAGTTTCTTATGTACTAGAAAGTACTTACAGTTTATTTCGATAACATCTCTGTTGATTACATGTTTTGCAAAGGGATTCAAAGAACTTAATTTGTCTGTTTTTATAGCCAGATCAATCATCAAATGAGGGTTCAGAGTACCAGTTTCATTTCCCATATCAATCGTAGTGCCATTGTTCATTGTCAGATCAGTCTTAGGAGGGTTCGTAGTTCGTAGTGCTAGTATCCTTATCTAGGTCATTTGATTCAAATCGGAGTATCGGGATTTACAAACAGGTCACAAATTTCACAGAAATACAAACAAGAGATGAGATACGCCGCAGTACCTAACGATTAGACCAAGGCTAACCTGCAGTTGCATTTACTACCTAAAACTAACCTAAACCAACATTTTTTTTTATAAGTAGGTATGCTCTCGGAGGCAATATTTACGTGTACACTTTTTCTAAGAAGGATTAATCTGCTAAAACCAAAAAAAATGTCGACACATTTCTTTATTTTTGAAAACAATAGGCAATGAACCGACGCTGTGCATTTTTATGATCGAAAGACAAAAGAATAGCGAGCGGCGACCACTCAAAAATATCCTAATATTATGTGAAAAACAATGAAACGCACAGCTGCAAAGATTATGTATTGTGTGATTTTCGGAATATTTTTGAAATGTTTCTTTATAATTAACCGACACATTAAATAAAATAAAACAAAAAATGTTTCGTTTGAACTTAAAAGCACCGATAAATTACCGCCTTATCTTTATTTCATTGAATACAAAATTGGTGATATGACGCTTGTTCAAATCTACGGTCACCTTTATAATTACAAAAAGTCGAAACCGTTTACCACTTCAATCCTAAAAGCGGCGTTAACTGCTTGCTTACAAGTCACATTTTCCCTTGCACTTGGACAAAGTAGCACGCTCGAACCGAAAAATACACTTCCTCGAGCGCCATCGGGCGCAACGTATGTGCCCTGTTCCAAAATATACTAAATCACGACATAAAAATTTCAAAAAATTACAACGTATAGTTCTATTAAAATTATTAAATTCTGCATTTAAATAATTTTTTTTGAGTAAATAGAATTAACTTTATCTCAAGTTGAACTTCAATGGCTATTTTTATATAATAAATGTATGAAAAAAGTATAAGACATGAATAAGATCCTTTTAATGAAATCCTTGAGTGTCTTTTTTCAGTACAAATAATATTGTAATATCCTATTTAGTATGGTTTTTATTGAAAATAGTGCGAGCGCCAGCCGGCGTCCTCGGCGCCTGGGGATATGTTTTTAACGGACGCATACGTTGCGCCCGTGGCGCTGAATGGGTTAATAATAACAATGGGTTGCGTTGAAGAAATTGTGTTAGGTACACACACCACACACTAATGTAGCAAGTACCTGCGGCTGGTTGAACCGCGGCGGCTGGTGGTGCGCGGCGCGCTGGTAGCCGTCGTCGCCCGCGCCCCCCGCGCCGCCCGCGCCCGCCGCCATCTTGTTGTTCCACTGGTTGCTGCTGTTGTTGTGCGGCGAGCTGGAGCCGCTATTGCTGTTGTTGTTCTCCTTGCGTTGTTGCCAACGGTTGCGACCTGTCATGTTTAGAAATTTACCTTTTATTTAGGCTATATAAGTTTTAATACATGTTGCTTAAGTTTAAATACTCGGGCCAGGACTAGTAATACAGTAAATATATGTATAAATGAACATCATATATTGTTTGATTGAATGTATACTGTATAGTAGAGTAAGCGTACCAGAGTTGGCGTGGCTGGCGCGGGCCATGTCGCCGAGGCGCGCGGGCGGGCTCTGGCCGGTCTCGCGCAGCACGCCCACGAGCGCGCGGGCCTGGCGCGCGTCGCCGCTCGTGAAGAACGTGTACGTACCAGAGTTGGCGTGGCTGGCGCGGGCCATGTCGCCGAGGCGCGCGGGCGGGCTCTGGCCGGTCTCGCGCAGCACGCCCACGAGCGCGCGGGCCTGGCGCGCGTCGCCGCTCGTGAAGAACGTGTACGTACCAGAGTTGGCGTGGCTGGCGCGGGCCATGTCGCCGAGGCGCGCGGGCGGGCTCTGGCCGGTCTCGCGCAGCACGCCCACGAGCGCGCGGGCCTGGCGCGCGTCGCCGCTCGTGAAGAACGTGTACGCCGTGCCCGACTGCTGGCAGCGCCCTGTGCGTCCTGAAAATTTATAACTATTATATTAATCTAATTATGTATTTGGTACTAGCTATACCGGCGATCTTCGTATCGCCTTAATGAAATAATAATTGAATCGATCACAAAATACCAGTTATTTATTTTCCCTATACACCTAATGCTGTCTAGTGATAAAATGCAAGACCAAATTAGGCACGTTATTTTATTATTTATTTGTTTTCTCTGTTTAATAATTTTTACATTTCATAAAAACTACCTACATCTACAAAGTATAAGAAATATTAAAAAATGAATAATGAAATCAGTTTAGCCCTTCTACCGTTATGAGTTGTTAAAGTAAATAGGGCTACATTTTTATATGTATTGGGTATTGTATTCTAGTTAATGTTTGATTGAGCCTTACCAATGCGATGAATATAATCCTCTGAAGAGTTGGGATAGTCGTAGTTGACGACAAACTTGACGTCCTCGACGTCCAGCCCGCGCGCGGCCACGTCGGTGGCTACGAGGATGGGCGTGGCGCCGCTGCGGAACTCCGCGAGCACGGCGTCGCGCTCCGGCTGCGACTTGTCGCCGTGGATGGCCAGCGCCTTGTGCCCGCTGCGCCGCACCGCGCGGGCGATGTCGTCAACCTGCCCGCATTCAAATTAAACATCACACTAACATACACTAATTACTCCTACATATCGAGATTAATGTACTCCGTTTAAAACATCTACATTACCTTTTTCTTGGTCTCCACAAACACGATCACTTTGTTCTCCCGCTCCGATGCGATCTCTTTCAGTAGGTTAGACAATTTGTTCTCCTTCTCATGCTCCTCGCAAATCTCTATGATCTGTTTGATGTTATTATTAGCTGACAGATTCAATGAGCCAATGTTTACTTTGATGTAGTCGGTCAGGAAATCTTCAGCCAAAGCTTGAATTTCTTTAGGCCATGTAGCAGACCACATGAGCACTTGACGATCAGGACGAATCTGCTCAATGATCTTTCTAATTTGAGGTTCGAATCCCATATCTAACATGCGATCAGCTTCATCCAGTACTAAGTAAGTGCATCTGCGTAGGTTGGTGGTTCCCCTCTCCAAAAAGTCAATCAGGCGACCCGGGGTGGCAATGACAATCTCTACTCCCCTCTCCAAGTCCCGCGCCTGAGGGCCCTTGGGCGAGCCTCCGAACAAGCAAGTGTTCCTGATGCCATGCGCACTGTAGGCCTGGGCAACAGACTGAATTTGCTGAGCCAATTCCCTAGTTGGAGCTAAGATGAGAGCAATGGGACCATCTCCTCTCTCTAGCCGACGTTGATTAGAGATGTGCTTGGTAGCAGGTAACATGTATGCCAAAGTTTTCCCGGAGCCAGTTGAAGCAATGCCAACCATATCACGGCCAGAGAGAGCGATGGGCCAGCCTTGAGCCTGAATGCCAGTAGGTTCAACCCATCCCTGATCCTTGATGGTATTCATTATGTGTTCAGGGAAGTTTCCTTCATCAAAGGTTTGACTGGGTCTGGGAATATTATTACCACTCACAGTGATTTCTTTTGCACCTAGAAACTGCTGCACATCTTCTTCCGTGCGCGACTCAACATTAGGGTGGGGCTTGTAGAAATCCTTTTGAATTGGCTCAAGGTTGGACATGTCCCACACAGGTTTCACTAAGCCATCTCCAGGGTTCTTGGCTTTCATACTTTGCATTTTTCGCCCATTGAAATCAGTTTTTTGGGGATCTGAGTTGAACATCTTCTTGGGCCCAAAGCTTTGTTGATGATTCTGTCCAGGGTGATTGTTAAAGTTCTTAGGTCCATTGTAGTTGTTTCTTTGGAAGCCATTCCTATTATCAAATGTTTTTGGTCCACCAAAATCGTTTTTTGGGTTGAAGTACTGCATGCTTCCACTTCCGCCAGCTTTATCAGCATCATAGTCTCGTTTTGGGCCCTGGTTGTTGTAGTTGTTTCTAGGCCTGTACTCTTTAGGACCCCCAAAGTCATTATGTTGTGCCTCATGACCAGGAAAGTCATTTTTTACACCATTGAAGTCATTTCTTGGTCTGAAGTTGTTGTTTCTGTTGTTACCCATGTAATTGTTGCGGGGTCCAAAGTTTTTGGGACCACCAAACTCAGGCATCACATTATAAAATGGGACTTGTTCATTCCGGTCTGTGCGAGGTCTGAACCTGTAGATGGAAAGGGACATTGTAGCAACAAACAAAAGTGCTAGCAAAAGGAAGGTTTATAATATAGGTAAGTACTTAACTATCTATTAATAAATTAATTAATTTATTTATTTAACAGAAATGTAATGTATGTAATGGACTTAAGAGCAGTAAAGCATTACAGTTAAAGTAGCATAGCAGAACTGAAGTAGCGTCACCAGAGAAAAAAAAGAAAACTAAACTAAGGCAAATATCAAAAATGTGAAACAGTATTCCACTAGATAATGCAGCATAGTATTTTTAGAGCACTGTCACAGAATACCTAAAAGTACCAGGTACAAAAGGCTCACTCAACGGAGTAGTTTAAATAAAATTAAATCTAGCTGCGTACACATAAAGCACAATCTAGCTCGCTCCTGTTACATATAACCTTGAGTTAATATCTCTCTCTCACTCTTATCTCCAAAGCCGCAATACATATTCATGCGACAATGACCCATGTTACTTTTGCGAGAGCGACTGTTTTTTATAGGTTAATGTCTAGAGAGGGTTGGGCCGAAATTCGTTTTACATTCGGTTTAACCGAATTTCGGCAGCTTGAGCTGAACTTCGTCATTCGGCCGAAATTCGGTTTAAATGCCGAACATTCGCTACTATTAAAACAGTCTTTTTCGCACTATACATGATGGTAAATAAAGCAATTGTGTCTATGGTGTATACTAAAGATACATGGCGCGGACATGTCTGTTGCGTATAGTCAAGGTAATCAAAAATAACCTTCATCAAAAAAAAAACATATGTAGCATCAAGTGCAGTAAGCATCCAGGCGAATGCTTTGCACAGGTTATTTTTGTTTGACTTTGACTATCAGCAACAGACAGACATATCTCCGTGCAACGTCTATTTTAATAAACCAACACTAAAAGTTAAGACGCTATATGAGTTTTTAAGGCTTTTTAAATCAAGTAATTCTCTTACCCTCTTATTCATAAAAAGTTAAAGAGCATTTTAGTTATTTGACGTATGTCAATTTAGACTGGATGTCACGTATTTACCATACAACAAACCAGAGAAGTAGACCTTCAATAAGGCGACTTAAAATGTACTGTATCTTTATGAAAGACGGTTAATCTATAAGAGGTAAAGATCTGGAATTATCATCAATCATAACAACGTTTTTGAGGATATAACAAAGTTTTTTATAATTGAAAAACACTTGTGGAATCAAAAAACCTTGATACATTATTTCATCAAAGATAACCATCCAAAAAAACGGGAATAGCTAGTTCTTCGAAATAACTTTTTTGTTGAAACTACATAGGAATAATGATAATAAAGTAAATCCAATTCTGGTAATTTAAATTTGATTTAAAAGATATTTATTACTTTTTCGAATAAAATGTAGTAACTGATGTGGGCGACTGACATATGACTGTCCTTTTCCCTCAGTATGTTTGAGGGAAAAAGACAACCTTTGATCCTCGGTCGTTTGATTTATTTCGCGTATATCGTCTTAAATAAAATTAACTTCGCGGTTCAGTTTGGAACATTAAGTAATAATAATTTTGTCTCACTCTCGGGAAAGCGCGACGAAATTTTACCTTAGTTCGGCCGAAGTTCGTATTCGGTTCAAACCACATTCGGCCCATCACTATAGAGACCTAAGAAAGCTACAAAGTGTTGCTAAAAACACCCAGTTTTGGCAACAATCAGTAGCTTTATTTGGTATTTAACCTAAAAGCTATACAACAGTGCCCAAAAATACTAGGCAGCATTTTTTTTCTCTGGTGACGCTACTTCAGTTCTGAATGCCTCTTAAGAGTTTTTGAATTAAACTATTGTTTTGGTTTTAAGTCAACCACAAGATAACTCAAATTTAAAAATTTTAAAACCCCCGACCCAGTCAGACCCATCATCAACTTAAGTAGAACTAGAGCTAATCATCTTAAAAATATCATGGTTACCTTAACATATACTTTCAATATCATTGAAGTAACACTGTACCAAATTTTTAATTGATAGGACAAATGGAAGGTGGTTATAGATCCTCTCATCCATTATTCAAGAGCTGATCATCTTCAAACGGCAGATCAGGTCATGGTTACCTTTAAATATACTTTCAATATCATAGATGTAACATGGTACCAAATTTCAACTCGATCGGACATAGGAAGCTAGTTAGATCCTCTCATACATTATTCAAGAGCTGATCATCTTCAAACGGCAGATCAGGTCATGGATACCAAATACTTTCTATAACACAGATGTAACATGGTATCAAATTTAAAATCGATCGGACATAAGGAAGCTAGTTAGATGCTCTCATCCATTATTCAAGAGCTGATCATCTTCAAACGGCAGATCAGGTCATGGTTACCTTACAAAATACTTTCTATATCATAGATGTAACATGGTACCAAATTTCAAATTGATCGGACATAAGGAAGCTAGTTAGATCCTCTCATCCGTTATTCAAGAGCTGATCATCTTCAAACCGCTGATCAGATCTTCATCAGACATGGCTAAGAACACTCGGCCTGAAATTATCTATGATACAAAAAAAAAATAAACGAAAATCGGTTCAGCCGTTTGGGCTCTACAATGCCACAGACAGATACACAGACAGACAGACAGATACACACGTTAAAATTATAAAACCCCTCTCTGAATTTTTCGTTCGGGGGTTAAAAATATTTTTTTAGGGAATACTGATTTTGCTTGCCTTTGGTGGTGCCATTATGTATTTTCTAAGTCTAGTTGCATTTACCAGACAGTGGCAATCACAAGACTGCACCTTATTAGGTATTTCAACTTATCTAACTATTATTGCATTTAAATTAAGCACACATGCAATGAAATGTTACAATCTCAGTACAATTATCTTCTAAATCCGAAATCCTACTTACGCCTATGGCACTACTAGTAAAACATTGTATTACTGCCTAATTTGATTTCCTAGGAAAGAGGTATACAAAGGAGAAAGTAAAAACCTAGTTTATGTAGGTAGGTAGTTACCTGACCCCCACCAAGATGCAGGTAGAACTGTTCGTACTAAAGTAAGTACTTAAGTAGGCTAGTAACTAGTAAAGGAACACCAACCTACTTTATTAAATATGAGATGAGATAGGTATTTATATTTTCTGTACGAAGTTACCTACCTATACCCGTTGAACTATTATCTATACCTACTTTATAGTAGCTACAACAATTATCTTACTCCATCAGCTGGGTAAGCAAGCAAGCACATTTCACAAAATGGCCGCTGATCTGACCTACACATTGTATGAAACAAAGTTTTGCAATATTTCTTCAATTAAGTACAAGCCACCAAATCTAAGCAAAATTTTAGATACACTTACATCTGATGTTGATTCTGGAAGCCGTACTGCATCCTGCCTTTCCTTGATGAATCTGTAGGTGTATGATGTGACGAGGTGAGAATCTACGAATTCAATGCACAACGAATAAGATTTCAGAGAACAATTTGATACATTAAAGGTATTTCGTGAAAACTAACATACAATTTAGCAGAACGGTTTTAAGACTATTATAATTACTTACCTCTCGATAGTGAGAGAATTAATAATTTTTTAACTGTATCATTCACCTCAGCAGACCCTCGAACAGACCCGGCGAAGAACAGAACAACTCGTCAAATTTTCGCTCGATATTCTCTCAGTGCAGTTGAAAACAGTGTTGTGTCGCTAGCGCTATAAATAAATCGTTATGTGACTCATTGATATAGCTCCTGTTTTGTATAGTGTAATATATGTTGATAATTATTATATAATTTAAAGCATGTGTAGGTATATACTAAGTAAAGGGAAGCAACTTTCTGCGATTATATTATATCTATGCAGTAGTTGGGTTGGTTTTTAAGAAAAAAAGAGGTTAGGTATAAAGATTCTGATTCTTCAACTTTAAATTCTTTATGAAGCAGTGTGATAAAGTATCCAGCACAATAAACTGCCGCAAATCGCAAAACCTTTAGACAGGCATGTTTGTATAATTAGCTGACACAACTTCGTATCGCCTTGCATTGCGATATAATATCTTTAGACTAAGGCACCCAGGGATAGTGTAGCCTTCCAACAGCAAAATAATTTATGAACTCACTTCTATTAATTTGAAGTATTTTCAATGCAAACAAACATACAATCAAATCCTTTCTCTTATTGGTATAGATTATGAAGTATTTTTAAATATTTTTTTAATATTATTTAGTTGTTTATCGTGAAGGTGGCTCTTTGTTCAGCAGACTGTATGGAATGTATTTAATAATTTGATTTTTTGGCGCCTGTTGCCTTGCGGCAAATTCTGCCAGTGTCAGTGTAAGGTTTAACATGGCATGATCCAAATAGGTAGTACGTATATTTAAAAAAGAGAAGAATTGTGACCTTACTTTGGCTGGGGTTAGTAATCATCTGAAATGGACACAATGCAATACACAATGTTAGTAATATATACATGCAACACGAAAACATAAAACACATATAGCATTACAGCTTGATATTATTGACACGTATATATTTCATTATAATCTCTAGAAGTTCAGGAACAGAAAAGGTATAGGAAAGGAGAGCTTTAAAGTTAATAGGGAGTGGGATTTTAAATTTTGACAGATAGCTAAACAAATTTGGGGAGGAGAGATTAGAACAGGAAAAGAAAATATGATCCAGAGTGCCGTCCTCTAGCCCACAATCACAAAGTGGGCTATCACGGACCCGGATTTTATGAAGAAAAGTAGGGGTACAACAATGTCCCATGCGGAGTCTACAAAGTACAGAAATAACCACTCTAGGAGTTTTCTTTTGTTTGTAGAACCAGGGTTTACTGGGGATATTGGGTTGGTGACTGGCATAGAAAGCACCCCTAATTCGGCTGGTATCTGCCCCTAGAGTCTGCCAGGCCAGGCGGAGCGTTCTTTGGTAAGGTGAAATGCAGCAAAATGCAGCAATGAACTAGAAGCAGGTCATAGCACCTATGCACATAATGTCCGCGGTCAGCAACTCCTGATACGGCTTGTTTAGCAAGAGTGCCGGAGGTTTCATTACCCCTGATCCCGGAGTGACTAGGGACCCATACCAGGTGAATAGTTTTGCCCCTCAATGAGCAAGACCATAACTTTTCCTTTATTCTCAAGATGAGATTGCTCTTGAGTTTACAATTAAATTGATTTTGGGTAATAGCTTGTAGACTGCTTTTTGAGTCTGAAAAAATTACAGCTCTATGAATGTTGTGTGACTCTACAAAAGTGCACGCCTCTAGAATGCCCACACATTCTCCCGTGAAAACGGAAGATTCAGGAGGGCATTTATACTGAATGATAATGTTAGAATTTCGGAAGAAGATCCCAACACCTGTTGGGCTGGTTGAAGATAGCTTAGAAGCGTCGGTATAAAATTTTTGCCAACCATCCCATCTCTCTTCAACGGCCGCGTTGAAGAGGGAGTTTGCAGATGGGGAATTTTTAGGAATACCAATATCAAAGAATACTTGGGGTTGGAAAATTAAGATGTTGTAGGGAGTTTGAAAGAGGTCGGTGATCCAGTTGCGAGTAATTTTTTAAGGCTTTTTATAATAGGTGGGGATTTTTTATGCTTCCAATAGGAACATCGGGGGGATTCAATATAAAATTTAAGATCTGATAGGATGGGCAAGAGAGGATGGGAAGATAGGGGATAAAGTCGGAATATGAAGCGATCAGCCAAGTATTGGCGTCGTAGGGATAAGGGGGCATCGCAACACTCCACCTACAACGCATTCGTTGGAGAGGATTTCATACAACCTGTAATGATCCGGAGACACTGAGACTGGATTCCATCCAACTTTCTCTGGGCAGCTTTATCACAAGGCTCTAAAATTAAGGAACCGTAGTCCATCACGCTTCGAACCAAGGCGTTATAAACGAGTTTAAGTGAGCAGGGGTGAGCTCCCCACCACACTCCAGCCAGAGCCTTGAGAATGGGGATAGTCCGCTTACACTGGCTCACCAAATAGTTGAGATGATGGACGCCTGTAAGTTTTGGGTCAAGAATAACCCCCAAAAGTTTTACCTTTTTCTTGACTGGAATGCGTTGGTTGCGCAGGCGTTGCTATTTATACATGAATATCGGGAATATCTCGTTTCCGAAAAAAAATCATAACTGTGCATTTTGAAGGGGACAAGCTGAGTCCATGTTCACGGAGCCATAAATTAAGGGATTCTAGGGATATATTAAGGGACGCAGAAGCATCAGGGATAGAATAGTCAGAAGTATAAAGTGCCAAATCGTCTGCGTACTGAAGAATTTTGCAGTTGGAGTTTAAGCTAGAAGGGAGGTCATGAGTGTAGATATTATAAAGGATAGGGAAGAGGACAGAGCCTTGAGGGAGGCCTTTCCAGACCATTCTTGGTTTAAACTCCTCGCCTGGGATTCTTAATATCACTGACCGGGATGAGAGGAGGTGCCATACGCAGTTAACTATCCTCAATGGGATCCTCAGCTGGTGCATTTTCTGCCTGAGGACTGAGGGAAGAACATTGTCGTAAGCAGAAGAAATATCGATCAACGATGCAACAGTGGACTCATTTTTGCTGAATGAGAGGCGAACGTCGGCAACGAGACATCCCACGCTATCCATGGTAGAGAGCCCCTTTCTAAAACCAAATTGGCATTCAGGAAGGATGCCCTATTTTTCGACAAACCATTCCAGTCGGAGTTTAATAAGGTGTTCCAGGAGTTTTGACAGGACTAATGATAGAGCAATTGGTCGGAATCCGTCAACATCATCCGAATCCTTACCAGGTTTCAAAATGGGAATAATAATCTGGGGACACCAGGTGGCGCTGGTAGAAATAGTCTTGTTTTTATTTGCTCCGAATCAAAAATTGATTTTAGTGAAAATAACAGTTAGTTCCTTCTAATCCAAGTGTTTTTCATCGATCCAAGTGACAATACGTAAACTAAATTGTTTTTAAGTGCAAGTTATTTGCGTTTGGATTACTTTTCAAGGAAAATACGTGAGTGTCGGTTAGCGTAAAGTAATTTCAAAAATAGTAAGTGTATTTGTCCTTTCCTTGTATTCAGAAAACACTCAACAGCTTCTTGGTGTGACTTGAGTACTTTAAACATAAACTGTGACTATATATTGTTCCCTTTATTACAAAATTGAATTAAAATATCGTACGTAAAAACAACTAACGACATCTAGTGGAATTATTATAAATCATCCTAAAATAATAGCTATTTGAAAGATTCCTTGAATCGCTGGGCAAAAGCTTTCTTTTTGAGTACAAAAGAGGGCGCCACACGTATATTATGGTAAAAATGACCGAGACGGGAACACGCAGGAATCAAGCTAAATCGTCAAAATTAACTGAAAATTCAGAGAATTTAGTCGTTCTTAATGAGATTAAACTTTTACGGGATCAGCTAAGCAACATTCAACTTCAACTTACTGAAATCTCTGATAAATATGAAAATCGTATTGGAGCCCTGGAAAAAAAGCTGTCGCAGCGAGATCTCGAAATTTTAGAGCTTAGAGCATCTGTTAAGGAGCTTCAAACCACTGAAACGTTGCAAGCACAAACTTGTCTATCAAATGAGCTGGAAATAATGGGTATTCCTGAAACACCCAATGAAAATCTCATGCACTTGCTGAAAACCACCTCAAACAAATTAGGTGTTGAGGTAAAGGACATAGATGTTGACTGGATATCGCGTGCTGGCCCCCGACCTGAACAATCTTCCAATAAAACACCCAGATCCGTGGTAGTTAGACTGGTCCGACGTTTCAAGAGGAATGAAATCTTGAAAGCAGCAAAAATACGCAAAAACGTTACCTCAAGTGATATCGTCCCAGGTTCTTCAAATAAACTTTACTTTAATGAACGTCTTACTAAATACAATAGGGCCTTATTTCGTGAGGCTAGAGCTAGAACTAACCTTCATAAGTTCGGCTTCTGCTGGGTCTACAATGGAGGTATTTATGTTCGCAAAGAAGACAAAAAGAAGCCTACCATCAGAATTCATGACTTGGATGACCTGGATCGCCACGTTGGCCCTCCTGATGTTACAACACAATCCCACGAATCAATGGCTTAGTCCGTCTGCTTATATTTTTCTCACTCTGATCTCACCCCCGTTCCTTTATTACATTATTTTTTACTTTAATAATGTTCTTAATTATTTGATTCTAACTGTCATAACTTTTAATTTTAGACCTAAATATGTCTTTACTTCATTTTATGTTCACAGTAAATGTGTTTGTTTTTGTTTTTTTGAATTAAAATTAAGTTTTTTGTTACCTAAAATGTTTATAGTATTGCTTCTGGTTGTCTCTGTACATTATATTCGCAACAATCTTATTATATTTTATTATATTAATAGCCTTGATATCCACCTATATATATCCTCTTTTATATACAAATATATTTATGATATCGCATTTTCACATACATATTATATTTTGCTGCTGATTGTTTATAAGATGGAAAAGTTTATTTGCTTAAAGAAAAATATGAAAAGAATTACTCAAATCGCTAAGCTTATACCAAAAGAACCTCATAAAACTGCTTGGCATCCCAATTACAGTTATTACCTCCCACGTATTTTAATACTGAAACAAATTTCGCGCTGGTTCAGTATTTTAATAAATTTTATGTTATTTACAGATTATTATCATTCAAATTTTTATAATGTTTGATTCAAACATTTATGATGACATAGATAATTGTTCAGTTATTGAGTGCCATGAAAGTGAATCACTAGAAAACTGTAAAAATCTTGGTATTTTTAAAAATCATCATAATTTTAAAATACTTTGCTATAATATTAGAAGCATAAATAGAAACTTTGATGCTTTCATAGCATCTTTGCATCGCTTGAAAATGAACATAGATTCTATAATTTTAACTGAGTGTTGGCTAAAAAACGCACAAATAGGGCTTATTCCAGGATATACTTCATACTACACAAAATGTCATAAAAACAAAGCCAGTGGAGTAGTTATTTATGTTAAAGAATGCTGGCAAGTTACAGTCGAGGAATCGGCAGTAAAAGATGCAGATGGTTTAATTATTAAGTTTCCTAATGATATAACACTTTTCGCTGCATACCGCTCACCATCTTCTCCAAGCATAACTCCATTTATTACCTCTTTAGACCTAGAATTACACAAGTTAAAAAAATATAAAAACTTAATATTAGCAGGAGATTTTAACATTAATATCTTAGAAAATTCAACAGAGAGTTCTGATTACCTTTGCATGCTGGCTGAACATGGACTTAACCCAGCAATAACCAAACCTACACGTATAAAGACATGCATTGATCACATTTTTACTCGCATTCAACTCAATGCCAACTCAATTATATGTAATTTGTCCGTTACAGACCATGACTTAGTTATGCTGTGCCTAGAAAAACAACCAACACAAAAAAAGGCAAGAACTCGAAATAAGTGTAATTTTATAGCTGTACATAATGATCTGAAAAACTCAGACTGGTCACAAATATATTCCACTGAAAACGTTAACACTGCCGCTTCTTATCTTAACAATCTAGTAAGTAATATATTAAACAAAAACACTAAAATGGTAAACTGTAATAACTCTAAACTTATAATTAAACCATGGATAACTCCAGGTCTTCTAAGATGCCTAAAACACAGAGATAAATTACATCTTCAGTTTCGGAAAAATGTGAATGACCCTATTAAAAAGATCGTTTATTTACGATACAGAAATTTCTGCAACAGTATTTTAAAAAAGTTAAATCTGACTACTTTAATAAAGAAATCAATGACTGTAAAGGCAACACAAAAAAACTGTGGAAAACTATTAAATCGCTTTGTGAACAGAATAACGTTAATCAGTCTGCCACAGAATTACTCAATATCTCAGATAACCCAAAATCATCCCTTAATAAATGCAATAATCACTTTGTATCTGTGGGACCATCACTTGCAAATAAAACTCTACATAAAATACAAGAAACTGAAGAAAGCCTTATCTCTAAAGTTAAAATACCCTTTTCCCAAGATACATTTTTCATGCATCCTACCGACGAGCACGAAATCGATCTTATAATCAAAAGCTTGTCCAATGATAAGTCTCCTGGAATTGACGGTATCGAAAACTTTATTATAAAATTTTGCTCAGTAAGTCTTATTAAACCTCTTTGCCACATAATCAACATGAGCTTAAGTCAAGGAATCTTTCCTGAATGCTGGAAAACTGCTATGGTCATTCCAATTCATAAAGGTGGCTGTAAGATGTCTCCAAATCAATACAGACCAATCTCACTTTTAAATACCTTCTCAAAAATATTGGAAAAGATTGTAAATAAAAGGCTTACACAATATCTGGAGAAGACCAACGCGCTTTCTCCTAACCAATTCGGTTTCAGGAAAGGTAAATCAACCGAAGGTGCAGTACTTGACCTTGTCAATACTGTTTCTTCACATTTAGATTCTGGTAAAGCGTGCGTTGGGCTTTTCTTAGACCTAGCAAA
This sequence comes from Euspilapteryx auroguttella, assembly GCA_951802225.1. Classification (NCBI taxonomy): domain Eukaryota; kingdom Metazoa; phylum Arthropoda; class Insecta; order Lepidoptera; family Gracillariidae; genus Euspilapteryx; species Euspilapteryx auroguttella. The sequence goes on along the minus strand of OX637648.1, from coordinate 5,235,140 downwards.
GGCTTTCGATACTGTATCCATTCCACTACTGCTTGAAAAACTTCTCCGATACGGTATACGTGGAACACCACATGATTGGTTACGTAGTTATTTAACTAATAGACAGCAACTTATAAAAGTAGGAAACTTTAGGAGTGATACAGATACTATACTTTTTGGAGTACCACAAGGAAGTATATTAGGGCCTGTACTCTTTATCTTGTACATTAATGATATCTGTGCATGTCTAATAGACACCCCCAACTCATCAGTATTTTGCTATGCTGATGACACAGCATTAATTTTTGCTGACACAAACTGGGAAAAAGTTCTAGCACAGACGGAGAGAGGGTTAGCTTTAATCAATTCATGGCTGGATAATAACCTTTTAACTCTAAACCCAAGTAAAACTCATTTTATTTGCTTTCACAAAACTGCTAAATCTGCTCCAAAGGACATCACGAACCTTCCACTTCACCACTGTAATCTCACTGCTAACTGTAATTGCGATACTATTATTGACAGGACAGATTTGACCAAGTATCTTGGAATTATAATAGATGAAAAATTGTCTTTTTCCCACCACGTGTCAACTGTAGCTAAAAGAGCTAGAAAATTGATCCCTATAATGAAAAAGCTCAGAGAGATCACTAATAAAAACGTAACTAAAATGATTTATACGACCTTATGCGAATCAGTCATCACATATTGTATAATTGCCTGGGGAGGAGCACTAAAAACATTTCTCATAGAGACAGAAAGAGCACAACGTTCTATCCTTAAAGTATTGCACAAAAAACCATTTCTTTTTCCAACACATCAATTATATCTTGACTGCAATGTACTAACCGTCCGACAAATATTCATACTAAACTCTGTTCTCTACGCACATCGTAAACAAATTTTAATTAATAAAGATACTGATACTTCCGCCCAAAAAAGAACACATCGCATTCCCGTCCCTACAATGAAGCTCAAATTTGGTCAACGGTCCCCTCAATTTTTACAACCTTTCCTTTATAATAAACTTTCAAAGCAATGTAAATTCTATGAAGTTATGTATTCTGAAGCTAAACGTAAAATAAGATCACACCTTCAAAAACTAGATTACCAGGATACCGAGGATCTTTTTAACTTATACTAAAACAACAACTACCTAAAACATAGTCAGTAAGTAATCTAGGTAAAATAAAATTAAAAACTTTGTTAACAATCCATGTTGACAATGTTAATAAAACAATCAGCATTATTTATTTATTTATTATTTATTTTATTCAGACATTTAGCATTATTTATTTATCTTAAATAAGTATAAATAATTATTGTATAATAAGTAGGTATAATACATGTATAGTATCACTAAAATATTTTAATATCAAAGACATTGAGACACATAATTACTTACCCAGAAGCAGACAGTTCAAATTTTATTTTTTATTTTTATTTTTGTATTAACCTAATGTAGGTTATAGATTTAAGTAGGTAATTTACCACATAAAACCAAGCGCCACCACTTAAAATTAAATCATGCTATGTAACACCATCAACAGACCACCACAACACAGGATGATCCTAGTGTGGAGGTCACTGTTAAGAATTACGCATTGTAATAGTTATTAAGTTAATAAATATTTTTAATTTTTTTAATTTTTTTAATCTGGGTCTTCTATGTATTAGGGATGTATCCATGAAGAAAGCAATGATTAATTCAATTTAACAGGTAGTTTTGGCACTTAGGGCCAGAGTGTGAGAAAAAAGAATAGGGAAATCCATCAAGACCGGGAGTAGAGTCCTTAACATGTTTTAGAATAATTTTTAACTCATCCATATTAAAATGAGAGTTAAGGGGATCCTCATTGCTATCAATGTAAGGCATCGGGTTATTTTGGGAATCTAATAATTCTTCCTCGGTAGGCGTATGCAGGGGCTATTTTCATAAAAAAGCGTTCGGCCACGTCTCGAGTCATAGGGCAAGCTGGTCTATGGTTATACGCTCGTCTGAATAAATTAATATTCTTCCAAACTACCGAAGGAGGCGTGCTTGGGTTTAGGGTGGCACAGAAATTCTTCCATCCCTCTCTTTTCTTTTTCCTAAGCAATCGTCGTGTCGACGCTGCTACACGACGATAGTTTGCAAAATTATTGGAGTCTAGGAGCCGATTGCAGGCCTTTTCGGCCTCTTTGCGCTCCCGAACTGCTTCCGTGCATTCATGGTCCCACCAAGGAGGAGAAGGAATTTTATTAATGGCGGCGTTTTTTAAGGGAAAGCAAGTTTCTGCTGAAGAGGAGATTGCATGGGAGAATTGTGTAAAGCATTCTAAAGCCTCAGTTTCACTGTTAGAATGTTCGACTTCTGGTAGAGAGTCAATTTTTGAATCCAAAGAGCATTCGAACTGATTTTATTTTATTTTCTTTTATTTTGGCAACATACAGTCATAAGAGGTACATTAACATATGAAAATATCTTAACTAAAAATAGAAGACCTAGAGTGCCGAAAAATTTACAATATAAGTATACTTAATACTAAAGAGATAAGTTCAAGAGCAGTTACAGAATTATGGAATTATAATTAGAGGTATAAAAAAGGAAAGCAGCAGAAAATAGTGCTACAAAAAATGATAAAGAAAATTCGCGGACACCAACTACTTAGTTACTAATAAAGTGTTTATATAACTGGTTTTTAAAATTAGCAATATTGTTACAGAAGAGGTCAACATTAGTGTTAGATAGTTTTTTATTATAAGTATTAAGGGTACGGTATAAAAAACTATTACGTGTATATTTTTTATTATAATAACACACACACATCACACTCAGAGCCCCTAACTAGGAAGAACCTGTATCTAGGGTGCCCGAAACACACACAGAGACGAACATCACACCCAGACCGGAAACAAACATCGATATTATAGTTTGGAAGTACAAATATATTTTTCCTGAACTGATGCCAATCGGCTTTGGACAGCCTATATTTTAGTAGGGGAGTCTGGGTTACTTCTGGTAAAGAACGTTGAGGGAGAGTAATAAAAATCGGGAAATGATCACTCCCATAGCTGAGATCTAGGCGTTCCCAGATTACTGTCCCAGCAATATCCGCAGAGCAAATTGTTATGTCATCACAACTTTTGCCCTGACCAGGAAGTGGGCGACGGGTTGCACGACCATCATTAAGGACGCAGAGATTGAGCTCATCAATGATCTCGACTAGTTCTCTGCCACAACTATCACATTCGTCCGAACCCCATCGATAGTGACGACAGTTGAAGTCTCCCATCACTATAAATGGGCCTGGAACATGGGCAAAAATGTTTTTTAATTCGGCAATCATTGTCCTATCTACGTGAGCTATATAAACCGAGATAATGGTTATTTCTTGTACTTTGCATGCTACAATATTTAAATCAACGTGAAGGGAAAAAGTAGATATCAGCGCTCTGTTACTAATGAACAGTGCACTGCCACCATTCCCGTCAGCTCTGTCGGATCTGAAGCTATTAAATCGGGGAATGGAGAAAAGGGAATTAGGTACTAACCAGGTCTCTGCTATAGCGCATGAGACTAGGTTGTACTTGTTTATCAAGTAGATGAGGTCTGGTTTCTTAGGTGACACGCTGCGAGCGTTCCACTGAAGAAACCTCGTGGGAGGGGGAGCCATTTATGGACCAAAGAAGACTAACAAGTTTATCGGCAACGTGGTCTGGTAGGTTTGAGTTGTTTGATGTAAGGGCTGTTGTTAAGATATTGGAGAGTGATTGTAGTAGGTCTGCTTGTGATGATGTAGAAGATGGAGGAGTGGCGGGAAGCGCACATCCATTTCTAGATGGAGAGACGGAATAGTTATTAAGAATTTCTTTGTGAGCTCTAAAGTCATACCCAGGCTGGAGCTGCGTAAATGACCTTGGCTTTTTAGGGATTGCCTTTTTATAAGATCGAGTCTGAGGGGGGGCAGAGTTTGGCAGCTGTGAGAATGAGGGGGCAGATGTCTTCACCACCGTAGAAAAGCTTTTGTATGCATGAGGGGTCAATTTGTTTGCTTCAGCTTAAGATATGTTTTGCTCGGACATTTTAGATTTTATTGTTTGCCTGATGTACTCGGGGCAGGACTTACTTGTGGCGAAGTGATTACCCGAGCATTGAATGCATAGGGCTGCATCTTCAGTCACAGAGCAAGTGTCTGCAGCATGGTCCTGGGAACAACGATAGCATCTAGGACTAGAACGACAAAGTATCTTTGTGTGGCCAAATCGGCAGCAATTGAAGCACTGTATTGTGGGAAATGTGTACTTTTCGACTTCGACATTGAACCTTATCAGGAAGTTTTTGTTCGTCAAATGTCAGTACAACAGTTTGAGTGGGCTTCCAAACAGAGGACCCATCCTCAGTGAATCGTTTGTTCATTCTTCTTACTTTTATGACATTGCCACAGCCTGCGGCGGGGACTTTAATATTAGTCAGAACAACATCATCTGACCAGTCTGTCGGTATGTCTCTAACGATACCTATGCGGGTAATGTTATATGTGGAAATGGAAGCAGTGTATTTATTCTCTAGAATGGGATGGCAGAGAAAAGCATTAGCATCTTGGGGAGACTTGAATTCTACTGAAAGACGATTCCTACCAACTTTTTTAACGCCACCTTCTACTACATTCTGAATAATATTTTTTAACATAAACATTCCGAATTTTAGGGCATGAAGAGTTGTGCCAGAGCACTCAGATTCTGGGTTTACAAGCTGAATATGCACTAGGTACGGGCGCAGATCCATGGCCGAGTATTTTTGCCTAGCATTATTGCTATTATTGTTGCTGTTTGATTGCGTATCCATATCTGTGCTTTCTTGGCTATTAGTCTGAGTGGGTAACTTCATAGTTATTTTAACTGGACGGATATGTTTTGCTGGGGGACGCTTCGAAGGGGAGGGAGGGTTTATTCTTTTCCTGGATAGGGCTAATGATGAAGGATCGATGGTTATTTGACTTCTTTCTATTTTTTCTACGTGAGATAACGGAACTGTAGCCACAGGTGAGTAAACGAACGGAATGTTGGGGTCCGGGGGATCAGGGGGACGCGTGGGATCAGGCGGTATTTTATCTATTTTTGATCGCGAGGAGCTAAGCTCCTCTATTTCGTGTAAATATTACCAACCTGTGATAGGACACTTACAACACAAACAACACACTAATTATTCTAAGAAAAGTCACAAAATAACAACAAAAAACCCGAAATTTACTAAGTAAATTCTAAGCACATGTGCTGCCTAGGAACACCGTGGCGAGAATCCATTTAATAAATTAATAAATAGGCACACAATTGATTCGCTAGATCTAGCACTATAGTGCACAGAGAGGTCAACCTGCTACGCTCGTGTTCGGGTTCGAACCTAACCGGAAGTGAAATAAGCTATCGTTCTATCCTTCTCTTTCTCAGACCTCGTTCACACATTTGCTGCAGCCACACACAAATCCTTTGTCGTGTGGTCGTGATAATCAATATATATAAGGCTTCGAACGCACAGGCGGATTTTTATCCGCGCGGCAACAAACCGCGCGGATAAAAATCCGCTGTTGCGGTTTTATTTCCGCGCGGTTGGAAAGGTTGTTATTTCATTTTCAACCTTATTCATAGGCCACGAAGGTACAGGCGAATTTTTAGCCGCGCGGAAATAAAACCGCGACAGCGGATTTTTAACCGCGCGGTTTTTTATCCGCTGGTGCGCACACTTCCATAGGATTCAGTATGTTACATAAAATCCGCGCGGCAAAAAACCGCCTGTGCGTTCGTAGCCTAAAACTCTTCCGTTACTGACTGACTGACTGACTGACTGACAGACAACGCAGAGCCGAAACTACTGGGCGTAGCGGGCTGAAATTTTGCATGTAGGTTCCTTAGGGAGTGTAGGTTAGCACTAAGAAGGGATTTCCCGAAATTCCCACGGGAACGGGAAAAAACGGGAATTTTGTGTTTATGAGAAATCTGCGCGGGAAAAACCGCGGGGCAGCCTCTAGTAATAAATAATCTTCTTGGTCTGTGTCAGGTGTCAGGGTGTCAGTGTTCATTGAAGTCAGTCATGTCAATCAATTCAATTACCGTTTTTTGGCGCGAAGCGAGAGGAAAATGTCAGGCTTTTGTTTCTCAATTAGTTTTCCGTGTACTAGTGTGGTGGAGTGGAATCCTAATAATGTGCCCTTTAAGGAGAACTGTCAAGTTAAGTAAGAAATCAATAAAGGCGCTCATGAATAATTGTGTCCCGCCGCGGCCGTGAAAAGTCCATGTGAACGGCGGCGGTTTCCAACCTCTCTATTCAGTGTTAATATTGAAATGTGAGACCAACCTCGCATTTCAAGAAGACTTTATTACTAAAATAAAAATAAAATAAAATAAAATTTATTGATTAAAGTACAATCTTATCTGACAAGTATGATTTAGTGATACAGTATTTAAGTACTTTATTTATATAGTGAAATAAAAGCTTTAACTGCGGATCTTGCACTAGGCGAAGGCCTGTATCGCGAGAGCCCGCCTCGATAATGAAAAGTATATTTTAGGATTAACATTCGCAAGATAGAACAGATTTTCATAAAAACCTACATCTAACATGCAGTAACGTGCTCCAAATAAAAATAAAATAAATAATAATAATATCAATAATATACAATAAAATTTTGAATTTTTGGATTAGCCAATTATATTCTCACTTTCGTCGTAATCCAGTCCAACAAGCCAGTTTATAATTTTTGTTTTAGCGTCATTGACACTGCATCCAGATTCCAGTATTTTACATTTTCGGTTGACTCTAGCGTATACAAAAGGTAAGGCAAAGTTTTTAAACCGAGTAGCAAAGCCAGTCCTAACACTAGCAATATTAATTTTCACACGTCGTTTTGTTGCGTCTGAGTTTTGCAATAGAGCAGTATTATGAAAAGCGAGACTGATTCTCAGTATACAATTTACGAACAGACAGTAATTTCGTATCCTGGTATAATTTAGCTGTAGGATATCTAAAAGGTTTACCAAAAGCAGTTTTCAGTATGGACCGTTGGGCTCTTTCGAGTTGAATCATATTTGTTTTAGAGGCTCCTCCCCAGATGGAAATACAATAACTAATAATTGACTCGCAAAGGCTTTGGTAAGTCATTCTAAGTGTCGCGTAGTCAGCACAGTTGCGCAAGAGCTTCATGATACCCGTTAATTTCCTAACTCTTTTACTAAGTTCTTGAATATGACACCTAAAATTTAAATTTTTATCTAAGATAATACCAAGATATTTAGTGGAAGATACTTGTTCTAATTGAGTGCACTGGGGTATGCATATACTGTTGGGGCAATTGTTACAAGCATGTAACGTTAACGAAAAATGTTTAGGAGGGCTCGAGGCTGCTGTTTTGTGAAAGCAAATATATTGTGATTTAGAAGCATTTAATGTCAAAAGGTTTTGTTTAAACCAGTCACCCATAACACGCAAGACACCCTCTGTAGAGTGGGCCACGTTTTCCCAGTTATTTTCAGTGAATACAAGTACAGTATCATCAGCGTACGATATTATATCGACATTAGATTCCTTGAGGATCTCAATATCGTATATATCGTTTATATATACGAGAAACAGTGTAGGGCCCAGAATACTCCCCTGAGGAACACCATAAGAAACGTTATGCAAATCGCTAATATGCCCTTCAACTTTTAGAATTTGCTGTCTGTTGCTGAGGTAACTTTGGAACCATTTTAAAGCAACCCCTCGAATACCAAGTAATTCAAGCTTACGAATGAGCATCGCCGGGGAGACCGTGTCGAAGGCCTTGGCTATATCTAGAAAAACTCCAGCACAAGCTCTCCCCTGGTCCAAGGCCATCGACACCGTGTCGAGAAGTGCAGTCACTGCGTCCTCTGTCGACTTTCCCCTTCGAAAGCCAAACTGCCTTGGTGAGAGTATGTTGTTTGTTTCAAGGTAGGTCACTAACCTTTTATTAACAATTTTCTCTAAGATTTTTGATATAACGCTAAGTAGAGAAATTGGTCTATAGTTAGATGGGTTATGTTTATCACCCTTCTTGTGAATAGGAACAACTGTTGCAACCTTCCAGCATCTAGGGAACTCACCTGTCGAAAGACTGAGATTCATAATATGAGTTAATGGAAGTAAAATTTCTTTGGCGATGCTTTTGATGAGAGGTGGTCCTATATTATCCAATCCAGGAGCACTGTCATTTTTTATTTGCTTTATAATACTTTCCACTTCTAAAATGTCCGTCGGAAACATAAAAAATGAATTAGGGCTTTTGTATGTTTTATTAGTAGCTAGAGTTGTCAATTCATTTTCAGTTTTACTAGTGCTTTTAAGACATGTTTGTGCTAGTTCTTTACCTACATTTGCAAAATAACTGTTGCAACTGGACAATGATTTATCAATTGTTGTTGATATTTGGAGTAGTTCCCTAGAAGAATTATTCTTTTGTTTTATTTCGCAGATGTCCTTTATAGTCTTCCATAATTTTCGCGGATTATATTTGCTATTTTCTAAATCACATTTTTGAGATTGCATTTTTAATTTTTTTAACAAGTTATTACAGAAGTTTCTGTATCTTTTATAAATAATCTGGGCAGTAATATTATCGGGTTCTTTTTTGGCTCGGCTATGTAGGCGATCTCGGTGTCTTATACATCTTAGCAACCCTGGGGTGATCCAGTTTTTAAGTTGGACTTTGGATCTGCTTACCTTCCTTATACTAGTGAACTGTTCGGTTGTTGATTTAATTATGTTAATAAATTCCTCTGTTGCATCGGATGCATTTTGAGATTCAAGAACTACTGACCAGTTCGTTTTTGATAAGCAATCTTTCACAGCTTTGTGATCTGTCTTGTAAATGGTATTCTTCATAACCTGTCTCTTAACATTGGAATCTAAGCCAGTCATTACCAGGTAGTGATCAGTCACGCTGCTTTCGCATACTACTCCTATAGCTTTGATCCTTATTTCAACAAAAATATGATCTAAGCAAGATTTTATCCTTGTAGGGTTACTTATGACCGATTTTAAACCAAGTTCTGACAAAAGGCAGAGATAGTCAGTCGATCTGTTATCAAATTCATCCAAAATGTTAATATTCATGTCTCCAAGTAAGATAACATCGGTAGTAAGTTGACTATTCCTGATAACAATGTCTAAGCCGTTGAGAAAATCAGTAATGTCGCGTTTAGATGGAGAACGATAAATACCAAAGACGGAATACTTTTTATCTACCACAATTTTAAGACCATTAGCATCTGAAAGTTCTGGCTCAGAAACTTCATATTCAAGTCCTTCCCTAATGTAAGCAACCACTCCTCCTGCTTTGTTGATAAATTTTGTGGTCCCAAAGCTTGAGTAGCCTGGAATCGATCGTATAACAGTACCTACAGCCAAGTGGCACTCTGTTAAAATGATTATGTCAAAATTAATTTTTATTCTTTCAAAAAGAATTATGAAACCATCGAAGTTAGCCTGTATACTTCTAATGTTAAACGTTAGCAATTTAAACTGATGATTTTGGCGTATCAAGTCATTACAATTTTCGGCAATTGTGGTATAGCACGGAACCGACAGTGCGTTATCAATATCTGAGTTCAATTCTGTCTCTAAAATAGCCATAATAATTTATTATATAAATATTTATTCTTTATATTTACGTTATAATGAATCCAGGATTGCAACTGTCTTTTGAAATAAGATGCTGCATTGTAATCACGAGTGTGAGAGGTCTGTGAAATGGAAGCATAATTGGCTTTTGGTTTTGAAATCTTAAAAATATTAAAGTTACAACATAAAATCCCATAACCTATAGTAAAAAAAACAACAAATGTGAAAGCATGCACTAAAAGTCTATTCCACACCATGACCACTGTTATTATTTTTGACCAAAAAACACGTTTCCAAATCAGCCTGACCACGGATGATGACTTCTGGAGATTTCTGGGCTTTCCGCACAAAGATAGAGCCCCTTCGAAATCAGCAGTATCGGAAACCATGTTCCTTGGCACGTTGTCTGGCCTCACGAAAGAGGCGGCGATTTTCACTGGTAAGCCTATCGTTAAAATAGACCTTTTTTTCAGGGCCGTTAACGATGCCCTCCGTTGTGAGATTTCGTCGACCTTTCGAAGCTGACAAAACAGAATCCCTCTTTGATTTTCTTACAAATTTAACCACAATGGGTCGACAGTAGTTGGCTGTAGTTGCTTCCGATGGATTAGAAGCACGTCGAGGCCCTGCTCTGTGTATTCCGTCTATTTCTTCCTCAGTAATGTCCACGCCTACTTTTTTTGTTGCAGTATAAACAATATGGAAAAGGCTTTCAGAGTTAGTCTCCGGAATGCCAACAATTTCTAGTTCATTCTTCAGTGACTTTTGGGCTTCATTGTTAATAGAATATCGAAGGTCACCTATGTAGGATTTTAATTCCTTGATTTCCCGCTCCTTTGCTTCAATACTTTTTTCTTGATCATGTAGTTTACTATTTAGGGTAGTTGAAATGTCTGTCATTTGCTTTTTAAGCTCCAGTATTTCCATGCGTAGTTCCGGAATTTCAGAATTTTTATTTCTGATTTCATCACGAAGTAGTCTTATCTCGTTTTTGAGGCTAGTAAGACTGCTTTCCTCAGGGTCAGTAACCTCGCAGTCAGCATCGTCACAGTCCTTTCTCAATCTGCTTCCCCTCTGGGTTGAAACATTTGAAGTCTCAGGATCTATATAATTAGGTCGGACTGGAGTGTTATCTTTTTTTGAAGAAATTAACTACCTGAAGACTTGGCTGTATGGACTAAATTGCCACAACAACTTTTGTTTTCTTTATCTCTTGTGACATACGTAGTATCTCTAGTTGGTCTGTGGTTAAAACGTATAGGTACCTACCTATACCTAGGGCCACATACTATAGGGCGCGGCCACCAGCTCCGATTAGTTTGATTTTAAGGCAACTAATGCTACAGAATTACTACTATTTAGTACTTAAAGGAAAAAATAAGTACTAGAGTACGTTTCGAGTTATTAGAGGTTTTTGGTGGCCGCGTTGGGAAGGATGCTTTGCAACGCGGCCACCTTCAGATTGAGCCAAAATAGCAGCAAATATAAAATTTATGAATTAGAAATAAATCTACGCAAAAACTACTTCGCAATAAACAAACTTTTGTTTCCCTGAATCTAGGAGAAACTAAAAATTAAGTAAATCCAAGTTTTACCGCGCGGCTTCGAGGTTATTTCCAGGAATCTCGTAAATACGCGTCATAGCAAGATGAGAATTCTATGGAGTATACTACAGTATGTCTACTATTTAGTACTTAATGGAAAAAAATACTACTAGAGTACTTTTCGAGTTATAAGAGGTTTTGGTTACTCGGATGTGCATCATTACCATCCAAGTTATCACAGCCAAATTTTTGTACAACATGGTTTTTTGTGTTATAACTAAAAACTTGGACAGTAAAAACCATGTCGTGCAAAACCTTCCGGACTCAACATAGGCAATTTTTATGCGTATAGAGTAAATTTAAAATACATCGTTCTGGTGGTCGGTGCTTAATTTATGTCGTGTGTCGGTGTTTAGTTTTTGCCGTACAGATTTTGCACGACATGGTTCTTACCAGCCAAGTTTTTAGTGACTGACACGAAAAACCCTGTCGTACAAAACTTGAATGGTAGGTATTAGATGCACACCCGAGTAAAGTAACCCATAATTTAGTAAAAACTTTTGGATTAACTTAATTTTCAGTTTCTTCGAGCTTCAGGAAAACAAAAGTTTATATATTGCGAAGAACTATTTTTGTAGATTTATTTCTAATTCTTAAATTTTATATTTGCTGCTATTTTCGCTCTATCTGAAGGTGGCCGCGTTGGAAAGGATGCTTTGCAACGCGGCCACCAAAAACCTCTTATAACTCGAAAAGTACAAATACACAAATACAAATAACATAGACAATTTTTATGCGTATAGACTCAATTTAAAATACATCGTTCTGGTTGGTCGGTGCTGAATTTATGTTGACGAATCCTGAATATTTACGTTAGTTTATAACTAACGTAAATACTCCCTGGAGTAGGAATAATTTACATAAACCCATAGAATTGAGAAGCACTACAACGTACAACTGAAAAGCTTACTGTGTTTCGAAAACGAGCCGAGTGAGAGGTCATTATTCTTAGGGCGCCTCTTTCTAACTAGTATAACTATTTGATTGATTTGATTTGACTAGTGTCACCTTTGACACCTAGATGACATTGGACGAGCATTGGACCCTTCGACCCTTCACTTTACTTACGTGCGAAAGGGACACATAACAAAAAACGACGTTTCACTTGAGCTCATTTATTAAAAGTGATATTTGTTATTTTTAATAGCACTTTATTCACATACTTGTAGCGACACACGCGTTGTTCGTTGAAATAATAACGCGATATAATTTAATTACATTCCGTCTGGTGAGCTCCTTTTTCCACCGATAACATATTTCGATCTTGTTTCGATACGAGGAAGAAGCTCATCGAGGACCACACAGTGCCCTCGCGCTGCGTGGCAACAGAACTCTTTTATAACGGCGAGACGCGCCATCGGCGGCCACTCGTTCCTATCTCCTCGGCGCTACCGCACTTGCCCTCAAGGACTAGACGTTATTCTGTTGTTTTATTTCATAGTCTTTTCATAGTAGTGCATTGAGGTTAGGACAGTCAATATTATCGGGCTAGCTTAGTCATCAGTACCATAGTGACCCGTAATTAATAGCCCGGTAAATTGGTTCATTTTGATATGACTAATAACATGCAGTAAGCATTCCAATTTTACGTAGTACTTATTAATTCCATGCATAAACATGGGACATTTCCATACATTACTTGCAAACTTTGTGAGCGTATAGTCTATCTTAGAATTCAGGATTTTTTGACGTTTCGTAGGTGTTACTACTAATAAAAGATCTCCACCGAAATAGAGGAAAAAATTACCAACAAGAGCAAAAAAAAAATGCATTTCTATTTTTTTGCCAAGATAAAAGATATATCTAATTATTAACTTGTAAATAACTTATAATTTTTTATATTAACATATTTTAACTCACATATTTTATAATCTCTACGAAAATAGTATCCTGGGAGTAACATCAGCTAGTTATTATTAGTATTTTAATACAAAAATAACAAATATTTCTAAACACGAATAATTGATACAATTTTATTCAATATCACGAACAATTTTATTTATCTAACGAGCTTTCCCGGCTTACTTCGTTACGCCATAGAATATAAGATTCTACAAAAGACTTGGCTCTATAGACTATGTTTTTTTGACTGCCCAGAATGGCCGAATAAAAAACAAACAACAACAACAAACCACCTGTCAAAATATGTTAACAACAGAAAAAATATTGCACCTTGGGTTACAATATTTGAGTTTAGGTAAGGATCCCTAATTTTTTTGAAAATCTAATAAAGCCTATGACACCCGGGGTTAATGTAGCTTCCTACCAGTGAAAGAATTTTTCAAATCGTTTCAGTATTTCCTGAGCCTATTCGTTACAAACAAACAAACAAATCTTTCCTCTTTATAATATTGGTATAGACTACTCCCTTCAAATAGGCGGGTTTATTAAACCTTTAACAACCAGCGAGACAAAGTGCACAAATACCACTATAGTTCCCTATAGTCACGTAACCACGCACTCGTGCTGCTGAAGCTCAAGTGGTTGTGATGTGGGTGGGCAATGAGCATGGAGAAAATTCAGTAAGTATAGCAAATATGCTGGTGAATGTGATCATTGGATGCAATTATTTTGCTAGTTATGTGTGGACTATTGTCTATATTATTTCCGGAAGGTTTTGCAGGACATAGTTTTTACCGTCCAAGTTTTTAGTGGTAGGTAATACGAAAGACTGTGTCGTGAACATATTCTCATACGTAGAAGTTTTTGCTGTACAGATTTTGCACGACATGGTTTTTGCCAGCCAAGTTTTTAGTGACTGACACGAAAAACCCTGTCGTACAAAACTTGGATGGGAGGTAACGATGCACAGCCGAGTAACCCTTAACTTAGTAAAAACTTGGATTTACTTAATTTTCCGTTTCTTCAAGATTCAGGGAAACAAAAGTTTATATATTGCGAAGTACTATTTTCGTAGATTTATTTCTAATTCATACATTTAATATTTGCTGCTATTTTCGCTCAATCTGAAGGTGGCCACGTTGGAAAGGATGCTTTGCAACGCGGCCACCAAAAACCTCTTATAACTCGAAAAGTACTCTAGTAGTATTTTTTTCCATTAAGTACTAAATAGTAGACACACTGTTGTATACTCGTTAGAATTCTCATCTTCATATGACGCGTATTTACGAGATTCCTGGAAATAACCTCAAAGCCGCGCGCGGTAAAACTTGGATTTACTTAATTTTTAGTTTCTCCTAGATTCAGGGAAACAAAAACTTGTTTATTGCGAAGTAGTTTTTGCGTAGATTTATTTCTAATTCATAAATATTATATTTGCTGCTATTTTGGCTCAATCTGAAGGTGGCCGCGTTGCAAAGCATCCTTCCCAACGCGGCCACCAAAAACCTCTAATAACTCGAAAAGTACTCTAGTACTTATTTTTTCCTTTAAGTACTAAATAGTAGTAATTCTGTAGCATTAGTTGCCTTAAAATCAAATTAATCGGAGCTGGTGGCCGCGCCCTATAGTATGTGGCATACCTAGGTAGGTAGGTAGGTAGTGATTTGTGATTTCTTCTCTCTCCGTGAAAGTTCCTCACTTCGAGATACACATAATAAAATTTATATAATTCTGATCGTTGCGCTGATACCTGATAGCCGCAACGTAACGGTTCATCCATTGGATTGGGACTATGATATCCTGAAATTCCTCGAAAACCTGGAAGGCATTCTTTATCATGGAAGGAGTATCAGCACTCGAATCCCCTAACAACTCGGAAAGCTTGTATCCTGCATTGTTTCAGTGTTTTACTATTATATTATGTGGGTAAGTGATATGGGTATGGGTACAAAGTACTATAACGACCCACTGACCTTAGACAAGTACAAACTCATCCTGCCCTTCTATTAATTTCCCATAAAGCCCTATTACATTGGCCGACGCCTAGCTCCCGACTGGAAGTGGCGAGGTAGTGTAATAATATAGGTATTTGGTGTTAGGGCACGACCGCCAAGCGGCTAGGTGGTCACGACCGCCCTAGCTCCCTACATAGGGCCCTAGCACCCTAGCTAGCTAGGCACCCTACATAGTGATGCAAGGTGGTTCCAATATATCAATATTTTTATCTATGTAATAAGAATTTTATAATATCTGCTGTGTGTTTGATATCAATTTAATGTAATATTAGCTTCAATATTATCGACAATATCAGTTTTCCGATATAACGATGCTACTTTATTTTTAATGTGAAGGCTGGCTGCAATGGTCGCTCGCATCGCAACTACGCAAAAATATTTATTTTAAACCCATCTTCAATAAATTATCACATTATGTACTTACATAAACTAAGAACAACAAAACCTAATGTAACAAATACTTTTCGGAAAACTGCATAAAAAATGGTTCAGTAAAATGTGAGATAATCATACATACAAACTGAGAACTTCCTTTTTAGAAGTTGGTAAAAAATAATTATAATCATCGATATCTAAATCACAGATTTTATCGATAATTGCATCACTTCTGTATACCTTGACCTTGAGCGGTCGGGCCCTTTGTCGCGACAGTGTACTAGCGACGCGCCTAGTTAGGCATCGCCAGGTGGAATACAGACTTTAGTAATCCTAAAGTGTCCGTCCAGTCGGTAGTTTGGTTGATGGGTCGTTTTAAGTTCAAATTGCAATTCAAATTATACTTTAATTCCATTCCATAATAATATTCCATAATGGGTTATGAAGAGATGGGTCTAAAAATGCTGACACTGCCAACTAGGTCATATATAGTTTTTTTTAAATATTATTTAAAGGTATTGTTATTATTTATTTTAATACTAGTCAATCCGGCGCACTTCGTACCGCCTAACCTATTACTATGTAATTATCCTGGTAATTATTAAAAATTTTCTTGCTGTAAAAACCATCCTTGGACTTCAATGTAAATTTAGAAAAAGAATTGGTAAAATTGGTCAAGGTGTTGTTGAGTTATGCGCTGACAAACACTTTATTTTTATATGAATATTTATTAAAATAGATTTGGAGTCTATATGGTTTCTTCAATATTTACTAAGTACATATTTGTGCTTTTATAAAATAACTGGTGTTTTTGTGTCTACATTTACAACTCATGAAAAAAATAATAGGCTTTTGTAAGTTTCTCGTGTATGACTTATTTCAGGTGTCTTAGTTTCCTGTTTCTTTTTAATACTTACATAACTTTTTTATTAAAGGTATATTGCTGGAGTGCTGAATTTGGTGTCACAAACTGAATCAAAAGGCATTGGAACCTTTGTTGGAACATTTGCTCTCCCATCTCTGATATTCCTCTCACTAGCTAGATTGGATTTTAGCACTGTGAATTGGATGTTCCTTTCAGCTATTCTTCTTGCCAAAGGTGTAATCTTTCTTGCTGTAATCATTGTTACAATTCTGGTCTCAAAGCCAACACATTTGGGCCGTGCTGGAATATTTGCTATATTTTGCACCCAGAGCAATGATTTTGCTCTTGGATTTCCAATCAGTAAGTACCTATATTATTCCTTTTGAATAAATAAATTAATTCTTTATTTAAAAAAAAACACTAAAAAGAAAACTTGTTTTTTTAATGGATTATGCATTGCAGAACCCATAGGTACAGTCATGGATTTGTTCAGCTTAACTGTTTCAGTTTTTCGGCAAAAAAGCTTTTGTTCTCTGGTATTTACAGTTTAGTGTGCACAATACCATAGACATAAGTGTTAGGTGAACAAGTTCGCACACCAACTTTTTTAATTAAAGTAATGCACTGACCTTGTCAATTAACTTTTCACATTGTCTTATTCTAATCAGCACAGAAAATTTTGTAAAGCTGAACATTATGTTATATTTTATTTGAATGTTTTTTTTTATAGTTAGTGCAATATACAGCCAGACTCATCCAGAATATGCCTTGTACTTGTATCTCATGGCTCCTATTTCGCTGGCAATCCTGAACCCAGTGGCATTTGTTCTCATGGAGGTTAACAAGCAGAAAGAGGCATTGCAAGAACATCCACTCACCGAGTCACAGAGAAAAAATGATGTGTGCAAACTGAAGCTTGTGCAGCAGATTGTCAAAGGGATAGCTTTTAATCCCATTCTGGTCATGACAATATTGGGAATAGTTGGGAATGTGCTGTTCAAGCATAACCTTTCAGTTTATATTGAAGGACTACTTGAGGTATGTAGATAGATTACTAGCTTACACTTTCTAAGAAAACTAATTAGTGGTTTCGGTTTTTCATACAAACTTTAACACCCTGTATCAAGGCTTTCAGGACTAATAAACGCAGTTTTGATATCATATTTGATGTTGTAATATTATAAGGAGCTTATTTTGAAAATTTCAAGTCCCTAGTGTCATTAGTTTAGATTTTAGCAAAAAACCTATTTCATCCTGTACCTGTATAAGACCTCGGCAAAATTAAAAAAAGAAACTAAATCATTTGTGATGTTGGTGATATAAAAGGAATCCACAGTCCAAATTTCAAAATTCTAAACCCAGTAGTTTAGGAGTTTCATACAAACTGTTACACCCTGTATACGGCGTCCCGGTTAAGTTATTACAAAATCCCGTCTTAGTGGGTGCCTACGTCACGTAAAGAAGCTACTGTTCAAATTTCATCTTTCTATCTTTAGCGGTTTCGGCTGGGCGATGATGAGTGAGTAAGTAGATCATTGGTATTTGGATTTTATATAATATAGATATTTTTTATAGTCATTCTTGAGTCTAGTGTATTAAAGACATAGATACTTAGATAGACACTATATTGCAAGCAAAGAACAACCTAATTACTTTAAAATACTTACCTAAAATTTTGTACTAAGATAAAATATAATATTTGTGTGTATTAGGTATTTGGCCAGGCGTTCTCAGGGACAGCCCTATTCCTGCTAGGTCTGCGCATGGTGGGCCAGGCGCACCGGCTCCGCGGGCCAGCCTTGTTGCTGCCGTGCGTTCTTATTATGGTTAAATTGTAAGTAGCCATGAAATCATTATTCTTATTAGTATCTGTATCTGATACAACTATTTCTAATCCATGGGTTCAGAGATCTATCTAAAAATCTAATACATATTAATCATAATTACCATGACACGGACTTTCAAACATAACTAAAGATAAAACGGTGAAAACAAGTAACGTTTTGGACTAAAGCTGCGTTTATTTATTTTTATTTTTATTTTTTTATTTTTATTGATTACATATACAACAGAATGTTAACAATACACTTCATTTAATATAAAACTTACGGAATAAACTTGTTAACATTCCAAAACGTATATAACTAACATGCACATTTATATCACTGAGGGTAGGTAATAAGGTTTAGTGCAACAAAACTAGTCATGCGAGTCGCAAACCGAGTAATAGCTACTCGGTGGTTTGATGTGCGATCTTTTCGTGCAATAATCCAATTAATATAATTAATATAAAAGTATTAATTTTGATGTGTTTAAATAATATTAAAAATGACTATGATAGAAATATTTTACGAATTTGTCCTCTGAATTTGTTTTCATTGAAGATATCAATAACACTACTGTCTGAACTCAAGGCATTGTACAGGCGGCATATGCGTGAAATAGGCTGATGATAGTCACGTACAGTTTTATAAACATGTAAACTAAACGTATTGTAATTTCTAGGACGTCTTAATGTACTGTGTGGTATACATAGGTTTATTTCACTCAAGGCATTTGTATGCATAGTACCATGAAGTAGCCTGTGTAGCAGTGTGAGATCAATAAATTTCCTTCTATTTTCTAATTTTGTAGTTTTGAAATAATCAAGTCTTTCACTGTATGATTTTAATGTATATTTTAGGCCAAAACGGTAAGTAATAATTCTCAGAAAAGTTTCCTGAATACGTTCAATTTTTTTAATATGGACCGCATAAAATGGGTTCCATATTGGACTCGCATATTCCAATTTACTGCGTATCAATGAGTTAAAAAGTGTGATATAACTGATTAGATTTTTAAAATGTTTACATGTCCTAGAAATAAAACCAATCATTCTATTGCAAGAGCTAATGATGTGATCGAAATGAAGGCGAAAAGAAAGCTTACTGTCCAGCACAATGCCGAGATCTTTGGCGTGTTCTTTAAAATCAAGTTTATGGCCATTTATGTCGTAGGTAAACTGCAAAGTGCTATGAGTATTACAGAAGTTTAAGACAAAACACTTGGATTCATTAAGAAACATGTTATTTTTAACACACCAGTTGGTGATCGATCTAAGGTCACTTTGGATAGACTGACAGTCCTCTATAGATTCAATTGATTTATAAATTTTGAGGTCGTCAGCGTAAAGCAGGTACTCACACTTTAGGCTATAGGTTAAATCATTAATAAAAACTATGAAAAGTAAAGGACCCAGATGGGATCCTTGAGGGACCCCAGACGTAACAGTTACTGGTTCAGATAAGAAACCCTTTAGTGCTACTCTTTGCGATCTATTTAATAAATAGCTAACAATCCAACGGTGAAGAGAGCCATGAATTCCATAGTGTTTTAATTTAGAGCAGAGAATCCCGTGGTGAACTTTATCAAATGCCTTTTTAAAGTCTGTATAAACAGCATGGACCTTCTTATGTTTGCTCATAGACTTATAAATATATGATGTGAACTCGATTAGATTTGTAACCGTAGATCTGTTTTTTACAAATCCATGTTGCTTGTCAGATATCATGGTTTGTACTGAGGCGTAAATATAGTCATACACAAGACTTTCAAAAAGTTTGGCCAAGGTAGACAAGATGCTAATGGGACGATAGTTATCACAGAGAGCAGAGTTACCAGATTTCAGGATAGGGACAACATGTGCAACCTTCCATCTTTCCGGGAAGACTCCAAGAGATAGAGACTGGTTAAAAAGCATTTGCAAGGGTTCCTTTAGTTCATTTACACAGTTTTTTATAAAACTAGATGGGATCCCATCTGGTCCCGCGCCCTTATTAGGATCAAGTTTATTTATTTTCTTTTTTATTTCATCAGTTGAAAGTTTGATATCAGAGAGGCAAGTTTGGTCAAAGTTAGGACGCAACTCGGACACAGGGGTGTCACTGAAATTGCTATTGGTGGGTTCGAAAACTGAAGCAAAAAAGGTGGAAAAGAGCTCACATATTTCATGTGGTTTGGATGTGCTGGTGTCTTTGTATGACATTGATTGAGGGATGGATCCACAAGATTTTCTAGATTTTATGTAAGACCAAAACACCTTCGAGTTGCCGGACAGCAGAGAATCCTCTGCGCTCTTGATGAAATTGTTATAACAATCTTTTATCATTTTTTTACATTGTGTCCTTAAAAGAGAAAAACTATCGTAATCACGTGCATTACTAAACCGTTTATACTTTTTGTGGTATTTCTACCATTATTAGTTGCCGCCTCCGTAGCGCAGTGTGCGAGCCTTAATTAGGGCACGGAATGTCGTGGGTTCGATCCCCGCTGAAAACAACACAATATCGATTTCTCACAAAAATCACGTTGTGGCTGTTTCGGTTTGATAGGACATTGCAGGCTTGAATCACCTGATTGTCCGAAAAGTAAGATGATTCCGTGCTTCGGAAGGCACGTTCAGCCGTTGGTCCCGGCCGCAGTAGTGGTCGCTACAGCCGCGGCGACAAGCTGCCCCGCCTCACGTTGGTAATATATAAACACAAACTCGGCTAAACGTGGGTCCGGCGCTTGATCTGGTGCCTCTGCCTAGCCCTTCAGGGAATAAAAGGCTTGAGATTTTTTGTTATGTTATTATTACTTGTTTCAGGATAATCCTTCCACTGATAATGCGGGAGAGTGTGAGCATCCTCAGCGCGGGAGCTAATGAATCTGACACTCAGTCACTGTCTACGTACGCGTTCCTATACGGCACCATTCCGACTGCCCCAGCCGTGTTCGTGTTTTCTAATACTTATCAGTTGGAAATGGATTTAGTAAGTATATCAATTCATGAAATTATTTTATTTTATTTCTGTTATACTGACTATGTTTTTAATACATGAATCAGCAATCGATTAAATCGGTGGAAACGAAATGCAAAGTTAGGTAGGTTACTGATCCGAGTGTAGTATGTAGCAGTGTTCGTTTCAATCCCACTAGCACAGATTACTAAACTACTTCACTTAGTACAAAATTTATTGAAAACTGTGAAACCTACTACAACTGTGATATGTACTTACCTATTAAAAATAATTTTATATAAAATACAGAAATATAAAAGGCAGAAATAAATTTATATTTAAATACTAGCTGTTCCGGCGAACTTCGTATCGCGCCTTAAAATTTTATATGGTAAAATAAAATTGTTGTTTTTAGTAACTTTCACTTAATGTTTTTATATTTTCTCACCTTTTAAGGTTTAAAAGTAGTCCAGAGAAGGTTCTCTGGACTACTACGAACATTTCAAAACCACAATCATCTAAATTGGCCCGGCCGTTCTCGAGTTTTAGCGAGACTAACGAACCAAGATTCATTTTTATCTATATACCAATAATAAAGAGGAATGATTTCATTGTTTGTTGGTTTGTATGTTTGTTTGCAGCGAATAGGCTCCGGAAATACTGAACCGATTCAAAAAATTCCTTCACTTTTGAGAAGCTACACTATCCCCGATGACATGGGCTATATTGTATTTTCAAAAAGAAATAGGGATCCTTACTGAAACTCGAATAAAGTAACCCAAGGTGCAATTTTTCTTCCATTGATTACATATTTTGACACGTGGTTTGTTGCTTTATTCGCCCATTCTCGGGAGTCTAAGAAACAAAGTCTATAGAGCTAAGTCTTAAGTAGTATCTTATATTCTGTTCTTATATTCTATGGCGTAACGAAGTTAGTCGGGACAGCTCGTAGACGTAGATCAATACATAGTATAAAATAAAGTCGCTTCCCGCGTCTGTCCCTATGTATCTTTAAAATTATGCAACGGATTTTGATCCGTTTTTTTTTAACAGATACAGTGATTCCAGAGGAAGTTTAGTGAGTATAATATTTTAATTAGATTTTTAATTAGATAGTAGATATATATGGTGATAATCCCTACAGATGGCGTCTTCAATGGTAGTGTGCACCCTGCTCTCGGCGCCCATGATGTTCCTCTCAGCCCAACTGATCACAATAACAAAGGATTTCGCGGAGCAGTTGCGTCGGTTCAGCTTTAATTTGTCGATAGCTTCATTGGCCGCTGCGTCATGGGTTCTGCTGGTTTTTGTTATCACTAAGAAGTATAAGAAGATGCCGCATCGGCTGACCATGTGCCTTCTGGTCTCACAGGTATTAATAGCTAATAAAAAAATGCAGCCCTATTTTTGTTACCTCATAACGGGCGAACCGATTTCATTAATCCTTTTTTTGTTAGATTCCTGAAACTTTATAGGGTTCGTATCGTATGGAAAGAAAAATCGAGAAAGTTAAACATAGCAGCCAGAGAAAATAAAATAACTAATTTCTGCAGATCCTGCTGGGCGCGAGCATGTGTTGGGGCGGGGCGGGCGGCGCGGGGGGCGCGGGCGGCGCGGGAGGCGCGGCGCTGCTGCAGCAGGCTCTGCGCGTGTTCGGCCTGTTCTCGTGCCTGCTGTGGGTCGCCGTGCTGTCAGTGGGCGTGCTCATGTTGGAGGTAACACGCGTTATTATAATATTTTACTATTGTGGACATGCTATTTCCTTTGCAGCATCGCCTTCATGGTTTAATACAAAGTCTTGCAAACATTCTTCAAATGTGACAACTTATCGGTATCCAAAAGAATATCTACACTATCAATTATATAAAACTCTTCCGTTACTGACTGACTTCAGGAATTTCGGGAAATCCCTTCTTAGTGCTCAGCTACACTCCCCAAATAACCCACGTGCCAATTTCCAGCTTTCTACGCCCAGTAGTTTCGGCTCTGCGTTGTCTGTCAGTCAGTCAGTCAGTCAGTAACGGAAGAGTTTTATATATATTGATAGGGGTGTTTTCTCTTTTGTTTGGACATCGCACTAGATCATTTAAAAAATTAAAGCCATATTTTTCACAAAGTTATTAAGTACGAGCTGTCCCGGCTTACTTCGTTACGCCATAGAATATAACATACTACAAAAGACTTGGCTCTATAGACTATGTTCTTTTGACTGGCCAGAATGGCCGAATAAAAAACCAACAACAACAACAAACCACCTGTCAAAATATGTAAACAACGGAAAAAATATTGCACCTTGGGTTACATTATTTGAGTTTAGGTAAGGATCCCTAATTCTTTTGAAAATCTCATATAGCCTATGACACTCGGGGTTAGTGTAGATTCCTACCAGTGAAAGAATTTTTCAAATCGATTCAGTATTTCCGGGGCCTATTCGTTACAAACAAACAAACAAACAAACAAACAAATCTTTCCTCTTTATAATATTGGTATAGATAATTAAGTACCAAAAATAATATTTTAGTACTTTCATATTTCATACAACTGAAAGGTCCACATTTTGATTCCTAAAGAATACACCCGTAACTCAAAAGAAATACGGATTAAACCCGCTATACACTCGCGGCGCGAAAGGTCCGCGAAAGCCGCGATACGCGAGTTCACGCCTTTGACGCGGAATTCTTAGGGCGTGAACTCACGGCGAGTGTAGAGCACGCTTTATATAAGGGGTTTTCCACAGAGCCGCGGGCCCGGCTGCGTGGCGGCGCTGTGGCCGGCGCTGGCGCTGGTGGCGTGGGGCGCGCCCGCCGTCATGGTCGCCATTCTGCTGGCCACACGGAATGAGTATGGTGACATAGACAGCGAGGCTGCGGACGCTATACGACTTTGTCTGCTCGTCTTCTGTTTGACAGGTACCTTTATTTTAGCCTGTTAAAAGTATTTCAGAATAATATATATTTATAAGAAGTTCAAATTGGTTGAAATTTCGTGACACCTTACCATTATGTTATTAACTATCCCGTTGAACTAAGCGACTCCCTAACAATTTTTTTAATTCCATCCAACAGTATTATAAGCCTTATAAGTAATGCATATAATTTTTTTGTAATTATCATTTGTTTTCCAACTAAAGTTTTGCTTCCGAGGGAAAACCTTCGATTGCGAGTTAGCCAGTGCATGGCTTCTCTTTTTCGAATTTACCAAGTTAGTAGGTTTTGGTGTCATCGACTTATATTCCTTATGAAAGTTGTTACACATAGTTTGCAGAATAACATCTTTAATTTATTACCCATTGTTTGTCAGAAACACCATTCCAACGCGAGACGATCGCGCGACTGGATCCGACTGGAGCGCGCGATCGGACAACGTTGGCTCGTTGGCTCGGACTACCTATTGACTTATTGAGTTGTCTAATGTGCAGTGTCGGCGGGCTGCCTGATCGCGTACACTCGGTACCGGCGGCGCGGGGGCGGGGGCGGGGGCGGGCGCGGGGGGGGCGCGGGCGAGGGCGCCACGCTCGTCGGCAACGCCGAGCCTGTCGCGCAGACCCAGGCGCTGTCTACTAATGCCATTGGTAACTAATTTCTAAGCAGCCAGCCTCATCTTCTAAACTAATATTATAAAGAAGGAATGAAATGATTGACTTTTTGTATTAAAAAATAATTTACCATTAGAATAACAAATAGGCGGTACGAAGCAAACAACAAATAAAATGAATTGTATGTTTATTGTAGGCTGCTACGGCACCATAGCAGCGCCCCGGTCTCCCGGCGGCAGTATAAACTGCTGCTGCGCCGCCGCGCCCGCCGCCGACGCCCGAGACATTGAGGACCTCGCTTCTGGACCCAGGTCAGTGAGAAAGAACACACAATACATATAGGGTCACCGAAAAATTCTTAGGCCTCATTTATAGGCACGCGGGGCGTCTTGCGAGACGTGCTGCGATTACAAACGTATAGCAATGTATGAGATCATTAACGGACACGCGTTGACGGGCGTCGACGCGGGCACTGCTGCATTGCCGCGTCGCCCGCGGCGGCGCCCGCAGCAGTGCCCGCGTCGTTCAACGCTTCAAGAACAAAACATAGGCCTATGTTTGATATCGTATAAGCAAACGCGTCGGCCCCCGCAGCGGCGCCCGCGGCGGAGCCCGCACGACGCGCCGCGTCTCCGTAAAGGAGGCCTTATAGTTTCCATATGTTTGTCTGCCTTCTGCGGGTTTTCTTGCAGACTTTAAATGCTAGATCGCTGAATGTTGTATTCAGATAGACATTAGGATCTACATTGTTACTTGATATAGAGTGAAATATTTACAACACGAAACCGAGAGAGTCGAAATGCAAAATAAATAAAATGTATGGTGGCAATATGTAGTTATCCGCGTTGTCGCTCCACGCTTTGCTTTTTGGCATGCTTCATAAATTCAACAACATTTATGTTTTGCGCCGCACTAAGTCACTGCGATATCCTAGCGATATTGCTCATGCCTCAGCCCCAGCTTTAAGTTGGCTGTTACCACACTTTAAGATTAACCTATTGCTTTAGCTTTGCGATACGAGTTGAATCTATCCTAATAATGTAGGTATTATCGACTTTTTACACGAACACGGAAGAAGCATAAAAACGCTTTATTGCTTTAGTAACAGAAATAAATTACATAAAATAATAAACTCGGTTTATAATAGTTATATTTATGTGACTGATACATAATAAGAGGCATTAATACCCGAGTGTGGTTTTATGAAACGCGCCGAAAGCGAGTTTCATAATAAGATCACACGAGTGTTTTATTGCCTAATTATGTACAGTTGCATACTTATCTTTATCTACATTCATATCATAACTTTTCTACAATATGTTCAGAAATCACGGCAAAATACAATACCCACACACAACCCTACAACTGAAATAACTTTTCTGATCTTTAGAAGTTCGTTTGAAAAATTACTGAAATTCAATTTTTTTTTTATTCATAAACAATCAAGACTTGATTCGATTTCGATTCTCAAATCGATTGTAACTATTCGAGATTCGAAAAAATTTTTGAAGCAAGAATTTCATATCGAATGAAATGTCAAATCGGCACAGTCGATAATCACCTTTTTTTTTTTTCTAAGAAGATGTTCTAAATCTGAACGTAATGAAAGTACTTTTATCGATATCGTAAAGTAAAAATTATGATGCACCTACAGAACAGATTCAGGTTTCATAATTAACTAAAGCAACCGCTATCGTCTCCACAGTTTTTTTGTGTATATTTTGCTTTATTGCCTAATAAAACATTTTTTTTTTTTTTATAATAAAAGCCATTAACTTTTCGCTTCTGAACATATTATAAGTAAGTTATGATATGGATGTAGATATTTTAATTGTACCAGAGAGTGCGCCTTTATGTAATGTTTCTTGATACAGAGATTGCGGCTGCGGGGAGGCGGGCGCGGGTGAAGGCTCAGGCATGTCGCGGCAGCAGGCGGGCTCGTGCCGCTACCTGGAGGCGCTGGAGGCGGGCGACGCGGGCGCCGAGGGCGGCGAGGGGGGCGAGGGGCGCGGGCACCAGCTGCTGCGCCACACCGCGCTCGTCATCGTCTACAGTCTCAGCATGTTCATTGTGAGTATCACTCAGGCACTCACGGCGGCGCGGGGGGCGGGGGGGGGCACCAGCTGCTGCGCCACACCGCGCTCGTCATCGTCTACAGTCTCAGCATGTTCATTGTGAGTATCACTCAGGCACTCACGGCGGCGCGGGGGGCGGGGGGGGGGGCACCAGCTGCTGCGCCACACCGCGCTCGTCATCGTCTACAGTCTCAGCATGTTCATTGTGAGTATCACTCAGGCACTCACGGCGGCGCGGGGGGCGGGGGGGGGGGCACCAGCTGCTGCGCCACACCGCGCTCGTCATCGTCTACAGTCTCAGCATGTTCATTGTGAGTATCACTCAGGCACTCACGGCGGCGCGGGGGGCGGGGGGGGGGGCACCAGCTGCTGCGCCACACCGCGCTCGTCATCGTCTACAGTCTCAGCATGTTCATTGTGAGTATCACTCAGGCACTCACGGCGGCGCGGGGGGCGGGGGGGGGGGCACCAGCTGCTGCGCCACACCGCGCTCGTTATCGTCTACAGTCTCAGCATGTTCATTGTGAGTATCACTCAGGCACTCACGGCGGCGCGGGGGGCGGGGGGGGGGGGCACCAGCTGCTGCGCCACACCGCGCTCGTCATCGTCTACAGTCTCAGCATGTTCATTGTGAGTATCACTCAGGCACTCACGGCGGCGCGGGGGGCGGGGGGGGGGCACCAGCTGCTGCGCCACACCGCGCTCGTCATCGTCTACAGTCTCAGCATGTTCATTGTGAGTATCACTCAGGCACTCACGGCGGCGCGGGGGGCGGGGGGGGGCACCAGCTGCTGCGCCACACCGCGCTCGTCATCGTCTACAGTCTCAGCATGTTCATTGTGAGTATCACTCAGGCACTCACGGCGGCGCGGGGGGCGGGGGGGGGCACCAGCTGCTGCGCCACACCGCGCTCGTCATCGTCTACAGTCTCAGCATGTTCATTGTGAGTATCACTCAGGCACTCACGGCGCCTCTTTCACTTTGACTGTATGGATTACAGTCAAAGTGATTTTGTTAGATTCCTCTACATAACATCAGGAATAGCATGATAATTTTTTTTTATCATATTTTTGTTTTTTTTTCTGTTTTTTTTCAGTCAACATGACAATAAAGATACAAATATGTTCAGGGAATAGCATTCACAACGTGGAGCATGATGAGCCGCGACGAGAACGGCGTGTACGTGGAGGTGCAGTTCCTGGCCGCCGCCGCCGCCTACGGGCAGGGCCTGGCGGCGCTGCTGCTGTTCGGCCTGGACGCGGCCGCGCTGCTGCCGGCGGCGAGGTTCGTCCGGGACAGGTGGTGAGTAGCCTTGTTTCTTTCGCTTTTTTTTTTTTAGGCGGGGAAACTCCTGACGAGTACCCTGCAGCCCCGGGGGGAGCCGCAGGGTTATGTGGGGTTCGCACCCACTAAAACCCCGCCGGTGTCCTTCTCGGCTGTTTGCAAGGGGGTCACGGGAGATCTTTTGAACTTTGTGTTCAGCTCCGCGACCCCCTCCAGCATTGGCTGAGTAGCCTCTTCACGGGTAGTGGGGGGGACAGCGCGTACGCAGTCCCCACTACCAAAAATAACGCGTCCGAGTTATCCACGTTAGGGATAATCGCAAGGGTCAGCCCAACGCAGTGCAATGAGAGAGCCTCGCCCTGGGGGAACCGCCTTCTTGATCACGGTGTCCCCTACGCCAGGTATTCTTTCGCTTACCTACGAGTCTACAGTAGGCTACTCTCTCTAACTCTCTACGCTATCACACCTCAGCAACGTGTTATTGTTGCTTCGCGCACAGCCGAAACTCGTGTACGTGTACGCGTATCATGCTTTTGTGAGTGAGATAAGACCTGGAATTTGTACTGAGCGGTTACTGAGAGGTCACCGAGCGCGAGAGGGCTGCACGTGCTGAGGGCGGCAGGGAGTGCCTAACCGGTACGTAGTACTCTTTATTGTGCTGTGACCTGGGCGAGGTTTTAGTACCGGCTGCATGAGTCATCAGGGACAGATGGTGAATGGTGAGTAGCGTTGTGTCTGTATGCGGCCTGGCTCCGGCGCGGTGCTGGTTCCGGCTGCAAGATTTGTTTCTTCTTGCTTTGCTACTCCAGGATACTCCCTGACTTCACTCTCTACACTACTCTCTCTCTCTCTCTACTTTAGTACATCGACACCTTGGAAGACCGAATCAAAACCGCAACGATGTTAAATTTCCTTGAGATTCAATATTTAAATAAATAAAGAACTCTGTTCCTAAATTAAATTCGCTAGATTTAAGTAAAATAATCGAGGTACTATTTTTTTTAAATATATTCTTTAAAAATATAAACCTTTTTTTACATTGTATATAGGTTTGGTACAGAAACAGTGTTGCTGCCGCCAGTCGAAGACCTGCCATTTGAAACAAGGCAGTTTTGTGACGAATTCATCAAGCATCACCTCGAGCGCTGCAAGGAAGATATTGCTAAGGATATAAGGTATTTTTTTCTATGTCCCATCTCTGTCACGTTGTCTCCATTTACATAATTTACTTACTGTGCCCGATACCTTCATGCAGATAATTTATGATCGTGCGCCTGGCCCGGCCACCACTCCTATGGCTTTAGGACCATTTACATTCGATAGAGCTCATCTTCCCGATCATATCGACGCTGGAAAGGCAATCTTGCTGAAGCGCCATTTGACGATTTGTGAGGAGAGCGATTTAAAGTTTCAAATTTTACAAAAAAAATCGTATAAAAGGTACTGTCTGTCAGATTGACCTGAAAATTGGTATGATAGTCTAAAAAACAGTTTAGCATAGCCTTGCGATCAAAAATAATATATGCAACTTATAGAAACAGAGTTAGGTGGCGGTTCAGCAATTATAACCTATGGCACGGCAAGGCTAAATTGCTGATAGTGTGAAGTGCAGCTCAAACCATTTCTGCACTTTTTGCTTATGTGCCAAAAAATATATTTTTCAAGTCAGACAGAATGTTTTATGTCTGCAAGCATTCAGAAACACAGCAGGGCAAAACTCGGTTATATCACAAAACCTCTCAAAATTGGACCGTCCAGAAATGATGATCTCCAACTGGCCAAGAGTCATGCCTAGCAAATTTGGCTTATAGGTGGCCGTATTCAAAACAATTGGGAGAGCAAATTCAAATATGAATATTTTTATTACAAAATAAGAAAAAAAAAACGAATACCTGGACGTTATTGTTTTTATAATATACTTCCCTCCCTCACTTTTGCTATAAAGAACTGTGTTAGCTTAAAATAATAAAAAATACCCTTTTCAGGATTCCCTTAAGAGGAAAGTACAGCTAAAGTAGCGCCACCCGCGAAAAAATTTAATATCTTCTAAACTAAGGCAAATATCAAAAATTGTGAAACAGTATTCCCCTAGATAATGTGGCCTAGTATTTTTATGGCACTGTTGTATAGCTTTACGGTTAAAGACCGTACTTTATCTACTTTAGCTGTGCTATTCCTCTTAAACCTAAATTATAATAGTTAATTAAAAAAAACAACTTAAAACGTAGGTGTATTAAATAATCTAAAATAAACTAAATAAAATTTTACAAAGACTTTCCACATAATTGTAATACACCAGGCCTCCCATAGAATATAAGTTTACATCAAAGACTTGGCTGTATGGACTATGTTCTTTTGACTGCCCAGAATGATAGAGTTTAATTAGGGATCCCTAATTATAATTTTTTACATTATATAGCATAATATAATGTCATTCGATGATAGTGTAGCTTCCTTGAAAAAAAACGTGAAATATATTTTTTATCCCATCCACTAGAAAAGTTAACTTTTTAACCGACTTCAAAAAAGGAGGTTAACAGTTTGACCTGTATGTATGTGTGTATGTATGTATGTATGTTTGTCCGCGATTATCTCGCGTTTGGCTGAACCGATTTTGATGCGGTTCTCAGTTATGTATTTGTTACATTCAGGAGAAGTTTTTAGTACTTATTGTAGCCGACTCCGAAAAAGAGGAAGTTCTCAGATTATGTTTGTGTCGGTTCGTTGAAGGCGGGTCTCTTTTAAAAAAAAAAGAAATTATTTATTACTGTTCTTAGGTAGTAGTTCCTCATTATTCACATGCGATTTGTAGCCGGTCAATAATGAATTTCCATACATTTTTATCGACCTCTGGGCAAATATGATGTACTTATTGTAATATAGTTACGAAATTAAATGATTGAAGTGAAGTGGGTTTGAAAACAAGCTAGCTGATAAGGTCAGCAAAATTAGGTAGGTACATAGGCGATTCTTTTTTATATGTAAATTTTGTCGTCGGATGGAATAAAAAGCAGTATTTATACAACTTGGGGGTAAAGTTATTCTGCCTTGGGTGAGGTTAAAATCCTCCCTTGTTTAAGTTTCAAGACATTTAACCTCACTACGTTCGGGAATAAACCCTTGAAACTGTCTCTGCGCTAAGGTTTTATCAGACCACCCTCGTTCATAATACATCACTTTACACCCATGTTGAATAAACTACTCTATTAAAATCCGTTGAGTCGGTAGTTGATTTGATATTTATTTGATGCAAACAAACAAACAATAAAATCTGGTCTCTATAAAATATTAGTGTAGTACTAAAATGACTTGGCTGTATGGACTTTGTTCGAATAAAAAAACAATAACAAACTGTCCAAAATTTCCTAAACAAACCATCAAAATGTTTAACAAGAGATCATTTTTGTTGCACCTTGGGTTACATTATTTGAGTCAGGATCCCTATTTTTTTTTAAATATAATAAAACATAAGTCACTCGGGGTTTGTGTAGCTTCCTAACAGCGAAATATTTTTTGAATCAATTCAGTATTTTTGGAGCCTATTCGATGCAAATAAACTAACAATTAAATCTTTCCTCTTTAAAGGTGCATATAGATAACTTATATTTTTTTTGAAAAGAAAGAAACCTGCATTCGATATTTAAATTTCTTTTTCACATCTGAGAATCGAACCGCCTACATTATTACAAAGAAGGACATTGGTGAAATCTGACCAAATTAAGAAATAGTTTTGTACAGTAACAATTTTTATATTTATATTATTTTTATGGCATGGTGAATAGGGTAAATCATAAGAATCAAATCTCTCTAACAAAGTTGGTAAATAAAGTAAAAAGAATACCAATGAATCTGGACTTATAAATTCAATAGGTGGAGTTATGCGTAATGGCCATAGGCCATGCAAAAATATGTAGAATTAAAAAAATATGTTTTGTTTCTTTAAAAAATAAAGGAATATTTCATTTCAATAAAATGTGCTTACTCCAGTTTTTAGAGTATTATGTGGCATAACAAAATTCAAACCTATAAAAAAAAAAATATTTACTCAACACAAATAATAAAACTGGTAAGTAAGGGCACAATTATGTAAAGTATCTAGCTGTATAGGATTGCTAATAATCGCAGGGTACGCTCGAACCAATATTTAGTGCGCTTTTATGAATGAGCTGCGGGCATCCACCAACATGCGAGTGACTGATGCGCCCGCGCGCACCTGGGTCAATACATACCCTCTGTGTTTGACGCAATATAAGACCCTTAAAGGATAGCTTAAACGCCCTACATAATAAAATTCTTTGCACGGAAGACATGCTTAAGTAGCTTGAATGTGTCCTAGTAAGTAGGGAAAAAGTTTCTTATAAATGTAATATTATTGATGTTAAGTGGGGTAAAACTGCATTAAGTTCCACTTGAAGAAAATTCTTGCCCTGCCAAAATTGCTTATATCCATAGTGATTATTAGTTTTGTCGGATAAAATTGCTGATCTGTAAACAATCCAAAAAATGCGGTAGAGCATAATTGAATTAAGTGCCATATCATGAATAATCTCAGCGAGGCTAGTTTTCTTATGTGCACTTTGCTTTTTTCTCACGGCAAAGCAAATTTTCTTTTCTAATTTAATGTAAATTTACACAAACTGGAATAATTGCTTATCGGTAATTTGGTCATTAAAGGGGTAGTTTAAGTGCCAAAAAATATAAAAAGGCCTAAAAAAAAGCTCTTATTAACCAAAAAAACAGTAATTACAGATTGCTTAACGACCATGAAAATGGCTCGTATTGAGATGAGACCCAGATCATTGGATAGAGAAAAATCAGCCGATTCTAACGGTATATATAACTCATATTCGCATTTTTGGAGATCAGCAATCTTGCCTTTCCACCGTCGAATTATGTACCTCATTCATTTCATATGTACCTCGCTAGTTGCAGAAAAAAACGCAAATCGGTGTGGCCGGGCTGAAATCGTTTCGCTAGCCCGGCCACCCAATACCTCTCTAACCACGTAATCTATTAGTTATATTTTTATATAAAACTTATGTACCACAGTCGAATAACATATGTACCCCATTACGATCACAAAATTTGCCATTGATAGTGAGTTACAGGTGCTACTTGGTGGCCGGGCTGAACGGTTTTCAATCTACAAATTACTGCAAAATTATGTATGTAAGCTTGGAGCAACACCTACCAAAAACAAAAGATATTCCATAACAGATTATATGTACCTCTTTAATTTCTTGAAATAACTCTTTGTTTTTCAGTTTACAGCGTCATGTATGTTTTTCAGCCCGGCCACCTATATATGCTTATATTTTTGGCAAACATAGCTCTATTTACGTCGTTTAAACGACCATCGTTTTGAAATAGAGAGTACATTCGATCTAGTTTTGTTGTTTTACTCCAGGATCAATCTTTCAAAAAATAATCCACATCAAAATCTTCCTTGTTAAAACGAATAGGGTGTCCATCATTTACGGTGCGAATAACGTTTTTATTTATAAAATGGGAACTAAATGAAACAATCTTTTATAATAGGTACCCAACGTTTTATCAATATATATAAAACTCGTTACTGACTGACTGACTGACTGACTGACTGACTGACTGACAGACAACGCAGAGCCGAAACCACTGGGCGTAGAAAGCTGAAAATTGGCACGTAGGTTCCTTGGGGAGTGTAGGTGAGCACTAAGAAGGGATTTCCCGAAATTCCCACGGGAACGGGAAAAAACGGGATTTTTGTGTTTATGAGAAATCTGCGCGGGAAAAACCGCGGGGCAGCCTCTAGTTAGTGATATAAACCAACTCTAATTTTTTTCTAATACAACGCTTTTTTTAATCAAGATATATTATTGCCTTAATGCTTAAAAAAATAAGTCAGCCTTTAATAATTAAGTAACTATAATAAATTTTTTGATTAAAAAAAGAGACCCGCCTTAAATTAATTGACATATACATAAAAATGAGAACTCCCTCTTTTCTAAAGTCGGTTAAAATAGGTACTAAAACCTTTTCCTGAATGTAACAAATACTTCTCTGGAAACCGCTTTAAAATCGGTTCAGCCAAACTCGAGATAATCGCGGATAAACATACATACATACGTACAGCTCAAACTGATAACTTCATTTTTTGAAGTCGGTTAAAAACAATAACATACTAAATACTGTACGGTGTGTTTTTGAAGTGCAAAATTCTTAGGTATACAAAATTTCTCAAAACAAGTTCATACTGTATTCACGTAACAACAAGTAAGTATATTTCTTGTTGCAAATGAAACCAGGCCATATCTACTACATATAAATGAATTGTGGTTCGTTAGTCTCGCTAAAACTCGAGAAACTTAACTCAGAAAAGAAAACTCAACTCAAAGTCAACTTAGAAAAAGTATGGCATACACAGTTACTTTTATATCGTGGACGAAAATTTAAACCGCGGTAGGCATAGTTATACATAGAATAGGATTGATTCCTGAAAACAAAGTAAAAAAATAAATAAATAATTGAATTTTGTTAGAAAAAATAAATAAAAATTGATAGTTGTTTATAAAATGTATTTAATCTAAAACTCGACAAAGTCTGTCATATTAGGGCCGGAGTTTAGGCTGTTAAGTAAGAATTTAAACTCATTTTCATGACTTAACATTAATAAGAAGATTCTTACAGTGTAAAATATTATTAAAGTGTACAAATCTTTTTTTTTAATGACACCAATGGATTTATTTTTCTAACACCTATTATACTTACTGAATTATTTGTATATAAATGTGAGTACTTAAAAAGATTGTTTTATTTAGTTCGCTATTTATTAATATAAAAAAAAATACCGATTTCCGTTATTCGCACCTTAAATGATGGACACCCTATTCGTTTTAACAAGGAAGATTTTGATGTGGATTATTTTTTGAAAGATTGATCCTGAAGTAAAACAACAAAACTAGATCGAATGTACTCTCCATTTCAAAACGATGGTCGTTTAAACGACGTAAATAGAGCTATGTTTGCCAAAAATATAAGCATATATAGGTGGCCGGGCTGAAAAACATACACGACGCTGTAAACTAAAAAACAAAGAGTTATTTCAAGAAATCAAAGGGGTACATTATAATCTGTTACGGAATATCTTTTGTTTTTGGTAGGTGTTGCTCCAAGCTTACATACATAATTTTGCAGTAATTTTTAGATTGAAAACCGTTCAGCCCGGCCACCAAGTAGCACCTGTAACTCACTATCAATGGCAAATTTTGTGATCGTAATGGGGTACATATGCTATTCGACTGTGGTACATAAGTTTTATACAAAAATATAACTAATAGATTACGTGGTTAGAGAGGTATTGGGTGGCCGGGCTAGCGAAACGATTTCAGCCCGGCCACACCGATTTGCGTTTTTTTCTGCAACTAGCGAGGTACATATGAAATGAATGAGGTACATATGATCGGGAAGATGAGCTCTATCGAATGTAAATGGTCCTAAAGCCATAGGAGTGGTGGCCGGGCCAGGCGCACGATCATGATAATTTTACATATTTTCTTACCTTTCCTGGACTACAAAAACATTTCATTTCTAGACTCATAAAAATATTATACAGGTTGTTTTTGACAAAGCAGTAATAAAAGGATCCATCCTTTGATGTTTTTAAAACATGGTCAAAATTTTAAAACATAAATCAGATGTCCCGTTCCTGTACATGACCCTGTCTTTCATTCAATCTCTGATCAGATTTTTTTACCGACTTTAAAAAATAAATTTGACCTGTTTAAGTATATGAATGTTTGTCCCCGATTATCTCGAGTTAGGCTGAACCGATTTTGATGCGGTTTTCACAGAAGTAATTGTTACATTCAGGAGGTTTTAGTACCTATTTTAACTGACTTCAGAAAAGAGAAGTTCTCAGTTTATGTATGTATCAATTTATTAAAGGCGGGTCACTTAAAAAAAAAAAGATATATTGAGATTTCGATCTACTTTGCTTTGGAAAAGGAAACGAATATTGAGCTAAACCCAATTTTGATTTATTACCGCCTTGTCAGAAACACCTTGTATATGTAGATATAGTTAGAGGTGAGAATAACTGCTATTTTTCAATCGCATGCGATCGCTGTTATGCTATTTTCAAATAACTGCGATTTGTAAATGCGATCGGCAACGAGAATGCGATCGGCAACGAAAATGCGATCGGCAACGAGAATGCGATCGGCAACGAAAATGCGATCGGCAACGAAAATGCGATTGACAACGAAAACGAAGGATAAAAAAAAAATTAAAAAAAATAAAAATTGTTTATTTGACAAATAGAGCTCGTTTTTACAAAATTTCCTTTGACTCTCAAACTCGGCAATGCCTGTAATATGAGAGCCAATAAAAGTTGTCAAAAATTTAATAATAGTAAGTACCTTCTCAAATAGAAATAATTACAAAAAACAATGTTTAATATTGGTGAAATACTAAATTAAATTAAAAATAAAATAAAATTACACTAAAATTATGATAAGTTAAAATTAAAATATGCGAACTATAACTATAATCAAATTCATCAAAAGAAAATACATGCAGAGAATTTAGAAAAAATATAAAGATTTCTAAGATTTTTTGCAGGAAATCAGAAGTTCTGTGTCATCATAGGAAATAGATTCCAGATAGAGAGTAATGGTACGCTTTGCTTGTCTCGTAGTTAGATTGATCAAGTTACATCTTTTCATAAGCTTATTGTAGAGCACAGGATGCTGGAAGATAGCGAATCGCTTCACAAACACTGTGTTGGGAAACGGGAAGGGTAATTTGGGATTACGTTTGTTTAATTCTTTGCTATAGCTCATAGAGTTAATGAAATGCTTGTGTGTCCTCAGGGCCGAATGTAGAACATATAATTTTCTTACCGATAAAACCTTAATCTCCTTGTAGAGTTGCTGCGTAGGGAATAGGAATGGCTTTTTAAAAAGAACTTTTAAAACTGCTCTTTGAGCTCTTTCAATGGTAATAATGAGAGTCTTTGCAGCGGCGCCCCATACTGGCAGACAATAGGTCAGCACAGATTGACATAGGGCGACGTAGGATGTAACTAGGAATGCAAGTTTGCTCTAATATCAATGTTAATATGGATATTTTTATCGAAGTGCAGCTATTATCGATAATACAAAACCTTATACAAATTTTTTTCAGCAAAATGTCTTTTTAGTACATTTCATATAAATTCAATAGGAGTGAGATCGCAATGCTTCAATGCGTTTCGTTGCTTTGCTAATGACAAGCGATCGCATTATTCATTCGTTGTAAATAGCAATGCGATTCGTTGCCATGAAATAACGAGTTTTTTTAAATGCGATTGTAAATAACGACCACCTCTAGATATAGTATTATAATTGATGGTGTGCGTGTGCGTGTGCGGTTGTGTAGGTGCAGATGGGGCACGCGCACGTACCACTCCGCGTTCCGCGGCGCTGCGCTGGCGCGCTGGCTGCAGGCGCGCGGCCTGGCCGCCTCGCGCGCCGCCGCGCTGCGGGCCGCGCGCCGCCTGCTGGACGGCCGCGTGCTGGCCCACGTGCACCACCAACATCACTTCACTGACTCGCACCTGCTATACGTATTCAAGTAACTCGTAAGAGGAAATAGGCCTATAATCTCATTAACTCATTTTGTGCATGTATTATAAACTTAAAAACCTTCCTCTTGAATCTCTCTATCTATAAAAAAAAACCGCATCAAATCCGTTGCGTAGTTTTAAAGATTTAAGGATACATAGGGACATACGCGGGAAGCGACTTTATTTTATACTATGTATTGATAGCCGTTTATACGTACATTAATTTATAAAATAAACTGGTCGACCCGACGAACTTCGTACCGCCTAACCTATTAGTATTTTGCGCATGTATTATACTTATAAACCTTCCTCTTGAATCACTCTATCTTTTACAAAAAATCGCATCAAATTCCTTCGGATAGTTTTAATGATTTAAGCATACATAGGGACAGACGCGGGAAGCGACTTTGTTTTATACTATTTATAAAATAAATGATTTGAGTACCTATCGAATTTTGTTCTGGATGTTTTTAAAAGAAAAAATATTGTAAGGTTTTACGATAACGAGTTTTTTTTAAATGTACATTTCTTTACCTAAAAAGCAACTTATTTACAACGTATTTACTGTACAGCGCAGCGCAGTAGGTATATGTAATAGCTAACGAACTTATTACGTGATGCCGTCATGTCACTATCGCCAAAACTATATAGGTAGTTTTAAGGTTAACTTATATTGGAACGGGTAATATAATATGACAAATATATCAATATATATATATATTTTTATTGTAATATAAAACACGATATCTCATTTAATTATACATATTTTAATATGCTAACGTCTTCGAACAATTAAAACGTGTTTTGAATGAGCATGCAGCTTATATTATTAATATCAACATACTTATTTGCTGAATCAGAGATTACTTGATAGATTATGAGATATTCTTATGTGTATTTCGGTTAAGTATAAGTAACTTAGGTAGGCAGGCTCTACCAAAGTTTTCAATTATGCATTGCTGTTTATTGGTGCTTGTTTCAAAGTAAATATTTATTTTTAGGTAACCTAGGTCCTAGGTAATAGTTTTATTGTGATTTAGGATATTGGTTATTAATTAAAACCAAAGATATTGTTGTTGTTTTTTTGTATGTTAAATACAAATAACAAATACCAAATGTAATGCTAAGTTTTCTTGGATTGTAATGTGTACAGTTTCGCGTGAACAAGTTCTTGTGTTGGAACGGCATAAGATAAGGAGGTGTATCTTGATATAGAACCATTCTATGTGACCCTATGCAGTTATATCTATTTTTTGATCTCACTCAGTCAGTAGTTTTCATTTTTTTAAGCAGTGTCATACTTAATGTTTTAATAAATTATTGTTTTGCAGTGATATTTTGGCTGTTAAATAATTATACATAGCTTTTAGAAGTTAGCGGCAGAATTATATACAAAAAATCTACATATTATTATATAAATATTGTTGAGCAAAAAGAAAATGTAAAAAAAAATACTTATTATGAAATCAAATAAATGTTGGCATTGAAACTGTTGTTTATTCTTGATCGGGTTCATCATTAGAGACATCCTCATCATCTGCTGGCGGTGCCTCCCACCACGTCAGCAAGCCAAGCCCTGGCTCGTTTATTCCTCCAATGAGCTTATAAGGGACTACAGTTTGGACAGTGCATTCTGTGCCTGGGGGGCCTGAGGGTAGGCTTTCTTCAAATGCCTCGCTTGTTACTCGAAACCTTATAGATTCTCCTGTAAAGTTAATAATGAATTAAAAATTATATTATTTTGCAGTAGTTATATAAAATTAACTAAGTTTCTATTGACCTGTGTCCATAAACAAATCATGCTTTTCACCCTCGCCTTTGGGATACTCCCAGACCCAAGCTTGGTCAGTTTCATCTAAACGGGAAGGGTGTTGAAGAGCATTTACAGGTATGATTATGTCATCAAAGAAACCAAGAGTAACTGTAACAGAAAAGGAAAACCTCATAAGGGTTGTTCCTATTTCGACCCCCGGACTTTCTACCCACGCACCTTTTTTTCTTGTTTCAACCCTCAACAAATGGTAATTCTTTTGTTTTCCACTTTTTAAAGAATTTGTCTTTAATTAGATTTTCGGTATCCCCTTTCGCATTAAAATGATTTTGTTTTTAGATAAAAATATTGCTAAATATAAAACAAAGAAAACTGCATTTCATACTATAAAATTTCACGAAATTTTGATTAATATGAGTAGTTAAGTGTTTTGTAAAGTTGAACAAATCTCCAAACATCATTATCGCAGTCAAGAGCCAGTTAACAGCGATGCTAGTGCCATTCTCGAAAAAAAATTATATCTTCTAGACTAAGGCAAATATCAAAAATGTGGCACAGTATGACACTAGGTAATCTTGTTTAGTATGTTTTGAGCACAAAAAAATCGCAAATGGCGCTAGCATCGCTGTAAACTTGCTCTTAACATTAGTATTATTTTGATCGTGTTTTGCAAAAATTAGAAATTGCATAGCTGGTTGAAACAGTACTATGAATTGGTAGAAAACGGACAAAAATAATGATTATTTAATGTTGGGTTGATCGTGAGTTGAAACAGGCATACAAATGGGTTGGAAACGGAAAAAATAATTGTAGGTAGAAAGTCTGTGG
The DNA here is from genome assembly GCA_951802225.1 of Euspilapteryx auroguttella. Classification (NCBI taxonomy): domain Eukaryota; kingdom Metazoa; phylum Arthropoda; class Insecta; order Lepidoptera; family Gracillariidae; genus Euspilapteryx; species Euspilapteryx auroguttella. The sequence continues at coordinate 5,195,008 of OX637648.1, read as the reverse complement.
GTCGAAACAGGAACAACCCCATCATTCCATTGAAACATAAAAATAGGTAATTGACTTATTTTTTCCACAATGTAAGACAGTGTTAAAATTAATGCAAACTAACCATGTACTCCTTCCCTGCTACAACTTCTTATTTTTCCAATAAGAATTTCTTCAACCACGGGCCTAAAGACTATATATCTGAATTGAACCTCCGTATGTGAAGATCCATCGCCTGGGAATATGTGAGAATGCCCTATGTGTTTTATGTCAAAGAGAGCTATGCATAAGCCAACATTTAAAACAACCTGGAAACAAACAGTTCATTGAAGAATAACATTTTAAACTAAAGTAAAACAAAATGTTTTGTGATTTTGATTCATAATTTATTGAAAAACATACAACAAGCTAGTCCCCCATGCAGTTCCAGGCAAGTGAAAGTGAGAATCCAACATTCCCTTGAAACACTCACTACTGATGATCAGAACACTGTACAGAGACAGCCTGCCATGTCTTATGAGGCAGAATGCAGGCTACATCTGAATGCTAAGTTCTGATCACTTAGCATTCAGACCTATACACTGTCACTTTTTTATCATGGCAGAAAGTTTCAGGACAAAGTCTTTGCACGATATTATAATATATTTTTTTTGAGATGAACTTTTTTCGAGTAAAAAGAAAAAACTTATTTAAGGCCGATTGACCCCTTGTTCACCTTCCCGCACATTGACTTCCATCCCCTGACTCGTCCGGCACCAGCTAAGCCACCGTAGGTCATTGCTCTAATGCTAAAACATCGTATTTAGTTTTTTTTACAAAAACTTTTGAAGGACCTTAAGTGAGCATGGTTCATTATTTTTCAATTTTGTTGGAAATATCAGTCATGTTTAACTATGCCTACCGTATGTTAAATTTTCCACAACATTAAAAAAGTAACCGTGTATGCAAAGCCACGAGACTAACCCAAACAACCTCCCTCATTCAAATTAATATTCTACTTCCCTATTAAAAGAGGGGTACCCAACAAACACTTCTTTACTATAAGTACATACCTACCTTAAGGTTGATTTTTTCTTTATAGGTTTAGTAGTACCTAGTAGTACGTACCTTATTAGCTAATTTCCTATTTAGTAAAGTAGTTATAGAGTCCGTCAAACTTTGGTGGAAATGTTCAGGTACAATTCGAACAACATCTTTCATTTCAGCTAAAACAAACATTTTGATGTCGATTTCCAGCAGGTTTTTCTTATTTCGACATAACACGAAAGCTAGTTTTATTTTAATTGAATAAAATTCACATTCGTTCGTGAAGTAGGTAGGTTACCTACAGCTAGAGAGTAAAATTTTTCTATGACCTACAGCCTACAGCTTGAGTTTTCTCACTCTCTTTCTCTTTCGGCGTTTGTTTTTGTTTGTTTTTTTTTGGAAATAGGTTAAGTTAAGAATGAAAATGAAGGACTTACATACATTCAATCAATCATGAATGTTCGCCAAGTAAATCAGTCGTTCATGCACTTTTTGAAGCGAAGCGAGAAGAAAAACTACTGAAGACCGCTGTATGGTTAGTGTAATACGGTTCGACGGTTTTGCGATAGGAGCCGGGCCGTCACGACAAAATTTTCAGATGGGAATGTCACCGGAAAATAACAAGAACCGTAAATTTATAAATTTACTAGGAAATTTATAAACTTTCGTAGGATTCTAAACGAGTGATAAATTGTATTATTTTACGCCTACATTTTCGTAAATTGATAAACTTACTAAACTCACTCGTAAAATTATAAGTAACCAATAACCAAACGCCATGTATAATGAATTGAAATTTAACACAGAGCTACGAAAGTTTTAGGTTTTAGCCATGACCAAAATGTTTTTTTTTTGTAGAGTGAAATAGGGAATTTTAACCCCCTACTAGGTAGGTAAGTAGGTAGGTAGGTACCTAAAATACAAGGTTTCTTTTTGATAAAATATGCTATTATCCCATAATAGCATATTATATCTGTCACCGTTATAGTGCGAAATACGTTAATGTGCTCTTTACCGGGCAATGTGCACATTAACTGTTTAGGTCAGTTAATGTGTGAAATTTTATGTGAAATATGGGGTATCCGCACTTTACCTAGTTAATGTGCGTATTACCGGATGTCTCGCCGTTAAAGTGCGGAAAACAGAAAGCTCCGACCGAAAATTCAAATCTAGGGCAAAATTGTAGGTTAGGTTAGGTTTGGCATGTGATCTTTAACTAGCGTAGCGAGCGAAGCGAGCGGAGCTTGGGTTACCTGTACCTTATACTGAAATCTAAGTCAACATTTTTTTGAGCTTAACTTAGTCGTTAACTCTGTAGATTACCTAGAGATTTTGCAGATTACCTAATTAGTGGCTCTGAGTGTGATGCGTTATTATTATATTATTTAACCTTTAGAAACCCTGTGTATCGTACTCACAAAGTGATGAACTCGACTAATGCGAAACGAGTCCCGAATACCTGCATCCATTCATTTTGTTAATTACATTTCACAGGGGTGCTAAATGGCGAAAGGAAGATTATTAAAGGGTTTTTTAGTAATTTGCATTATTAAGAGCAAAACCCCCCGCCCTGCACTTTAGTGAAGTTTTCCTGAAAACTGTACAACACTGGAATAAAACAACGTTATATTTCTTACTTCCCCACTTAAGAACAATACCACATGCTCTACAGTAAGAACGTCTCTTTAAAGAAAACTAATTTCCGTGCGATCTCCTAATTTCCGTGGCATTTTTATGGCCCACGGAAAACATGGAAATTAGAACCACAGAAATTAGTTTTAAGTGAAAAAAAATAATATGGAAAATCTAGAAATTACATGCAGAACCTACGCTTTTTATCTTGAGTTTTGACCCCCGCTACACATGCTTATACATGGTAATTATATTTTATTAATGTTAAGTAAGCAAAATTTTAAGCCCACGGAAATTGAAAAAATGTTAAACCAAAACCCACGGAGGGTTCAATTTTCTTATATATCTCGAAAACAATCAACATGACGCATGTCTCACTTAGAAGGACTTTTGCAACGTACTAAACGTTATCTATATTGAGTTACTCCAATCTGCAAGGGTCCGTGGTTTCATTGTTACAGAGACTGCAATGCAAGCTCACGGAAATTATGTTTTATGTCTGGACAAAACTTCAACCACGATTATTTTTGAAATAGTTATGTTAAAAAAATCAAACCCATTGCCTTTCCACTAGTTGGCGATTCCTTCGTTGATATAAAAGTGCTAAATAATTGATTTCAGAACAAAAATAATAAGTTACGGGAGAGTTACGGCTACTAAGACGCAAAAAAAAGGGAAAATGGACATACCTTGGAAATTAGAAATTTCGTGTTTGACCAAGAAAATAAAATACTAAATGGGAGACAGCGAGTAATATATGGGCAAAAACAAAAATACATTTTAGATCATAGAAAGACTACATTCATCGAAAATCAATAGATTTATTAAAAATAGCATTCGTCAGGCAAGACATGTTTTTTCATCGATTTTGGCGAATCACCCTTAGAATCCTACGAAAGTTTATAAATTTCCTAGGTAATTTATAAACTTGCGAATCTTATAAGTGACAGGAATACCGATTTGGTCGATCGCTACGGCCTCGTAACGGCACCGTCCGGAAAAAATAGGAGAATTAGGCTACTGGTGGATTGCTATTTCAACCGTTGGCAACACTGCTACTGACTGATCTCTAGTTGGTCTGTGCCTTCATACGCAGTGTTGCCACCTTAGTGGATTTTCCACTAAATCTAGTGGTTTGGAACCCCCATTTAGTGGCCATTTTTTGCGTTTAGTGGCTAGTGGATTTTTTTAGTGGAAAAATTAGACCAAGAACTGTTGCAGTTTTTGAATAAATTGGGATTGCGATAAGCTGTTACAATTACAAAGCGTATGAACTAAAGATGTTTTAGACAATTTAGTAGAATTACAACATTTTTCCTTTTTTTTTCAATGAGGGGTTTTCGTTTAATAGTTCTAGGAGAATGCTAATAGATGGCACTGTTTAGGCAATGTATGTAGGTGTAATGTCAACGTCAAATCTGATTGACCTGACTGATTGAATTCATATAGAATTTTAATTTGATTTTTAATTTTTTTTTTTGATTGCTAGTGCCATCTCATGGCAGTCTGTGTAACTAAAAGTGACAGTTCGAAAACCGCTCATTGAATACAAAGTCGATGTAATTTTTTTTCTTTTTCATATTTTTGTCCATACTTCGAGGACCCTTAGTTTTCTTTGTAGCTGTCTTGTGCACCTGATTATAGTTTTTAAAGAAGATAGTTTAAGATCTAGATGACAATAAAATTTTAAGGTTGCGAATTGGTTAATTTTTAGAAAAAAGTCGTCCCTCTCGGTATGGCGCAAAATTAAAAAAAAATCGCGTTTTATAAAATGTGGGAGATGTTTTCTTATTTCTTACTTATGTGAATTCATTAAAACTTTATTAAATTAATACTTTTGCCAGAATAAATAAAAAACGCGATTTTTTTTTAATTTCGCGCCATACCGAGAGGGACCACTTTAAAGTTTCAAGTTCAAGTTAGGGCTCAAGTCTTAAAAATTGAACACTAAAAAATCCTTAAAAATTAAAGGGCCCAGGGAGGCAAATTTCTTAACTAAAAACGATTGACTCGTAATTGTCTTGTTCTTTTTGGCGACTTCGTTAACCATTGCTGTTTTCTTTGGGCGTGTAACAGAAATCACATTTGTTAAAGCGGCAATAGGAAGCGCTAACATGTCAATTACAAGTCGATCGTTTTTAGTTAAGAAATTTGCCTCCCAGGTCATATATTTGGAGTAGAACGCATAGCAAAGGGTCACCATTGTCCCCTATTTACGTATGTCCACTCATCTGCCATGCACTCTAGTGGAAATTTTAGTGGTTTTCAGAGGGGGACATATTTTTGTTAGTGGTTTTCTGGTGGTTTGAGGAGCCTTTTCTGGTGGATTGCTATTTCAACCGTTGGCAACACTGTTCATACGTAGTATCTCTAGTTAGTCTGTGCCTACACCTACAACATCAATCAACAACAAATTTTACAAATTAATAATTTTTATTTCGTTTGTTTGTGCAATCTAGATTCTCATTAAAAGTACTGCCGTGCGAGTCAAAAAATGCCGAGTGGAGGAGGTAGGTGAAACGACCCACACGACATTTTCTTTCTTTTTTAAAATACCTAGCACAAGAATCACCGATCTAGCGTGTAGTAGGTAGGTATGTTCCTGTTCAAGGACGGACGAACATCCCGAGCCTGACTCCGATCGCAAGATTCGCAATTCGGTCTAATTGGGTACCTACTTATTGCACTCATCAAAAGCTAAATAAAACTACTAATAAGACATAACCAAAATTAAAAAATTTAAAACCCTCCGACCGTATCAGATACCCTCATCGACTAAACTAGAACTAAAGCTGATCATCTTCCTTACCATATACTCTCAATATCATTGAAGTAACATGGTGCCAAATTTAAAATTGATAGGACTTATGAAAGTTAGTTAGATTTCCTCATCCACTATTTAGGAGCAGATCATCTTCAAATGACAGGTCAGGTTATGGATACCTTACCATATACACATTTAATACAATTATTGAATTACAAGGTACCAAATTTCGAAACAATCACACATAAGAGAGCTAGTTTAATCTCCTCATCAACTAGAAAAGAGCTGATGATCTTCAAACGGCTGAACGATTTTCATGAAACATGGGCTAAGAACACTCAGGCTAAAATTATCTATATAAACAAAAAAATAAATAAATTGGTTCATCCGTTTGGGCTCTATGGTGCCACAGACAGACAGCTAAACAAGTCAAACTAAAAACACATCTTTTTCGTCCAGGGTTAAAAAAACTGTCAATTGTTGGCCTTCCAACATAGGCCTTCCACCAACACCAACATTGTGGTTGGTTGGATTGGGCGGGCTAAGCATTCAAGTTTTTGAGCATAACATGTATCTTACAAATTATGTGCTGCTACCAGAACTACAAAAATAAAATCTCAGAAAATTGTTTAATTTCTTTCCCATATTTCTAAAACCTTAAATCAAGTGGGTATTTATGGGAGAGCAATTGGGGCAGCTGCCCTAGGACTAGGACTCTACAAACACCACAACATAGACTTTAGTATTTCATACTAACAAAAGTGATCTTGGATTTGGAAAATAATTTAGGGCCAGTGGGAATCTACTCCTTATACTAATAATTAATCTGCTTAGGTAATCGCAAAAGAGGGAGATCCAGGTCCCCTACCAAAAAAAGAGATGGCTACAATAAACAGGATAAAAATAATCTGGCGTTCACCAATAACATGCCCATGGGGAATATGCCCATGATGATGAACAACATGTACCAGCAGAGTAAGTATTATAATATTAGTTCTATTATTGCTATGTTGAGCATTGACATGAGTGCTGTCGTAGTTGAACTGAATCAACTGTTGACTCAATCAAAGAAGCCATTCAAGAAATCCACTCTGTCAGGGTATTCTCTATAACATAACATATTAAAATAATTCACTAATTATGTTTAAAATTGATTCAGATGGCATGGTACCTGGAATGGCTGCAGGAATGTATCCAAATATGATGATGCAGGGGTCTATGATGGGAAGCACCATGATGCAACCTGCTGACATGATGGCAAGTTCTGGAATGGACCTTATGACTCAGCAGCCAATGGATGTGGCATCTATGGGAAGCAATACTAATACTCCAACAGGGTCTATGGATATGAACATGATGGGAGGAATGATGATGGACCCATCCATGATGGGTATGGGAAATATGGCAAACATGTCAAACATATCCATGTATCCAATGGCCAGTGAATCGCCTGTATTTGAGAAAAAGGAAATTGTCCTTAAGCACTGCAAGTTGACTCCAGGCAGCACAGACCAAACGCAGCGAAATCGGCCTCCAGGCTGCCGCACGATCTTTGTAGGAGGCTTGCCAGAGAAGATAAAGGAGAGCATAGTTCGCGACATTTTTGAGCGTTTTGGACGCATACACACACTACGCCTGTCCAAAAAAAACTTCTGTCATATTCGCTATGACAGAGAAACTTCTGCAGATTCTGCCATTAATATGTCAGGTTATAAAGTGAAGTTGCTGGATAAGGAAAAAGAGGATGCTGAAGAGGAAGAGGATACCCCTGCTAACTCAGGTTGGCTACATGTTGACTATGCAATGGTAAGTTTATAAAATTATTAAAGGTTTAAGTTGCTGAATTATGTCCTCCATTAAGCTGGGTTATTGCTGGTTCTTCAAACCATGACTATTTTTTTAAAAGTAATTATGTGTTTTTTTTACTAAGAATCATTAAAAAACCAACAATTTTTTTTTTCAGAGTCGTGATGATCAAAATGAATATGAAAGGAAACAGAGGCAAGCCTTACGTATCCAGCAACAGCAAATGCAAGCTTTGGCAGCCCAACAAGAGATGATGGGCGGCAGCAAGAGTATAAACATGGAAATGGGTCTGGCGGGCGGTGGGCGGCTGCGGCACCGCTCTCCTTCTCCAAAAGTTCAACCATTCTCTAACAGCACTATTGTGCAGCTGATGGAGAAGATCAAGAGTGAGGATTACTTCTCATCTAATTTGCCTGTATGTATTCTATTGAGGACCTCAATGTAGCCTACTCAATATACGCTTTGAGTTATTTAATTTATTTACTTATAATATAATATTTTTAAGAGATTGTGTTGGCTTTGAATGGAGAATTCTTTAATTTCTCACATTTAGATTTTATTTAAGTCACTAATTATGAAGTACCTAATTATTTAACCAAGTAAACTGTTACTTCAATGTATTCTAAGAAAAAAGTAAAGTGATGACATAAGACTCCTTATCCCGATTTTAGTGGGTTTGTTAACGACCAAAGGTAATATTTTCTGCATTAAAGCATGAAACTTGGCACACTTGTTGCTTATGTGGCCCAGACTGAGAATCGCCCGGGAGGGAGCGAGAAACCCCCCTCTGGGGGGCGGGGGGAGGGGGTGAAGTTTCCTTCTACCGCGCGCGCTATCGATCCCTATTGCTGCTATTTTATAGCTACTAGGGCAAGTGTGGTGTCATTTTTGGATAATTTAAGGATGAGGAATCCATTTCTGGAACAATTTTTTTACATTTCTATACAAAAAAAATTGAAATTTACCATAAAATAGATAATTGTCGACGCAAAAAAAAATCTTCTAATGTCGATATTTTTTGAATGATTATAGATTAGGGCTTGGACTACCGATATATTTTTGAAAACCGGTTTTTTTTCGGTAGTGAAAATTTTAAAACCGGGAAACCGGTATTTCGGTAATTTTTCGGTATTTTACATTTTCTTTGAAAAAAAGTTTGTTTTTGAAGAAAAGTTCAAACTTAAACACTCAACGTAAAAGTTGGTTACCTTGCTTTTATATTTTACTTTAAAAATAACTTTTTTTAACTCAAATTTATAAAAAAAATGTTTTTAAATTAAACTTAGTTTCGTTGGTCATAGGTCTCCCCCACAGATTGCCTTATCGACCGATGTTCAAAGATTAGAAATCTTATCCAGTGTACTCCCGCACGCAACGTTTACCAAGTCGTATGACCACCCTGTTGGGGATCTGCCTACTCTGCTCTTTCTGTGCGCAGTCGCCAATCGAGAACTTTTCACCCTCAGAGACTATCTGGTCCTCGAACTATGTGCCTTGCCCAATGCACAAATATTTGGGATATGTCGGTGACTTAAGTTCTTCTGCAGATCTCATCATCATGCTACATGTAATACGAAGACTGATGAATATACCCTGCCACTTTAACGATTATTTGTGGACTATAATAAAACCTTGGTTTCGATTGAGTTGAGATCTAGGCAGTGCTGAAATCTCTCCAGAGCGGTGCTAAGTGGACTAACGATGAATCTGTGTTTGTTTAAAAATACCATGTCTGTTGGACTCTGAAGTCGAATCAGTAGATCAGAAATCGAAGGTTATTCGACTGGTAGCAGGAAGTTATGTAGGGATGTTATATCCCTAAAACTGTTTACAGAGAATGTCTCCAGTTTCTGGACTGTAAAGAGAACTAGGCCTAGGCATAAACGGCAAGTATATCACTCAACATTGTAGTAGTTATGGCACCGACTGTGAAGGATTTCAGTGCAATGCTCGATAAATAGAATAAACATGTGATGGACCAAACGAAAATCATGTTGAACGCCCATGCTAAACCGACTTCAGTCAAGATCGGATACTTTACGCTCGGTTGTTGTATTGTTGACGAAAACATATACCTGGGACAAACTGTCCACCTAGGTCGGTCAATCTTCGAAAAATAGGTCGATCGTCGAGTCAAAATTGGATTGCCGGTGTTCGGGATGCTTCACTACATCTTCTCGTCCAAGTTGACGACGAAAGTCAACAAGCCATGTCTGTTGCCAGAGGCAACATACCTTATGCAAAGCTCAAAGTCACTCAAAAAAAGTTTAATACATTTTATAAATGTGCTTATAATTAAAAGGAACAAAAACACATTTAATAAGACTCTCAGTGCTAACCTAAGCAATAAAATAATAAATAAAAAATAATGAAATTTTACCGAAAAACCGGTATTTTGACCATCGAAAACCGGTTTTAAAATACGGTAATATTGGTCCGGTAATCCGGTTTTTCGGTACTACCGAAAACCGGTGTCCAAGCCCTAGTATAGATATCAGCAAAATAAAAATATATTTGAAAAGCTGCATTCATGCAGTTTTCAAAAATATAGGGTTCGATATACTTTTTGTTTATATTTATGTGTTAAAAAAAATAGTAAACACTGCGCGGAAGAGGATGTAAAAATATTAAATGCCTAATTTCGGTTTGAAAATTACTTGGTTAATTCAAATTACTACCAAATACTGAACAGGGTATTTCAACTTGTGATAAATAACAACTTTCTGTATTAAAACATAGGTTGTATAGGTACAAAAAAATACATTTCTCATACATTTATCTACCCAATTAGCTGACAAGTATGTATGAAACAAAGGAATTTTTTGTGCTTTTGCCACTGAAAAGAGTTGTTATTTACGATATCGGAAGACAGCTTAAGGAAGCGAGAGCATCGGAAGTGGACCTGCATAAGTCTCGACGGTGCACTCAAAAAAGAGAAATAGACTTAATCCATCATGTCGACATATAACCGTATATTGAAAGATGTCTGTGATCAATGCGGTTAGAACCGGAAGCAATCACTGTTGGTACAGGACACATTGATATCAATGTTAAGCTCGAAAGGTTGCGACTGGTAAATACATATATCAATAATAATAATACATTTATTTTAAACACTCAGACCGGCAAAACCGGCAGACCAAAATTCAAACTCTTTTAATTAGAACTCCAAAACCGTTTCGATTGCCTAGGGCGCAGCGTGGATGATGTAAATGAAGGGTTCTTGAGAAGTGTCACTGCGGTTGGAGGTAATTACTTACTACTAAGCACACTTGATCTGATAGAGAAGAGGCGTGATACGTCTTAGCAGACAACGGCACCGGATGCCTTTGCCTGCAGGCAGCTGAAGAGACAGATCTTTATATCAATTACAAGAGACATCAGGCGATTTTATACAAAAAATATTAAGGTGAAGAGCCATAGACCGAAACAAAGCCTCTAAAGTTTTTGCTCGAGATCTTTTTTTTCGGCAAAGCCAGGGATGGCTGAAGACCGAGGATGGTTGGTAGAGTACTATATCCACACCTGAGATTGTGGGGGAATTCGAGAAGTTCTATGGACAGAACTTCTATTATACACGTCGACACGACAACCCATCACTGACAGTCAAGATTTCCCTGCTTGATCGGATATGATGAGATCTAATGTCGATGTTCTTACTTACCTCCAACCGCATTGACAACTACTCAAGAACCCATTATTTACTTACATCATCCACGCTGTGCCCTAGGCAATCGAAACGGTTTTGGAGTTCTAATTGAAAGTGTTCCGAGTTTGGGTTTCGGTCTGCCGGTTTTGCCGGTCTGAGTGTTTAAAATAAATGTATTATTATTATTGATATATGTATTTACCAGTCGCGACCTTTCGAGCTTAACATTGATATCAATGTGTCCTGTACCAACAGTGATTGCTTCCGGTTCTAACCGCATTGATCACAGACATCTTTCAATATACGGTTATATGTCGACATGACGGATTAAGTCTATTTCTCTTTTTTGAGTGCACCGTCGAGACTTATGCAGGTCCACTTCCGATGCTCTCGCTTCCTTAAGCTGTCTTCCGATATCGTAAATAACAACTCTTTTCAGTGGCAAAACCACAAAAAATTCCTTTGTTTCATACATACTTGTCAGCTAATTGGGTAGATAAATGTATGAGAAATGTGTTTTTTTGTACCTATACAACCTATGTTTTAATACAGAAAGTTGTTATTTATCACAGGTTGAAATACCCTGTTCAGTATTTGGTAGTAATTTGAATTAACCAAGTAATTTTCAAACCGAAATTAGGCATTTAATATTTTTACATCCTCTTCCGCGCATTGTTTACTATTTTTTTTAACACATAAATATAAACAAAAAGTATACCGAACCCTATATTTTTGAAAACTGCATGAATGCAGCTTTTCAAATATATTTTTATTTTGCTGATATCTACACTTATTCAAAAAATATCGTCATTAGAAGATTTTTTTTGCGTCGACAATTATCTATTTTATGGTAAGTTCCAATTTTTTTGTATAGAAATGTAAAAAAATTGTACCAGAAATGGATTCCTCATCCTTAAATTATCCGAAAATGACACAACACTTGCTCTAGTAGCTATAAAATAGCAGCAATAGGGATCAATAGCGCGCGCGGTAGAAGTAAACTTCACCCCCTCCCCCCGCCCCCCAGAGGGGGGTCTCCCGCTCCCTCCCGGGCGATTCTCAGTCTGGGCCACCTAAGCAACAACTGTGCCAAGTTTCATCCTTTTATGCGGAAAATATTGGTTCCCATACATTTATTGGACTTAACAAACCCACTATTTTAAGAAATATTGCTAGCAAGAAGCAATTTATTTAACATTTTTAAAAGTAATAGTAGTTTGCTTTCTGATATTATTTTATTTTATTATTATATACAGACATTGCTTGCATGGCTAGAACGTGGGGAATGCTCAAAGAAAAACGCCAATCAGTTCTATTCAATGATACAAGCGACAAACTCTCACATCCGACGACTTTACAATGAAAAGACGCAGTCCGAGGAAGAGCTGCAGGAGACCAGAGAGAGGGTGAAGCAAAAAATTGCAAGAGTCATCGAATTGCGTAAGTATTTAGATAGTCGCGTGTGCTCTGTACCTACAGTATTCAGTCAGACTTTCATTGGTCGCCATACTTGTGGCCCGTCTACAATATAAAATAACATTTCAAAGTGTAAGTAATGACGTCTAGGCACTGACTACCTACAATGATAAAAGAGCTTTAAAAAAATATCAAAATATCAAATAGATAATATCAAATGTAAATTTTGTTAAAAATAACATTACGATATGCTTTATCATTTATGTTTTATTAGGAGAGTTGAATATTGCATAGGTGTTCATTATTCAAAGTATGTATTCTCCTAATAAAATACGGCAAATGTTGAAGCAAATCGGTAATCGCCAGTCTTTTATATTGAGTTCTGTCTGTCCAGTCTCTTACTGTGGTCTGCACCTATATTCCTATAACAAAATTAAATAAACTTATGACTTTTTTAGATGTTCACTAAGCTTCTAAAAATTTATTCCTTTTGATCTTGTTACCGGAATAAGGGCTTTGGTCTGTCCCAGTAAGATTTCGGCTGCATTCAACTGACGCTGATGATTAAGCTGACGCTTCTACGAAGTTTTATTTTAAAATGTTTGTATTATTCTTAACAATAAATGTTTTGATGTTATTTAATTTAAATATACGTTCATTAAGTTAAATCAAAACATTTATAACCGTCCTGTCGTGTGCGGCTCAATAGAAGAGAAATTGCCAAACACTTTATTAAGTCGACATTAATATTTAAAAGACGGAGGCGGAGTGTCACCAAAGGTAACACGGGCTTACACTTTTATTTTTGAAAGTACATATAAAGCAAATTTAAAAGGGTTTGCTAGAGAAACGTACCTGCGATACTAAAATTGTATTACTCGGACTCTTTTCTTCCTGTGGTTGGAGCAACGAGTGAGTACTACCCACAGTCAGTCCAAGTGTTGGTGATTTCGTCTCTATTGTGCCGTAGCACAAGTCCGCGCCGAGCCCGCGAGGAGCCGCAGTCTGCACCTTGCCTGCTACTAGCTCTAGTCCCGTGTTTCGTCCCCGTTCGAGGAGATGAGTGATTCGTCCTACGGTATGGTTGGCCGGCCTTGTTACACTAACTTTACCCATGTGAACCTCAGTCGAACAGGTGGCGCAGGTATTTACTGCCGCGACGCACCAGCGCGTCTGGGACCATTTCACCAAGTCCCAGCGGAAGAACATTGAGTCATGGCAAAAAATGACCCAGGTACAGTCTACAGCTCTTTTTAATTGTTTTAATTATGTTTTGGTTTATTTTTATTGATGAAAGAAAGGGTGACAAAACAGGTACAACTGAGGGACTGAGTGCAAAGGTAAGAGTCAAATGACAAAGTGATCTATCAACGCACAGCCCAAACCACTGGACGGAACGGGCTGAAATTTGGCATGCAGGTAGATGTTATGACGTAGGCATCCGCTAAGAAGGGATTTCTTTCACGAAATTCCCACATGAACGGGAATTACGGGACTTTTTAGTTAGTTTGAGAAATTATCTTCATTGAGTGTATCGACGTGAAATTTTGTGTACAGTTTCTTTATTGAATATACCTAAGGGTGTAGAAAGAAAGGAATTTATAAAATTCCCACGGGAACGGGAATTATGGGACTTTTTAGTTAAGTAGTATGAAAAATCGACTTCCTTGCGACGTGGAATTAAATTTACAGGTTCCTCAGTAGATTAAGGAATGTTAAAAGAAATAAATTAACAAAATTCCTGCGGGAATGGGAAATACGGGACTTTTTAGTAAGAATGAAAAATCTACTTTTTTTTGTGTATCAACGTGAAATTTGTTTGTATGCAGGTGCCTCTGTAGATATAGGGGTGTTGGAATCAAAAATATACTAAACTCGTAGGGATTGTAAAACGGAACTCTGTTAGTTGGTATGAAAACATTGTTTGTCATCTTGATTTTGACGTAAAAATATGAAAACTAGTTCTTCTTTAGTTGGTTTAAGGCAGTTTAATGCAAAAAAAGGGGAAGGTATCTAAAAACGATAATTTTTTACAAGTTTAAAACTACTACTTACTACCTAGAGCTAGAAAAAAGATAAAAATAGATTCAGAGTTACATTAAGAAAAGATTTTCCTAAATTGACATGGTAACAGAACATTCTTTACTAAAATATAAAACACAAAAAAAAATTTTTTGTACATTATACCAACCAACTTATATAAGGAGTGTAGAAAGGAATTCCTGGAGTTGCCACGGGAACTGGAATACAAAAATTTACTGTTATAATGCCAAACCGTTTAAAATTGAATTAAGTTGTAAAAGATATTAAAGGGCGTATGGGTGCGATCAGAAATGATGTCCCAAAATTCCTGAGTAGCATATCAACCAGTAATTAAATATTATATTTAAAAAGCGCGTGCGAAGCTGCGGGCAAAAGCTAGTACATGTTATAATTCTAAATTTTATAAATATAGATATTGATGAAATTAATAATTATATGAATAAATTACTTACTTTAATGATATACTTATAATCAAAAGTTTATATTTTCAGGAGTTTAATATACTAAGAGATGAATTTAATGAGAAATTCAACAATGAAGAAAAGGACAATGATAACGGCATGGGCAATGCTGCCTGCAACAGTCGGCATTACTACAGCTACGGCGCGGTGGGCGCGAATACTGCTGACAATGGGGATGCTTCAATGTTAAAGGTATATTTATAAGGAAATCATTATTTACACATAATTCAATTTGATGCCATGAAGAAGTTTTGTTTGCCACTTATCATTTACCCTAAGGCTTATAATAAAACGAATACAATAGTAACTTAGGTGCCTAAAAATGAATACTGACGTAGTAAATTTAGTTCATGGACCGAATTCATTTATCAGCTTAAAGCTCGCGAGTCCCTCAGGGAAAAATTCAAAAAAATTGATATTTTGACGCTTCCTTCCCAGTACATCTTCGAAATTATTATGTGTACTCGTAGAAACATACATGTTTAATAAAAAATGTGATAAAATTAAGGACCTTAGAACGCGTAGCAAAAACAAACTTAACGATGATGGAAATTTCAATTGGCGTAAAGGACATTTTATCGAAAATGACTTTTGAATGCCACTTTACTCAGTTTTTTCTGCTCTTTCGAATGGTATATTTGAAATATTTCTATCTCCTAAAAAAGTCCATTATGCCCTAACTTTTTTTTACACTAAACCAATTTTTTCACCAAAAAAATGTCGTAAGAACCATTAAGATTTTAATTTAGGGCGTAAAGGGCACCCAAAAAAATTTATAGCACGCAAATTTTACAAATTGTTTAAACTTACCTTTACGACCTATATAGTGACAAATTTACAATCAAAAAGCATACTTATGCAATAGAAATTAAGACACTATATGAGACATCTAAACCAATGAGAGGAAAACGAAAACTGACAAGAGTGACTATTGCTAAAAGAAAAGCATATGATACTGAAGCCCTTGTATTCATACATGGAACACATTTAAATTCCGGTTTTGGTAGATATTCCAGACCATGAGTTAAGACTGATTAATGAAATAACAATAACAACACATGAAATTCAGATTAGCCGTAGTACCATCTGACGGGTAAAGCCGGTATTGACCGGATTTTTAGGTATCAGGCCGGACTCCGCCCGGATTTTTGTCCAGACCGGATTTTTGCAATACATTTCCTACCGCTGAGCGATGGGTGCCGCACTGAGCACGGAACGAACTTACCTACATACTTTGACATTTATTTGATACAAGAGACCGGGTTTTTTCTTCCAAATGAGGATTTTTAGAAATGGCAGACTGGACTTTATGTTTAGGCCTGAGTACCCTTAACTCAGAGCCTCTAATTAGCAAGAACCTGTATCTAAGGTGCCGGAAACATAAATAGACACGACCATTACAACCAGACCGGGAAACAAACATCGACATTCATTATAACAATGTTCGCCCCGCCGGGAATCGAATCCGGTATATCCGCGTCTTAGTGCACAACCTGCCAACTCAGCCTTGAATTAGTCTCATCTCATGTGATGGACGCTTAGAACTCAATGTTTCTATATACCGAATTGTCAGGGACACCTTTTTTTCTTTGCCTTATTATCTTAGCTGTTTCTAGGTTATTTTAGTCGTTAACAGGAACACAGCAACCTAACCAGGCTGGGCAATTCATTCATTTTTCATAAAAATTGTTTGATAATTAAAAAATCATTGGTGTCTGTCTGGTGTCCAGCTCGTCAAGATGACCAAGTAGTATTCTTATATTCTGCCTTTAACGCTTTACTGAAATCTTTAAAAATATGTCTCCAAAGAAAACTGCTATTTATAAAATTTTACCGATTTCCAAGCTGATTGTGACTAGAATAAGTAGGACGTTTTTTTATATCTTTTTTGCACGATACATTTTGATAAGCTTTTATTAAAAAGTTACATTTTGTTTCCTTTTATTATTAATTTTCCTTTTTAATAATGTACTTTCGTATATTTCTTTAAAAGTAGAGTAAAGTATTTTCTATTCTATTCTATTTTAAGACTAATAAATCTATCAGAACTTTATAATTTAAGAAAGAAGTTTTTAATTTTGTTTTTTGAAACAATAAAACTGCAATTATTTTATTTCATAGCACCTACCTTAATCATACAACATTAAAGTAACTATTCATGTTAAATACTTAATTTTTGTTCATGATCATTAAATTGTAACTGAAAATTAAAAAATTTTTGGTCTTTACATCCAAAAATATCCATTTGTTCATCATCAATAAGTTTTTTTACAACCCAAAAAATGCGATAAATTAAAACAAAAATGTACTTACGACAAATTAGATTTTCCAATATAAGGTTTTTTTAAAAGACGTAAGGGAAAATATTGATAATTTTCAAGGGAGTAAAGGACTGAAACTCTTTTAACTATCAATTGCAAAGCTAAACTTCTAACATGACTACAAAGAGCTCGCAAAATAACACTTTTTCACCTTTGACTGTTTGTCCTATAGTCTAACAGAACAAAAGTTATAGCCGATAATTGTAAATGAAAACACATTTTTGCCCATTCCCAAAAGTCGTGTTTTGTCCTTAACGCCAATTGAAATTTCCATCATCGTTAATGTTAATATTCCACAGAACAGACTAAAACGGAAAAACAAATGCTTTATAGGAAACGAAGTAAGATTTTATAACAAGATCCCAGAAGAGATTTTGATCCTGAATGATAATGAGTTTAAAACTCGTATCAAAAAAGTTCTGATTAAGAAAGCTTGTTACAATACTGATGATTATGTAAACGACAAAGACGCATGGAAGTAGTCTAGCTCTGCACTTAAGATATATTTTCATTATTTCATGTACTTTATTTTTTATTAATCTGTATAATGTTCATTGTATTGTCACCTAATTGTATTGTAATATCACAAAAGAACAAAAAAAGAGATAAATTGTAAAGTAGAGTTTGTTACCCCTTTCTTCTCTACGCTGTAAAATCATTGCGAAAGGGAGTAGAATCATTTGACAGAGGGGGGCTCGTTTGGGGGCCTCTCCAGGCGACTATTGTCGTAAGGTAAGCCAAACATTTGTTTGCCTGAGCCAATTGGTGGGCACCCTGAACTACCTCGCCTCTCACAGTATAGGATACTTTACCAAATAAGGTATCAATAGCGATTAGATTAGATGTAGTGCAATTGACTTTCAATAAGTGATATCTTGTACATCCTATATTGAATAAAGAATTATTTGATATTTGATTTGAATGTCATCTTAATTTCTATAAACTTAGTATGTATATTTTGAAATAAAGCATATACTTTCAGCTGGAGAACGACAGCCTGAAGTTCCAGCTGGAGGCCTACAAGAACGAGGTGGCGGTGCTGAAGGCGGAGGCCGCCGCCGAGCTCGAGAAGTTCAAGGCGCAGTTCATCGCGCGCCAGGCGCTGCAGGGCGCCTTTGACAAAAATGTCAGTTTTCAACTTTTATTATCAACTTACGTTTTTCGCAGACTTCAAAAAATGAGGTTTTCAGGTTTACGTGTATCTGTCAAAGGAAAATAATAAGATTCGCAAGTTTATAAATTTAAAATGAAGGGGGTCGTAAGTTCCCCTTCGAGGATGTTAATGTTAATTGTTGGAGTTGACAGCAAAACACTTGAATTTAATCAAAATGCGTTTAATCGCCGTAAAGACTTACCGTCTTATTCATAAAGATACAGTACATTTTAAGTAGCGTTACTGGAGGTCTACTTCTCTGGTTTGTTGTATGGTAAATACGTGACAACCAGTCTAAATTGACATATGTCAAATAACTAAAATGCTCTTTAACTTTTTATGAATAGCAGGGTTAGTGCCAACTAATTATGTAGGTCGCGGCGTGGCGACAAAAATGCTACGTTTGAAATGGTGTGCAAAATAATGTTATTATTACAAAATAATGTACGATCCCGTACAATAAACTTTCGTAGGATTCTAAACGAGAGATAAATTGAATTATTTTACGCCCGCAAATTTATAAATTTTCGGCGCGTCGTAGTAAATTTATACACTAACGGAAATCAATTCGTAAGATTCTAAACGGATCGACCAATCACAGAAGAGCTTTTAATTTTACGCTTTTTGAAATACGGAAAATAGCACACTGCTCTCTGATTGGTCGATGTTGACAGTGAAAATGTTTGCGTCCATAGACTTACGTAAAATCAGACTTGCCAAACAATTCGATTACACTAAAAGTATTTTTACTGGTACTAAAAACGAGGTAGGTTAATAGATTAAAATGTTACCGCTAATGTGCAAAATTCAGTAAAAGTGCACTCACTGGCTGAATCCGTTAGAGTTCGAAATAAAATGTTGGTCTCAACATTAACTAGGTAATCTGCAAAATCCCTAGGTAATCTACAGAGTAACGACTAAGTTAAAATCAAAAAAAAATTAACTTAGATTTCAGTTTAACACAGGTAACCCAAGCTCCGCTCGCTTTGCTCGCTACGCTGGTTAAAGATCACAAGCCAAACCTAACCTAACCTACAATTTTGCCCTAGATTTGAATTTTCGGTCGGAGTTTTCTGTTTCCGCACTTAATCGGCGAGACATCCGGTAATACACACATTAACTAGGTAAAGTGTGGATACCCCATATTTCACATAAAATTTCGCACATTAACTGACCTAAACAGTTAATGTGCACATTGCCCGGTAAAGTGCACATTAACGTATTTCGCAATATAACGGTGACAGATATTATATTTCGTGGTTTCATTTTCGATATAAATCATTTCACTAGGTAGTCCTTTCACCTACAAGGCAACATTCGCACGTTCTTACAAATAACTATTAGTCGATCGATTTAATCGATATCGATTACTCGATTAATTTGAAATTTACCCATGCTCCCATCCCTACCACTCTACGCGCCCATCACTAGCAGCGTCCGCCAAGCCTGTCATTCTTTTTCCGTGCGAGGCAACGAAAGCACGCGTTCGGATCTTGTTCGCAAAAAAATTAATTTTTCAAGATACCGAAAAGATCCTACGAATAATTTAACAAAAAATTAAGTGAGTTACTTAAACTTTGATGGATTTCATTATCCTCATACTATAAATCGAGAGACAATGTCTTATGTTACGGTAAGTTCATCTTCTTACCTACCTTCAAAAAAAAAAAAAACAGAAGTTTCGAATTGAAATTCTGCATAAACTTACATTTAAAAAGTGTAAAAGAAATATTTTTGCAAAGCCATAGATTCGAACAAGAACGAGGCTGCCATACTGCCATAGATTCCAATAGGAACGCGGCAAAATTCAAAACTGTACATCATTTTTTATCATTAAAAAAAAAAAAAAAAAATTTTTTTTGCAAAGCCATAGATTCAAATATGAACCAGGCTACCATACTGCCATAGATTCCAATAGGAACGCGGCAAAATGCAAAAATAATAATCATTTTTAATGCAAGTATAAAAATATAAAAAGCATAATTTTCTTTTTTCTTCTTATTCCAGTAGGCGAAACGCCTTTACAATGTGAATGTGCCCAGAGCAAATATCATTCGAATATGAGGATATATTTCTAGCCGAAACTATTCCCTACAACCCATGATCAGGTCTAAATGAGACTGAATCACCAAAAATCATGATGGCGACATATCAAGTGCCAATTGCCACCACTGCATCAACAGTGACCACTTTCAATACCGTCATCAAAAACAGGTCCAAGCACCAGCAATAACTTCCTTATTGGAACTGGTAACGGTTACAACAACCAATTGAACTCGGACCCTGAGGCAAAGTTTAAATTTTCGGAACTGGACCCATAAATTTTATTAACCCTGGGCGAAGCCCTGGATGATGAACTAAAGTTGTGTGATTGAATCTACGATAATCTCTCTCAAATGGCTAGAGAAGTCAAGGAAAAAATCCTTCAGCAATATACTATACCTAGCAACTACATATTGGTTCAAGCCTCAAAGCTAAATACTAAAATACTCTCATCTCAACTTGGACTGACTTCACATCACATCGGGGAGTAGGGCCATGGCCATTCTCCTAACTCAAGATATAAAATAGAGGCAATCAAGATTCTAAGCGAGGGCTCCCGTAGTTCATGCGACCTTTATAGCTCGGAGACACAAGCTCGCATTTAAAAGACTGCACCAGTTCTGACCAAGACGTTTTTGAATGTCTTTCAGTACAGTAAACGAGATGAAGCACTGTTCGGTGCCAAATTTTAGAGAAAATTAAATAAAGCTTCAAAATTGAACAGCAATGCCTTCAAATCAGGAAGACAGTAGTCTTCCCAGAAATAATGTTGCTTACACAACACAGCCGCCTCTACGAGCTCCACGGGCACAGCTTGGCCGCAGTTTCAGGAAAACTCAGGCCCTCCTCGCTTTGCGAAAAACAAGGGGGGGGCGTGCCAGGGCCAGAGTACGAAGATACCACTCGTCAAGCTCCAAATTACAACGACCCATATACCGACGCAGTCGCACGTTTAGAGAACGACCCAAATCAGGCCACGTGCTCAACCACCATTCTGGCAGAATTCAGTACAATATTTTTAAAATGTGTTGGTTGTATATCACAAACAATAAAGGTATCCTTAATTGGATTTGTAACAGTATAATTAAATCTTTTTCTAATTTTCCACTTGAGCAATAATATGTTCCTGTTGTAACATGGTTAGCACAGTAACAACAAGAAATGTCAATCGCAACAAATAATTTGCTAGAACTCGTATCTAAAACCTTTTTGACACCAATTCAAATGGAGGTAAGAGATTTAATTTTAACCTAAAACTGTTAAATAAATTTGTGAGTAACTAAACTTCATTTCGAAATGGCAGAACAGCATGCAAGCTATTATTACATGGCATCTATTGACCTAAAATGTCTCGTAACTTTTTATTTCTGTCGCTTAAAACTAGCGTAAATACTTACCTACGTTTCCTGTTTAAAGATGTGAACACACAGAATCTTGTTACCCACCTATGATTTCAACTCAATGCCTTATCTTATTGGCTCACGATAGCGCCTAGAACTTTTACTAAGATTAAAGAAGGGGTCGTAGGTCACTTGCGTTCATTTGGTCAAAAATTGGTAATTTTTTGTATGTGACGATATCCTTTACATAGACCGTAGTTACATGTAATATTTAAATTAAGTTAGGTTTACACTCAAATCACTCGAGTGCTTGGGCTTTTTTATAAACTATGAAAATAGTAGCTTATAGCCACAAAATAATTCCAAATTTTCAGGATTTAAGTAGATGACTTAAATATGACTTTATCACTTACAAGCCATAAACGTAATAAAATAATAGAATTGGTTCTGAAGTGTTCTCAACTACCACCAGTTACAATCAGAAAATTTTCACAAATGATTGGCATCCTAATGTCCGCTAGCGCAGCATTACAAAAGGCTGGTTGAATCCAAAAATATTTGAAAGGCAAAGGTACAGGTACCTTCTACCTACCTTCTATTCAGAGAATACTATGATAATTATTTTACAGGACCTGAATTAATGAGATAATAATATTAAAAGCTCTTAAAATTTCATTTAAACACAAAAATATGAGTCATAAGTTAACACGGACTCGAGTCGTAAAGTCGTAACTCAAACTTACTATAGTAATTATATGTCGTATTATTAGCAATATACTAAGCCTTAGATGCCCCGAAACTTAAACAATTTGTTAATTTTTTGTTTTGGGTAGATAACATATTAGCTATCAGCTACATTACCACACGAAGTTGCATACAATTTCCTAATTTCAATTAACTTACCAGATATATTTGGCCTTGGTTCGAGAAGCTAGCTAAAAATCTAGCTATTAGCATTTAGCATCCTATATTACACGAAATATAATTTAGAGGCAGATCGAAGATTTAATTTAAAGATGCTTTTCAAACATTCTATTTCTTTGAAACAAGACCCAGATGCTACAAAGGGGGCATGCATATTTTTTCTATGCCGATCCTTCATTTTCCGTTTTTCTTAACGGCCTACAAAAAATTACTGAGGACGAAACGACCAGTATTCTAGTATTCCCTTCTAGTACTTCTAGACCTGCCTGTTATCCTCCATTGATTGATATAGTTATTTCGTAATAATCACTTGAGGGCGTGACGAAAACCTATGTTGTCTACTAACAGGGACCGTCACCCTCTCCTACTCACGCTTACCCTGAGTGCCGCAGTATGCTCGAGCAGGTAATGCCAGGTCTCATTAACCCCTCAACAGCATCTCATCAGCATCTTATACTAGCCTCATTTTCTAATATTACTATTCAACAATATCAATATAATGTTTTTCAATACTATGATTAAATTAGATTCTTTCGAATGTTCTGTTTTTAGTGTAATTACTTTTCCCTCCGATGTCTTCGAAAAAGACGCATCACAGGATTCACAGGGCATCATCATAAGAGCCACCGATTTATCTCTGCTTTTAGGCAGAAATATTTCTTCGGATGATTGCATCAGCGCCTTCCTTAAA
Source organism: Euspilapteryx auroguttella (assembly GCA_951802225.1). Lineage (NCBI taxonomy): Eukaryota > Metazoa > Arthropoda > Insecta > Lepidoptera > Gracillariidae > Euspilapteryx > Euspilapteryx auroguttella. The sequence continues at coordinate 5,171,760 of OX637648.1, read as the reverse complement.
GGTGTTATAAACTAATACCCAATCCACCAATTGTGGATACTTACCAAGTACACAGGTACTTGGTAAGTATCCACAATTGGTTCTCAAAAATCTCTAAAAATTTATACCAAACAAGAATGAACTTATCCTAGACAAAAGTAGCTTTACTAACATTATCTACAGCCTACAGCACACATGGTTGAAAGTCTTTCTCTAAATAACAGATTATTATAAATAAAAATAGCAATGGCATTAGAATCATAAAGTAAATGTAAATTTTATCAAAACTATAGGCGCTAAATGCAATCAAAAGCTATCAACCATTGTTAGTTTTACTTTATCTTACGGTGAATCCGTCTTTAAATAAGACGGTTATATAACCTTAACTAAATAAATCAAACCTAAATAAGCCAATCACCTCTTAATAACTGTGAAGCGTAACGTCCTCACAGGAACACAACAGCATAGTCAATAAGCATGTGGATCAGGCAGATCCTTGCGATGTACGGCACACACAGCAGCACGCGACACGCCGCCGCCACATCGGCTGCTCATGCTACCGGCGTCAATCTTGATCAGATCAAAAAACGGCCGCCTGGACCTCTACCTCTTACAAGTTTGCTAAATTTATCAATGACCTATGATGATTGATTATCAATCTTTTATCAAATCTCTGACCAAATTAGTTCATTAAAAAATATACAATAAGTATATTAGTATGTTATAAATTAATGTAGCTGAGTACCTACCTACCAAGTACTTACCTAAGTAACTACGCAATGTTAAAATTTGAAGTACTCTATAAACTAACTATAATGATTACTTTTATATGTTAAAATATAGCGTTTTTAACTAATAAGATGAGTAATATTATTTAATAAGATTTGTAGGTACCTATACTAAGAGTTTAAATAAAACTAGCAAAAATTACATCTTTTTAATTAATATTGTTTCATTATCATGAAAAAATATAGACAAAACAATGTCTCTAAACATCTACCTAGTGAAATGATTTATATCGAAAATGAAACCACGAAATATAATATATGATCAAACGAACTTCTCAAGTGAAGTTCGATCAATATTATATGAGTGGTTTCATTTGAAGATATAAATCACCCTCCCTACCCAAATCCCGAGTTTTGTCAAAAAAGTCAATAAACGACGTAATTTATGCCAGAAATCTATCTCTAAAAAGAATGACAGGCTTGGCGGACGCTGCTAGTGATGGGCGCGTAGAGTGGTAGGGATGGGAGCATGGGTAAATTTCAAATTAATCGAGTAATCGATATCGATTAAATCGATCGACTAATAGTTATTTGTAAGAACGTGCGAATGTTGCCTTGTAGGTGAAAGGACTACCTAGTGAAATGATTTATATCTTCAAATGAAACCACTCATATAATATTGATCGAACTTCACTTGAGAAGTTCGTTTGATCATATATAATACAAAAAGTTGTATTATAGGTACCTACTACCTACCTACCTACCTAGTAGGGGGTTCCCTATTTCACTCTACAAAAATAAAACATTTTGGTTATGGCTACCATAAAACTTTCTTAGCTCTGTGGTAAATTTCAATTCATTATACATGGCGTTTGGTTATTGGTTACTTATTATTTTACGAGTGAGTTTAGTAAGTTTATCAATTTTCGAAAATGTAGGCGTAAAATAATACAATTTATCACTCGTTTAGAATCCTACGAAAGTTTATAAATTTCCTAGAAAATTTATAAATTTACGGTTTTTGATATTTTCCGGTGACATATCGTTTTCAAAAACAGATTTCATAATATGAATCTGCATATGAAATTCAAATATGTACTTAGATACCACTGATTTACTCATTTATCATCGCCCATCCGAAACCGCTGAAGATTGAGAGTAATGAGGATGTTTGTTTTTCGGTCGTTTTTGTACAATTTAGGAGTGTTTATTCTGTTTAAAAAAATAATGTTTTTTATACGTGTTTGTGCGTGTGTGCCGTAGCCTCCGCTGCCGAAGCCGTTGTCGAAGCCGCCGCCGCCGCCGCCGCTGCCCGGCGACGCGGCCGCGGCCGGGGCGCCCGCTGTGACGGGAGAGGTGGAGCCGGGCTGCGGCGAGGCCAAGCTGATTGGAGTCATATCCGCTTTCCTTCAGGTTTGTTTGGACTCCTTCAGTTTACTTTTAATTGTACTTCGATACTGTGCTCAAGTAAGCTGTTTAGTTGGGCAAAATTTGAACTACTTTCCGCCTGTTCGACTCTCATTTGATAACACTATTTCCACTAGCGACCTGAACTGTTTGGTACAGTTCTGAACGCAGAGAGGACCTGAAGTTTTTTTTTTCGAGTCACTTATGGGGCAAACGGGTGCGATACTAGCGCCAATTCGATAAATAATTAATATCTCTAAACCATGGCTGAAATAAAAAATATGCGACGCCCTAGATAATTTTGCTTAGAATTGTTAAGGCTCTGTTGTGTAGCTTTTAAAATAATGATCTTATAAATATACACTTTTGAAACTAAAAGTGGCCACTTTAGGCAACAAACTGTTTATCCCTTAGATTTTGAACCTGAAAGCTACACAACACGGCCTTAAAATTCTAAGCAAGATTATCTCGCACGACGCCTCGCGCAACGCGCCGCGTCTCCCTAAATGAGGCTTCAAGCTAACAATAACTTATACGCGATACCAGCTTATTACGTGTTTCGCAGAAGTTTCGCAACAAATGTTTGTGGTTATGTTGTCAGGTGCACCCGCAAGGCGCGAGCCTGGACTACGTGAGCAACTACGTGCGCGGCGCGCTGGGCGGCGCGGCGGCGGAGCGGGCGCCGCGCGTGCTGCGCCGCCACGCCGACGTGTTCCGGCGCACCACGCGCGGCGTCGGCGCCGCCATCGAGCATCGCTGGCACTTCGTCGCCTTCCGTCCCGCGGAGCACGCGGCGCACGCGCAGCACGCGGAGCACGCGGAGCACGCGGCGCCGCCCGAGTCGGAGGCTGCCAACTCCAGCTCGGACTAGAACTACACTGCACCGGTACCACGCGCTTTATTTTAGACCTATTTTAATAAAACACACCTACCAACTAACCTACTAAATAAGTACTTGAATAGACTAGTCCTGTTTCTTTTTTTTCTAATTTCGCTTTAAGAAGACAGTATAGCAACGCTAAAATATGAACTCACTCATGCTGTCGCCCCTAACCGCAACCATGCGACAGAGAGCAAATTTTTAAATGAAATTTGCGTTTAGGGGGAAAACATTTTTACGACCTAAATCTTAGCAAATCACAATGATTTTGATGTCCATCGCTTCAGCATTGAATAATAGGTAGGTATGTTTACTTTTTTTTTAAAATATGCATTGATTTCGTAAAACGAAAACTTTATCCGACCATTTTTTTAGCACTGAATCTCTGTATTTCAAGGGTATGTAGGTGTCGTGGCCATATCGTAAAAATGCCCATTTCATGATATAGCCGGCCATTTCATGCAATGTGATTTTTTCGTGAAATGGCCAATATTCGTTGGCCAGATCGTATGACTATTTCATGAAATTACCAAACGTTAGTGATCATATCGTTGAATAGTTAAAAATGTCTCCGCTAGTGGCGCTGTTGAATGCGTGTGTTGTGTGATTTGATGTGACGTGCCATTACAGTTTACAATAATAATATTAAAAAAGTAAATTTAAGTAAGGAAAAAGACTTTTATGCAAAGCAATCGATAAACGAAAGCAACGTCAATAACCATGGAGTTCCGAACGATTTTTTAAAGGTCCGTATTTAAATCATACTAGTAAAATAACTTTTTTTTTACTTGTTATTGTGTTCTAAGTTACATTCTCTATATTTAGCTAGTACTGGGAACTTTTACAAGATAAATAAAGGAATTTAAATTTTTAGGTTACACGACAATTATTTGGCCAAACTGGGTTGGCCAAATAATTGGCCGACCAGATCATGAAATGGCCAATTTAACGATTTGGCCACGACAACAATGGAAAAATAATTAGTAGTAGAAAAACGTTTTCTCTTTTTGTATGGACGCGTTTGGGGTATACGGTCCTCTTAACAGAAATAATATTACTTTGATCAAATTGATCCCGTCAAATGTTGAACTCAACCCTCAACCATAAACGCGTACTAAGTACGCTCAGGGTATATGCGCACGACATTTTGTTGATTAAACTTTCAAGTATTGTTGGGTTTTGGGTGGGTTTTGTTGGGGTAATTTGTACTCTACGTGAAACGAGAAACAAATCATGTGAAGATTCTGTTCACTCATTTCATAACAGATAGATTTAATTTAAGCTACTAGATAAAATAAACAGTGAATTTAAGAGTGGAGTTGCTAAGAATTTTTTAAATTTACTCGTAAGATTTCGGAATCAATTTAAAGCAATTTAAATTTGTTAAGCATGAATTTTGTAAACCTGTTGGTGATCCAAATAAAAATAAATAAATAAATTCGTACCAAATACCACAATTTGTATTAAATTACATATTGGAATAGAGATGATAGTTCTTACATTTGCATTCAGATGGAATGGAACACAATTGTATTGTTTCAAAAGTAATTGTAACTTTTTTCTAACGTGACATTACTGTTTGATTTCGTTATTTAAGAATATTATCTTCATGTGACGTAGGTACTATGTCATTGATTTAAGAGCTTACACGTTGCGAAACTAGTGCCACTTCCGATAAATAATTTTTATTTTCTAAACCATGGCCGAAATCAAAATTATGCGCTTTTTACTTTTTAGATAATCTTGCTTAGAATTTGGACATGGTTTAGAAGACATCAATTATTTATCGAAGTGGCGCTAGTTTCGCACCGTTTCGCCCCTTAAAAGATTGACCAAACATTTGACGATATTATACAATACTGTCTTTATAAGTAAACAAGAATAAAAAGTTGTAATTAAACATAATTTGATTTTCCGTTCCTAAAAAAGAAACCATTCCGTACACAATGATATTAAATAGCGCAGTACAACAAAGATCCGATCAATATTACGTAGGTAGGTGAAACGAATTTCGGCCAGTGTTAAATGTCGCCTCATGTAGTGTAGGCGCATGCAATCATTGCGTGTTGAGGTCGGCCTGCGCGCTGGCGACGGCCTGGCGGTACTCGGCGGCGGCCTCGTGCAGCGCGCGCGCCGTCGCCGCCGCGTCGTCGCCCGCGCCGCCGCCCGCGTCGCGCTCCTGACGCATCTTGAGACGCAGCTCGCGCATGCGCGCTTCTAGGATGCGCTCGCGTTTGTTTTCGCGTTCTAATATCTAGAAAATATTTCCGACAAAAATATTATTATTTTACGCGAAGCATTAAGAGTAGTTGTACTTTGGAAAAAGATAAGTACATAATCAAAGAAAATTGAAGGATCTTTATTGGTAGGTATTTAAAAAAAAACTCGAGAACTGTCTTTAGAATAGTAATGAAAAATAAACTAAGTACTTACTTAACTGGTACTTACGTGTGTCAAGAGTTGTTTATCATTTTTATCAGCAGTCCCGAGATTTTGTGATAGTTCCGCTAAATAGATGGTTCCTAAACCACTTCCGCATGCTACTAGGAAACCCTGTAAGCAAATATATTATTTCAAACCTATTCTTCATAAGAGACTATACTTATATAGCAAACGAGTTTTACTGTTATGTTACCCCTTCATGAGGACTTAATCGAAGTAACGGTTCATCGCAGAGCTGCGCCGTCACGAGGGGCGCGCTCCGCCGCCGGAGCAAGTCCCAACAAGACAGGCAGCCGTCTGCCTGGGTTATTAGCATAAGCGAAAATCTGAAAAACAGAACCAAGTTGCTAGTATTTAGTCGAAAACTAGTTGCAATTTTTTAAATGAGATCCAGGAGCCGACTGCACAAAGTAGCAACCAGACGACGACCAACGTGTCGCCCTACCAATATCACATACTTAAGGTAGACTCGCCTAAGATCGGATGTGACCGAAGACCGTATACTCGGATTTACTTACAAACTAGACGATATTTTGAACTGTTTGCGACATTGTTAGATTCGCCATTTCATTCTGCCCAACTCCTCATATCGCCGTCGGAGCTGCGACGGATAGAAACGGCGTACCGGAGTCTCAAAAAAAAAGAAGGTTTTTTCGGAATATTTCGGTGATCCGATCTTTACTCCAAAACTTTAATGGCGTTTTGTGGCGAGTACTTTTGATTTAAGTACTTCTTCATTCAAAATTCGACCGGAAATAGGATATTATCTCGCGATCTGTATACTACGATTCCGCCTACGACATCTGTATCCTAAGATCCGGTCTTCGCTCTCTGTTTAAAGATCGGACTAACCAGTGTGCGGTCCAAAAATATTCAGTGGTTCTCAAACTTTATTACTATAGAAGACTAGGTGGCCCGGCACGACTAATTGTTTTTACTGTCAATTTGACTTTAATTTAAATTCTAAATGCATAATTAGTAATACTTTCTGCATAGTGTAAACGGGTAGGCGTGGGGTTTAAAATATAATGTTATTTACAAGTTTAAGGAACCCGAGGGGCCACATTCCCTATGTTTGAGAATCTATATTTTACATGTTTTTGGACAAGGAGGAAAGACCGGATTACAAAAACGCGAAAAAAAAATTAAAACATTGTACTAACTAAACCATAGGAAATTACGAGATCATCTATTGATATGTTGTTGCCAACTAAATTTCGGATCTTTTCCTAACGTGAACTTTATTACAATACCCGTAACAACGATTTTATAATATAGTCCGATCTTCGGAAAACCAGTTATATTTTTTTCTAGCACTAGAAAAAAAAAGTCGTATTTTTGAACGCAAGTTTTCCCTAAAGTATAGTAACTACGCAGATTACAAAATTTGAGGTAAATCTACATTTATTATTCATCAATTCATAGAAGAGTAAATCACCAAAATCGTAAGTTCACTTAAGAAAAAAAAATCAAAATGCCTGGGCTTCGAAATTTCTCCAATGTTCGTCCGAACTTAGGCGAGTGTACCTTACTTATTCTGATCAGAATTTCAGAATAATCTTTAATTAAATTAAATTAGTTTTCTAACAATACAACTAAATTAAAAAAAAAGCTTGTAACCTACTTAATGTTAATAAATTACCGAATAGGATTCCAAGCTCCATCTGTAAGTTTAGTGCGATGGGAATAAGTCCACAGGATGGGAGATTCTTTACAATCCTCGCTCCATACTTTAGCTGTCCAGTCTCCGACAGTTAAGAAATTCTTCAAGAAAGTAGGGTTGCGCCGCAGTGCGTACACTGGCCCTAGATGAGCTTCAAACTGGAATAATCGTATCGTAAAACATCGTGCAGGTAGAGAGCGACAGTTCATATTTGCAAGATTAAAAAAAATAGTTTACTTATTGGTTTTTTATATTATAATTACCTTGGAACCTAATTTCTCCAGGGGAGTCTTTCCCTTGCGATTTCCACCGACAACTAAACCCGTTTCAGTGCCGACCATGAATCTATAAAAAATAAACAATTAAGACTTTACATATTTCATATAAGTAGATAAATTAATCGGTTGGTAGTTTCATCATAGGACTCGCCAATGGAACTAGTGGCAATAATCGATTGGAACTTCGATACTTACCTAGTTGGAATCGTCGGTTCATATTCTAAAGCAGAAATCCCCAGAGCGTTTTCTACACTCTGCGTATCGTTAGCAGTTTTTACAATGTCTATAACCATGGAATCTGTTGGTTCATTCATGTTTCTTGTGTCCCACCTAGAAGGAAAGAATAAAATTATGTAGACTTTCAAATTAAGCTAATACCAACGTTTGGCGGTGATTCAGTTTCAAATTTACCATTTGACAACTCCGTCCGGTGATGACGAGAAGAATTCAGCTCCGGTCTTGGAGTTTATAAAGAGAACGTTACGCACCAAGTCCCGGTGGGCCATGTGCGGCGGACACAGCCCGGCCGGGTCGCCGCCCCGCCGGGAGTCCCACCAGCCAACCTGTTTCATTAAACATAACCTATATCCTGGCACAAAAAGATGGATTTTTGAAAATGTTCATACAGTGTTGCCACTTTTATTTCTATATTTTTGTGCCGCACGTAAATTCTCTGTTCCTGTAGGATGAACTTCAAATTTGCAACTGACCTGTCCATTCAGTAACCCTCCAACTAAAGTGTGCTGATCTCTAGGATTATATTGTAAATCCAACAATGGTTGGGGTGGTTTGATTATCAACTCTGGAGCATTGGCATTTTCTGTAACATTAATTGCTTTTTAAGTATTTTTGATGTGAGCTGAATGACTTTTTACATTTATATTCATGACTTTTTATATACGTAGAAAAAGTCATGAATCCCTCTTTCTGATATACTGGACGTGGAGAGTCTAATTGAAATGTAAGCGGTTAAGTGAAGTGAAGTGTTGCGGCCTATACACTGAACAGTGGACCGACAGAATATTTTTAAAATTACCTATATCCCAAATGTAAGAGCACTGTAGATTTCTGATGTTCCGCATGGTGTCTATATCGGCGTGCGCGGTGGCGAGCTTGGCGCCGCCGTCGGCCTGCCAGCACAGCGCGCGCACGGGCCGCTTGCCGGGGGCGGCGCCGGCGGCCGGCTCGCGGAACACGTTCACCGTGTGGCAGCTGCTGCGCTCTACCGCCGGTGCCGCGGGTAACTCCGAGTAGAACGTTTGATACATGTCTATTGCGTTATTTTGCAGTATGTTGTGTTCCATGCTCTGAAATTGCATTTACCTGTTTGATAAGCGGGCTATCACGGGGCGACACTAGCGCCAATCGCAAAAAAAAAAACTAAAACCACTAGATAAACTTACTTAGAATTTAAAGGCACTGTTGTGTAGCTTTCAGGTTAAAGATCTAAGAAATTTTGTTTGTCGCTAAAAGTAGCCACTTTTGGCAACAAACAAAATTGTATATTTGTTGGTTGCCTAGAAGAAATCGCAATAGCGAAGATCGCCCATTGCATGTAAGTACATTCAATTGTTTGTACCCTTAATTGGATAATGTACTTACTTACTTTTGTATCTTACTTTGTGTGCAATATAGTGTTTTTACCTTTTAACTTTATATTTCTTAGATATTTAACCTGAAAGCTACCAGCAACTAAGTACTTACCTCTAAATTTTTACCGTATTATTTATAAAGATACAGTACGTTTTAAGTAGCTTTACTGGAGATCTACTACTCTGGTTTGTTGTATGGTAAATAAATGACATCCAGTTTAAATTGATATACGTCAAATAACTAAAATGCTCTTTAACTTTTTATGAATAACAGGGTTAGACTCTTACATGTCCAAGATGCATAACAGCATGGATATAGGCGTCGTCTTTCTCAATCTTACGACGGTATCTTTGTGTGGCTTCAGGATCGCTCATGTTTATGTCCTTAGGCCACCCGCCCTCGACGTGGTTTATTCCAGAACTTGTGTATTCTGCCCTAAAACATTTACGTTAATTTTAAATTTAGAATTTGTGGTTCGGTGTGATAGGCAGTAGGCACATTAGGGTTTCATCACTGAAATAACTGAAATGACTTACCTTACAGAATTGACCCAATGTTCAGACATGGTGCCAGTGTTTTGTATGCTAGCATCAACGGGATTACGTAAAATGTAGTTTTTGTACTGTGAAGTGTCGGTCGGTATGTCGATGCACAGTTCCGGCCCGCTGTCTTCGAAAAAGTACTGTTGCCCAAACTCGCGCCTTCGACGAACATATTCGTAGGTTATTTCGTTTTTCTCTTGTTTTTCCATTTCGAAGAGCGCAAACGCGACCAAAATGTTGGTTGCACAATGCACAGTAAAGTTAACTATTTGTTAAATCGATAACCGGTACCAAGTGTAGGTATCGAAGGCAATGCCGTCTTTACCATAAGGGCACACGGGGCCCGTGCCCAGGGCCCCCCTTGTCAGGGGGGCCCTGAAGGGTCGACCATTTCTCTCTCACCACACAAAAATGTAAAGAATAAAAGAATAAATTTAGTCTCAAAGCATTTTTGTCGGGCACATTACATTTTATTCACAAATCTGTAATGTTGTCAAAAGGTATTTACAAGGAATATACTACGCTATTATATTGATGACTGCGCCTATTCCTACTGTGCTAAATATTTCTGAACGCATGCTACCTAATTTACTAAGTACACCATATAGCGATAACTCACGTAATCCCAGCGATTCCAAAATCAAGATGCGCTGTCGAAACAAGGCCTAACATAAATGTCGACATCGTGTATGGTTGATTTGGGAGATCCCCGAATGATGTATTATTAATTAAAGATGGGACTCCATTCGAAAAAAAAAAACTCAAATGGATTCGAATCACAACTATTAAATTCGAATTGTGGATTCAAATCAGACCGATGAAAAAATGATTTGAATCAATTGATCGATTCCAATCTACTTATGGGCAAAATTAGGAACAAAATTATGGCGGTTCGGCAAGGTTTGGCGGGAAATTCAATATTTTCGCATTTTTAATTTATTCCGGCGAAATTATTCGTTTTTAATTTAGTTTGAATGACTTCCCGACGCTAAATAACCGTCTCTCACATTTTTATACATCGTTTTGGGAAGACAGAGTTAAAGATGTTGTGTATAACATTCCACATTTGGCCAAAAGTCAAGCTATACACTAAATCAGTCACTCTGTCTGTCTTTCAAAAACGATGTTAACAATGTGAGAGAAGGTTATTTAGCTGCGGAAAGTTAATAAAACTTTACTAAAATATAATACTTTCGCCAGAATAAATAAAAAACGCAAAATTTGAATTTTGCGCCAAACCTTGCTGATCCCCCTTAACTATTTCCTTACTATACCACTATTCCACAAAAAAAATACTAACAGTAAAACAAAATTCTTTATAAAAAAAAAACTTGTTTCTACGATACTTTTTTACTTTCCAGAAGGGCCCCAAATTCTTGGATCCAAGGTATAAATGAAATTGGGGTTAAATGGAAAACAGAGGTCTCTAGCGTCAGAACCTGAATGTAATGTTCTTCAGTCCTAATCACGTGTATTAAAAAAAACTCATTACGACAAGTAATTATTAATTAAAAATATTATTTAATATTAATGTTCAATACAAAGGTATCGGGTCCGCCGGCGAGGCGCGCTGCAAGGCGAGCACGATGAGCCGCGGCGGGCAGGCCGCCAGCTTCACCGAGCATTGTTCCAGAAGTAGTCTCCAACGAATAGCTGATCTCTCCTCTGACGGCATTGACTTGATCTGGTTCAGCTAAAAATTGCAAATGTTAGGCATATTTATCACTCTACTTATTAGACCAGGCGCGCACTTGTGGCCGGGCTGCGGCGGCCAGGTCGCAGACATTGGTATGACATCACTATGGTTCGCGCGCACCTGGCCGCACGCACGCGGCCAGCGGCTCCATATAATATTTCGCTGGCCGCCGCGGCCCGGCTCTTCTGACCTTAAACAAACTGTACTGTGATTTTATGAAACTGTACTTGCCGTATATCCTAAAGTTGCCTCCAGAACGTTGCATTGAATACGCGCCGATAGCTCTCCAGTGTGGTCAGAAAAAGTAACTCTTATCTCGTCGTGTTGCGCATCTCTATGAAAAAAAAGGCTTCGATAATGTATCTGATAGTCATGTTGCTGCCCTGCGGCTTCGCCAGAAGCCAGAAGGTATTATTATAATCAGCTATTTACTCAAAATACTAAAAGTCAGTATTTTCTACTAAGCGGCAGTACCAACTCAGCACATTACCTATTACATTAACCTACCTTACTACTATCATTCCACCGTACATACAACGTTATGTCAACCAAGATTGGTATTTTTTACTTGAAGTTCGGCATACCATACCGTATACCTACATTTATTACATTTAATTGATGTAAACCTAACATTAGTAATGTTAAAGATATGGTCTCCTCACCCATTGTTAGTGACGAGGTCGTCCAGGTCGACCTGCGTGAGCACGGCGTGCAGCGCGGCGCAGAAGGGCGCGCCGGCGGCCACGCGCGCGCGCACCTGCGCCGCCGTGGCCGCGCCCGGCCGCGCGCCGCTCCACGCCGCCCACGCCGCCGCCTCCCCGCCCGCTGGTTGCAATTTATTATTGCTATAATACTATACAGGATGGATTGTCTATTCAAATATTGACTAGTCTAGTCACTCGTTACCTCGTTACTCAGTCGGTAAAAGATGAGACTGACATTCGCAGTCGAGTCGAAGTAGCACTCACAAGTGTCAAAGTGTAACTTTACTGTCTCGAAGTCGGACTCGATTATCTAGGTATACGTATATCAATTTGGACCTCAGAAAGATTTAAAGTTACATTTTGACACTTTGCAGTGCTATTCCGTACTGCGAAGTGACTGTGAATGTCAGCCTTAATATCTCAGGATCGTGAGTTCGTGCCCCACGTTGGACGCCAACATGTTTCCGCTGGCTATAAAAAGCTGTTTAAACGTTTCATGTCACTATTGCCGCTGCTTGGCATACATGTAGGTCATACACTCTACTCTATACTTTTCAAAAGCGGCAATGATTTAAAAAAACCAGACTGGTATACTGTTAATTTTTAAGCATTCGTGAAAAACAACATAAATCCACACATGGAAAAATTCATTAATATTTATCCTCACGCGTGTTCGCCTGGTTCCTAGTATAAAGCCGCAGCGCCTCAGCGTCGGCGGTGTGCGGCTGGTGCGTGATCACCGACCGCGCGCTCGCAGCCACGCGCACCGCGCCCTCCGCCCCGCCCGCCCCGCCCGCGCCCCCTGCGCCGCCCGCCGCCTGCTTCCACGACACTCGCGCGTCTGCTATGAACAGCACGCTCTCTAGCGGGCGCCACTCTTCTGCTCTACAGTACCGACAAACTTTGATCTTTTTATCTCTAGAATACTGAAGATTTACTTGAGTATGTATTCTCAAGAACTAAAAAACAGTGCCTAAAAATTTTAAGCAAGATTTTCTCCAACATTTTTGATTTTGGCCATGGTTTAGAAGATATTTGTTTTTTCGGATTAGTGCTAGTATCGCTGTTGGCTGTCACAGTCCGTCCGCCCGTATGGTTGATTGAGTTGACACCAATACCGGACTTGGTTTTTTTTCAAGCCAAGTCAGTGCTGGCTGGCGGCCATCAATTGCCAATAAAGCCTCGTCTATCGGCGACTGTCGCTCGACGCGACACTCGGCGACTAGAAGTCGTCGCCGACACACTGTCGCTCGTCTGTTTTAGCCCTAAACATCACGGGCCGGGCCAGCGCTACGCTGGCTTGACTGTGTAGGACTGGCGGCAGGTTTGTTCATAGGTTAACAAGGCTAGGCTAATGAAACAAACTTTAGACATCTATATACGTTACATTGGTAGTTAAAAAACATTTAAAAACTCACCTCTGAATAGTATCAACATCGAAAATATCGAGTACAAGTGAAGCAGGAGTGGTGTTGTCCGTTATTTCAACGCTGCGGACAGTCATATCGGCACCTATCAACATTTAATTATGAAATCATAATTTACAAAATCCTATTTTGGATGAAATTATGCTGAGATAATAAAGGTAAATACACACCAGCTTTGGTTTTGATAGTTTTAACTGGTTTCACAGTTTTAACAACTACCAGTAAATCAACGTAGACATTGCCACGTTGCTCTGTTGAAAGAAAAGTTTATTAAATGAAATAATCAGTTACTTACTCAGTCTTCCGTCACGTTAGTATACAATTAAGTACTTAATGGCATTTCAGATTTATTTACCTTGTAACTTTAGAACTTCTGCAAGGCCGTAGTAGCCAGAGGGCGATTTTGATGGAATGTGAAGCAATGGTAAATAGGAGCTGAACTCTCCGCCGCTGTGGATGCACACTTCCGACATACCTTCGTTTAGCGATAGGTAGAAAGGAGATGAAACCTAAAACAAAATTAATGGATTGACCTAAAAGTAGGTACTTACCTACTTACATAGACATTGATAATGAGCATTTTTGATTAAAATTTTATTACTTAGTACTTACTTAGGTACTTACCTGTGGTCTGTATATTTCATTGCTTCCACTTTTAACACAAATTTTTGGTGAAGACACTTCGACTAAAAAGAATGTTTAAAGTATGTTATGTAAGTATTCCACAAACAACGATAGGTTTAGCTAGCACGTAACCGCGCGTTACTCAATCTCATATTATCAATATTTTATTACTGACAGTGATGAGAAGTAAGAGTACCTCTAGAGAGAACCTTGTAAGAAGATGAGTAAAGTTAACTTTATTTAGTGCAACTTTAAAAGTCTTAAGAATTCTTACCTACATCTCCAACTAAGAATCTTTCGTAAAAAGTTAAAATAAAGTATTCAGAACCCCATACATCAACATTAATGGTATCTATAGCTGAATCTCTAAGTGTAAAAGAAGTTACACCTCTTGATTCTCCATTTTTCTTTTTAGAGTTAGTGAAAATACGAGGACTATTCTTGGCTATTATTATACCAATAATTACAGCATTTCGAATGTTAATGTTCAAATTATTTAGTTGTACCCTTTGAACTCCCGACATTTCTAAATTATACAATAAATGGGAACGGGCTTAGAAAATTTAAGAAAATACGAAATTGGTACATAAAATAACATAAAGTTTTCCGAGGTTTCCCGCTATTCCTGCCCAAAGACATTCATAGACAACCGGAACCGGAAATGAAAAAAAAAACACTACCAAACGCAGCGTTCTACTTTGTCTATGGTTACCATGAGATTCAAAGATTCTGAGTGTAGCGTTATAGCGTAGCGTTTCCCCTACTCACTGATGAGATTGAGATCAATAAGAGATCAATGAATGATTTGCAATGAGAGGTTTCCTGAGATAAGGTAGATGGGTAGGTATGTAGATGGAAGCTATTTTAGCAGAAACGGAGAACTACCACTCGTATTCCTTCAACAATAACAAACTAATCATATGAGAGACAGAGAAAAACTTATAAACTCTATATAGCCTAACCCTCTTATTCATAAAAAGTTAAAGAGCATTTTAGTTTTTTGACGTATGTCAATTTAGACTGGATGTCACGTATTTGCCATACAACAAACCAGAGAAGTAGACCTCCAGTAACGCTACTTAAAATCTACTGTATCTTTATGAATAAGACGGTAAGAATGCACGCGAGCAGCATTTAGCATTTTCTTATCTATGTTTTTGATATTTTGCCTACTATTTTGAGTCCAGTGGGACTCAAATTTTTATACCCATTTGATGACTGCTCGCATTCAGGTTCTTAATGTTCCGTCTATAGGAAGCGCAGCGTTCTACTTGGTGGGGGTTTTCCAAGCCGAGTGAGAGGTCATTCTCCTTGGTTCGTCTGTTTCTAGAGCTAGGCTATTGGTATGTATTTACCAAAGATTCTGAGTGTATTGATTTGCAATATATTTTTTTTCCTTCAACATGGTCTGACACAGGATTAGGCCAGCTCGTCGCCATTTTGAATGGTCATAATATTGTGGGGTACCTGAGGGTAGGACCTTAACTAAGTTTAGGTGTTTGTTTATACCTACTTGAGGGAGCGAAATTTATTTCAAGCGTTTAGGCATCACTGACATTTACCTTCTCTCTCATCACTGACACCTACATAGTGATGTACGTAGTTGATAATAGTGCTTAAAAGTATAGATATAACCGAATTTTGTCGATATCGATATATCCATGAACAGCAGTGGTATTAATAAAAAAAAATACACTTTTGTTGCCTACCCTTAAGTTAATAAAACAAAAAGTTATTAAAATGCATTTATTTATATTTATATTAGTATGCTCACATAAAAAGAAATTGATAGAAAAACATAACTTTAAATTTACCTTGATTATACATACATATTGAAAATAAAAAAATATTCATAATGTACAATACAAGGTTTCTTATATTGAAATCCTAGTATAAATAATGATTCTTTAAGGAGCATCCAGCAATCTAAGAATACGTTTACTCCTTGTAGTAGCCCCTGGTTACATAAAAGCGCCCTTGTTGAAGGGCTATTCAGCTTCAACATCCATCACGATTCACGTTCATTCTTCCCAAATCCGATCGAATATTGCACAAAACAGCGGTCTAGTTTGAGACGTAAAACGTATTTTCACCAGCACCAGATATTTAATGTACACAAGACTTAAGTAGAACTCAACCAGATGTATTTTCAATTTGTAAAATGCACATTTTGCAATTTTAACATTAAACAGTCCTGTATTTTCAATTAAGTTTTAATAAATGCGCGTATGTAAAAAACCTTAAATAACTTGATTTTTGGCCTTTATGTCCTAAGACAGAAAATCAGTAGGTCTGTCTTCCGAAAACGTTGTATTACAATGTGGGAGATGGTTTTTTACATACGCGCATTCATTAAAACTTTATTAAAAATGAATACTTTCGCCATAATAAATTAAAAACGAGAAAAAAATTGAATTTCGCGCAACCCAACAATTTAAGGTGGTAACTCTCGCTATGGCGCGAAATTCAAAATTTTTCGTGATTTTCATTTATTCTGGCGAAAGTATACATTTTTAATAAAGTTTAAATGAATTCGCGTATGTAAAAAACCATCTCCCATATTGTAATACAACGTTTTTTGAAGACATACCTACAGATTTTGTCTTTATGGGGTAAAAGGCCAAAAAACAAGTTCCTTGAATATACACAAAATCGGTAACTCTGTCTTTCAAAAACGATATATCACAATGTGGGAAATAGGTTTTTACGTACGCGAATAGGTACATTTAAACTTTATTTAAAATGAATAATTTCGCCAAAATAATTAAAAAACGTGAAAAAATTTGAATTTCGCGCCATACCGTGAGTTACCGCCTTAAAAAAATATATCTTACTGCGCTAATGGTTATCCGGTACAATGGCGGACTAGGAGGCCGTAACATATTTGTCTATGGTTTCGTCAGCCCTAGACTGTATTACCAAAGAACAAGAGCTATTTTGCAATACAGAAAAACCGGAAGTGTTACGCCGACCGTGTCCGCCACTGTATGTTACCTGGGCGGTTTTCTGAAACCTTGTTCTGTAGAAAATGACGATGTCCTTCTACGTCCGGCTTGTTTTTCGGCAATCCATAACATCTAGCTTATTTTTGACCGACGAAAAAAAAAGGAGGAGGTACTCAATTCGACAAGTATATATATATATTTTTTTTTTAATGTATGATCACGCATAACTTTTTACAGAGTAGTCCAATTTTGATAATTCTTTTTTTAATCGACAGGGCATATCTTGAAGTTGGTCCCATAAAAATTTGGAAATAAAATTCCCACCCTGAGGGTGGGAAAATAGGGGTGACTTATTGGTCGGCTGGTCGATTTATCTACTCACAGGTTGCATTTCCGTGTAACATTATAACTTTTGATACCTACTTACAATATCTTTTGAAATGAAATAAAATCAGCCGAAAGACGTCCACTGCTGGATATAGGCCTCCCTCACAAATCGCCATACCGACCGGTCTTGTCGTCTCTGTAAACCATGTCGTCTGATCACCTTATGCGGTGTGACCACTGAACACCTTGTGGGAGAAGAAAGTAATAAAACCCTAAAAGAACTGAAAAACATAAAATAAAACTTTTTATCAAAAAATAAAACCGCCGAAAAAAAAACTGAAAAGCATAAAATAATAATCGAATTAAGTACTAATTTCTTAAAGTAATGTAGGGTATACCAAGTAATTTTGAGTCGGCGCCACAGATTCCTCGTACAAAGATCACTAAATTAGGTATACCTTAAATTTAAAGAAATAACCAAAATTCGTGCGCTGCCGCGCATCAATCTTTTCGTAATTAAGGAATTTGCTTGTGTGGCGCGCCGACTTAAAATTACTTGGTATACCCTACATTACTTTAAGAACTTAGTAATTCGATTATTATTTTATGCTTTTCAGTTTTTTTTTCGGCGGTTTTATTTTTTGATAAAAAGTTTTATTTATTATTTATATCGATTTATTAATAAAAAAAACCCTTCACATATACATTAAAAACCACAATAAACAATAAATAACACAAAAAATATTAGCAAAAACAAAAGAAAATATGCGAAATTAAGCGTGTCCTCCCTATATCAGCAAGGTTCAAAGTCAAAAATTTAATTGATGTCTTGCTTTTAAGGCGGATTCGGCAACATTTTTGGGATCATATATTGTCCTAAATTTCAAATTTAAACCCTTTTACAAGAGTTTAAAGTACAAATCAATAATAAATTACATGTTTTTGTTTTCTTTAAAATACGTTCGATTGGAATTCCTCAATACGTCACGGGTACTTTTTTCCAAGTTTCAAAGAAAATACTACCTTATCTAGGATTTATTACGATAGATATCAGGGTGAGGCCGCCAATTTTGCCACTTTTTGCTACACTTTTAAGTTTTCCTAAATAACTTTTAAAATTTTCAAATTTTATTTACTTCGGCTATGCTTTCTTGCAAAGCAATCTTTAGGGAAAAAATGGCCGATTAGAAAATGGCTGTAGCTAGCGTAGTTTTATTTTAATTAATTTTTTTGTAAGTGAGTTTTTCTTTTTTCATACAAATGATCTTTGTCCCAAAAACACTTGCTGACGAAATTTACAAAATTATGAAATGTTTTTTGTAGTTATTAAAAATCTTTCTATGCCTAGCCCAAGTACGATATTTTTATTATCAAATAAAAGAAAGAATTCTATCAAAACTCTATGATTTTGCGAATGAATTGATGTCAAAGTGGTTCACATGTGCTTCGTCAGTGAAATCGCAAAACATATTTTTTTTTATTTTAACCTCTGCATACGCTTGTTTTTGATGAATGTTGTATTCATAGTTTCGACAATGCTTATATTATCCGAAAATCTAGGTTTAAGCCTGCTATTCTGTTTACTTTCGAAATGCTGACCAAAAAACATGTTGAATTTTTCGCTTTTATGTGACTTTTTCGTTGCTTTTATGTGACTTTTATGTAACGGTTAACATTTTTTTTATGTAACGTAACATAAAATGATATAAAGCCATGTGCTCATCGAATTTTGTGTTCGTAAATTTTTATATTAGAATTATTTAAATAACTATTTTTCTTTAACGATTTATCTATATTTTTAGTAACTCTATTTATTTAGTTGAGAGAACAAGATCAACTATTAAAATCAATTTAGGTTTGTGGGTCGTTTTGATTTATTTTATTCCTAAAACTACTGTTATTATGTGAATAAAGAAAACCCTATTTAACCATTAAATATGAAAAATAATAGAAATAGATTCGTACTCATTACATTTAAAAAAAATATATACTCAAAATATTACCTAAGTTGTGTTCTTAGCTTTACAAAAAAATATGTAACTTTTGCGTTACTTCTGCGTTACCGTAACGTAAAAGTGTGTATGTAACTTTATGTCACTAAGTGGCAAATTTGGCGGCCTTACCCATCAATATTTCTACTCTTTGTGCATTTATCGTATTTGTATATTTTCATCAGTTTAATCAAAAATCTGGCCGAAGTGATTGTGTACGTCACGGTGTCAAAATTTCCGTTCAACTACGAACGGGTATTTTGAAGGTAATATAGATTGCTTACTTTTGAATTTTTGCAGTAATATGGGTTATTTTATCTAGTTCTGGATTTAGTTACTAGTTTCTTATAATTTTCTTCGACCTAGGAGTAATTTTGATTAAATTAACGACAGGTAGCTATACGTCACATCCATTACGTGACGTGATGTACTAGGGAATGTTAAATGTGATGTAATGGAATTCTAAAGCCATGAGCACATTGGTAATTTACTTTTTATTACCTTCTTTATGGCTAGTGTGATATTATATTAAAAGAAGGACTAATTTACAGTTATAAAAACAGATATTTGAAGTTGTAAGAAAGATGATCAACATAACATCATAGTCTTAGCCGGAAGATGTCCACTGCTGAACGTAGGCTGAACGTAGTTTGGCTATGTTCTCTGTTTGTATGACACAGTCGTTTAAAAGAGATATTTAATTTTTATTGTAAATGTTGAAATTTAGTTCACAACCTAATTATGTACCCGCTATGCGGATCGTATCGTAACGATTGAGTTTTCTTTATATTGTGACTCATTATTACCAGAAAGGTAGACAGGGGTCAATAATAATGAATATCACTTTCGACAATATAAAATACAAGCCCGAGAAACACTTTCTTGCACTTAAGAACCTTTTGAAAACCGCCTCATAAAATAACAGTAACAAATTATCATTCTCCTCATGTAATTTTTAATCAGTGTTTTTTTATTACCATGTACAGTGGCGGACACGATCGGCGTAACACTTCCGGTTTTTCTGTATTGTAAAATAGTTCTTGTTCTCTGGTAATACAGTCTTGGGCTGACGAAACCATAGACAAATCTGTTACGGCCTCCTAGTCCTTGACTGTACATAATACTTTATAATTCCTTTACGTCACGTCATTTTCCACTACCGTGACGTGTCCCACCCGATCTGTGTTTTTTTATTGATATAATTTTAAAAGTATTAAGATAAATGCTATGTAAGTTATATAAAAAAGAAGGGCAATTAACATAACTTTACGGGAGTATATATAAATATGTTATAATGTGTCGTATGAAGCATACAGAAGCTAAGTTTAGAGGCGGTGTGTGCCAAAATGTGACGTAATTTTATATTTAGGTCTTTATCTCGGTTACGAGCGTAGATGTATAGACCAGTTTTTTTTTAGTGAGTCTTAGTGTTATAAAGATTTGATCAATTGAGACCGTTATAAATATTATTTACTCGTTTTATTTTATGAAAACTTAAAACTGTGACGTAATGGAACACAAAATTGAACAAGTACAACTTTGACTTCAATTTACTAGTAAAAATAAAAATTCACGCAAACCATTATTATTTTCTGAAAATATAATTCATTAAGATCAATTTAAAAACGCTTCATGTTATTTTTTTTTTTTTTTTACGGTGGAATTCCATTACGTTACGTACAACGTTTCAGAAAACCGCCCACCTACCTACACAAACTTGTGTCTAATGAGTACTGACTCTGACTAGAGGTGAGAATAACTGCTATTTTTCAATCGCATGCGATCGCTGTTATGCTATTTTCAAACAACTGCGATTTTAAACTGCGATCGCATTTTCGTTGCCGGATCGCATATCATGCAACGGCAACGAAAATGCGATCGGCAACGAGAATGCGATCGGCAACGAGAATGCGATCGGCAACGAAAATGCGATTGACAACGAAAACGCAGGATGTAACTAGACATGCAAGTTTGCTCTAATATCAATGTTAATATGGATATTTTTATAGATAATAATATCCTTATTGATATTTCAAAACCTTATATAATTTTTTTTCAGCAAAATGTATTTTTAGTACATTTCATATTAATTTGATGAGTAAGATCGCAATGCTTCAATGCATTTCGTTGCTTTGCTAATGACAAGCTGTCACATGCGATCGCGTTTTCGTTGCTGACGGCAACGTAAATGAGATCGTTGCCGACGGCAACGAGAACGCGATCGTTGCCGACGGCAACGAAAACGCGATCGCATTTTACATTCGTTGTGAATAGCAATGCGATTCGTTGCCATGAAATAACGAGTGTTTTTAAATGCGATTGTAAATAACGACCACCTCTAACTCTGACTGCTTTGTCTTGTCTTTGTCTATGACTTACGTAGTGATTAGTGATTTACCTTCTCTCTCTCTGGTAGTGATTTGATTTACCTTGTTTGCTTGCTGCAGGTTTGCTGTAAACTGAGGCTGTAAATAAAATGTTGTTCAAAGCCACTGCTAAAAAAAGTTCTGTTCGAGAAAGCAATCTCACTGCGAAGGAAATAGAAAGACAGAGTGTCGACTACACGGACTGTTCCAAGCGGTTTTATCAAGTTTCAAGAGATTTTTCAAAACAATATGCCCATATTTACGCTGCCAGACTCAATACCTTTAGGAACATATTGAGTGAGATTGCTAAAAAGAGATGGTTGAACAAATACAAAATTCTGAAGTTGTGTGAACTTCGTGAAAAAAATACAGAATGCATTGTTATTGGTACCCTGTTCAAGCACCAAGAACTGAAACCTAGCATTTTGAAAGAACTATCTGATGAGCTGGATATCATACCACCAGCACCAAGGTATGACAATAAAATAATAATTAACCCGTTGAATGTTTGCCTACCCTCAAACACATTTAAACTACCTAAGGTCAATGTGGGGAAGTCCGTCCGGGAGGTAAACGTCCGTCTAGCGGCAATAACTTCCGTTCTAAAAGGAATTTAGCAGTTACGATTTGATCGGTAAAGCAGATCTGTAAATTACTTTTCAGCTAATTATCATAGATGTCGCTAGAAGCTTTATCTTAGGAGAAATTTGGCAAACATTTTTTTTGCCTATTTGAACTTGAAGTTTAGCAGTGACGTACCTACTTCCGAAATAATTTTGGAAAAAATGAAAATTGAAGGAGTTTTACCATTTCCTGTTTCTACATAGGTAATTTTATAATCCTTCTTTGTTTTTCTTACAGTAGATTTGATAAAATCACTTGTTTTAAACAATTTTCTCATCCAAAAAAAATCATAACACTCAAATATTAAAGTTGGGAAGTCCGTCTAGTAAAAATCGGAAAGTCCGTCTATGACGGAATTCCCTTAATATCAGATATTGTAAACCTTGAGTATAGTGCAAGTTGTTGAAAATCAATTTTTGAACAGCTTTGAACTTGATTTTATTGTATAATGAAGATGGACTTCACGGCGAAATCGCCTTTAGCACAATTCATTATAATGGGGGTCATTTATATACACAATTATTTATTTAGTTTAAAATAAAAAAAAAGTTTACAACCCCTGTCTGCTTGGATATGACGGTCTTGCCCTAAAAATGATAAAATTGTTTTATCATCGAAATCTCAACTGTATTTACAACGGAATTAAAACCAAAGTGCCAAGCCATTTGTCGTTATCATCTGAAATAATTTCTCAAGGGTATTTCCATAGAAGATTTTAATAATAAACCACTAGACGGACTTGCCCTTCATTTGCGGGAAGTCCGTCTATTTTCTTTTTTTTTTTTAAATATCTATATCTCGAAGCTTATGAAAGTGAATACATTTTCTGCATTGGTAAATAAAAAACATTTTATACTCTATTACCTTCGAGCACATAAATCGGCGTAGAATGCAAATATCAGTACTTATTTAATCTTAAAGTGAATTCGGAGAAAAGTATGTCGGACTTGCCCACACTGACCTTATGCATAGTTTATGTGGATTATTGCTTTAACGTTGGTTCCAAAACCACGTGTTTTGTTAGCAGGCTTTAAAACAATAATCCAATAAACTTATAATAACCGTACAACGTTGCCGGGCTTTAAGCGCACCCTTTAAGCTAATTTGTGAACTTGACATTGGCAAAATACTCCACTGAAGTGGAGTCAAGTCCATTAAATAAAAAAAAATAGTTTATGTGCACACGACGCAGTGAGGTTTAAAGTAGACAATGTTCAATACTAAAACAAATAAGTTAAAGAATTGGACACATTGTCTACTAACTTAATTAACTAATAATTTAACCAATTTGCTTTTAGGACACATTTTGTGCATGATTCGGACACACTAGTACTGGAGGATGAGCTGCAGAGGATAAAGCTGGTTGGAGACTGTATTGATGTCCATCAAGTTGTCACTGGGGTTGTCTGCGCTATACTGGGTAAGTTGTTATTAGTTCCTTTTTCCTTGGTATAGTCAGGGACTCATACAGCGTAACACTTTTTTCTATAGTCTCGTGCACTAGAGAAAAGGGGCTTTTTTGCAATACAGAAAAACTGGAAGTGTTATGTTGAACTAGCCTGTGACTGTACTGCAATAACTAATTCTCTACTGCAGTAAAGGGCTATTCCATAACTAACATTATCAGGAGCCCAAAAATTAGAATGTTTTTTAGAAGTCTACTCTAAGTTTTTTTAAAGAAAACAATCGCACTCTTATATAAGAAAAAAAATTAAAAAAAAAACTACAAATAACCATGTTTTTTCTTAGTTAGTAACAACGAAAAAAAAAAGCTCGTCTCGGTATTTATAGACCAATGTTTCACAGCACAAAAAAAAAAGTAGCTGTGTTCCTTGTCCAAAAAGTTCACTGAACATTCGAATTTAGATTTTGTTCTTCATTAATTAACATTCAAATCTATTAAAAATCTTGTATTTAGCGGATTAAACAAGACAGTTTTAAAGTGTGGCATCAAAGTAACACCCGAAACAAAAAAGAGGTATTTGTGTGTCTATTTTTTGCCTAATTAATTTAAATCTAACACGTTTTGCCAAAGTAAGTAGTATTTTAATAAAATTAATATTTAATAATAAATTTACAGTATAAATTGTTATCTTTCAGGGTCTGAAAATGGAGATGGTGTGTTCACTGTGAAAGATGTCAGCTGGCCAGGCTGCAACATTCAGAAACCACTGCCAACACTTGCTGATGACAGGTTTTTCAGTAATCCTTAATAGAAGCTTAGCAATTAAATAAATAATCTCAAAAATTGTAAAATGTTATCCATCATAAAATATTATAGGTTTTTCTTCTACTTAAGGTGGTAACTCTCGCTATGGCGCGAAATTCAAATTTTTTCGTGTTTTTTATTTATTCTGGCGAAAGTATACATTTTTAATAAAGTTAAAATGAATCCGCGTATGTAAAATATTATTTTAGTGTATGGCGCGAAATTCAAATTTTTCGCTTTTTTTATTTAATTTATTCTGACGAAAGTATTCATTTTTAATAAAGTTTTAATGAATGTCCGTATGTAAAAAACATCTCCCACATTGTTATACAACGTTTCTGGAAGAGAGACCTACTGATTTTGTGTCTAAGGACATAACTTGATTTTTGGTGTTTTAGTAAAATTATGTCCTTAGACACAAAATCAGTAGGTTTGTCTTCCAAAAACGTTGTAATACAATGTGGGAGATGTTTTTTTTATATACGCAAATTCATTAAAACTTTATTAAAAATGAAAACTTTCGCCAGAATAATTAAAAAACGCGAAAAAATTTTTAACAATTGTCTGATATAATTTTCTCAAATAACCCTTATAATAATCTAATAGTTTTTAAGTTAGCTAGGTTTTAAGTGTGCAGCGATGTGCACTATTTGGCTTTATATCAGAAGACCTCCATAAAATTTCATCTCCCAATCAAAAAGAGTTCTTTTTGGACAGCTAGTACAATATAAATGTAACCCGGCAGGTACATAGTGATAATGTCAGGTCTGAACATGTCGGCGGCGGCGGCGCACTGGCGGCCGCTGCACCTGCTGCTCGAGTGGCTGGCCGGCGCCGCGGGCTGCGACTCCTCGCAGGAACACGTCTCCAAGATTGTTAGACTCATCATTGCTGGTAAATTAGTTTAAGTATATACTGTACTATTAAAGAGTTCGTATAAATTTGTCTTCACAGTATTTATCACAGAACAAGAGAATACAATAGAAATAGCATCATGAGCTTTTAGTACTGAAACCAGTGTGTCCAAACTCACACATATAAACCAAACGCTCACTATGAAATCCAAGCTACCATTGGTGATTAACGACGAAGCCGAAAAGATCTACATCACAAAACTTTGAAGTAGACTATGAACCTTTTTTACAAATAAACAAAGATCAAAATCAAATAACAATTATGAAATACTTAAGATAATGATGACATAAGTACATATGATAAAAGAATGAAATTAAGTTTTTCCAAAGACATGGTAGAAAGCTATACATCCTCTTTGCTTTAAAATCTTCACGCATTGTTCCTAGTTTTACTATTCGACGCTAGATGTAACTACAGCTTTTGTACTACCGCTACTAAACACTAGGTGGCTACGTCGAAAAATTAGGGATGTACATATTGCGGGAGCAAGTTTGTCGATGAGAAAAACCTATCGATATACTACTTTCTTTCATTATGGCTACAGTTAACAATTACTTTTTTTTACGAAAAACTATGGGTATTCTACGCAAACGGCCTTCTTGGTGATTGGCGATGTATTGGTATTATCATATGAAAAAACCAGTCGCTCATAGAACAAAGTTTATTTTAGTGTACAGTTTAATTTTTATTTATTTCCAATGTCGTTTTGTATTCAACAGTTATGCTTCGCATAAATAGAGATTCAGAAATAAAAATGTGTTTAGTTATAAAATAGTATATACCTACAGTACTGCAAAAGTTATAATGCGCATAGAAATCTTTGTCACTGTTCGACAACGGTCGTATTCCCAAGCGACGGAAGACGATATGTATTTAAGGAGGTTAAGTGCATTTTCTGCATGCGTAATTTAGTAGAATTATGATTTTTGATTCAGGTGTTTCCGTGAAATCGACAATTAGCGAATCTGCATGCGCATTATTAATTTTTTAGTAAGTACTGTACTTTAAATGAAGCTTTATTTTAACCAAAGTAAACAATTTAGGTGGATGGGTAGATAGACCAATAAAACAAGATGGGTTTTATATTTATATTATTTTATCTTATTTAATATCGAAGTACTTGCTTATTTATTACTTGCTTTAAACTCTCAACTAATCTTGGTTTTTTTAATACATAATATTTAGCATTTTTTCTTCTCTAGGTATTGTTTATTGAAACTCCTCTTAGATTAAGAAGCTTTCATGATGGCTCCATCTTCAAGTTTATGCTTAAGTGTATTAGGTTCTGTGCTTGGCCCAAGGTGATCCAGTAACACAGGCTGTAAATAAATGAAAAGAAAAATAAAATATAGCA
Organism: Euspilapteryx auroguttella; assembly: GCA_951802225.1. NCBI lineage: Eukaryota > Metazoa > Arthropoda > Insecta > Lepidoptera > Gracillariidae > Euspilapteryx > Euspilapteryx auroguttella. The sequence continues at coordinate 5,145,066 of OX637648.1, read as the reverse complement.
CACTATAAGAGTGACGACTTGTCTTGATACAATACTAGTCGACCCGGCAAACTTCGTACCGCTTAACCTATTATTAGAACGTGCATGTTTTATACTTATAAACCTTCCTCTTGAATCACTCTATCTATTAAAAAAATCCGCATTAAAATCCGCTGTATTTTTAAAGATTTAAACATACCTAAGGACTGATGCGGAAAGCGACTTTATTTTTTACATATTACAACATTATTGTAATATGATGATGATGCTAATATTATTTCATTCATACGCAAGAGTCTAAGTTGAAAGATTCATATAATTTAATTCGTATTCAAGAATTTAACTTTAAAGTAAATCACATTTTAAACCGAAAAAAAGGTAGAGGTTTTCAAGTCGAAGCGAATAACTTTTTTTATTTTCACTGAAAATTATTATTATCGATAGATTTTTATCATAGAAAATTATCGATAGATTTTCATCATGTTGAGCAATCTCTAACTGATTTCCATTATACTGTTGTCAAAATGTTCTAGAAAAAGTCATGAGTCTAATACCATAGATAAAGAAGAACGCTAAGAAGGTACAGTCACAGTCACAGGCTTCAATGAAAATTCAATTTTACTGCTCCGTAATTAGGGTGTTTTCATTTTCTCACTTATGGTTTTGTTTTCTTGTTCATGTATAATTTCAAATTTATTTAAAAATACAGTGAAATATTACTTACCGATGTAATGATACGGCATAATTAGTACTTTTAAGTCCCCAACTTTAATTTTTGCATTCCAACACAGCACATTATGGCATTTTAGTGGGTTTTTTTTCATATTTTTCCTGGTGGTTTGTTTACAAGAAGCTTATAGCAACTGAGCTTATCAAATCTGTCAAAAACTACGCATAGGCACTGCAGAGCTAATGATAGGCACGCGGGCTCCGCCTACTCGCGATTTCTATTTAGAGAGAGAGAGCATCTTCCTTGTTCTGTGGTATTTATATTATACTAGCTGACCCGGCAAACTCCGTATCGCCTTAGATAATAAGTTTTCCCACCCACTAAAAACTTGGCTGTATGGACAATGTTAGTTTGCCCGCCCAGAATGAGAGAATCAAAACACAACGACGCCAAATTAATATGTGACCGGAAAATTTATAGATAGAAAGTGCATAATGGAACATTTTAGATGGGGAAATGAAATGGTTGTTTTATCTAACTTCCTCTTAATTTTTCCATATTTTCTCACCTTTGAAACCTTCCTTGGACTACTACGAATTTTTAAAACCCAAATCAGCTAAATCGGCACGGCCGTTCTCGAGTTTTAGCGAGACTTACGAACCACGATTCATTTTTATATATATATAGTAGAAGTAGATAGTAGATTATATGTAGGTTAAAGTAAATCCTGTTTTTATTAATTACGAGCTTTCCCGGCTCACTTCGTTACGCCATAGAATAAAGGATACTACAAAAGACTTGGCTTTATATACTATGTTCTTTTGACTGCCCAGAATGGCCGAATTAAAAACAAACAACAACAACAAACCACCTGTCAAAATATGTAAACAACATGTAAAGTGTTCCTACCAGTGAAATAATTTTTCAAATCGGTTCAGTATTTGTTTGTAACGAATAAGCTCCGTTATTCGTTACAAACAAACAAACAAATCTTTCCTCTTTATAATATTTGTATAGATTTTAAGAATTTCGGGTATTCCTCCCTTAGTTAGTGGACCACTTCACAGCATTATTAAAATACTGTGACATCCTCGATTGAATATTTTTTCTGCATGTTACATAATGTATATCAAATGTTGTCGGCTGTATGTTCTGTTCTTTCAATAAGTAAGGCGGTTATCACATTGCCACGCACCACGCTGCATGTTGCGTTTCGACGCACCTACGCGCGCGCACGTGGATGCATTTTCTGTGTGTTGGACTGCGCGTGTTTCTATACAAATGGAGGTACTTACAATCAACGTTAGAATACGCATTCACGCGCCACGCTGCGTTTTGCGTGGCAATGTGATAACCGCCTAATCTTTCCCTATTAGTCATAAAGGTACATTCAGGGATGTTCCGAATGTTGAATTTTAGACATTCGCGAATGCGAATGCGAATGTTAGGCATGCGAATGCGAATGCGAATGTTAGGCATGCGAATGATGCGAATGCGAATGTTGGACAAGGTCAGTGAAAAGAGTTTAGGTCAGTATAGAAAAATAATCGCGTTTATTTTGTAATTATTATAATTAAAAAAAAGTAGACTTTGAAAGGGTATGTATGTCACCCACCGCCACCCACTGGCAATGTATTAATCATATCTTTTAATTGAGAATTCAATAAATGGATTTCATATTCTAAAGACGTGTTTTCTCTAATAAACCTAGTCGTCTCATCTCATGGCGACCCTTGCCAAAGAACAGACAGACCTTTAGTGAAACGACCCGCTGCAAATCATGGGGAATCCTAACTCAAAAAAACAGCAAGAACAGGAGTCACAAGTTTCGGTGTCACAAAACGCTATCGGAACAGGGAGCAACCACGTAGAGTTGAGCGAAATCGGTCATCACGTCTACAACAACAACATTCTGATGACTATTCTTCTGTGCGTTTTGATGCTGGCCGCCCTGTACGGTATTCATCACTTCTACAAAAGGTGTCACCAACAGTGGATAAGGCAAGAGCTGAACGGGCAGGCTCTTCGTCGCGTGCAGCAGAGAATGTCTTTCTCCAGGCGCAACATCTCTTACAAGGACCAGGGAATAGGCGATGACCAGATTGTGTAAACGACGATTGACCAAGTGCTTACTGTATAAGGACTTAAAATTCGGCAGCAAAAGTGAATCGAGGACTTGGTTTTACTAACTTCTATCTACTAATTGAACAGTTCTACATCAACGTGCTGAAAATGAAAAAGTGCGGTGTGTGATGCGTTCGAACAATATTGGTGCGACTAGAATGTGAGTACAACCGACGAGTGTTTTTTTTTTGTGATGGCTAGGAAAGATCGTAGTTATAAATAATGCATAAAGTTAATAATGATACAATATTTAGAATCAATTTATAATCAATTAGAACATATAAGAGTTTATTTAAGGAAGAAGGGTAAACAAAGAACTACTCAAATTGTAGAAAATAAAATCTCTGAGGCAAATGAAATATACAAAAGTTATAAAAATAAATTAGAGGAAGTAGAATAAATATTTAAAAGTTCAGAAATTTGCTCTAACGATAGTTCCAAGTTAATAGAGTTATGTAGCGAGATAGAAAAATCATTTAAAACTATATTAGATTATAAACATATTAAAGAAAGTTCACTAAGAAGAGAGGGAGAAAAGTTCTCTTCTTGCGATAATTCAGACGAAGAAATTTTGTCACACACAATGGCGGAAAAATTTGATTTAAAAACCGCAACTAGTTTGCTTCCAGTCATGAATGACCAGGAAAATACAACTAAACAATTAATTGACGCGATAGAGTTATATGACACCATGTTAGAGTCGACACAAAAAGTTCATTTAATTAACTTTGTTTTGAAAACACGCTTGTCAGTCGGCGCAAAACTTAGACTAAGCTCAAGTTACCCGTCTGTAACCGCTCTTATCACTGATATGAAGTCGCATCTTTTAACAAAGAAATCAGAAACGACTTTACAGTCAAAACTTCAAACAGCCCGGCAAAATGATAAATCTTTTGCCGATTTCGGTGCTGAAATAGATAAATTATTTACAGATTTAACAATCGCCCAAGCAAATAACGATAGTAAGGCATACGAGGTCTTAAGAAAGGTAAATGAAAAGAATGCGATCAAAAGGTTCAGTGAGGGACTTCGAAGTCAGAGACTAAACACTATTATATCTGCTAGAAACTGCACTTCATTGAAAGATGCTATACGTCTTGCCCTAGATGAAGATAAAAGTTCAACATCAGAACAGTCAGTCAACTACGTTCAAAGTGGACGAAGTCGCGGTCAGGTTCAATTCCCACCACGTAATTATTTTGATTACAGGCAAAATTCTGGACGAGGTTTTCAACAGAACTTTAGAGGCGACTATAATTATAATTACCCTAAAAATTATTATAGGGCCAGATACAATGGTCAACGATACCAGAGAGGCTTTCAGCGTGGGTTACCTAGCGACAGAGGCACGAATAGAGGAGCAAGAGGTAGAGGTAGCGTCTATTTCACGGATGTAGAGAACGAAGTAGAAAGACAGGAAAAAATTAACGATAGAGAAGAGAATCAGTTTTTTCGAGGATCAAGTAATACTGAGTGCTGACGGCATAAATCACGTTTCGTTTAATTTAAAAGGTTCAGAAATAAATTTATTAGTAGATTCAGGGGCATCAATATGTGCGATAAAATATTCAAGACTATTAAGAGACAATATCAAATGTCACAGTTCAAAAATAAAAATAAACGGAATAGGAGGTCAGATATCGTCATGTGGTCATGTTTACTTAAAATTAGAAGCAAATAATAATCATTTTTATCAAAAATTTTACGTTTTTAACAATTTGCCTTGCAATACAGAAGGGATTTTAGGCCAAGATTTTTTAGTAAATTATAACTGCAAAATAAATTACGAAAATAGAACATTAACTTTCTTTAATAATTCAAAAGAAATACAAGTACCATTATGTATCGATAAATTTATTACAATACCTGCGCGCTGCGAGGTAATTAGATACCTCCCGAGCGCAATGACCGAAGATTGTGTCGTGATGAATCAAAACATAGGAGACGGCTTATTCATAGCGAGCTCAGTATCGACACCCATAAATGGTAGAATACCAGTTAAGTTTTTAAATACAACTGAAAAAGATTTGAATATAAAATATTTTGAACCAGAAGTTTATTATCTTAGTGATTTTGATATTTGCAGTTTTTCGAAGCAAAATTCAAACGTAGAGAGGATAAAAAAAAATTTTTGAATCTTTAAAATTACACACGTACCTAAATGAAAAAGAACAATTATCAATAGAGCAAATTTGCGCAAAATACCCAGATCTATTTCATTTGCCAGGAGATAAGCTGACCACAACAAACTTGTATGAACAAAAAATAAACCTAAGAAATTCTACACCATTATATTCAAAACAATATCGTATTCCGCAGGCTCATAAAGCTGAAATAAATTCACAGGTGAAAAACATGTTAGATAATGATATAATAGAGGTTTCTAATAGCGAGTGGTCCAGCCCAATATTATTAGTACCAAAAAAGATCGACAATAGTGGTAAAAAGAAGTGGAGATTAGTCGTCGACTACAGAAAATTAAATAAAGTTATTTATGACGACAAATTTCCCCTTCCTAATATTACTGATGTACTTGATTCCTTATCAGGAGCGATACTCTTCTCACGTCTCGATATGGCACAAAGCTATTACCAAATAAGGCTCTCAGATGATAAACAAACTCGAGAATGCACAGCCTTTACAACGAATGAGGGCCAATTTCTAATGAAAAGATTACCTATGGGTCTAAAAATTAGTGCAAGCGCTTTTTCCCGACTTATTACTGTTGCATTATCCGGATTAAATTATGAAAAATGTCTAGTGTATATGGATGACCTTGTGATTTTTGGCCAAAATCTAGAACAGCATAACAAAAATGTATTATCAGTTTTTGAACGTTTAAGAAAAGTTAATCTTAAGTTGAACCCCGATAAATGTGAATTTTTAAAAAGACAAATACTATATCTAGGTCACGTTATTTCTTCCGAGGGTATTTTACCAGACCCTGAAAAAACCAAAGTAATGAATGATTTTCCACGCCCATCTACAGTTGACGAGATAAAAAGATTCGTTGCATTCGCAAATTATTATAGAAAATTCATTCCCAATTTCGCAACAATAGCCTTGCCCTTAAATCACCTATGCAAGAAAAATGTGAATTTTGAATGGTCAGCAGACTGCGAGAAATCATTCACGACTTTAAAAGAATGCTTGATGAATCACCCAATACTTGACTATCCCGACTTTACAACTAGCAATACGTTTATACTAAAAACAGATGCGTCTAATATAGCTCTAGGATCTTTGTTATGTAATAGCAATGATAGACCGATAGCCTACGCAAGCCGTTGTTTAAACAAGGCAGAGAAAAACTATCCGACTATCGAGAAAGAACTTTTAGCCATTGTATGGAGCGTAAAGCATTTCAGACCTTATCTTGTGGGACGAAAGTTCATCGTTCAAACAGAACATAAACCACTCTTATATCTTTTTAATATGACTAATCCTTCGAGTCGCTTAACGAAGTTTAGACTTTATTTAGAGGAGTATGATTTTGATGTGACGTATGTAAAAGGCTCGAATAATGTAGCGGCCGATGCATTATCTCGAGTTGTGATTTCCAGTGATGAATTAAAGGAGATGAATGAAAGTTTAGTTTGTGTGATGACGCGACGAATGCGGAAAAATGCTGAAAAAACAAAAGAACAGTTAAACGATTCGAAAGACAAAGATGAACCCTCTACTTCACTCCGGCATGATCAACCGGCAGTGGTAGAAGTTTTGAAACGAGAGAAAAACGACGTCGAATTTAAAATAGAGAAAGACTTGCGCAAGCTATCAGATCATAATTATTTTTATGATAAACCCAAAAGAACAATATTACTGAATATTAATTCTTTATCGTTAGTCACACACGCTGTGCTAGTGAAAGAATTAAAAGAATTATGTAAAGACAATGATATAAAGGAAATTGTAATAATGAAAAGTAAATTAAATAATGAATTTATTAGGAAAAATTTAATTGAAGCTAGAAATAGATTATGGTCCGGACCGCGAATAATAATAATAAATGATTGTGACATACAAAAAGTTAATAATAATGGAGAAAAACGTGTAATCCTGAATGACTTCCACTTATTACCAACTGGGGGTCATACAGGAATAAGAAGAATGACAAATAATATTAAAAAGTATTATTATTGGCCAGGGATAGATGACGATGTTAGAAATTATGTACAAAGGTCAAAGGTGTAACAAGTGTCAGATGCAAAAACACAGTAACCATCATACTAAACAACCATTAACGGTAACAACTACTGCCAATTATGCCTTTGAAAAAGTTTTTCTTGACCTTGTCGGACCAATTGACAAGGATGATCTAAATTTTTCTTACATTCTAACTTTACAATGCGAATTAACAAAGTACGTAGAGGCTTATCCATTAAAACATAAAGACGCGACGTCAGTTGCAAAATGTTTTGTTGAAAATTTTATTTTGAAATATGGGATTCCAAGAGAAGTAGCATCAGATAGAGGTACCGAATTTTTGTCAAAAATATTTTCAGAGAGTTGCAGCATTTTAGGCATCAAGCAACTAACTTCCACAGCATACCATCACCAAAGCATCGGAGCTCTAGAAAATACACATAAAAATCTAGGCGCTTACCTACGAATTTTAACGAATAATGAACCGTACGGTTGGAGTAGTTGGCTGCCGTTTTGGACATTTACTTTTAATACTACTGTACTTTCTGAAACTCGTTACACACCTTTCGAGCTAGTTTACGGTAGAAAATGTATTTTACCTAGTAATTTAATTAACATATTTAACCCTGTATGTAATTATAATAATGAACATTATCCTTTAGAATTAAAGTATAGATTAGAGAGAGCGTGGCGGGATTCGAAGTACAATTTAGTACAGAGTAAAGTTGCAAGAAAGGATAGGTATGACAAACAAAGTAATGAGATACGCTACCAAGTTGGTGACAAATTGTTATTGAAAAGTGAATCAACTAGCAAATTGAAACCAATTTATTCAGGTCCTTATTTAGTGTTGGAAGATCAAACACCGAATGTTGTTATAAATGTAAAAGGCAAAGAAATGATAGTGCATAAGGATAGGACTAAACGGTATTATGAGTAATCATTTTGTAATTTAGAACATAAGTTTTATGGTCATGTAATTTTAGAATAAGAAAAACGTATCTTATGTAACATTTTTCTTATTTTCTTTTGATGGGGAGGTGAAAGGGTATGTATGTCACCCACCGCCACCCACTGGCAATGTATTAATCATATCTTTTAATTGAGAATTCAATAAATGGATTTCATATTCTAAAGACGTGTTTTCTCTAATAAACCTAGTCGTCTCATCTCAATCATCATCAAATACAACATACAATAAATTTACTTACTTAGTAGTAATTTTACTTAAAAATATTAAGGGATCGTCCAAAAATCAAGATTTACCCATACATATACACAAAATCAGTATCTTTTCTTCCAAAACCGTTGTATCAAAATGTGTAGAACGGTTTTTTACATACGCGAATTCATTTAAAATTTATTAGAAACGAGTACTTTCGCCAGAATATATAAAAAACGCGAAAACATTGACGTATCCCCTTATAGCTATTTATCTTCACACAAGAAACTTGTTCAATGGCGGCACATGATTCGCATCATTTTAACATTCGCTTCAACATTCGCATTCGCATCAAAAAGATGCGAATGTGATGCGAATGCGAATGCGAACGTTCGGAACATCCCTGGTACATATTATTTACAAAAGAACAATAATTACTAAGTAGGCTCCTAACAAACTAAATACAAATCTAAATAAATAACCAATATACTCCATCCATAGCATATCAATAGATGGTGCCTATTGATGTTGATTTATTTCTATAATAAACAATTTATTATAATCCCAGGCGGCACGTTCACGAGCAACTCGAGCTCGCAGCCTCGCAGCCTGCGCGAGGGCGCGGTGATCGCGAGCGCGGCGGCGGCCGACGCGCTGTGCGCCGCCGCCGCCGCCGCCGCGCCGCTCGACCTCATGCCCGGCCAGGGGGACCCCGGCGGCCTCATGCTGCCGCAGAAACCTTTTCATTATTGTAAGTTTATCTACTATCTACGGTATGAAGTTTGCCAGTTCAACTAGTTTTGATATAAATATTTTCTCATTTGATAGTCTGGTGCAAGTGACAAAGAACTAGCCTTATAGCCTACTTTTATACATTATCCTGATTTATAAATGAGAAAGTTTGAAAGGATGTTTGTTTTCCACTCTAATGGGAATAACTGATCGAAATTCGATAAAACTACAATATTATAGACTAGAGCCTTTTTTTTCTTTTAGGCGGGGAAACTCCTAACGAGTACCCTGCAGCCCCGGGGGGAGCCGCAGGGTTATGTGGGGTTCGCACCCACTAAAACCCCGCCGGTGTCCTCCTCGGCTGTTAGCAAGGGGGTCACGCACGGGTGATCTTTCGATCGTTGTGTTCAACTCCGCGTCAGACTAGAGCCTGCCCCGCGGTTTTTAGCGTAGATTTCTCATAAACACAAAAATCCCGTTTTTTCCCGTTCCCGTGGGAATTTTGGGAAATCTCTTCTTAGCCCTACACTCCCCAAGGAACCCACGTGCGAATTTTCAGCTTTCTACGCCCAGTAGTTTCGGCTCTGCGTTGTCTGTCAGTCAGTCAGTCAGTCAGTCAGTAACGGAAGAGTTTTATATATATTAATTAAGTAAGACATGAGAATCATAATAGCACAGAAACTTTTAAAATAATATTGCGGTAATTTCTACTGTTAGGAATTTGTCGACTGGTTAGAGAATAATTACACTGAGGAACTAAACTAGCATTCCGTTTATTTTGCAAGAGTGGTACTATTGAAATTAGTAATTTTTTTTATTCACTCTAAAGAAGCATACCACTGATATACAATTTAAATTATGATTTTCAGGTCTGTTTCCTAAAGCTGTAGAATACAAATCATTCAACAGAGTATCCAACCCGTATGAGTGTGATATTGGAGGTAAGACCTTTACATCTTTAGTTTCTTCAATAAATAAAAAAAAAAAACATTATAATAATTGTTCTCTTCTGTTCTTTAGGTATGTAAACATTTATTTTCTTATTTGACCTCTTATAATAATAATTACGCACGCATCATAATTAAGAGTCCTACTGGTAACTTTATCTAATTTTGATATCAGAAAAACTTAGAAAACCTTTGTTTTGTACTTATCTAGACTTTTTATTTCATTATTTCAGGGTTCCTTTGCCTTGGCACGTCGGGTGAGCCAATAAAAGACATAATGCGGTACAGTAACATAGACACGACACTCGCAGCGATGAAGAAGACGCTGCAGTGGCGCCACCTGGCGCCGACCTGCCCCGACACGGTGCCCGCCACGCCCTGCCTGGGCACGGACCCCTTCACTATATATTCTTGTCCCGCAGTTTACTTTTGTGGGAATGCTGATCAATACGCTACTGAGCTTTATAAGGGTTTGTATATTTAAAAACAAACTTACTAATAAAACGAATTTTACGAGAACAGACCCGAAAAGAAATATCGAATTTTTTCATACTTAACTTGGCTTTGAAAAGATACGGTCTATTTATTTTAATTTTTTTTTCACAGGTCCAGAAGGTCAGAAAGTAAGGCTAGTAGGCGTTCCTGACTTCAGCACATCTAATACTGTAGCTCTTATCAATTTATCGAATTTGGATTGTTATAGCATGAAATTTTCCTAATAAAACTGTATTTAGTTAGATTTGTGTTAATGGTTATTAATATATTAAAAGCCATAGATAGATAGTCTAAAGTCTAAACCAAAGACATGGTATAACGCTCTGTCTAAACCAGTGAGGCTGAGGTGTCTAAACAGGTAGACTGTGTGCTAAGTGGGCTATTTAATTACCGGCGTAGTTTGTAATTTCATGGTAATTTTTTCATGTGTTTAATAAGAAATAGTAAGATTGAGATAGGAAACGGGATCATTGAAAATAGCAGTGGCCACTTAGACAACTAGCTATATTTAGTAGGTAGGTAACTCAGTTAGTAGCTATGACTAGTTCATTACCATAGACTCAATAAACCGCTAAGAAAACGCCAACAGATGTCATTGAAATGGCCTGCATGCTTTTTACAAGATCAATCAATCAATCAGTTGTTTTGTTTGGTTATTGCTCAGAATAAAGACATGTCTGCTTGTCTTTATTCTGAGGGTTATTGGTTATTGTTGTTTTTAGTCGACCAGGCGAACTTCGTACCGGCTAACCTTTTACTATTTTGTGCATGTATTATACTTATAAACCTTCCTCTTGGATCACTATCGATTACAAAAAACCGTATCAAAATCCGTTGGATAGATTTAAAGATATAAGCATACATAGGGACTAGGGGTCCCAAAACCGGTTTCACCGAAACCGCAAAAACCGGTTTAACCGGTTTTTGAGGCTAATTTTCAAAACCGGTTTTTCAAATTACGAAACCGGCTAATTCGGTTATTTCGATTATCAAAAAATTACTGGAAAATGACTGATTGGTCATTATATCTTGTAGTTTCTTACTTTGTACAGATATGGTCAAAGTTTAAATGGCTCTATTAATGAAGGAAAGGCAAAATTCTTCTGCAGGCGTACAAAAATTTGATGAAACTGGCTTTTTGTGTAGTTAACCATCTGAGGACTTTACAGAAGGATGATACTCTGATAAGGAATTTCATAAAATTAAGGCAAAAGGCAAAGAAGGCAAAGTAAAAACCAAATAACTAAGACTAGATACTAAAACGTCCGTTTTATAATTAATTAATTTATAATAAAATCCCACAAGATATTTTAATTCTGAATGATAATTTTTTTTTTTAAAACTCTTGTCAAAATGTTTTTATTGTGAAAGTAAAAAAAAGGCAAAAATGATTTATTCAATATAGGAAACAAGATATTACTTATTGAAAGTCAATTAGACTAATCTAATTAATATTGATACCTTCATTGGTAAAGTATCCTATTCTGCGAGAGGCGAGGTAGTTCAGGGTGCCCACTAATTGGATCAGCCTTACGACAATGGTCGCCTGGAGACGCTCCCAAACGAGCCCTCCTCAGTCACATGATTCTACTCCCTTTCGCAATAATTTTATAGCGTAGAGAAGAAAATGGTAACAAACTCTACCTTACAATTTATCTCTCTTTTTTTATATTTTGTGCCATTACAATTCAATTTGGCGAGTTGGCGACAGTACAAAGAACATAAATTAATAAGATTTAAAGTACATACATGAAATAATGAAAATATGAGCTATACTACTTCCATGCATCTTTGTCGTTTTCATTATCATCAACATTGTAATAAGCTTTCTTAATCAGAAATTTTTTGATACGGGTTTTAAACTCATTATTACCATTTAGGATCAAAATCTCTTCTGGAATCTTGTTATAAAGTTTTACTTCGTTTCCTATAAAGTATTTGTTTGTCCGTTTTAGTCTGTTCTGTTGAAAGCTTATTACAATGTTAATGATAAGTAGACGTCAAAAACTCATGGATGTAGCCTCTGCACTAATAATTTGTTCGAACTGAATGTGGATACTTTCAATTTATGTAAATTAATTGTCATGATAACATATGAAAAAAAAACTAAATAAGAGTTGGCCCAATATTCTCTACGCTGTCTTTGCGACAGGGAGAAGAATAATTTGATTGAAGTGAGGTCGTTTGGGGGCTTATCCTCGCGCCTCTATCGTTAGCTTTGCAGATGGGTCTTATTGGCAGAATACAGCTGTCTTCATAGTATCAAACAGTGTTCTGCAATCTTAAGACCGTATTAACCATGCATTAAAAACACATATTCTTTCTTTAAAATATTGTTGAATGAAAAAACCAATGTTGGGTTTGTTTATGTTTTTTTTTTAAATAATAAAAAAGTAATATTACATGAAGAATTTCCTGATTTAACTGCAAAAACCTCGATAACAGCGTTTTTTTTTAATATTATAACTAAAACTAGAAATAACCGAAAAAACCGGTTAGCCGGTTTTGGAAATTTTCTAAAACCGAAAAACCGGTTTTCAGAATTTGTTACGGTTTTGGGACCCCTAATAGGGACAGACGCGGGAAGCGACTTTATTTTATACTATGTACTAGTCGACCCGGCGAACTTCGTACCGCTTAACCTTCTTCTATGTTGCTCATGTATTTTACCTATAAAACTTCCTCTTGAATCACTCTATCCTTTAAAAAAAACCATATCAAAATCCGTTGCTTAGTTTTGAAGATATAAGCATACATAGGGACAGACGCGGGAAGCGAATTTGTTTTATACTATGTATTGACTAGTCGACCCGGCGAACTTCGTACCGCCTAACCTATTACTATTTTGTGTATGATTTATACTTATAAACCTTCCTCTTGAATCACTATCTATTAAAAAATACCGCATCCAAAATCTGTTGCGTAGTTTTAAAGATTTAAGCATACATAGGGACAGACACAGAAAGCTACTTTAATTATGTATTGACTAGTCGACCCGGCGAACTTCGTACCGCCTTACCTATTACTATGTTGTGAATCAATATCAATACATAGTATAAAACAAAGTCGCTTCTCGCGTCTGTCCCTATGTATGCTTATATCTTTAAAACTATGCAACGGATTTTGATGCGGTTTTCTTTAATAGATAGAGTGATTCAAGAGGAAGGTTTTAAGTTTAAAACATGCACAAAATAGTTATAGGTTACGCGGTACGAAGTTCGCCGGGTCGACTAGTGAATTATATACATATAAACCTTCCTCTTCAATCACTCTATCCTTTAAAACAAACCGCATCAAAATCTGTTGCATAGTTTTAAAGATATAAGCAGACATAGGGACAGACGCGGGAAGCTACTTTATTTTATATTATGTATTGATGATATACCTATATGATATGATCATAGAAAAATTTTACTCTCTAGTCGAGATATTGATGATGTTAAGCCTCAGGGTGAGGGGCTCAGGTGAGGGGTGAGTGCTCGGTGAGCGGTGAGTGACTAGCTAGACTGACATTTACTTCATTTAGGCTTCGATCGAACGCACAGGCGGATTTTTATCCGCGCGGCAACAAACCGCGCGGATAAAAATCCGCTGTTGCTGTTTTATTTCCGCGTGGTTTTAAAGGTTGTTATTTCATTTTCAACCTTAATAATAGGCCACGAAGGTACAGGCGAATTTTTAGCCGCGCGGAAATAAAACCGCGACAGCGGATTATTAACCGCGCGGTTTTTTATCCGCTGGTGCGCACACTTCCATAGGATTCAATATGTTACATAAAAACCGCGCGGAAAAAATCCGCCTGTGCGTTTGAAGCCTAAGGCTACGAACGCGAACACCAGCGGATAAAAAACCGCGCGGTTAAAAATCCGCTGTTGCGGTTTTATTTCCGCGCGGGTAAAAATTCACCTGTACGTTCGGGAACTAAGAATAAGGTTGAAAATTAAATAACAACCTTTCAAACCGCGTGGAAATAAAACCGCAACAGCGGATTTTTATCCGCGCGGCGAAAAAACCGCGCGGAAAAAAATCCGCCTATGCGTTTGAAGCCTGTTTTTTACCGCGCGGATTTTATGTAACATACTGAATCCTATGGAAGTGTGCGCACCAGCGGATAAAAAACCGCGCGGTTAAAAATCCGCTGTGCGTTCGTAGCCTTAGCCTTAGCCTTAGGCTACGAACGCACAGGCGGTTTTTTGCCGCGCGGATTTTATGTAACATACTGAATCCTATGGAAGTGTGCGCACCAGCGGATAAAAAACCGCGCGGTCAAAAATCCGCTGTCGCGGTTTTATTTCCGCGCGGCTTAAAATTCGCCTGTACCTTCGTGGCCTATGAATAAGGTAGAAAATGAAATAACAACCTTTCCAACCGCGCGGAAATAAAACCGCAACATCCGCCTGTGCGTTTGAAGCCTTACTTTACTTTTTTTTCCATTACTCCACAGACGAACTAGAGATACTACGTATTACTATTACTCATCTCTAGTTGGTCTGTGTACTCATCCATGAACAGCCAAGGATAAACGTGTTTTGTGTTATTTCTCGTGTTAATATCGCGTTTACGATGGGTTTCTAGTACCCCAAGTTTGCACACCCTGTGTGCCTTCACACACGTAATAAAAATGTTGTAAGTACTATTATCAAAATGTCAAAAACAATATTTAACCTAATAACAAAATGTTCCATGCTTCGCTTCAACACCATTTCTAGGAACGCCTTGACGCTTTCACCAAGCGTCATTATTTTTTTGCATTACGAAAGCCGAGCTTGCAAAATCATTGGCAACCCGTGTCTTTATGTATTAGATTGCTGCTCATGAGCCTCAGGCCTCGTGCCTTGCCTTTCACGGTTAATTCCGATTGAATTGAATTTTTGCAACATAAGATAAGAAGGCAGTACAGGTCCTATTCTTTGTTTTTAGACAATGTAATGTTTTTCGTGTTTACAAATAAAATTACAACATGCACAGCACAGTAATATTAAATTAGGAACATCCTTGCTTTTTAATATGTTTTCAGTACAACTTATTTACTATTTTCAAAATAACTGTATTTAGCTTTTATAATTAATAAGTGTATCATAGTCATAGGAAGTTTTTGTATTGATTTTATGTATTACAGATTATGGATAACCTTTCACTTAAGACCATCACTTAGCTCACAGAATTGCATTTTTATTGAAAACAGTCTAATAAAAAAAGAAAATTTGATACTGCAAGTAGGTAAAATATTTTGTAATATTCTCAAAAATTATGATAAATCACTGATGACTAGGACTGTAATGAATGGTGCAATTGAAAAATGCATATATTTGGTCCAGTATTTTTGAGCTTATTTAATCTAAACAAACAATTTAATCTTTTCTCTTTATAATACTAGTCGATTTGGAAAACTTTGTATCGCCTTTCCTTTTACTTTGTTGTGCATGTATCATACATATTATATACCTACCTTCCTCTTGAATTCCTCCAGCAACTTTGTTTTATGCTGTTTAATGATAAGTGTATATTAAGAATTGGATTATATGATTGTTATAAGGGTCATTTTCACCAAGTTTGTAGAAGAGGGTGTTATCTCCAAAAAATTGTTTTTATTTTTTTTAATGTTCTTTTGGATTAAAGAAGTCTTGCTATATATGTGGCTGAGCTTGGAAATGTCTAGGAGGCGAAAAATAAATATTTGAAAAATAATACGGACATGTGTGTGACACAAGCATACATGTGTGTGACTACTGGATAATTATTAGCTAAAAAAGACATGTTTAGTGACATTTAGCCCATGTTTGTGATTTTTTCATACAAAAAATTATCATATGAATGATTATTTTTTTTCTTTTTGATTAAAAATTAACTTTAACAATAAACTTCAAGAAAAAATATCACAATATATGAAGTCTTACTAACGATGCACAAATCAAATTACTCTTTTATATTGAGGTGTAGGTTTTATATTCTTTTATATTAGAATTTTTATGATTTTTTTCTCAATTCTGTCCGAAAATGTATAATATAATTTTAAAAAAATTGTCAAATTAAGACAGCTACTAACTTTAAGCAATTCGCTTATATCAGTCAGCACATTATTGCTTCTATAGGATTATATCCTCGCTATATACAAACAAATGAAGGTTTTATCTGAAATATAGAAAGATTTTATCTGAAATATAGTTATTTTATCTTCATAATATAATTATAATAATTAAACGCAAATATTACGTATTTTATTATGAAATTATCTATGAAAACTAACTAATGTATAACAATTTTGATGTAAAATGTCACGAACATGGTTAAATGTCACAAACATGCTTCTAAAAATCCATGTTTGTGACACTCATGCGAAGCCATGTCTGTGACATTTTTTGAACGCATGAGCCAAAACCTGGCATAGAAACGACTCTAGCGGCGTGGGATTTTATTCACAATAATTTGGTACAATAATCCACCTAAAAAATTGATAGCCATTAAATTTACATAACCTCAGTGAATACAACTTAATTCATGTTTGTGATGAGACATGCTCGACAAAATAAGGTATCTAAGAATAAAAAATAACATATCTTTACAAAATCACTTTTGCACTGCACATTGAATGAAGAAAAGTAAATGCACAATCTTATTCTTTTAAAACAAAGTGTTGCCAATTTTACCAAACCAACGAAACACAATTTATGAACGTCAGCAGACATGGCCAGATGCCTGCATGTGCGTGACAAAAAAAATTCTCACAAAATCTTTATATCAAAAAAACTTATTTATAATCATTATGTTAGTTTATATTTTGCCTAGTTTTGTCGATAAACTATTTCTAGTTGTGAATGTTTGATTAGTTTGACAAAATAATGAATTGAAAAAAATTAAAAAAATAAAATATGTCAAAAAACGGATTTCTCACAGACCATGTTCCGTGACATTTCAGTATAAATTATCCATTATTTTAAAGTAATAACTATTTGTTATTCCTTAATTTAGCATACGTATGATAAATAAAACAAAACAATCATTTTAAATAAGTTTTCATGGTAAAAAAAATAAAAATTAAGGGTAAAAAAAGGTCACACTTTAAAGTAGTAAATGAAAAGTACCCATAAATCTGTCAGATGGTCCTGGTAATCCTGTGGTTTATAAACCAGATAAAATAGCCTTGCAAACATCAATTTTTTACTTCATGAAAGGACAGTTTCACAATAATTGTCTTGACATTTCAAAAACTTGTCTTATGATTTTGTCCAAACTTAATGATAAAAATATTGGTTGGTTTTTTTCTAGAAAACTTAATAAGGGGCGAAATGTTGCAAAACTAGCACCACTTCGATAAATAATTAATATCTTCTAAACCATGGCCAAAATCAAAAACATGCGTCTTTCACTCCATAGAATCTAGGGCCTAGAAAATCTTGCTTAAAATGTTTAAGGTCCTGTTGTAGCTTTAAAGTGGTAACTCTGTCTTTCAAAAACGATATATCACAATATGGGAGATGTTTTTTTACATACGCGAATTAATTTGAACTTTATTAAAAATGAGCTTTCCCGGCTTACTTCGTTACGCCATAGAATATAAGATACTACAATAGACTTGGCTCTATAGACTATGTTCTTTTGACTGCCCAGAATGGCCGAATAAAAAACAAACAAAAACAACAAACCACTTGTCAAAATATGTAAACAAGGGAAAAATATTGCACCTTGGGTTATATTATTTGAGTTTAGGTAAGGATCCCTAATTTTTTTGAAAATCTTATATAGCCTATGACACTCGGGGTTAATGTAGCTTCCTACCAGTGAAAGAATTTTTCAAATCGGTTCAGTATTTCCGGAGCCTATTTGTTACAAACAAACAAATTATTCCTCTTTATAATATTGGTATAGATGAATCAGAATAATAAAAAAACGCGAAAAAATTTAAATTTTGCGCCATACCGAGAGTTACCGCCTTAAGGAAATGATCATAGAAATATTATTTTACGAAACTAAAGTGGCCACTTTAAGCAACAAACAGATTTTTTCTTAGATTTGGAACCTGAAAGCTACACAACAGGGTCTTAAAAATTATAAGCAAGATTATCTAAGGAGTCAAAGACGCATATTTTTGATATCGGCCATGGTTTATAAGATATTAATTATTTATCGGGAGTGGCGCTAGTTTCACACATCGTTTAAACCCTTAAAGGTTAAAATTTCTTGTTTCTCATAATTATGGGTTTAATCCAATAATAATGTATATACTTATATTGTAAAAGCCATTTAAATACCAGATTTTGCAAAGCTATTTATCAATATCTATATATATAAAATCCAAATACCACTGATCTACTCACTCACTCACTCACTCACTCACTCACTCATCATCGCCCAGCCGAAACCGCTGAAGATAGAAAGATGAAATTTGGACAGTAGCTTCTTTACGTGACGTAGGCACCCACTAAGACGGGATTTTGGGATAACTTAACCGGGACGCCGTATACAGGGTGTAACAGTTTGTATGAAACTCCTAAACTACTGGGTTTAGAATGTTGAAATTTAGGCTGTGGATTCCTTTTATATCACCAACATCACAAATGACTTAGTTTTTTTTTAATTTTGCCCCTGAGGTCTTATACAGGGTGAAATATGTTTTTTGCTAAAATCTAAACTAATGACACTAGGGACTTGAAGTTTTCAAAATAAGCTCCTTATAATATTACAACATCAAATATGATATCAAAACTGCGTTTATTAGTTCTGAAAGCCTTGATACAGGGTGTTAAAGTTTGTATGAAAAACCGAAACCGCTCATTATTTTTCTAAGAAATTGAAGTGGTCGATGTTTCTAGATTGTTGGGGGTGCTAATTACGAAAAAAACGGGACGCCGTATACAGGATGTAACGTCTGGATTTAGAAAGTTGAAATTTACACTGTAGATTCTCTTTGATTCGAAATGGGTGATGTTTCTAGATTGTTAGGGGCGCTAAATACGAAAAACAAACGGGACTCCTATACAGGGTGTAATGTAACGTCTGGATTTATAAAGTTGAAATTTACACTGTAGATTCTCTTTGATTCGAAATGGGTGATGTTTCTAGATTGTTGGGGCGCTAATTACGAAAAACAAACAGGACGCCGTATACAGGATGTAAGTGTGTATGAAACTCCTAAACGTCTGGATTCAGAATGTTGAAATTTACACTGTACATTATCTTTGCATTAAAAACATCATAAGTAGTTTTTTTTTTGCCCCTGAGTTCTTAAGTTCTTATACAGGGTAAAACAAGTTTATCGCTAAAATCTAAACTATTGACAATAGAAACTTGAATTTTCAAAATAAGCTCCTATTAATATTAAAACATCCAATATGGTATCATAACTGCTTTTATAGTTACTGGAGTCCTTGATACAAAGTTTTCATGAAAAACCGAAACCGCTTATTATTTTTCTTACAAATCGAAATGGGTGATGTTTCTAGGTTTTAGAAATCGTTATTACAAAAAAAACATCATCATTTTAATTTATAAATGCAAAATGTAAATCGATATGTGTGGATTTTTTTAGGATATTGGGGGTTCTGATTACGAAAAAGTTAGAAATTTTAAAATCCAACATGGTGGACATAAAGTTTATTATAAAGGGGCGTCCTCTTAGTTTTTGCGAACGCTGATACAGGGCTTTACAGTTTGTATGAAAAAAGAAATGGTTGTTGAAGTATACTGGATAAGAGTCGCGCAAGACCAATGTACAGCAGTGAACGTCAATCGGTAGCAAGCGACGATGATGATGAAAGTAAACGGAGTTTACCGGGTAGATGAACTGGTTTTTTTTTAAAATCGTCAGAGTAATGCATAAAGGCTAAGGTTAGTTTGTGTATTCAGAAATACGGATATTATAGCTTGCAGCCCAAACAGCTAAAGATTTTTGTATTGTAAAAGGAAACTGCATGATATTTATTTCTTTAGGGGTTCGGATTAGAAATTAGAAATGATTTCCTGATATTTCTGAGTATAACTACAGATTAGAGAGTATACTTAACAAAACAAATGAACAAGTAATTTACATTTATTCTAAAAAAGCGCTTGCGAAGCTGCGGGCTAAAGCTAGTATATTAATATACTGTGATGATTTCCTAATACAAAGACAAGAGCGGGCATTATTGACCTTTTTTTTTAAATTTTACAATACTTGAGAGGTATTATTAACTTAATGCGTGATAGTATAAAACTCTTCCGTTACTGACTGACTGACTGACTGACAGACAACGCAGAGCCGAAACTACTGGGCGTAGCGGGCTGAAATTTTGCACGTGGGTTCCTTAGAGAGTGTAGGGGAGCACTAAGGAATCATTTCCTGAAATTTCATGGGAACGGGAGAAAACGGGATTTTTGTGATAAAAAGAAATATGCGCGGGTGATACCGCGGGGCAGCCTCTAGTTTAAATATAAGATCGGTCGGGTACAGTGGCGGACACGATCGGCGTAACACTTCCGGTTTTTCTGTATTGCAAAATAGCTCTTATTCTTTGGTAATACAGTCTAGTGCTGACGAAACCATAGACATATCTGTTACGGCCTCCTAGTCCGTGACTATACCTATTACAATACCGAAGAGTTTAATACCGAATTTCACAATACCTCTACGTACGCAATACCGAATTTCAAAATATTGAATGCTTATTTAGCCAAATGTTCTAAATCCCGAAAGCTCTATTAACTGAATGGTTTAAATACCAAAGTTCATAATCCATATCCTTTATTATACCTACGTTTGTAAGACCGAATATTGAAATCCCAAATTTTATTAGCTTAGGTTACCTGTGTTAAATTCAAATCAAGGGCAAAACCTGTAGGCTAGATTAGGACTGGCTTGTGATCTTTAACCAGCGTAGCGAGCGAAGCAAGCCGAGTTTGGTTTACCTGTGTGGAATTCAAGTCTAAGCAGGGCAATACCTCACTCTGACCGAGAGCACAGTCAATTTGAAAATCGGTGTTCTTCGGGATTATAAAATTCGGTATTTTAAGTTTAGGTATTATGTACTTTCAGTATTTAAAGCCTTCGACATTTTGAAATTCGGTATTTCGAACATTGGTAAATCGGCTATCGACCGTACTATTACGTATTAGGCCGTTTCGTACATTCGGTTTTATGATTTTCGGTATTTGGATCGTAGGTATTTCAAGAATAGGTCTTATAAATTTTCGGTATTATGTTAGGTACCCATAAGATCCTTAGAATATTTAAGTTTAGCAGATAGCAGATATTGAAACATTTATCTGTGTACTGTTCTGCATAAATTATCAATACTCATCACATCAACATCTTCATCTGCAAATAGAATTTCTATTTGTAATTGCAATTCAGATTCTCTATTCTACTATCTAATCTATTCATGTTTAGTTTTATGAGTATATAAGGAAAAAAATAATTTATATAATTTTTGTAATTTCCAGTGCCGCCATGGCGCCCCCCCCGGTCAGCTTCGCTGCACGGCCACAATCACCATCCACGGACTTCACCGACCAATCCTGGTCACCCCCTGATATCATCAGTCGATTTGGGCTTGTTATCTCTTCTTTGGTAAGTATTATTTTCTATTTGTAACCAGGGGTACTATTACGGCCACATTTGCAATATTGCTTTTCGTCCTTAAGAGTGTCAAAGTCATTACAAAAAAAACATTAGAGGACGCAAAGCAATATTGCAAAAGCGCCCGTAATACAGAGGCTGAAAATCTCCTTTTTTTAGTTTATAATATCTTTAATTAACAGTGAAGACCTAATTATTGTACTGGTATTCGTATAAGGAAACAATGAATGTGTTTTAAAAATTTATAAGCTTTAACTAAAATAAGAAAAATGGTGAGAAAGTATGTTGTTTTACTCCAACATCAACACAAGATATTAACATCATCATTGACCCTTACCATCCTCATCCTCATCATGACCAATACGATATGGTTGAAATATGATCGGGGTTTTTCACAAAATAAAAATACTTATTGCATATTTTATTAGATAAAAAACTCTACACAATGTGCTGGAGGCTGTGCATGCCCGGCGGGTATTTTATGAGCCGCCAGGCTAATGTTTGATGTAACAAATAGCTGATTCGGTAAACTTCATCGAATCTCCGTACAATATAAATTCATACAATATTTGTTTAAAATTATTGTGCTAATCTGATGCAAAAGCTAAAAATACTGTTTCAGAAAATTCTGATCAATAGTATTTTAAGTAGAAACGATCTCAAACAGCATAACAAACTTTTACTTTAATAATACAGGGTGGCCCATAAGTCCCTTGAAATGTAAAAAAAATCATAAAAAAAAACTAATTACAATATGAAAAAGGTTTTTATTTTGAAGTAATCTTAATAAAATGGGAATTATTTTTTGAAAATTACATCGTCTAAATGTAATCCGTTACGATCGCGGCACTCCTGTAAGCGACGTCTAAAATTGTCCATCACTGCGCGGCAAGTAACTTCTGTAATGCTTGCCATTTCTCGTCGAATATTTTCTTTCAAGACATCGATTGACCGCAGGTTGGTTTCATACACTTTACTCTTAAGATAACCCCTTAAGAAAAAGTCCATTGGGGTCAGATCCGGACGTGGTGGCCAGGCAATATCTCCTCTTCGAGAGATAACTTTACTAGGGAAAAGTTGACAAACGACGGGCATAGCGGTGTTAGAGGTATGGGCAGTTGCTCCATCCCGTTGAAACCAGGTCCGCGTATTGAAGCCTGGAAAATTCTGCAACTCTGGTGCAAAAAAGATCTCGATCATTGCCTCATAGCGCTGCGAATTAACAGTAACCGCGCGACCTTTGCTGTCCTCAAAAAAGTAAGGGCCTATGATGCCATGCGCTGACATAGCCACCCAAACTGTCACTTTAGGGCTATGTAAGGGCCTTTCATGTTTGCGATTTGGATTTTCGCAACTCCAGTAGCGACAATTCTGCTTTTGGACAAGGCCGTTAATGTGGAAGTGAGCCTCATCAGAGAATAACACGTTATTGAACGATGTACAGCGGTCGAACATTTCATTTGCAAAACTTAGTCTGTGCATAGGGTCAGTATCTTTTAATTCCTGTACTAATTGAATCTTGTAAGGGTGAAGAAGTAAATCTTTCTTTAAAATCCGCTGTAATGAAGTTCTGGATAAGTTTAATGCACTGGAACGCTTACGAGTAGACTGGGTAGAATTTTCACGAATTGACTGTTTCACTACGTCGATGTTTTCTTCCGTGCGTGATGTCCTTGGTCGACCCAACCGTTTTTTATCCAACGTAGAACCACTCTCCTCGAACTTAGTAACCCAGTTCTTAATCGTTTGAATACTTGGAGTGTCGTTAAAGTTGCGTACATTGTGATGTTCGCGAAATTTACGCCGCGCAACGGTAGCAGAATTATTGTTGCGATAAAACTCGCGCACACAAAAAGCACGGTCCGTACCATGAAACGCTCCATGGCGACCGAATTCCCAAAGACCGTTAGTGCTTCCTCCGCACCCCGCGCGCCATTCTTGCGCACCGTTTGAATTTTATTCGAAATTTAAAATTCAAAGGACTTATGGGCCACCCTGTATTAGTAGCATTAGGAAGTAGAATTTATTTAGTATTTCGTTCTTCAATTTTTTCTTATTAAAATCCGCCATTGTCATGGCGTCTTCCTACACGTTTTCAGAACCGGAACCCTAAATGCAAAAGTCGTCTTCAATATAATATACCTTATTTGAATTCAAAATTTATATGACTAATCAGTATTTTTCGTTTAGTCTACATTTGACAGATTCTGCTTTTGACACCATGGTCTAGTATGGACAGATTCTACATAGGTACGACAGATTATACTTATGACAGATTATACGTAAGGCAGATTCTTCTTCTGACATATTCTGCTTTTAATATTAAAAACCATTGCTGTTTTACAGGAAATCACCTCCCTGAAGGATGAGTGCGAGCCTGTGGGACTGGCCGCTGGCCTCGGCCGACGGCCTGCTCACTAACGAGGAGTGCTCGCTGCTGCTCGATGTTGACTTCTTAGAAAATGATGGTGAGTTGTTGTCAAACAATTAACCTAGCCAACCTATAAAGAATTAAGAAAGAAGATATTTTTTAACACAATCGTCACAAACCTTTTTGAAAACAGAACGAATAAGAAAATTAAATAGACCAGCGCTCTTACCATAGGTTTGCCATGGTTTGCGTACGCGCGTTACGCATTCCACATTTTGTATGGGTATCAAAGCAGAATAAATAAAAAAAAAGAAAGAAGATATTTATTAACACCATCAACTTCACACAAAACGTTTCTGAAAACAACAAAACAGAAAGAATAAGCAAATAAAAATAGACCAAATAGGTTTGCCATGAATGTGATGCGTTCGCGCGTTACGCGTATGACATTTTGTATGGATATCAAAACAGCGCCACTGGCGGCGAATAGCAAAACTATAAACAGTTTAAACATAAAAAAATACCTAACGCGTGCGTTAACTCGCTAGAAAACAGTATGTGTAATAATTTATGAATTGTAAGTTCGATTTTACAAAGTCTTCAAGCGTGAATCGCAGGCCGCCGGAAGTGCAATTTACCTTCTTATCTGAATAATCTCAACAATGTGATTATAAATTCTAGCATATGAGGTTACTCGGATGTATTAAAGCTATATTATTGTAAAGTTTCATTGAAATTCATTCAGTTCTTTTTACGTGGAAGAGTTACAAACATTCAACTTACAAACTTTCGCGTTTATAATTTATGAAGATTGTCATCGATCGAACGAATGCTCATTCTATCCCCACACCATCAAATAGCAGACTTTGTAGTAGGTTTATACGTTTTCCTTTTTCTTTAAAATGCACTGGTTCCGTAAAACAAACATCATAAGGGCTTACACGGTGCAAAACTAGCGTCACTCCGGAATAATTTATATTTTCTAAACCATGGCCGAAATCAAAAATATGCGTCTTTGACTCCTTAGATAATCTTGCTTAGAATTTTTAAGGCCCTGTTTAGTAGCTTTCAGGTTCCAAATCTAAAAAAAAACCGTTTGTTGCCTAAAGTGGCCACTTTAGTTTCGTAAAAGAATATTTCTAAGATAATTAATCTAAAAGCTACACAACAGGATCAGGTCAACATTCTAAGCAAGTTTATCTAGAAAGTTAAAGACGCATATTTTTGATTTCGGCCATGGTTTAGAAGATATTAATTATTTATCGAAGTGGCGCTAACTTCGCACCGTTTCGCCCCTTAAACGACAATTTTTTTATCTCAAAAAATCTGTATTTCACGAGCCTATTGGTCTGTATCTATTGCGAATAAAAAAAAAGGGAAAACGTATAAACCAAGTTTTTATAGTGTTAGTAACATACAATATTTTCATGATTATTGGAAAATCACAGAGTTGGGACTAATAAGTGTCAGATGCAAAGAAACCTGTGCTACTATTAAATTGAATAAACGTTTTTTCTTTTTGTATGGACGCGTTCGGGGGCTTTCACATTTCAAGAAAATGTAAGATATAACGTTGTTATGATTGTTGGGTGCAGGAATACGAGAAAGATCTAGTAGACAGTTCAATAAGAAATAATATTTATTTAGGTACTTTAATTAAACATTGTTATAATTTCTATAGTATTGCATAGCGTATATTTTATTTGAAAGCTATCAGAAGCCAATTACAGTAGGAACTAATTATCTAAAACATAAATGACAACCTTCTGCTACCTAAATAAAATCTATCTGGTTATCTTTATACTCAATGAAGTACCTACTACTATACCTAGTACTATAATGGCGCCTTAATTATAATGTTACAACTTTGATACATTTTTCTTTTGAAACTTGTAACACTTGAACAAGATTGTGAGCTACGTTTTAACAAAAAAAAAAAATATAGCAGTAGAAGTAAAAAGTAGCCTGTGTTTTATTCCAGGCTGTCAGCTAACTCAATAAGTACCAAATTTCATTGAAATCGCCGCTTGGACTAGAAGAAGTAACAAACATACATAATTACACCCTCAAACTGTCGCCTTTATAATATTATAGTGAGATAAGTAAAATAAAGAGTAGGTATTTATCAAAAGCTAACTAAAACGTCTAAAGCGCCATCTATTATGTAGTTATTAAACACAATTGTATTCAATTTAATAAGTAGATAAAATATACCAGACAATATTTTTGACGAGCTATCGGCGAGTAGCTAGGCTAATGTAAACTGTTTCGATCACTAAAATACAGATGACTCTGTGTGTTTATTTATTGCGCCATCAGAAAATTGGTTTCGAGAAGCTAGATTATGGTAAAATCCGCCCTTGGGACTAAACAAGATCTAATTCTACTTTATGAAGACATGATATGTTTTGATTTACGATCCAAATTTTTGTTAAACTACTAAAAATCCCAACAAAAGATGTTGAGCTGCGGATGAAGTTAGGTACGCTGAGTTATTTAGTTCAGGTTTACGAAATTTTGTCGCATATTTATTTAGGAAGGTAAGTTTTCAGCGATAGAAGCAAAGTAGCAGTAAGAAAATAGTCCACTCCATAAATATAATTCGAACAGCATATTATTATTTATAAGTCAAAAAAAGTTACCATTTAGGTAGGTAGGTTACCTTTAGTTTTATTTTAATTTTATAAAATCACCAGTTTCGATTAAAATATCATTCGATGTGACCTATTGTACAGAGTATTATCTCGAATCCGCCGCCGTTAAACTGGTACTTGCGCACCCCCCACGGCCTCACCTCATGCTCGCGATAGCGCGGGTCGCCGGCTATCACTGTAAGTTTCCATCAAGGGGTCTATTTGAACTAATGATGGGCGCTGGGCGGGAATATTCCCATTCCCGACACAAGCAAAAACTCCCCGGTCATTAACCTACCGAAGATTGTGGAGCTAGCTGCTATGTAATTTTTAGAGATCCGTATCCAAAATAAGCAACCATTTCTATAATAATGTATCGGCTTATTTACTTTTTTAAATTGATGCATAGGTTAGTAATATTACTAATTTTTATATAAAACACGAATTGTAATTAGTCTAAAATATAACTTTTGATAATATTTTCCTCTAAAACGCCTCCTGATTAGTATCGCTGGCGACGGCACATCTCTCTAGTTTGTGTTTTTCAACAAACAATATTGTGCACGTTCTTTGATAGTGATATTTTTCATTTGTTACCAATGACTTTGTTATTGCACTATAATATTTATTGTAAAGTTGTTAGATTTCATCTAACAGAAACGGAGAAATAACAATATCCGGAGAAATCTATGGTCATAAGAGCGCATAGCATGGCCGAAAAAAAAAGTGAGAGTAAATAATCTTTCGTTAGAATATTTTAAGGCACTGTTGTGTGGCTTTCAAGATAAATATCTAAGTAATATACAGTCCGTCTCGTTTATGTATACAGTTTGTTGCTAAAAGTGGCCACTTACTGGTAGCTTTTTTTAAAACACTATGAAAAAAAAAACCAATCAGTCGATTAGTTTAGAACCGTGCGCGGGCTGCGGCGGCGCGGGCGGCTGCTGGTCAGATGGCCACCAGTCCACCACACGAGCTCCTTGAGAAGGTTTACCCTTTCAATGAAAGTAAAAATATCTTATCCGAATTTTAACTTATGGAACATGTACGCGTTCCCCTACCCTTTTTACGACTTTTAACGATAGCGAAGGAAGCTGTCAAAGGCACTTATCTCCGCACCGGCTCGATAAATCTTAGTGAATTATTTGCACGATATTTTTCTTATCGTTTAAAGAATACTACCAAATATTTAAAACTTAAATAAATAACGTAAATTTAAAGATTAATACAAAAAACTTAGTATTTTTAACCAATTTTGTCGAGCCTCTACTGAGAAACCGACCGGATTAACAGGCACCAAATAATTAGCAATCGCAACTTTACTTAATGGAGAATAACAACAAATATTGAAAACTATGCTAAAGCTAGCCAATTTTACACAATAAATTTGTTACGGAACTTTCTAAGCGCAAGCCCTTACACTTAGCCGTTTATTTTTTTTTCGCATCTAGAAATATGTAAGTAATTTAAAAGTGTAAGAAATAAAGACACTAAAGGTAAAATTGAATTTTGATATTAAAATAAATTTGAGTAGGTATTTAATTTTAAAGTGGATTACGTAGAATGCGTAACGAGTAGGAGCTTGGCCTGGCATATGGCGTGATTTTAAGGTTTGTTTTCAGGGTGTAATTTTGTACATTATATACGTGTTAGTAAATAATTGGGAAACACGTTCCTAGCAAGGTGCTGTGATAGCGGCTTGCTTGTTGCCGTGCCGCGAGTGTGGGTGTGTCAAAGTCATGTAGCGCGGATGGCGCTGTGTGCGTAGGTTAAGTGCCACAGTATCGATACAGACACGCGTCACGAGAGCCTCAGAAACAAATATGTTTTGACTTAACATTAAGTTGGATCGCTGTTTTCCACTGTTTATCATGTACCAATACACTTATTGAAAATATGTTTTGTTTGACATATTTATTTATTGCCTAACAACACGATGTTTGTTTCATAACAAGATGTACAGTTGCCGACAAAATGTACTTTATTTATTACTAGCTGTCCCGGCGAACTTCGTATCGCACCTAACAATTTTTTTATGGAAAAACTAGAGGCGGCCCCGCGGTATCACACGCGCAGATTTCTCATAAACACAAAAATCCCGTTTTTCCCGTGGGAATTTTGGGAAATCCTTTCTTAGTGCTCACCTGCACTCGCCAAGGAACCCACGTGCCAATTTTCAGCTTTCTACGCCCAGTAGTTTTGGCTCTGCGTTGTCTGTCAGTCAGTCAGTAACGGAAGAGATTTATATATATTGATTAAATTGTTGTTTTTACTAATTCCCCTTCATTTTCCATACTTTCTCACTTTTAAACCTTCCCTGGACTACTACGAACATTTCATAACCAAAATCAGCTAAATCGGTCCGGCCGTTCTCGAGTTTTAGCGAGACTAACGAACTACGATTCATTTTTATATATATAGTAGATAGATAGTAGATATAGAATTTTTTAAATCACATTATAATAAAAAAAATGCAATCAGTAATATTGCCAATACGCAATGCCAACTTTACGAAAATATTGTCAGTAAGTTGCAGCTCCAGCCGCCGCGCCGCGCCATTCGTGCAGCGCCTGGTATCGTATGGTGCGTGGCGCGGCTGCGGCCGCCGCAGGTGCGGTGAGCGAGACCAACCGGTGGCGTATGCAAATTGTGTGCAATACGTGCTACGTGCACTCAACACAGACAAGCATATCCCACAATAATGTAAATTCCTAGGTATATACTTAATATTAGTTAGATATCAAAATTATAGGTTTAAAAAACTGGATTTTATCAAAAATATAATAATTTAATTTATGGATAATGTCAATCTGCTTATCGAATTATTTTGTGGAAATACAGTAAACGGACATCATTAGTTTTATTGTGACTACTTACCAAGCCATAGGTTAGCTTGCCCGATACAGTAGGTATGATAACATCAAAAGATAAAACTTCAGATATCTTTAGGGGTGTATCATTCTGGAAAGTTCAGGTTCCGATCTCAAAATAAAGGATTTGTTGCATTTGGGTTGAACACTGTCTGAAAATTGTAGAAAACTGTCTGAAAACTGTATTAATACCTGCTTAAATGTTGGTTAACTGCATCCTGCATCTTCAATACATCATCAATACATAGTATAAAACAAAGTCGCTTCCCGCGTCTGTCCCTATGTATGCTTATATCTTTAAAACTATGCAACGGATTTTGATGCGGTTTTTTGTAACCGATAGAGTGATCCAAAAGGAAGGTTTATAAGTATAATACATGAGCAACATAGCAATAGGTTAGGCGTTACGAAGTTCGCCGGGTCAACCTAGTAATAAATAATAATAATAAATTATCTTAGTTAAATGGAGTTTACCGCATGACATAGATATTCCTCAAAGATCCATAATCACTGGTCAGCCGCGACAAATATCTAGAGTACTCCCGCAACTGCCTCCAGTTCTTCTGATCACCTTGGTGACGGTACGTCTTCCAAAAAAATATTAAGAGTTTAAGTAATAAGAAAACTGTTAAATAATTCGTAAAGTAACTTTTGCTAATAATATAAAATTTTGTTAATTTGTATAATATATCGTTATCAAATGTGTGAAGATTGGAGGAATCACGACGGCTGGGCGTTGCTGTGACGTCAGCCGCTAGCGATACCGATCCTATATATACTGACGCTCCAGCCTCCACAGCGTATTTCGTCCACAACTTATCGCAAGCTCCTTACCTTGAAGCTCTTACGATAATAATTCTACATCGCGCTTAACAACTCTTAACATTAGAAATTTCGCTCTACATTTGTATTTATTGAGAAGTAATTGAAAATGTGCTGCTATACAAGTCTAAATGACGGGATGTGCTGCGACATCTGCAGGGGTTTCCAGCTGTCTCTGCTCCAAAGTAAGACTTCATGTTTATCATCCCATTTAAAAACTTTTATTATAGTCCCTATAGTTTTCCTAGTAGGTGTCCCAGCTTCGCCTGCACTTCTTTTCTTGCGACACCAGTCTTAATCTACCTTCAATCTAATTTTAACTTACGGAACTGTCCAGCCGTTTTACCGTGAACAGCTAACTCACACACGCACAAAGTTTGTGATAAGCCGTTTTTTTTTTGTATTAGTAATTTTTATTACATAAAGGTTTTCGAAAATAATTGTATTTAATCATTACATTTTGGGCATATTGTGTGAGCATGGCGGCAGTTTTGAACAATTTGTATTTAATTTGGAAAACTGCTTTTATAATATTAAAAAACACGTGGTACTTATGTAGAAAATGAAAATAAAAAAAAAAGCACTACACTCTCAGACTCGTCACGGGACAAGACAAGGCTCGTGTATTTTACATTTTTGTTACATTTTTTTTATTTTTTTATTTATTTATTTCCACTTAACTCTATCTTTACATGTTCTAGCCTATTACGACAGAGTTGCATAACACAGGATACAGCTTGTGACTCTTGTGAATTAACTCAGTGTACATGAGAATTATGTGAATAACTATTCTGACTTTAGAAAGATGAGCCTTCAATTAGAGTAATAGCATTTTATTTGCATTTCGACTTCAATATTACTGCAATGAACATAAATATAAATTCAGAGAAAATAAGGAAAGTGCCGATGACGTGATGTAATATGATATACGTACATTTGCGTAATAAAATTTTTGAACTCAACTTTCCTTTTCCTTGCAGAATTGCAGCGTTCATATTAATTTTTATTTAATTTCATTCCGGTAAGAATTCATCATAATAATTGTGAGTTATTGTCCGCAGACGTGCTAAAATCTTTCCCCCGCGCTGCACCCAAGATCGTAGGCGAGCTGTTCCCGGCGCTCTACCAGCTGGACGAGGCGAGCGCGACGCTGTACCCGTCGGCGCCGGCCTCGCCGCCGGCCTCGCCGCGCGAGACCAAGCCCTCGCGCGCGCAGCTCGCCAGCGATCTACTGCAGCAGCTCGACAACCAATGCAAACAAGGTGGGTCTTATACTCGTACTGGTTACTTTATAACCACTGGTTAAGTTGGCAGTTGATGTTCACTGTGACCACAGAATACCTCTGTGACTTGGGAGGTCAGGGTGGGGCATCTGGCGGAGGCGTGTCTATGTTGGTTTCCTGGGTGTTTCTACCTGTTACTATATGTTTCGGGCTGACTTGATAGGTTCCTACTCTACCTAGTTCGGGGCCCTGCATGCGTTATTATTATAAACGCTAAATAATCTTAGTTACACATTGCCGAGACTCGTCCTCCAATTGACGTCAAAGCAGAAAACCTTACGTACGCGCTTTCTGCTGCTAGACGTAGCCCTTATTCAAAAAATGTGCTCTGCCCTTTGCTATCCAAAGTTATGCAGTTTTTTAGGCGTAGTACCTACTTAGTTCTTCGTTTCAGATTCGATCACCAAGTGTAAAGTCAGTAACTATAACCAGCCTTCAAATTATATGGTTTATGCAATAAATCTTACCCTTGACAATTGGATGAATCTATGGTCTGAATTGTTAGTGATAAAAGTTAAACGGCCTTAAAAGGCCTGTCGACGTGACGCACCCCTCGCTATCGGAGGAGTGGTGAATGGTGATGATCTGCGTGCCTGCGTGATCTGCACACAGTTGGTTTTCGGGACACTTACGATAGGCATGTGGCCCTCTTTTTAAACTAGGCCTTTTTGTTGCTGTATTATACCTATGTACCAATTAAACCATTTTTTCTCCTTCTCAGACAGAAATGATTAAATATCTTCAAATTATTATCAGCTAACTATAAAGCCCGATACCCATTTGGATGACGTCAGGGGGTAAAGAAAATTTGGGGAGCTACTAATGAGAATTGGGGAATAGTAGCGAGTTGATTTGACCAAAAATGAATTGTATACAGTAAGTAGGTCTCGACTTTACTGTATGCAAAAATGGGGGATCGAGTTAAAAGTCGGATAAGTTAGGAAGTCTTAATGGCATTTCTTTTTTTTCTTTGAAATAACACAGAAACCTTTTATGATTTTAAATAAGTATTTAATTTTCTGTGTCTGGCAATTGCAAATACTTTATGAAATAAATGAAATCCCATTAATTTGACGTAGCGCTAGTAAATATTTAGTAATCTGTGGTAGCGCACGCAACTAGCTAACGCGCGGTGGATAAATAATCATAATTACATAATTAACAAACTTTATTTCTGAGAGACGTGGGTTTATTTTACTGTGTGTGTGCTGTGGTGTAAACGTAGAGCGACATCTGTCGATCGTAGCCTACACCGATTAGTTTCACTACTCTTACAATTAATCAAGTAGTATTAATAAATTATCTTATTCTTTGTTTACTATCTTTGCCCATAGATGGAATAAATGTCACATTTTCATATTTTTTTAGGGAATTAATGTAAATGTAAAATTTTCCTTTATCGTTTAGTGCTTGTGTAAAAATTCTTTATAATCACTACAAACTTATTTTAGGCGATTATTACGAAGTTCGCCGGGTTGACTAGTTAATTACATTATGTTTTTGTCGGTTAACATATTTTAAAGTTTCTGAAAAAAGCCTTACTTTAGTATATTTTTTTTCAAGAGTGGCGCCACTGTTCGCGTAAAAGGACTCTTAATTTAGGTCTTGTACGAAGGCTAAGTAGGTAGGCTACCAAAATAACTATTAAAAGAATTAAATATTGACTTTTTTGTGAAAACTTTGAAAAACCGTAAAAAATGTACAAAAAAAATATATTTTTTTGGTTTACCATCTTTAACCCGTCAAATGATGAGGACCTGATTATGGATGCTGCCGAAATGATCGTCATACTATGCAAATTTTCCCGATTTTCCATAGAAATATGTTCCTGGTACTTAGTAAATATAATAATATGTTATGTGTTATATACTAAAATGAGGGTAAATACATTCCCTTGCCGATACTTATAACTATTTTCGTGTCACTTACTTGTTTACTTCAATATAATTTTTCCTTTTACAAAAATAACGTTTTTCGTTTGTTTGTTTCCCGCCAGTCACATTTTCACACACTGATTTCACGAAATTTATAGCCACATACCACACTACACAACAATATATCGTAGGCTTGCAAGGTAAGGTTTCTATAATTAGTTTAGTTATTATCACAGAAACCCTATTTACTTCACAATAAATATTTATTTACGCGATCACCAAAAAAATGGCGGCCATCGACTTCGCTAGTCGCTCAACTGCCGTGCCGGCCGGTACAGGTACAGTTAGCAAAAGAATTTGTATTATCATTATACAATATATTATAAATTACTTTTATAAACAATATTTTTTCAAAGTAAGGATTATGCTCGGATTATGGTACCTTTTTTATTTCTTATAATTATAATTAATTTTTTATTTGTATAATGTAATGGGTTCATATTAAATTTGATTATCAAATAAATAGGAACTCCTTTAGTAAAGAGAATTTGATGTTATTACGTTTATTCATTATATTCAAATAAATAGATTATATATATAGATGGATTCATGTATCTTTTTCTGTTTTATATTATTTGCGTAACCAACCTTTTATTACTTGCATATTTTTTAAATAGGTACGTATTCAATATGACCGGGCTGCGTGTAAAATAGAAACGGTTTTTATATGTTTATAAACGCCACGAAGAAAACAAAAACGCTTACACTTAATTATGTATGTATAAGCGTTTTTGTTTTCTTCTCAGCCTTTTTGTATAAGTATATATAAAAATAAGAAAGATTAGAAGTTTAAGTATTTTCTTTTTTAATTATGCCGCGATGCAAAACGGAAATATAAATAAATAAATATACACATAATATAGATCGGCTATGGCCTTATTTAAAAAAGTTAAGCATTTGTTCAATTCATAAATATTATCTATGCTTGTCATGTGTAAAATGAAATAGCAAGAAAGGATAAAACATGTATGTTACTAAGCAAGTGTTTTACTTTTTACCCGACTGAAAGAGGGTTAGGTAGGTACGTTTTATAAAGGCTTTGTCAATTAGACGGCGCTATAGTCGCGCTCTTTTATATCACTCACGCTCCTTTACGTTGCGTGGTGATACAAAGAGCGCGACGCTCTGGCGCCGCGTAGGGCTGGCGCTTTAGCGCCGTCTGTTTGACAAAGCCTTTAGTGGTAGTGGCTAACTACAGGCTTATTTTATCAATGCTTTCGTAGCCTTGCGGTAAACAAAAGCGCACGACCGTGTATTTATTATGTTATACTTCATATCTTGTAGAAAATACTTACCCTTACAATTACCTCATCCCGGGAGATACCAGCCTACCCGGACCGGAACACAAATACCAAAACCACCTAATACCATTTTTACCAAATCCAACTAATACCGATTTTACCAGGGTAACAAATATGTGTACATGTTGTAGTAAGATTTGATAATTAGGTTTTTTGCAAAAAAAAAGGGATTTTGAGAAAACCTGGATAATTTGATATAAGCATTACTTTTTTTTCAATCATCCTGACAAAAAGCAGTTTTTTTTTTGCAAAAAACCTAGTATAATTGAAAAATTTGGTGGCTAGATTATTTCTGGCTACTTAACTCGTATTCTGATTTGTTCGTTAAAATACCTTTGACGCTACAGAGAACCAATCACAATAAGAGTTGCACGGTAAGCAATATAATCTAGCCAATCAGAGTTAAGAAAGGTATCAAATTTTTCAATTATACTAGGTTTTTTGCAAAATAACTGCTTTTTGTCAGTATGATTGGAAAAAAAGTAATAGTTATATCAAATTATCAGGGTTTTCGCAAAATCCCTAGTTTTTTTTTGCAAAAAACCTAATTATCAAATCTTCCTACGTCATACACAAGCGTCGCAAATAAAACAAACATTTCGTAAACAATGTTTATATTATTAAAAAAAATTTATATACGCAAAAAAGTCAAAAATCAACATTTATTTATAACAGAACACTGAAGATACTAGGTAGACAGCTGTAGTGTAGTATAGTCTAACAGTACTTCATCATAAGGAACAGCTTTGACACTTTCTAGCGACTGATATCTGAACATGCTCCAGATGCTCGTCACCCTCTTCCTGGTCCACGTCCATCTCCTCCGCTTGCTCCAAAGGTGCGACGCTATAAATAAAGATATTAAAAATTAATACATATAAAATTTGAAAATAAAGGCATAGAATTGTCAACAATAGAAGTCAATCGGCTGTCATGATGATGAATGTCATACTTTTTCAAAAGAAAATGTTTCTATAACGTACATAATTCAAAATAATAAAAATCTTTCAACTTACTGGATGGACTGCTGAGGCTTCTGAGCTGTGCGCACCGAAACCCCGGGGTCCCCCACGTACATTGAACCTCCCAGGGTCCGCTGCACCCACTCCGCTCGCATTGCTGGTACTGGTGGTCTAAAGAAAAAAATATATATATATTCGACTGATAAACCAGTGCTTCAAAAGAAAACAACCAGTATAACTGCTACATATAAATGTATGTTTATAGGTTATGAGCAAAAAAATTTCTCATACAAAACAAAAAAATACAATTACAGTTTTCTCAAAAATTATACACTATAGAGAAAAAGGTATAGGCACTAAAAAAGTATGTGTATAGGTCCCCTACATAAATATATAAAAAAACATCCGTTACGAAACAAAAAATTTTGTCCATACAAAAGAAATAAAAAATAATATTATGGTTTATACAAATTCACGAAGCTAGTCTAAATTATGTATTATTCATGCCATACATTAATTTTTTTTAATTTTGGTATAGCAAAATATATATTCATTTTACGTTTACTTTTTTGCCAACTGTACATTTTCGTAATTTTGTACCAAAACAAAACATAAACGGTTTTTTTACGAAAATTGTTGTGTTTCAAGCTAAACTGACTGAATGTATCGGTTTCTTACTGAATTTAGCACAAACTTATCTATTTCTAATAAGATTCTGATTGAATTTCTATTACGATAACAAAAACAAAGCAGCAATGACGGGCATGAATTGTTGCATCATAAAAAGTCTCATCGTCTTTTTACTAATAAATTTTACTCTAATGCTAAAAACTACATACTGTACGTGTGGCCTACTCAATTACCTGTAATTTGAGGTATAATACATGTGATAAACACTTACCGTTTATAAAATACAGAAATATTTCTCTTAGAATCACAGTTCAAAGTTCACTCAATAAAAACCGTAATGGCCGCCTGTGACAGAGCGCGTGGATAGATTTCAACTTTTATTTTTTTTCACCTTGTAATTTGCACTTTAGTCTGGTCAAAATATTCTAACTTGTCTATTACAATACTCTGATTGGTTGGATATTTTTGTCAGGGGCACCAACAGCGAAATCAGTCGTACCAAAAATAGTATTGCCAACCTAAAAGTCTACGCACAGGGTGTGTGCGCAGGACATTTGCCGTACCAAATTCCTACGCACAGGGTATGTGCGCACGACATTTCGGGGGTTAAAAAAAAAAGTAAAAGCAATACTTGGTTATTTTGTCAGTAAATTAGGTAGCCTAACTACTTAGCCTTCGATCAAGACCTTAATGAAGGTTCTGTGAGCCTTAGATCTTTAACTGTGAATTTAAAAGTAGGCGGGGTCGACTTTTGCAAAGAAAAAATTAAAAACATCATACTGAGGGGGGGGTGAGGCTGCGACCCCCCATATGGGGTGTTTTCATCGATGAAATTGATCATAGAATACACCCTTAAAATTATGTTATAACTTCCCCGGACACACTGTATAGTTCCAAAATAGTCCGGGAATATAAATAAAAGCTCGCCTTTAGGGTGTGTTGTGTACGTCTATGTGTGTGTAGGATCAGAGTTGTTATGACGCGGCGATTGTCGTAATATAGAGCAATCCAGGTTTAATTTTTCTACTAAGCAGATTACGGCACGCTGCTTCATATCATAAACTAGAGGCTGCCCTGCGGTTTCACTCGCGCAGTTTTCTCATAAACTTTAAACCGACAAAAGAATTAAATATTGACTTTATTTTTTAATAAAATTGGGTTCAACTGAAATCTTAAATTAAAAGGTAAAAGCGAAGGGTCTTTTTGGTAGTTGATAATTTCTGAAGTAAAAGACGTAGAGAAATAAATCTCATACCAATTTAGAGACAACTCAAAAGCTAATAATAAAACACAAAAAATAGAAAAAGTATCTGCATTTTTTTGTGGAAACTTTGAAAAAACCGTAAAAAATGCACAAAAAAATTTTTTTTTGGTTTATCATCTTTAAAAAAAAAGTAAAAGCAACATTTGGTTATTTTGTTAGTAAGTAAGGTAGCCTAACTACTTAGCCTTCGATCAAGACCTTAATGAAGGTTCTGTGAGCCTTAGATCTTTAACTGTGAATTTAAAAGTAGGCGGGGTCGACTTTTGCAAAAAAATAATAATTAAAAACATACTGAGGGGGGGGGTGAGGCTGCGACCCCCATATGGGGTGTTTTCATCGATGAAATTGATCATAGAATACACCCTTAAAATTATGTTATAACTTCCCCGGACACACTGTATAGGTAGGTATATTGGAATGCGGAAAACCTAGCACTTTGAATAAGTTAATAGCTTATGTGATGAACTTATTGACTTTTGTTACAAGGAAAGTTATTCGTAATGGGTTGTTATGGTTAATTATTAGTTTCCTTGTTTACGAAACAGTTGATGGTTATGCAACCATGCTTTAATCTGGAGCATATACAAAATAAGAGAAAGAAACCAGCTTGACAACAAATAATCGTTTAAACTAAAGTTTTTGTAACAATCTCGTACTTTCACTTGAACTCATTTACCGATTATAGTTTTTTTAATATGTTTGCGAATGATTTTTTTATCTGCATGTTTATTATAATCGTTTCTCGCATTGACATGATTAATGCAGTAGTTCACGACTCGATACAAACTCTTGAAGGTTATCAAAGATCTGCTGCTAGCGACTTTGTAGGTACATACTTACGACTGTGAAATTATCCCTGGTTTCATTTTTCAATATACATATTATAAAGCACTAGGTATTTTTTACAATTAAATTGTTCACTGACCTACAGCAATTGCGCGCTACGTTGCGCATTGAATTGGCAATATAAATATTTAACTTGAATGCATATTGTAAAGATTTACCTACATATTTGGTTATAATTAGTTTTTAAATATGGACTTTCAAAATATTTACTTCATGAATTTGAGAAAGAAAGTTATAAAAGTTTATTTTAATTTAATTATGCTTTTATTTAAAAGGTAGTGAATATGTAGTGGAAGGCTGGTGTAGTAGGTATCGCGGGCGCCGGCGCAGCGTCGGAGGGGCGGCGGCGGCGGCGCGGCGGCGCGGCCAGCCTGCGCGCGCTCATAGTGTCCCCGTGCACCTCGTGCTCGTCGGTGTTTCCCTCTGTATTTCTCGTACCCGTGACAATAAATTCCATCCGCTTTGAACATATCGGGCGCACGCGCTCGGCTCGCGACTTATGTCTGCAGCCGTCCATGTTCCGCCTGGACTCTGTTAGAATGAAGTTCTACTACATGTGCATCTGGAACAAGGAAATTGTTTTCAACTCCCAGAAACTAGTGAAAAGACGCTAGATACCAGACACAACTGCCTGGGCTCTATATATGACAACCATCGCGCGCGCCACGAGGATTCTTGATGTTATATTACTAATACCTTTTTAACCCCGTATTGTTTAAATAGAGTTTACAATTAGAACTATATTTAGCAGTAAGGTAATTCATAAAGGATTTTGAAACTCCAACGCTCGTCATGATGTCTCTTGCAGATCTTTATACCGGTACGTGTAGCTTCTGTTAATTAATGTATCTAATTTAGAATTTGATTTGAGAGCTTCGTTTTTGCTGTTTTTTTTTTTTTATATTGACCTTGATTTATCACAGCACCATTACCAAAAAAAATTAAGGTGTATAAAAATACCACACGTCTACTTTTGAAGTAGGTAAGTACCTAAATGTTTCCCGGGATAAATTTATGAGTATTGAAAATTCTATAACATTGTTATTTATTCAAACCGAGACAAAGACGAAACGGCTTTACGAATTAAGAGGACAGTACGCAAAAATATTAAGAAAAACTCATGCTGTCGCCCCTAACTACAGATTACTAAATGGTCCCTAACCGCAACCATGCGACAGAGAAAGAGATATTTTTTTTTTGATGAAATTTCGGGGAAAAACGTTTTTCACTGCCTCAATCTTAGCAAATGATTTTGATGTCCATCGCTCAGGTTAAGTTGGCAGTTTTTTTCCAGCGAAATGCAGCAAAGGTATTTTAGCGTTAAGCAAATCGATTAATAATTAGTTATTGACACGCGCAAGGTTTGTGTTACGGCGTGTCACGTTATCTACTCGACTATATTAGGTGCACCTGGCCATGGCCCGCCGCACGCCGCAGGCAGTCAGTAGAACGCAGTCATCACCCGCATTCATCTTCCAATGTACCAGGCCCAATAACCCATTAGAAAACCGTTTGTTTGTCGTCATTTATTAATTGAATTTACTAATAACTTAAAACATTATTTGTATCTGTTTGCTTAGAACAACAATAATAAAAAATATAATTAAACAAAACTTGTTAAGTCAGTATCAGTTTTAAATCCTATTGTTCCTTTGTCTGTTTGGAATCTGCCTTTCAATAAAGCAACATGGAATAGTCCAGTTTAATTAAAAATCTCTTAACTTGCACCGAACCATTTTCGATAACCAGTTGGCGTTTACGCAGCGGCCGGCCTCGCCACGCGGCGGCGGCGGCGGCGGCGGAGCGAGCAATTACTAACCGGGCTTATTGCCCACTTGCCACCGTTCATACATATTGATAGGATCACAATCAGCGCTACTTTATTAAACCGTTAATAAGAGCTATAATAAGGAGATAATGTATAATCGCATATAATCAAACCATATTAACACGTAGTATTGTCTAGTCCGCTGAATGACTGACTGAATCCTTCTGATCTCTTTGTTTCTCTCTGTTTCTCCAGAATGCACAACAGTATATACAACGGAATATGGGTTTTTCATGAAATTAGCGCATGTAAAGCCGTACCCACCTTAGTCTAGTGCGTACCTACGAACATACAAATGTAAAGCTAGAATGTTTACCGAATTTTCTGATTTTATGCATTCACTTATTACGATATTTTTTAAGGGTCTCCTTTAGGCAGGTTTCGTAAGCAGCACGACGGGTTAGCGCTGAATTATATTGAAATTACTAAAGAAAGGTGATTTCGTTGTTGCCTCGAAAATGAGAGGGCTTTCATTATAGTTAGCAGTGATAGTGCTACAAACCAACAGTATTACAAACATGGCAAGCGTATGATTAAAGCGTAAGATGGACACGAATTTTAACCTACCTACTTAGTATTACTTATTTAACTTCAAATAAAATAAAAAAAACTATCCTAGTAAGACAAAAACCTGTACTATTAGGGAAAACCGCTCCGTGACTTTATAAACTGAACAATAAAAACTTTGGTATATCGAATTTAATTTACTTAATTTGTACGTACTTATGTAAAATTATAATTTAAACAGCGAGTAAATTAAAAAAAACAGTTTTGTGTAGTCTATACCAATAGTATAAAGAGGTAAGATTTGTTTGTTTGTTTGTTTGTTTGTAACGAATAGGCTCCGGAAATTTGAACCGATTTGAAAAATTCTTTCACTGGTAGGAAGCTACACTAACCCCGAGTGTCATGGGCTATATTAGATTTAAAAAAAAAATGGGATCCTTACCTAAACTCAAATAATGTAACCCAAGGTGCAATATTTTTTCCGTTGTTTACATATTTTGACAGGTGGTTTGTAAATAAAGTAGTGGTAAATTTGACAAGTGGTTTGTTGTTGTTGTTTGTTTTTTTATTCGGCCATTTTGGGCAGTCAAAAGAACATAGTCATAGAGCCAAGTCTTTTGTAGTATGTTAATTCTATGGCGTAACGAAGTAAGTCGGGACAGCTGTAGCAAATAAAAGTGAGCTCCTCCGTCATCCAAATGAACTGTATTAGACTTTGCGTGTCCATAACTTGACCCTGAATGTTTTTTTTTGGGAATTAATTTCATGGAAACAAAGCAGTTAATAAAATGTACATGAGTGAGCCTATTATTATACAGTCCAGTATGTTTTGATAACTCGTAGGGTCGGTCATTCGGTGTGTTTTTCCCAAAGGTTATCGACAGATTACAAGTTTGCTGCCGATCCACTGGGCGCTAGGGCATGTAATATCGGAAGGTTTTCAATTCCGATACTGATATCGGACATTTTATCTCAATACCGGAATTCCGATATTAATATCGGAATCGTAAAAACTCACTTAAAATTACTGAAGAAACTAATATTTAAATCGTAACTGTATACAATTTTATTTTATTTGAATAACATGATTTGTGGAGTCAGCAATCAAGCTGAGATGATCGGTTTCTAGGTGTTTAATACAACAAATGAGGACAATTTTTTTTTTTTTTTTTTAATTATAAATGATTTTGAATTTGATAATGAAAAATATTACTTTATTGATCTATTATTATTTTTTATTATGTGAGTACCATTCAAAGATTAACTGTACCAGTACCTACAAAGTACCAAACACCTAAGTGAACTGCTTTGAAAGCTTGTTTCTGATTAAAAAAGGTAAGAATTGACGAATTTACAGGGTACTTTTTATATTGTAGCTATGCAGAACGCTTAAACAACTCAAATAAAAATAAATGTCTTGTAACGAAATTCCGATATTAGCTTTTTCAATATCGGAATTGAAAATATCGGAAAATTCTTCCGAGATTCCGATATTACGAGATTCCGAGATTCCGGTATTCATGCCCTACTGGGCGCTCGTCAGCAATACTTGAAACACATCACGAATCAAAACAATATGGGAACTTAGCAAGAACTAAGACTTACACCGATACACATTTCATATTTTAAGGTGGTAACTCTCGGTATGGCGCGAAATTCAAATTTTTTCACGTTTTTTAATTATTTTGGCGAAAGTGTTCATCTCTAATAAAGTTTAAATGAATTCGCGTATGTAGTAAGGTTTTTACATTCGCGAATTCATTATAACTTTATTAAAAATGAAAACTTTCGCCACAATAAATAAAAAACGCGAAAAATTTTGAATTTCGCGCCATACCG
Source organism: Euspilapteryx auroguttella (assembly GCA_951802225.1). Lineage (NCBI taxonomy): Eukaryota > Metazoa > Arthropoda > Insecta > Lepidoptera > Gracillariidae > Euspilapteryx > Euspilapteryx auroguttella. The sequence goes on along the minus strand of OX637648.1, from coordinate 5,102,170 downwards.
AGAGGGACCACCTTAATAAACCAGGGTGGTTCTTACAAGTCAGTAATAAATTATAGTAATGATTCAGCCTACCTAATAACTTTCCCTAGTAACATGGTTCAAATTCAGAAAATAAAAATCGACTATCTGTTTCAGTGACTCCGTCAGCTAATCTGAATCGAAAAAAATATTTATTGAAGGTGAAATACGCGCAGCTCTTGTTATGGCTGCTGGTAGGACCGGCCGAAGATCGTGTTATTAATAACTATCACAAACAACTACAAAGGTTCTGACCTAAAATACACTTGCGTACATCATTATTTGATCTTCGTAAATAAATTTATCAGTATAGAAACTTAAATGACAAACTGACCTAATTTTAGTAGAATCTATGTGCTTCATGTACTTAAAGAATTCGACGCAATAGAATATAACATTGTCATTGAAACAACTAACACAATCTGTTTGTTTTAATTTACTAAAAGTAATCTTTGCTTCTACTTGTTAACATCGTCTTTCTCTTTTTACGCAGAGTATGTGTCCGATCAGGGTCATTATGTCCAATTGATAGAAGCGTGTGATTGTTTCTCGCAGTATTGGCCGCGGGCGTTGAGCCTTGTTTGCTTTTGTCCACTGCGCACAATCCATATACTTACGTCTGTAGATTACATTAACACATTCAATTACTTGCTCTAGGTAGTGCATTCCTTATATTGTAAATTTATTGTAATTTAATATTGAAATATTGTCTCATGTGGATTTAATATAGGTAACTAGTTTAATCATAAATACATAGTATAAATTATTATAAAGGTTAATAGTAAACGAGATGTAGGAAAATAATTACCTACTTAATATTTTATTAGTTGTTGTAGTTATCTAACTACTATTTATAAAAATATCACACATAAAACCCGTCATTGTCTTTATCTAAGTAATTTGTCTTTGTTAACAGAAAACTTGTTCTCCAACTGGTTTGAGGAGAAGGCGGAGTTGGCCATCTTCGATAACATCTGTTCGGTGCGCGCAGAGGGCACGCCGCTGTCCGGCGCGCCGCTGGCCGCGCCCGTGCCGCTGCCCGCGCCCGCGCCCGCTCCCGCGCCCGCGCCCGCTCCCGCGCCCGCCGCCACCGAGGACCTGCTGCGGGAGTTCGAGTACGTGTACGGCACTGTCGAGCTGACGCACCTCACGCCGCCGCAGAGCCCGCCCGGGCCCGCCACGCAGCTGCTGCTGTCGTACGTGCAGCACGCCGCGCCGCCCGCTCCCGCCCCCGCCCCCACCCCCGCAGCCGACCTCGAGCGCGAGCTGCAGGCCGTGGACGAGCTGGTGCGGCGGCGCGCCGAGCAGCTCGCCTCGCCCTCGCCGCCCGCCAGCCCGGCGTGCTCCTCGCTCTCGTCGCGCTCGTCGTCCGGCGACGAGGACTGGTCGGCCGCGTCCTCCTCCGGCCGCGGCGGCGCCCGCAAGCCGTACGCGCGCCCGCAGCCGGACGAGCGGCGCTCGCGCAAGAAGGAGCAGAACAAGAACGCGGCGACGCGCTACCGGCAGAAGAAGAAGGCGGAGACGGAGGTGCTGCTGGGCGAGGAGGCGGCGCTGCGCGCGCGCGGCGCCGAGCTGGGCTCGCGCTGCGCCGACCTGCAGCGCGAGGTGCGCTACCTCAAGGGCCTCATGCGCGACCTCTTCAAGGCCAAGGGCCTCATCAAGTAGAGCGCGGTCGCCACCGCCCTCCTCGCGCACCACGAACATCACTTCCCGTTTTGAAACACAAGAGTGATTGAAATAATATCTTTTCTTTGTTAAATTGTCTAAGATAGAGAAGTAAGCTAGTATTGTTTGTTGTCAGACACGATCACATCGAGCAGCATTCGTGAACTCGTCGCAAGTCGAGGGATCATATAATAACATCTAATGAAGTCACAGGTGGCGCCATCTTTTCATCGTTCATTTGCTTTTAATTAGAGTAGGTCGCATTCATTGTCGTGGAAATAAGAAATGCAATTTAATTCTTTCGATTGACATTTATTTTCTTTATGACTTCGCTTTTACATTTTTACTCTTTGACTAAGTACATTATAAAATCCTTATTTCTATTTTAGTTCTGTACTTATATTAATTTTATTTACTTTTATTTTCATACAATAAAGAATGCGACGGCGGATTTATGGTTTTTATTTAAATTTTATTTATGATATTCAAAGGGATAAAGAATTTAAATACAGTTTTAAACACGAAATATCTATAAATGGTAATGATAACATTGTTTGAAAAGTCAATTAGATCAAGGCGTTAGTCTGAGAGATGTTACAACAAACCAACAGGACTGGACTTGGAAATCAATAATTACTTATAATAGGCTATTATCGCAAGAAATAGAAAATAATTGTGTTCGGCGAGGTCGTCAGTAACTTATTAGCAAACGCTTTAAATTTAGTCTCCGCATTCATGGAACCAGACATAAAAGGCAGGTAAGGTACCTCATAAGTCGGATCATAAAACAGCAGAAATCTGAATGAATAAAACGCTATTCAAACTTTCACAAGCAACAACGAAAACATTTTATAAAAAAATACATAAGTACTTACCAAAAAAAATATTTCATTTGTTTTTTGAGGTTTTTTGATAGGGTTCCGTGTTCGGTTGTCTAAATATGACATTATGATAAGTTTGTCTTTCCGGCCGGCTGGCGCGGGCGGTCCGTGTCCCATAGTGCCCGAGAGATAGGTACAGTCACGGACTCGTACACCGTAACACTCTTGTCTATGGTCTTGTGCGCACTAGACTGTTATACCAGGGAACAATGGCTTTTTTGCAATACAGAAAAACGGGAAGTGTTACGCCGACCGTGTCCACCACTGTGCCAAGAAAACTATCCCAGTATGCCTTACAGAGTTACAATTTAATGGGTTTGTTTCTTTACGTGTATAAAATTGTCTGGAAGAGATCGCTTGGAGCGTTAAGAGCCAGTTTACAGCGATGCTAGCGCCATCCTCGAAAAAAATTATATCTTTTAAACTAAGGCAAATATCAAAAATGTGGCACACTAGGTTACTAGATAATCTTGCTTAGTATGTTTTGAGTACAGTCCTTAGTAAAAAGAAGAAAATAATACACAGATTATGTAATATGAAATTATTACATAACAGTGCCCTAAAAATACAAGGCTACATTATCTAGTCTCAAAGTGTGCCACATTTTTGATTTTTGCATTAGTTAAGAAGATTTTTTGTTCGCGAATGGCGCTAGCATAGCTGTTTCACTATCTGCGCCATCTATTGGCGATTTGGCGTACGTTGGAACCATTCGTTAGTATATGGCTAGCTCTATTATGCTGTTGATGTTTTTTCGATATTGATTGATTAATATAAATCTATCTACCGTTGTGTATAGTTTAGTTTACAGGTTAAGTTAGATTAAATTAAAAAACGTAATTTCGATAATGACAGGCAGACAACATACAGCTAGCCTAGCCCTCTGGTTCCTGGCTATATTATAGTCACAGCCCCTAACTAGGAAGAACCTGTATCTACGAAACATAACGAAGATAAACGTTTGTTTACCGATATTCATCCTATCAATGTTCGCCTAGCCGGGAATCGAACCAAGCAACAACCAACTGGGCTACGGAACGGTTTACATGATTGTATAGTTTTTCGAACAAAATTTCGACACACATTTCTTTTTGGTAATGGGGGAAATGGCTTACTCACTTTTTGTCACTCGGCGTATCTCCAAAGGCCGTCGCCCTCCCATGTTTTAGAGATTTCTCTGAAGGGATGAAAGTGCACTCTTGTTGCAGAAGTGTCGTTTCGTTTGAACTGTCATGTTTTATGAGTGTCTGCTGAGTCGCCTGCACGCTAACCCACCGTCCCCGTAGATTTACCTCTCAGTCTTGTTGGCCACTAATACACATAAACTGCACAACAATCGGTTATGAAGCTTTACAGCCCTTTCACACACATGATCTCCGTTTTACTGGTCCCCTTTATCATGTGCGTTTTCTTTTTCGATTGCGTATGGAGTTGTATGAGCGAATTTACAGTATTATGTAAGTATACAGTAAATCCATTATAATTGCATTTCATCCTTTAAAACGGGTACCGTTCCGACCATGAGTTAATGGGAATGTTAAATTGTTCTATTAGATCCTACACTACTGTATTAAAATTAATTAAAGTTATGCCTCTCCGAACGTGCCGCGCGCGTTGTTCTGAGCGGCACGCCCTCAATAGGTCGTGGAGGAACCTATAATAATTATTTTCATATAAATACCACTACTGCATATTTGAGATCTTTTTGCCCAGACATATTTTCAGCTGGACCGTAAGTAAACACTGTTTTTAAGATAATTTCTTTTGAAGCAAAAGGGTCAAATGAAGACATAATGTATTATTACCTAGGTATATTTATATGCACACAACTTTGACTTAATAAAAATTTTCATTCTCCGCTCGGACAAAAACGACCTCCACCTCGGCGTGAGTTTGATTGATGCGAACTATTTATGAACAGGAAGTCTACCTATAAAGAATTTATCAATTCACAATGAATGCTGACAGTTACAACCATAACGCACTTATTGCTAGAATATTTTTATAATTAACATTATATTACTCTGTCCCGGCGAACTTCGTATCGCGCCCTTCAATTTCTTTCAACATTACTACATTTACTGAGGAACCTGTACACCAAATTTCACGTCGATACACTCGAGGATGTCGATTTTTCATTTTCTCTAAAAAAGGTCCCGTAATTCCCGTTCCCGTGGGAATTTTGTAAATTCATTTCTTTCAACACTCCTTCATTCACTGAGAAACTTGTTCACTAAATTTTACGTCGATACACTCAATAATGTCGATTTTTCATACAAACTTAAACGTCCCGTAATTCCCGTTCCTTAGGGAATTCGGGAAATCCTTTCTTAACGGATGCCTACGTCATAACATCTGCCTGCATGCCAAATTTCAGCCCGATCCGTCGAGTGGTTTGGCAAAAAATAAAGAAGACTCAAGGAGCAATCACTTGATATCTAATCTGCAGATATTTAACCCTTTAACCACCGCAGTCGTATATATCCGACAGCTGATTTTCGTGCCCCAAGCGCCGCCGTCGTATATATCCGACCAGATTTTAATTTGTCTCTACAAAGTTACTTTATATTCATTTCAACAACAAAAACATAAAACAAGGTACATGCTGCAGCTAATCACCAATATGCCAGTCTACTTTGCTATATTTTGCTTAGACAAATACTATGAAAATAATTTTAAACAACAACAAATTCTATGTCGCTCAATACAAATTTTGCATGTACCTCCACCGCCGCAGTCGTATTTATCCGACTAGTGAGGTGAAAATGTTACTACCATTTTTTCTGCGGTCCAATTTTTTATACGAAACGAATATTATAAAACCAAATAACTGCTTTTAATTCGGATTAGCCGCAGTCGGATATATATCCGACCACGTGTGACGTCATAGATAGAAAGCAAGTAAAAATAGGGAGGCAAGTGTTTACATCAATATATATAAAACTCTTCCGTTACTGACTGACTGACTGACTGACTGACTGACTGACTGACTGACTGACTGACTGACTGACTGACTGACTGACTGACTGACTGACTGACTGACTGACTGACTGACTGACTGACTGACTGACTGACTGACTGACTGACTGACTGACTGACTGACTGACTGACTGACTGACTGACTGACTGACTGACTGACTGACTGACTGACTGACTGACTGACTGACTGACTGACTGACTGACTGACTGACTGACTGACTGACTGACTGACTGACTGACTGACTGACTGACTGACTGACTGACTGACTGACTGACTGACTGACTGACTGACTGACTGACTGACTGACTGACTGACTGACTGACTGACTGACTGACTGACTGACTGACTGACTGACTGACTGACTGACTGACTGACTGACTGACTGACTGACTGACTGACTGACTGACTGACTGACTGACTGACTGACTGACTGACTGACTGACTGACTGACTGACTGACTGACTGACTGACTGACTGACTGACTGACTGACTGACTGACTGACTGACTGACTGACTGACTGACTGACTGACTGACTGACTGACTGACTGACTGACTGACTGACTGACTGACTGACTGACTGACTGACTGACTGACTGACTGACTGACTGACTGACTGACTGACTGACTGACTGACTGACTGACTGACTGACTGACTGACTGACTGACTGACTGACTGACTGACTGACTGACTGACTGACTGACTGACTGACTGACTGACTGACTGACTGACTGACTGACTGACTGACTGACTGACTGACTGACTGACTGACTGACTGACTGACTGACTGACTGACTGACTGACTGACTGACTGACTGACTGACTGACTGACTGACTGACTGACTGACTGACTGACTGACTGACTGACTGACTGACTGACTGACTGACTGACTGACTGACTGACTGACTGACTGACTGACTGACTGACTGACTGACTGACTGACTGACTGACTGACTGACTGACTGACTGACTGACTGACTGACTGACTGACTGACTGACTGACTGACTGACTGACTGACTGACTGACTGACTGACTGACTGACTGACTGACTGACTGACTGACTGACTGACTGACTGACTGACTGACTGACTGACTGACTGACTGACTGACTGACTGACTGACTGACTGACTGACTGACTGACTGACTGACTGACTGACTGACTGACTGACTGACTGACTGACTGACTGACTGACTGACTGACTGACTGACTGACTGACTGACTGACTGACTGACTGACTGACTGACTGACTGACTGACTGACTGACTGACTGACTGACTGACTGACTGACTGACTGACTGACTGACTGACTGACTGACTGACTGACTGACTGACTGACTGACTGACTGACTGACTGACTGACTGACTGACTGACTGACTGACTGACTGACTGACTGACTGACTGACTGACTGACTGACTGACTGACTGACTGACTGACTGACTGACTGACTGACTGACTGACTGACTGACTGACTGACTGACTGACTGACTGACTGACTGACTGACTGACTGACTGACTGACTGACTGACTGACTGACTGACTGACTGACTGACTGACTGACTGACTGACTGACTGACTGACTGACTGACTGACTGACTGACTGACTGACTGACTGACTGACTGACTGACTGACTGACTGACTGACTGACTGACTGACTGACTGACTGACTGACTGACTGACTGACTGACTGACTGACTGACTGACTGACTGACTGACTGACTGACTGACTGACTGACTGACTGACTGACTGACTGACTGACTGACTGACTGACTGACTGACTGACTGACTGACTGACTGACTGACTGACTGACTGACTGACTGACTGACTGACTGACTGACTGACTGACTGACTGACTGACTGACTGACTGACTGACTGACTGACTGACTGACTGACTGACTGACTGACTGACTGACTGACTGACTGACTGACTGACTGACTGACTGACTGACTGACTGACTGACTGACTGACTGACTGACTGACTGACTGACTGACTGACTGACTGACTGACTGACTGACTGACTGACTGACTGACTGACTGACTGACTGACTGACTGACTGACTGACTGACTGACTGACTGACTGACTGACTGACTGACTGACTGACTGACTGACTGACTGACTGACTGACTGACTGACTGACTGACTGACTGACTGACTGACTGACTGACTGACTGACTGACTGACTGACTGACTGACTGACTGACTGACTGACTGACTGACTGACTGACTGACTGACTGACTGACTGACTGACTGACTGACTGACTGACTGACTGACTGACTGACTGACTGACTGACTGACTGACTGACTGACTGACTGACTGACTGACTGACTGACTGACTGACTGACTGACTGACTGACTGACTGACTGACTGACTGACTGACTGACTGACTGACTGACTGACTGACTGACTGACTGACTGACTGACTGACTGACTGACTGACTGACTGACTGACTGACTGACTGACTGACTGACTGACTGACTGACTGACTGACTGACTGACTGACTGACTGACTGACTGACTGACTGACTGACTGACTGACTGACTGACTGACTGACTGACTGACTGACTGACTGACTGACTGACTGACTGACTGACTGACTGACTGACTGACTGACTGACTGACTGACTGACTGACTGACTGACTGACTGACTGACTGACTGACTGACTGACTGACTGACTGACTGACTGACTGACTGACTGACTGACTGACTGACTGACTGACTGACTGACTGACTGACTGACTGACTGACTGACTGACTGACTGACTGACTGACTGACTGACTGACTGACTGACTGACTGACTGACTGACTGACTGACTGACTGACTGACTGACTGACTGACTGACTGACTGACTGACTGACTGACTGACTGACTGACTGACTGACTGACTGACTGACTGACTGACTGACTGACTGACTGACTGACTGACTGACTGACTGACTGACTGACTGACTGACTGACTGACTGACTGACTGACTGACTGACTGACTGACTGACTGACTGACTGACTGACTGACTGACTGACTGACTGACTGACTGACTGACTGACTGACTGACTGACTGACTGACTGACTGACTGACTGACTGACTGACTGACTGACTGACTGACTGACTGACTGACTGACTGACTGACTGACTGACTGACTGACTGACTGACTGACTGACTGACTGACTGACTGACTGACTGACTGACTGACTGACTGACTGACTGACTGACTGACTGACTGACTGACTGACTGACTGACTGACTGACTGACTGACTGACTGACTGACTGACTGACTGACTGACTGACTGACTGACTGACTGACTGACTGACTGACTGACTGACTGACTGACTGACTGACTGACTGACTGACTGACTGACTGACTGACTGACTGACTGACTGACTGACTGACTGACTGACTGACTGACTGACTGACTGACTGACTGACTGACTGACTGACTGACTGACTGACTGACTGACTGACTGACTGACTGACTGACTGACTGACTGACTGACTGACTGGCTGGCTGGCTGGCTGGCTGGCTGGCTGGCTGGCTGGCTGACTGACTGACTGACTGACTGACTGACTGACTGACTGACTGACTGACTGACTGACTGACTGACTGACTGACTGACTGACTGACTGACTGACTGACTGACTGACTGACTGACTGACTGACTGACTGACTGACTGACTGACTGACTGACTGACTGACTGACTGACTGACTGACTGACTGACTGACTGACTGACTGACTGACTGACTGACTGACTGACTGACTGACTGACTGACTGACTGACTGACAACGCAGAGCCGAAACTACTGGGCGTAGCGGGCTGAAATTTTGCATGTAGGTTCCTTAGGTAGTGTAGGTGAGCACTAAGAAGGGATTTCCCGAAATTCCCACGGGAACGGGAAAAAACGGGAATTTTGTGTTTATGAGAAATCTGCGCGGGAAAAACCGCAGGGCAGCCTCTAGTATTACTATATATAAATTATTTCTTGTAGTTGGTAGTTCTTCAATGTTTTATATCGTCATACGGTGTTGACCATTTTAGAAGTTTACGAGGAAGAGTTTGAACAATTTAAGACGGATAATGAACTCGAAGAAGATACCACCTTACTTACTTTTAGGTACAGTGGCGAACTAGGAGGCCGTAACAGATTTGTCTATGGTTTCGTCAGCCCTAGACTGTATTACCTAAGAACAAAAGCTATTTTGCAATACAGAAAAAGGGGATTGCAAAAATTGTATTGATTACGAAATTATCATTATTTTAAAATCTCTGTTTTTTGGTTTGTTTTTTGTGATGCCGCTACGGGTAATTGATTTTTAGTCATGTCATGTCAAAAGAAACTTACTGTAAGAATTTACTGTGTGTTTGACTCTTGTTTTTCCAATAAGATTAGTCCGTAAGTATTGAAGTCACATCACAATTTTTTTCCGCGTCAAAACATGTTCGGCGCTACGGGCACGATTCTTCTCAGAATCTTAAGGCGCCTAAAAGATATTCGTCAGCCTACAGCTCCATTAGAAAATGATCAAAATCTTATAAGATTCTTTATCACTTGTTTAATTTCTCTTACTGCCTATTACATTTCAAAGGGGTCCAAGAGTTTTTAAGTTTTGCTAAGGGTCCATGGCCAGCAAAAGGTTAGGAACCCAAAGCCTTACTTTAGATTTTTTTTTCTAGAGTGGCACCTCTGTTCGCGTAAAAGAACTCTTAATTTAGGTCTTTATTGAAGGCTAGTAGGCTACCTAAATAACTAACAAAATAGTTAAATATTGACTTTGTTTTTTTTTAATAAAAGTGGGTTTAACTGAAATTTTAAATTAAAAGGTAAAAGCGAAGGGTCTTTTTGGTAGTTGATAATTTCTAAAGTAATAGACGTAGAGGAATAAATCTAGTACCATTTTGGAGAACAACTCAAAAGCTAATAATGAAACACAAATAATAAAAAAAAGTATCTGCATTTTTTTGTGATAACTTTGAAAAACCGTAAAAAATGCACAAAAAAATATTTTTTTAATTAGTACCACACTTTTTAAAAACAGTAAAGGCAATACATGGTTATTTTGTTTGTAACTTAGGATGCCTAACTACTTAGCCTTCAATCAAGCTTCTGTGCGCCTTAGATCTTTAACTGTGAGTTTAAACGTAGGCGGGGTCGACTTTTGCAAAAAAAATTATTTAAAACATCATACTGAGGGGGGGGGGGGGTGAGGCTGCGACCCCCATATGGGGTGTTTTCGTCGATGAAATTGATCATAGAATACACCCTTAAAATTATGTTTTAACTTCCCCGCACACCCTGTATATTTAGAAGAAGAAGATAATAATAATCAATAATTATCTATATAAGTCGTAGCTACCTTATTCTGGTTTTTCTGTAATACAAAACGGTCTACCAAATGTGGCCCTAATAGCCCCCGATCAGAATAAGATGAAACTATAGTATTATAACTTATTCATCAGAAATAGCACATACCTATACTGTAAACTTATATTGGAAGTGGTATGAAGTGGCTGGGTCAACTAATTGGTATTAGTGTTGTATCTCATTTAAATCAGCATTAAGTCAGCAAGTTTTTTTATACAGGATCCATGGGATCGTGGGTTGCCTAGAAGAAATCGCTCTTAGCGAAAAGCCCGCCCATTGCATGTAAATTCAATTTGTTTGTACCCTGAATTTATTAATGTACTTTTGTATCTTACTGTGTATGCAATAAAGTGTTTTCTATTCTATCCATTCCCATAATACATACAAACACAAATATTCATAACTTTTCGTGCAATGAAATTATGGCCATGCTGTAGCAAGATTTTTTGTCGGAAATTACTTTTGATCTCCTTGTTTAGTTTGATCCACAATGTTTTTGCCACCAGTATTCATGCCAGCATTCATTGATCAGATTACGCCAGGCACTCAATTTAATGGCTGCTTCAAACAGTTCGCTGCGACATATGCCTACACCTATGTGTGTTTCTGAGAAATAAACAATTTTTAATTTATTACTAACTTGTCAGAAATGCTCTATATAAGTATACAACAAAAAAAGCGATGTCTGCGGTGAAAGACGTGCTTCGCGCTTAATTGCTCGGATTACTAGCAGACATTCTCGCTGCCAGCATTTTTCTTTTTTTAATCAATTTCCAACCACGTGTTCTTATTTCGTTCAAATTGCCAAAAGTATGTTTAAACATTTAAACCCAGTTTATAAAACTAATAGTTTAGAAAAAAAACTAATAATTGTACGCAAAGTTGTGGTCACGTCATTGTCAGCCGGGCCGTGCTACGTAGCTACGTGCGTAGCACGTAGAATCGCGTAGCATTTTGAAGTACACAGTCATTTCATGAATCTATTGAGTTATAGAAGCTACGCTCCTACTTCTTAGGAAGTAGACCTATAATTTATTAAAAAAACTGCAATCACACAGGTGACTTTGAAGTCTGCCTTGACGGTTTGTAGGTAGGTCAGAATGATGCTGCGAAATGAAGGTCTCGGGATATATTGGTAAGCGGGGCGGGGCGGGCGGGTTGGTTGGCTGGTTAGAGCGTGCAGGCGCGTGCGGGGTGAGTGCGGGGCGAGTTGAAGCAGGCGAGGTGCGCAGGGTGGCACGTAACAAGTGAAGCGGGCCCGGGAGCAACAGTCTGCCGCAGCCCGGCCGCGCGGCTCGACACCACGGCAGCTGGCAGGCCAGCCCGCTCGCGCACCTCCCGTGACGTGAGTACCTCTGCTTTTTTAACGACTTGAGACCGAGTGGACCTGCTCTAGGGTCCGCGAGACCCCGGTGCGACACCTTGCGTCGCTCGAGATCTGTATTTCCTACTCACAATTTGCATTTATCGATACAATGGGTTTACCTGTTGAACGCATGACAAAATTTTATGTCCGCCATAACCATTTGATTTTCTATTTAGGTAGCTTTCTGGTGTAGCAATTTTCAAAATAATGATTTTACAAATTTAATTTTGCCTTGTAGTAGGTACGTACATATTTGTTGTAATCGTCATTAGAGGTCGCGCGCTCATATTTTTTGGTTTTTCTATGTATTAATTAGCAAAGTATTCAATATGATAAGATGAGTACTTCAATTTGGTTTGGTCAAAACCTCTGAAGACATAAACCTAAGTAGTTGTGATTAACTTAAAATTAAGATATAGAAAATTGAGACGGAAACGAGAACGAACAAGAGAGGGCCATTATCGAAAATGCCTTATGGGTATTGTTCATGATTCAAGACTTAAATATTTATTGCGTTCATGTAATGCATATATAATAACATAAGATGATTTTGGGAATTAATGAATACGGTATTTGATGATGTTAATTATAAGAACAGGTTTCACAAGAAAATTCCACCTCTAGCCAATTTATAAACATTAATTTGAAATAAGTTCTTCATATCCATATTTGGAAATCTTGGAGCATGTTAGCCACCTAGTTTTATTAACCAAATAATGCAATTTTATTCGGTACAGTTTCTCTGTACCATGAAAAAAAAACCTTATTTGTAGTTTTAATTTTAGCTGGCCGGGTTTCGTCGATAGTTGCAATCTAAAGTTGTCGCCTGCAGATGTTGTGCAAATAGCCGGACTGCTATTTTTGTTTCCTTGTTATTTATTATAATTGTTCATAAGCTTTTAATTAAAGGTTCACCTCTTTATTATTTAAGAGGTAACAAATTAAAACGCAATTATTGGAAAATACACATGCACCAGCTCGTTGCTCGCTTATGACCCTCGTGCTGTAAGTGCGGCCGTAGCCCGGAATGAGCTTTTACGATACATTCCGCACCGGTAGCTTACTCTTTTATGATCTAAAAGAAATTGATTTTTTATCGGCGGTAAAGGCCGATGTCGATCGCTATCAATGGTAATATAGAAACAGATATTTTTGTGGATAATGTATTTTGTATTATTGTTTCATTTATAAAACTAGGTTTGATTTGAATACTACATTGACACAATGCAAATGATATTATGCAAGTAAAATGAGGCAGGTTTTCACACTGCGCTCTATGTTTGCCTAGAGTATTATATGCAATCAATGTTTGTTAGTTCAGTGTCTGTCAACATTCGGTCGTTGTCGGGTAGGATGTTTTTTTTGACATACAGAAATGATCTTTAAAAACCATGCATGTTGGCTCGATGACTTTAGTAAATATATAAAACTAGCCGACCCGGTGAACTTCGTACCGCTTTACTTTACTATGTTGTGCATGTATTATACATATAAACCTCTTCCTCTTAAATCACATAAAATTTACAAAAACAGCATCAAAATCCGTTGCATAATTTTAACGATTTAAACTTACATAGGGACAGACGCGGGGAGCGACTTTATTTTATACTAGCTGACCCGGCGAACTCCGTATCGCCGTCCATATTATAAGTTTACCTACCCACTAATTACTAGGCTGTATGGATAATGTTACTTTGCTTCAAATTAACAACTTCAAATTATTCTGTGACAGGCAAATTTGCAGATAGAACAGTAATGGAACATTTTGTATGAGGAAATGAAATTGTCAGTTTTACTAACTTCTACTAAATTCTTCCAGATTTTCTCACCTTTTAATCTTTTAAACCTTCCCTGGACTACTACGAACATTTCAAAATCAAAAAGCTAAATCGGCCCGGCCGTTCTCGAGATTCAGCGAGACTAACGAACCACGATTCATCTTTATATAATTGATGATGATAGGTAAAATTAAGAAGGTATGCGAGGAAGAAATCAAACGACCAAATGAACAGAGATACAACTTCGATATAGCATACCCGCATCGGTTTCTACATTTTATTGTATAAAGTAATCAATATTGATTATATTTTTAATTATTACTTTAAATCAAATTTGCATTATCAGAATTAGATTTTCTTTATTGCCATACATTATATTATGTAGTTTCAACAAAAACTATAAAGTAATTTCGAAGAACTAGCTATATTCGTGTTTTGGAATGGTTATCTTTGACGCAATAATGTATGGAGGTTTTTGATTCCACCTGTGTTTCTTAATTATTAAATACTCAATTATGAAAATCTTTGTTTTATCCTCAGATAATTATTTGATTTAAAAAAAAAATCTCATATAGCCCCTTTGACGTAAGTAAGCAGAAAATACTATTGTTTGAGTAAAACCTGCAGGCTTTTGTTGCATAAAATTTATCATAATCACTGTTTTTTCAGTTCATAACTTTGATAGCCTCGGAAGAGGAATTGTTTGCTTTTAATATAAAACTTGCATTAGCAACGTTCTAGTTGTTGGCACATTCATGTTAAGTTAATATAATATTTTATTTTATTGTTAAGTTGAGCGTACAATTTAATCTTTTATTTTTTGAGTAAAAAATAAAGTCAATATTCAGAGTGAACAGAATATTTCCATATACGCACTCAAGTGTGTTTCCGCTCTCGTTCTGGCGAGCTCAACGATTTCATTGCTGCTTGTCTTCCATTCAAGTCAGAGGCGATAAGGGCGCTATGCAAAAAAGGTTCCATTCTAGTCTCTTTACGAAACGGTCCGTTAATAAAAATCTAAAACATCTTGAGAGCTTCTAAAGAGGTAAAGCTATGTTGGCAGAGGTTGGTCCTCCAGCCGTTCCTTGTTGTAAATCCTCGGAATTATATCACCCAAAATGCCAATTTCCCTTTATTTCTATCCAAAAACCCGGCGCTCGTTCATTTACATACACTTTGCTGACCCTATGCCGATAAAAAACCCCTTTTATAGCAGTAGAAAAGATTCAAATGTTTAGTAAAGTATTTCGTACATACTCAGAATTTCTGAACGAACAAAAGGTATAGCATAATTTAGAAAGTCTGTATTTTTTAAGTATTTGCTAACAGCAATTTTCGACGAAATCAATATATATAAAACTCTTCCGTTACTGACTGACTGACTGACAGACAACGCAGAGCCGATACTACTGGGCGTAGAAAGCTGAAAATTGGCACGTGGGTTCTTTGGAGGGTGTAGGTGAGGGATTTCCTGAAATTCCCACAGGAACGGCAAAAAACAGAATTTTTGTGTTTATGAGAAATCTGCGCGGGAAAAACCGCGGGACAGCCTCTAGTTATATTATAATAATAACTTTGTCTTATTTTTTTGTCATTAAATCGAGCTAAAAACCTAAAATCACAACATAAACACCAAAATCCCGTTCCTATGAGAATTTCGGGAAAATATTCCTTAGTGCTCCCCTACACTCCCCAAAGAACCCACGTGCAAAATTTCAGTCCGCTACGACCAGTAGTTTCGGCTCTGCGTTGTCTGTCAGTCAGTCAGTAACGGAAGAGTTTTATATATATTGACTAGAGGCTGCCCCGCGGTTTTCCCGCGCAGATTTCTCATAAACACAAAATTCCCGTTTTTCCCGTTCCCGTGGGAATTTCGGGAAATCCCTTCTTAGTGCTCACCTACACTCCCTAAAGAACCTACATGCAAACTTTCAGCCCGCTACGCCCAGTAGTTTCGGCTTTGCGTTGTCTGTCAGTCAGTCAGTCAGTAACGGAAGAGTTTTATATATATTGATTAAATCAAATCGTTTGCGTAGGAAATTTGTTTTGTACGAAGCCGTCCGCTCACAGCAATGAAACGAAAACTAATTAAACTAGGAGAACAGATCCATCAAGCAGAAAGTCACGCCTATTTTGCTTTTCAGAGTCATTAATCCCTTTCACGATATTAACTCAGACACAAAACGGAAAAGAAAAGGTTATTATTTAGCTTTAGGTGTGTACGGTGATTTCCAAAACATAAATTAAAGCTATCGAATAGAGAGAGAGCATTAACAATGCCTGCTGCTATTGAGATATTTCAGCGTCCTGGATAATGAGCTCGCGTTTCCGATTCCCTCTATCGCGCCGCTAACAAATAAATTCCTGTTTGGCAGCGTGAACGGAGTGCCGCGCGGAGGAGCTTAGCTTGCAATTAAATGAGTTCATTATCAATATAATGTTTTTTTTAAGATAGGGAAAAACGACTTGATACTACCGCCGTAATAGGATGTTTTAAGAAGTATCCTTTTTAATGCTCCACTGTTGAGAAATTTTAATCTAAAATGGTTTATTATTATTTTTATGTTTCTCATACTCATCGGTATCACGGGATGGAGCCCGGTCCTTTGAGAGGCGTGCGAGGGCGAATCCAGCTCATAGAGGCCCTTTCGAGAGTTTTGCTATATTGTTTATGCATCACCAACCAGGCAACAACCAAATGGTGATAGGAACTATTGTAAAATTGATTACATGAAATAGTTTATGGGGGTCAGCTGTTCAATGGACCGGTTACTGGTGCTATGGAGTTAAATACCGGTACGCCTGCCTTTAATGAAACATTTTACTAATTGTTATGGCAGGCGGTGACTCGTTGTGATCTGTTGGCGACGGGTCGCAAAACAGGTCGTGGACAGCTAAGGTTGTTGAGAGGTGAGACTGCGGGCAGCATAAGATGCACCCAGCGTTATGACATTTTACACTTCCAACCTGATGCATAAGCTTCGCTCTTGCTACTCCGCTCGGGACGGCTGGTGCAGGCAAGCTCCGGGGGGGCCTGTGATGACTGCATGTAAGTGTGCGTGTGATGACTGCATGTGTCCCCCTGGGTGTATAGGGTACGTGGTATCGCCACTCACCATCTACTCGCCACAAGCCGTCCCTGCGGTGACTAATTGCATTGGAAGTTCCAGACTGAAAGTACTGGAATTTCCAATGGGCAATGGGGTCTTCACATCCCTACACCTTTATTATTATTATTATTAATAATTGCTTGGAGGCCTACAATTTCTCCGAGCGTTTTAATTCGATCATTTTATCATTATTCGAAAAATAAAATCGTCATGAAACGCTGTCGAATAACGGACTACAGAGTCGGTCGCGGACTATAAGTCCTCTGCTGTCGAAATAAAATTTAATTTCCGCACACTTCTAAATGAAACTGCTACCTTCGGCTTTGCTTTTACGCAATCAAAAATAATAATTTGTCTCGTAGGTTTATTTTTATGATCAAATTTATAGATTGTTTGTTAGAGAGCGTAAATGGATAAAATACGCCTGTATCATCATACATTACACTTTAAATTCAAAAGGATCAGAGCCGATACTATTAATAATTTTGACTGAAATAGTTTATTACGTATTAGGGATATTGTATAAGTAAGTGAAAACCTAAATAGTTTATAACGTATTAGGGATATTGTAAAAGTAAGTGAAAACATTAATTATTAGTTACAGTTATGAACATAAAATAAGGTGAATAAATAAATTCAGAAGGTAAGCTAAGCACTTAGTTAATATTTACGCTAGGGCCAACCAAATATTTCCACAACAGCGGAGTAACTCCGCTATATATAATAAGCAGACCTCGGGTAATTACTGCGCGGTGGGTCTGTACCATTAAGCCTTTTAGGCGCCTATAATCGTATCTAAGAAGCGCTTAATCTGTTCAATTTAGCGTCAAGTCCAGCTATTTCTTCTTTATTTATCGAGCCCGTGGGCGTCGCCGATAGCGCCTGCAGGCCCGACCACGAGTGGTGAATGGGGACACACATTGAATTAAATGATAAAACAATAAAACAACTTCACGGCTACTCTTTGGCAGTTATTATTTTAAGTGTGTGGAATAGTATAAAGTATGCGCCGCCGTGTCGCGGGACACACTAGAAAACCGGTAAATGCTTCATGGAATTTGAACTAGGTAGGAGCTACTTTTGAATCGTCTGTCGCGAGGATTCTTTATGATCTGCTTCAGCCTAGGTTAAATAATAACTATTCTGCGACAAAGTCTCTGCTAAGGGATATAACTCATAATTTGGGCAATCTTTTAGCATGCTCTGATTGCGACCAACCCATGATCAATATTACTTCATACTATTCTTTATTCATTGTAACTTTACTTTTCATTATCATCAGGAAGTTGAGCGGGACATGTAGTCCCTTGGATGGACCTCCACAACACCCCTTATAGTCCAACCCAAGCCACCAGAGTATTCTTAGTCTTTACTCTCTTATCATCGGCGGGCCAGTGCCAGTGCCAACTCTCCCCTCTCTCGCCCAGAGAGCTGTATCCAACACCAGTACTACCCTATTCTCTCATCAGCGGGCCAGTGCCAGTGCCAACTCTCCCCTCTCTCGCCCAGAGAGCTGTATCCAACACCAGCACTACCCTTTTCTCTCATCGGCGGGCCTGTGCCAGTGCCAACTCTCCCCTCTCTCGCCCAGAGAGCTGTATCCAACACCAGCACTACCCTTTTCTCTCATCGGCGGGCCTGTGCCAGTGCCAACTCTCCCCTCTCTCGCCCAGAGAGCTGTATCCAACACCAGCACTACCCTTTTCTCTCATCGGCGGGCCTGTGCTAGTGCCAACTCTCCCCTCTCTCGCCCAGAGAGCTGTATCCAACACCAGCGCTACCCTTTTCTCTCATCGGCGGGCCTGTGCCAGTGCCAACTCTCCCCTCTCTCGCCCAGAGAGCTGTATCCAACACCAGCACTACCCTTTTCTCTCATCGGCGGGCCTGTGCCAGTGCCAACTTTCCCCTCTCTCGCCCAGAGAGCTGTATCCAACACCAGCACTACCCTTTTCTCTCATCGGCGGGCCTGTGCCAGTGCCAACTCTCCCCTCTCTCGCCCAGAGAGCTGTATGCAACACCAGCACTACCCTTTTCTCTCTCTTATTATCTCAACTCCCCGAAAGGTTATAATTATCATATTACTTTATGATCATGATCTCGGGTTATATCGCATCCAGGTCTGATTAACAACACATAGAAGGTTCAGATTAGTAATTATTCTGTAAATGGACTCACCTCCATAGTTAACGCGTTTGTACGTTACTTTTCACCCCCCAAGTGTCTCGAAGTCACCCGCTTGCCACGTTTTTCGTTAGCGTCTGCCGACCACACTTTTCCTACCCACATCACCATCACACATCTCGCCTCTTTTTCTACCTTTCTCTCTCTAACGTCTCATTCTTTCTCTTGGTTCGTTCGTCTTTATTTCCGGTCAGACATACACACATTTATTCAATCTTAACAATCATACACTTACCAATTCGTCTGGTATACTCGCGTTTGCCGCGACATCGTCCGTTGCGTCGAATCCTATTAAAACTTTTTCGATTAAAACATCTTCCTATAATAAAAAAAAAATCTTTATCTAAATTTCGTGTAATATAGGGGAGAGAGGGAATTTAAATTTTTCGTTTTCTTTGCAAAGTTATTTTTTGTTACCTTTTGTGGTACGTATAGGTAAGATAAGTTGTAAGTTTATCTGGTTTAAGAAAAACCTACGTTACGGATACATATATACGAATATACATACGGATGTTAGTCGTTAAATTTTGCTTACTTACTACCTCAATTTTTTTTAATAAGCAAGCACTAGTCGACCCGGCAAACAGGACCGTCTTAAACTGGCTGGGGGCTCTTGGGCACACAAGAATTTAGGGCCCTTTTAAAAAATTAAAAAGTATCGTTGCAGAAGTTTTTTTTAAATAAATATTTTGTTACTGTTAGTATTTGTTTTGTGGAATAGTGGAATAAGGAAGTAGTTATGTGTTTTTTATTTATTCTGGCGAAAGTATTCCTTCTTAGTAAAGTTTGAAAACTTCCCGCAGCTAAATAACCTTCTCTCACATTGTGTTATACATCGTTTTTGAAAGACAGACAGAGTGACTGATTTAGTGTATTTTGCAATAGCTTGACTTTTGGCCAAATGTGGAATGTTACACACAACATCTTTAACTTGTATTCCAAAAACGATGTATAACAATGTGAGAGACGGTTATTTAGCGTCGGGAAGTCATTCAAACTAAATTAAAAAACGAATACTTTAGAATCGCTGGGATTACGTGAGTTAACGCTATATGGTGTACTAAGTAAATTAGGTAGCATGCGTTCAGAAATATTAAGCATTTACAATTACATTAAGATATAATAGCGTAGTATATTCCTTATGATACCTTTTGATAACATTACAGATTTGTGAATAAAGTGTTATGTGTCGGTCCGTCGGGGGCCCCCTGAGAGGGCCCTGGGCACGGGCCCCGAGTGCCCTTAGGGTAAAGACGGCAAAGCCGGCAAACTTCGTACCGCCTCATAATACTTACTATGTTGTTCATGTATTACAGATATACATGGCCTCTTGTATCACTCTTTCTATTAAAATAAAACTGGATCAAAATACGTAGCGTAGTAGTTTCAAAGATCGAAGCATACATACACACAGACAGCGGCAAGCAACTTTGTTTTATAAATATGTAGTGATACCAAGAAATCCTATGAGAAAGTAAATATACCTACTTGCTTTTAAAAAAATGCGTTGTATTATTCTATTTATTTAATTTTCATGCAGAAGAAAAACGATATCGTTATATTTACGTCGCTGCAAAGTGGACGTTACGCTCCGGCCGCAGCCTCTCAAAATCTCTGACGTCTTAATTAGAAGCTGAGCGTCGCCTTTTGAAATTTATGCAAATGCATAAACCCAGAGCACTAAGAAGATTCATTAAAATTTGATGCCTGTCTGAACACACCGCGGACACCTTGGCCCGCAGCGGCGCACGTAAATTGTATCTCTAGTCTGAGCAAAGGTACAGTTATGATAAAGCCTTAATTTTATTATAAAAAATACGGGTGATTGAATATGATATCTCGAACTAAAGTTGAAAAAATCTCCTGTTGTAAATAGGTATTTTAACTAGCTGTCCCGGCGAACTTCGTATCGTCCTTATAAAATTTAATGGAACCGATTACAAAGTGTGGCTTGAAGATTCTTAGCTTATTGATGACTACTTGTACTGTAAAATGGTAAATGTTAAATAACTAATGTAAACCTCTATTTGATTCAGATAAAATAAATAATAAAATAGAGGGCTGAAATCCGTAATTTAGTGATTTACTTAGGCCTTGTCGTCCTCCACGAGAACGAAAACAATGGAAATTAACATAACCATTATTGTAACAGCCCACACCGCTTGAAAAAGAGACTTAAAATTTGGGATGTTGGTATGTTTAATAATGGTTGCGCCCAGGAACGAATAATTCTAATGCAACGTACGGGAATTAAGATGTCCTTTCTAATTCTAAGAAGAAAAGTGTCAACGAAACAAAAATTTGACAAAAAAAGAGCTATTTTGCAATACAGAAAAACTGGAAGTATTACGGTCCTAGACCACTACACTGAACTACAGACTTGACCATTGTTACTAAACTTTTGTAAACTACATTTAATAGAAAGAACTATTTGTGGTCGGCTGATGTACACTGAGAAACGTAAGTAGATAGAATGAAGAGGTCGAGAAATAAAAAAAAAGGCATTTATAATAAATACCTCTATGTGAACGATAGCTTCACAAATAAAAGCTAAAAAAAAAATAGGTACTGTACCTATGTGTGTAATGAACCTGTAATTTGGTTGAAAAAATCGTTCTATCACTGTCAGGTGCCAGCGAGCGGCCCGCCGACCGGCGAGGGAGAGTCAAGGTGTATTATTGAGGTGTCGGACGTAATGGCAGGCGGCTCATTGGTTTCACGTGTCGCGGAAGATTGTAGGTAAAGCTCTCGTATGGCCCTGCAAGCAGCTCGCTCTCGATATCGGTCACGGCCCCTTGCTTCTAATCCATTTGCATATCACTTTGTGAATCTTATCATATTGCTTTTCAAGCTCGCTAGTACTTGTATTATTTGTTTATTTTTTATTAAAACTAAATTTTAGGCAAGGTTTACTAATTACATTTTAAGCAGTATGGGCTGTGCATCAGTCAGAAACGGAAGAGCATTATTATATAGGTACCTACATATTAGAATTAATGTTGGAGTAGCATTTTACAAAATCAATCTAGATGTAAAGTAAAATATAGTCAATTAGAGACCGCCCGAAGGTTCGGTTTCGGTTTCGGCCAGTTTCGGCCAAAATATTTAGTTACGGCCACAGTTTTGGTTTCGGCTAAAAACGGCCTAACCTTTTGCCGAAACCAAAACTTGATATTCGTGCGTCGCTCGGCTAAACTCGTAAGAATTCGCCTATACTCGCGTGGACCTCGCTCGCCTGTGCTGCCCTGCGCGCCCGCAAACATTCATATTTTACACGGCCACGTGAGTTTCTGTTTCGGTATCGGCTTAAACTGAGGCCAGGGCCAAAGGTTCGTTTTAGGTTTTGGTTTCGGCTGAAAATCATGTTTCAGTCGGTCTCTATAGTCAAGTGAAAATTATTGTTAAGTTAGTTGACTGCTCCGTAGCTCAGTTGGCAGTGATGTGGACTGAGAAGCGTGTGCACCCGGGTTCGATTCCCGGGCGGGGCGAATATTGATATGATGAATATCGATGTTTGTTTCCGGTCTGGGTGTGATGTTTGTCTCTGTGTGTGTTTCGGGCACCCTAGATACAGGTTCTTCCTAGTTAGGGGGCTCTGAGTGTGAGTGTGATGTGTTATTATTATTATTATATTGATACATAATCATAAATCTATATATCATATTAAAAAAATAGGTTACATAAGTACTTGCTGAGCGACAGGCTGGATGGTTCAGTTTCAAGACTGGACGCCCAGTTCTAAGTTATTATGTGGCTTGGCTCTAAAAGTTAAGAACAGTGAGGAAGTTATTGCTGGAAAAGGGGAATTTTGCATTTTTTTTTATAAAATAAGGTGCGGACGAAGCTGCGGGCACCTTCTGGTAACTAATAAAATAGTTTTTATTAACTGTATCAGATTTTTTTTGGGCGGTTTTGGGAGGAGGTTGGTAGAGCTCATACGGCCTTGTAAAAACGTGTATTAAATATGAAAAAGAAGCGTTTTGTACAGGCTGGCTCGTTACGAGAACGCCCCGCCGCCGCCCCGTGCCGCCCGCGCGTTAAACCCGCCATCTTTTATTTACACAGTGTTTCATCCCGAGAACGGTTGGCCGCTCATCGTTCAGTAAAAGTTTAAGAACAAGACTGAACTGTAATATCAGGGTGCTAGAACATATAAAAGGGTAGCTAACATAAAAAACGCGTTACTGAAAAACAAAAAATGGTAGTTGCGGTTGATGTTGCCACTACATAACCACCTACCTAAATTTTAACTTTATTTACAGCTTTTGATGTACATGAATCATAAATATTAAAAGAAAAACTAAACAAAGAAATATTTGCAAATAAAAAATGGCCTCAAAATCGCTGCCATCGGAACGCAGGCTGGCTGCGTTACCCCTCTGAAAGGCCAGACTTATTCTCTGGCCAAGATACGAGCCAGCCCGCCGGTCACCGGAATGATCGATCAGACGCGTCGATAATTTCTTGAAAAGTCGACGCGCCCCTGGCCCCCAAGGCCCTAAAGTTTCGATCGCAAACGGCACAAACTTATACTGCTGACTAATTGCCGCGTATTTGCGCCGTAGCTGCCGCGCCAGCCTCGCCTGGTGTTCTTTGCAAGCCGCCGTGGTGTCAACACACGTGGCGTCCCACACCAGAGGTCTGCCACGTGTCCAGGGGACGATAGTCATACCGTCGGGCCTCTTTCCGTCGTCTCGTGCCAGACCGTTAGGTTGAAGAACGGCCGGCACGTTGACAGTGGTAAGGGCCCAACGGATAATGTCATTCAGACTGGCGTGGCGAGCCATGCGACCGGCGCTGCGCATACAGGAGAGGCCGTGGTGGCCGAGGTGATCGACCATATCTCCACAGTGGCAGCGATGAGGAGTACACGTCCTGACTCCCAGTCTCAGGCACACCCCCAGGGAAAGTGAAGTCTTGTGTAAGAGGGTTCCCAGGTTAGCCGATGGTAGCGCCTGCAGCCAGTATTCTAACACCGGGTCAAATGTTGCGGTTTATCTTGTTTATATTTATAGGTATGTAGCCTCTTTTTCAATTTGCATCTGATCGTAACTACCAGATACATAAAATAATTTTTAAAACTATAAAACAGCAGTAAATTTTGCAAAAAGTGTATATCTAAGTATCTATATAACTTACATAAATGTTAATGTAAAAAATAATATTATAACAAAATATTCAATAGAAATGATTATTGGATAAGTACATCTTTAGACGAGCTAGCGGTGGTGGTGGTGGTTGCGCGCACCGCGCACCGCGCACCTATTAAACTTGTCCTCTGAAAAGTTCGCACGGGTTCGTTATTTCACAGGTTTCTTCGAACTTGCGTTACCCCGAGGCTGGTTTCGTAATTTACCCAAGGAGAACTTTGTGCTACGAAGGTACTTTTACTTTATATTTGAGATAAACTCTAAATTTAATTAAGTACCAACCCAAAATATTGATAGTGAGCTGGTTTTATAGAGATACTGGTTTTTACATATTTTCAAATGTATCTACGTAGTTCATATGAGAAGTGTGGATGACTGTATACAGTCATCCACACTTCTGTCTGTTTTTTTTTTCAAAACTAGTACCGGCTTATATTGTTCGTAATGTTAACATAGTAACTGTGTTAACTATTAACTACCTGCAAAGGATTTTTTTTAAATACAAAATCTGTTTCTAAAATTTACATTTGTAGTAGGTAATTATTACTTTCAACTTTGCAATTAAAACAACAACGCACCCACCGCTGTCTCCATGTAGTGAAACGACGAGATTATAACAACAACTGTTTATTCATAACTTACAAAACATACCACACATACACAACATTAAATTTTCATGCGCACGAGATCACAATCAGAGTCAGCCCCACGAGAGACCCGTCAGCGACTCAGGGTTTCAAGATTTATGGTGCGGACTGACTTTTCATTCAAATCCACCGCCTCCGCCGCACCGCTCCGCCTCGCTCCGCCTCGCTCCGCCCCGCTCCGCCCCGCTCCGCCCCGCTCCGCCCCGCTCCGCCCAGCTACCGCCGCGCCTGGGCCATCAATACACTTGTCAAACCGATCACGTACCGAGCGGAATTTTATGAAAGATATACTTTATTGCTTTAACGCGAACAGAACACGTGACATATTATAAGTTCATAAAGATTGCATAAACAACATAAAACACGTTTTTGTTACCTGCGCTGTAATGTAAAAAAATATTTATGTAGAGAGAAAGTCAAAGCGCGCAGACACTTCTTGCACAAAATATTGATTTTTTTAAAAGTTAAACCTATATTTTTATATTAAAACTTTTGTTTATAATATGTAGGATATTTTGCTCCCAATAGACTTTTTAAATACATCAATGCTAGGTTGCTAGGGTGCTCGAACTTGAAACACATACAAATACAACTAGACCCACTAAACAACATTAATATCCATCACAACAATGTTTGCTCCCACTAGGCATCGAACCCGGACCTGTGAAGTCACAGTTAACATCACTGGCAACTGAAACACGGAGGTGGTGAAATCTTTGCCACAAAAATAAAAAAGTACGTGCTACAAACACGAAGCGTAGCACAATGTCACGCAGTGGACACACTCGTAGCGATGTAGCGGCGGCAACGAGACCGGCGGCGTAGCTGGCGTAGCGTTCGTAGCATGTGGGTACACTTACCACAGATTGCGGAACGCTTTTAGCTTTTTTGCATAAAGAGAGCTGGCAGCCTCGGCGCTTGCGGACGTCTTAACAATGATATTATGGGATGCTTATTTTTTGTTTTTAAGCTCATTTTGTCCACATCAATACATAGTATAAAAAAAAGTCGGCTCCCGCGTCTGTCTGTGGCTATATATGCTTTAATCTTCAAAACTATGCAACGGATTTTGATACTGTTTTTTGAATAGATAGAGTAACAAGAGGAAGGTTTATGGATATAATACATGCACAGCATAGTTATTATGTTACGCGGTACGAAGTTCGCCGGGTCGACTAGTAAACAATAAAAGAAACATAAACAACAATAAAAGAAACATAAACAACTACATATAAAGACACATTTATAGATACATTTAATAGTAAGCAAATTTTACAGTACCAACTTAACTAAAAAACATTACTCGAAACAATACGTTACGCATTGTATTTTTATTGTTTATCGTTTTCGAGCCTGATTATTCGTGTATCACTGTCACAAAAGTTTCACACGATATAGAAACAAGATTTCAATGTATACTTTCCTCTATTGAGGTTTATTGGACGTAGGAACGAACATTATTGTCGATTATAATGATATTGCTTTGAACGCTAATACGTTTTGTTCCCGCGCTGCCGCCGCCGCCGCCGCCGCGCGGGCCGGCCCCGGCTCTGTACTTCCTTTGAGGATCCGCGAGCGTAATTCACTTGTTCAGGGAAAATATTATTCTATTACGTTGAGTTTCATCGATCGCATTAGCTCAGCTTCACTAGACTAAGCACTTTATGAGGATCAAATATATTATTTGTTTGATCACTAGTCACTACCTATTATACTAACGAAATATGTTTGCGTTTTAAAAACCAGTTTTCCCAAAAGCTGGACTTTTCTATTATCATCATTACAGCATAGAAGCAAGTATAAAAAACGTTTAATGTTTTTTTTTTTTAAATCAGTTCATTTTCAATAACCCAAATATTAATTCTACCCGATATTTTATTCGTTATGAGTTTTAATTGCGTTTTTATTTTTAGTGATTATTTTGCATTGTTTTCATTGTTAACGCTGTATTACTTTGTATGCAATAAAGTGTTTTCTATTCTATTCTAAACTGCCAAAAATCCTTAAATTTCTGCCTCTCAATGGAAACATGCTAATGATTGGTAAAGTGAGTGTGAGGTAAAAAATCAATTGCTGTTTATTTGTCTCGCTAAAACTAGAGCGTTCTCAAGTTCGGCTTATCTTAATTTTGAAATTAAATTGCATGTTGTAGTCCAGGGAAGGTTCAAAACGGTGAGAAAATGTGTAAAAGTCACTATTCCACCCGGACGAAGTCGCGGTTACAGCTAGTTAGTTACGTTGCAAGTCACGATACGTTGTCATATAATATTGTTAATGGTACTTTAAGCCCGTCACACATTACGCAGATGCGATAAGATTTTATCTTTGTATACAAACTTTTTTATCTGAAGTTACCACACACTAACGCAGATGCGGTAATATGCCAAGATTATACATTCACTCGAAATCTCTCGGACTGAGCAGACTTGTTTTTTGCTAAAGAATGTTTATATAGGATGTTACAATGAATTCACGTTTACGAAAAGAACTCTGCTTCTGGATTTATTGGACAGCTCGTCAGAAGATGATTCTGATTATGAATGAGTCACGTCTTGCTTTAAACACACGCACTATAATTTCTTTTTTACAAAAAGAGACCCGCCTTCAACGAACTGTCACAAACATAATCTGAGAACTTCCTCGAAAGTCGAAGTCGGTTAAAATAGGTACAAAACCTTCTTACCTTCTCCTGGATGTAACAAATACATTACTTACTGAAAACCGCATCAAAAGCGGTTCAGCCAAACGCGAGATAATCGCGGACAAACATACATACATACTTACATACAGGTCAAACTGATAACCTCCTTTTTTGAAGTCGGTTAAAAACACGAAGAATTTTGATAGAACAGCATATATATAAAGCTTAAAAAGACCGAGGTGAATTTCATATCTTCGAGAATCGATCAGATAACAAATTCACAGCCTATTTCCGAAACCCGAGGGCTACTTCATCATACATCCTATATTTAGCTGCAGTTAAAATATTATGCCATATTTGTATAGGCAGATGTTATCTGCAGATAAATTTGTATCGGCAGATAAATTTGTATCGGCAGATGTTATCTGCAGATCTTTCAATTTATATGTCACGGCTCAGATATATTTTACATTATCTGCGTAGTGTGTGGTCGTCCATAGGATTACATAGAAATTAATGTTGAAGATGATCTGCGCCGATACAGATATCTTATCGTATCTGCGTAGTCTGTGAAGCGAATGCTTACGAAATACCTATGTTACCTTTGTGTTCGTTGATTGAAGGTTTGTTATTTTTACATTGTATTAGTTTACTTAGTCAATTTACATAGGCACAGACAATACGTATCTTTCATTAATAAACAAAAGTTTATGTTTGGTACCATTTGCCTGCTTCCTGCTTTTCTCGAAGCAAACTGCTTAAAAATTTTATTAAATAAAAATGAAATGTGTTTGTTCGCTATTTACCGCTCACCATCTTTTAAGATTCTCCTCCCATTCTTTGACTCCTTGGAAACTGTAGTAAACATGACTAAAAATGTCAAGCTCACGGTAATGCTGGGTGATATTAATATTAACATTAATACAGAGACCATCGACGAAATAGGTAATAAATACCTTTGTCTGTTGGCGGAGCTTAATTTACTACCAGCAGTTGTTAAACCCACAAGAGGAGATTCTTGTTTAGACCACATAAATGTCACATCTTAATACCCAGTCACGTCAATAATATGTAAGTCTGACATAACTGATCATGATGTAGTAATAGCGGGCATACGAACTAAAAAAATTAGCACTAAACCATACAAACGCGATTTAATTAAGCCCGATTTTGAATCGATTCGAACCGAGCTAGAAAATACCGACTGGAGTCCCGTACTGGATTGTGATAACGTAAGCATCGCCGCGAAAATACTTACTGATACGCTCTCGGAAGCAGTAGCAAAACATAACAAATTAATCAAGGTTGGTCGCAAAAACCTCACAATCAAGCCATGGATGACCCCAGGTTTGCTGAGGTGCTCCAGGCATAAAGACGTACTACATAAAAAGGCGAGAGAAAACCCACTCGATGAGACTGCAAAGTTAATATTTAAGAGATATAGAAACTTTCATAATAATATATTACGAAAGTTAAAGCAACAGCACGACTCCGATGAAATAAATAAAAACAAAGGTAACCCTAAAAAGTTATGGAACAGTCTTAGAACAATCTCTCACACTTACACAACAATGAAACCACCCATAGAACTAACCAAAACTAAACCGACTATTAAAGATTCCCTGGACCACTGTAATAATTACTTTGCCGAAGTTGGTCAATGTCTTGCTGAGCGAATTTTACATGAAACTAATGAAACTGCACAGTCACTAGCTGCAAAGGTCAAAATCGATAACAGCCCGGTAAGTTCTCTTTTCCTGGAGCCGACAGATGAAATGGAAATCGAAACAATAGTACTAAACCAGAATCTAGACGGCACTCCTGGCATTGACGGACTTTCAAACAGACTCTTAAAGTTCACAAAAAATGAAGTGATTGTTCCGTTGACGCATATATGTAATCTGAGTGTCGGCTCCGGTGTTTTCCCAGATTGTTGGAAGACGGCTGCAGTAACTCCCATCCATAAAGCAGGTAACAAATCTGAACCAAGCAACTAAAGACCCATCTCTCTTTTGGGGTCACTCTCAAAAGTACTAGAAAAGGTGGTTCAAAAACGCCTTCTTGCATTTATTGACTACCACACCTTACTTTCGGAGGATCAGTATGGTTTCAGACAGGGCCGCTCAACGGAAGACGCAGTGCTGCGTTTGACGAACTCAATAGCGCAACATTTGGACAAGAAGAAAAGATGTATCGGAGTGTTCTTGGATCTTGCCAAGGCCTTCGATACCGTTAGTATACCCATTTTATTGCGTAAGCTTGAACTTTTGGGAATTAGAGGGCTGGCACATAGCTGGTTCAAAAGTTACCTTTCTGATCGGCGTCAAGTGGTGAAAATCGCTGGTCAATTCAGTGACAACAGAGCTGTAAGTTACGGTGTCCCACAGGGAAGTATTCTTGGGCCGACGCTATTTACTTTGTACATTAATGACCTCTTGACGATCGACGCAGCTGACGCTCAGGTCACATGCTACGCCGATGACACTGCTCTTTTATTTCATGGGAGAACATGGGAGGAAGTGGGGGAGAGGGCTGAGGAAGGCTTGCGAATGGTTGGATCCTGGCTACGGGCAAATCTTCTAACACTTAACGAATCAAAAACTAAATTTATATGTTTTTTCAAAACCATAGCAACAGCACCAACCAGTAATCTAATAATTAGAGCCTGCAAATGTCGGAACCTCTCCACCACTGTTCTATGTAACTGTAGTCAAATTGGTAGGATAGGCTCGTTGAGGTATCTTGGGGTCGTATTGGACGAGAGAATGACGTTTAAAGAACACATTGATACATGTGCTAAAAGGACACGTAAATTAATATACATGTTCAAAAATCTTCGCTCTATTGTCCAACCACACGTCCTAAGGATGGTTTACATGGCAGTCTGTCAATCGGTTATATCATACTGCATAACAGTTTGGGGTGGATCTTGTATGGCAAACATGATTGTAATAGAGAGAGCACAAAGGGCAATCTTAAAAGTAATGCTTAAGAAACACATACGGTTTCCAACTACAACACTTTACCAAGAGGCCAAAGTTTTGACTGTTCGAGGTCTGTTTATTTCTCGAGTTATAAGCAGAGTTCACCAGAAAGAAGTTCTAGGCAAAGACTGTAGTAACGCCCTTACTAAAAGAGTTTTTTCCCTTAGTCTTCCTATGACTAAATCTGTTTTTGCTAGGCGTTTCGGATTCCATATGCATAATAATCTCTATAATATAATAAACAGGAAGTACTGCCAATTCAACACATGTTCTTTAACAGAGGTTAAAATTAAGTTGGAATCGCTTCTAAAAACCTTCAGTTATGATGAAATGGAGAAGATCCTTCCTTAATGTGCCATGAAAACTTTTGGTCAATTACATACACACATACATACACACCCACACACAACACTATCCAACACACACAAATAACAAAAAAAAAAAAATGCATGTTAGATCTAGAATTATATATTTTATTTCATTTTATTTAATTTCATTTATATAATTATTTGATTTTAAAGATTACTTTATTTATTTACTAAAATTATTATTTAAATCTTATTAATAAGTAGGTGCTTTTACTTTTATTATCTACTTGATGTTAAAAAAAATATTTTTTTTTATTTTTTTTATTTTTCTGATCATAATTTTTTATTTTATTACTTATAAGTTATAGTTAACTGTAACTAGGAGTTTAGGAATACTCATATACTCAAACATGTATGTTTGTCCACGATACAAGCCCAGCTTAGTGTGGAAAACATTGCAACTGATGATAATGTAATGATATAACACAATAACAACTATTTTTTATTTTAGCAAGATCTGTTTATGTTATGTTAACTTAGTTTGGTATTGTGGCTCAATAAATTATTTTATTTTAATGGCCGTTGAAAATTTTTATCGTAATAACAGAATCTTTGTTACTTTATAACTGCAAATTAATATTGAACATTGTTTTAATTTTAAAGATTATAATCACATGTTTTTCGCTGCGTTTTATTTAAACGGGCATTTGCCCGTTCTATATGTACAATGTAGGAAAGAATACCTACCTATTGTAACTGTAGGTACGTTGGTGTAAGTTACCTATTGTAACTGTAGGTAGGTACAGTCAAGGAGTAGGAGGCCGTAACAGATTTGTCTATGGTTTCGTCAGGCCTAGACTGTATTACCAAAGAACAAGAGCTATTTTGCAATACAGAAAAACCGGAAGTGTTACGCCGACCGTGTCCGCCACTGTACGTTGGTGTAAGTTAGGTGTTTGAGCGCTCCTAATCAAAGAGATTTGGTCGTGGCGCGGCGGCGGCGGCGCTCGTCGGGCGGCTCTCGCGGCGTGCGTGGAATCACTAACGATCCCATACTCCCTCGTTCGCTCGTTATACCCGCTGAGGGTCACGCCCCAGGCTAGGACGGACAATATCCTCTCCGAAGCAAATCGGTTTGGATTATTATTCAGATTTATATGACAATTTTAATTTGTATACCTTCCTCCATGTTAGCTTTGATCTTTGCTAGTTCGTGTTCCAGTGTACGGATTTATCCATAAGCCATTTAGCTCGCATGCACTGGCGTACTTATTAAATGTCTTCAGGAGTGACTTAAAATACTAAACAAAAAAAAATTATAACGGCATTGACAATATTTCTCTTCCGGTACTTGTCCTCAAAATTTATGATGGCTGATGTAAAATGAAGTGAAAAATGGAAGCAAATTTATCTCAATTGTGTTGAGTCTCCAATGTTGATAACATGTTTTTGGTGACATGATTTGCTTCTTTTGTAAAAAAAATATGGAGATTAATTTATTTTATACCATATCGTTTGGTCATGTCAAAAACTAATAAATCTGCTTATTTCGACTAAGTTTAAAAACTAACATTAGTACTTATCCTTTGTAACTTTTTTTTAAATATACCTATAGATTCTAAACATATTCTGTACATTTAAGCATCAAATATTTTACATACGTCAGTGAACGGTGAACGCAGCAGAACGAGCGCTTTAGTTATTAAGAATTACCTGAGTTGCAAGAGGCTGTATATCATCATCAATACATAGTATAAAACAAAGTCGCCTCCTGCGTCTGTCCCTATGTATGCTTATATCTTTAAAACTATGCAACGGAACTTGATGCGTTTTTTTTTATTAGATAGAGTGATTCAAGAGGAAGGTTTATAAGTATAATACATGAGCAACATAGTAATAGGTTAGGCGGTACGAAGTTCGCCGGGTCGACTAGTAACGCAATAAAACTTAAATAGGGTTGCGTCAGCGGTCTTATTGGTATCTGTGGCCACCTTGGTGTGGTGTTTATTATATTTATGAAAAAAATAATTTGGTATCACATTTATAAGAATTTGCGTCGTTGACTCAAAACTACGTTGGTAAGGGTGGAGTGGGCGCGGTCTCGAGTCTCAGGTGAACACAAGGCGAAAGCTTTCGCCAATATTTCATTTTAAATTTAATTCACGCTTACCAAAAATCAAATTCCATGCATCAATTTTGACAGTTAAAGATTTTCTGTTGAATCGTATGAAAAGAAAAAAAAAACACTTTTTATTTGTATAGATAGGTAAGATACCTATTTACATAATGAGCAAGATTACTTGCGACATGCGGAGTTTTTTCTTTCTTGCGTTAGAGAAATACATGTACCTATACATATATACATATAGTGTATGTAAATATATGTGTATTCTAGTGGGCGCTCCAAGGCTTCGCCAGCGCATTTTCCCTTAAAACGAAATTCCCAAATTTCCCGTGGGAATTTCGGGATAAAAAGTATTCTATGTCCTTTCTGAGGCTCTAGACTATTTAAATACAAAATTTCATTTAAATAGACAGATAGACAGAGTTAATTTCGCATTTATAATATTATTATAGTATGGAAGTAAGGATTCGTGTGTGTTTAAATTATTGTAGACTAGAGGCTGCCCCGCAGTTTTTCCCGCGCAGATTTCTCATAAACACAAAATTCCCGTTTTTTCCCGTTCCCTTGGGAATTTCGGGAAATCCCTTCTTAGTGCTCACCTACACTCCCCAAGGAACCCACGTGCCAATTTTCAGCTTTCTACGCCCAGTAGTTTAGGCTCTGCGTTGTCTGTCAGTCAGTCAGTCAGTCAGTCAGTCAGTCAGTCAGTCAGTCAGTAACGGAAGAGTTTTATATATATTGACTAGAGGCTGCCCCGCGGTATTTCCCGCGCAGATTTTTCATAAACACAAAAATCCCGGTTTTTCCCGTTCCCGTGGGAATTTCGGGAAATCCTTTCTTAGTGCTAACCTACACTCCCTAAGGAACCTACATGCCAAATTTCAGCTTTGTACGCCCAGTAGTTTCGGCTCTGCGTTGTCTGTCAGTCAGTCAGTCAGTCAGTCAGTAACGGAAGAGTTTTATATAAATTATATTGATTGATATTGTCTTTGATATTGACATTTATACTACAGTACGAGAAATTTGGAAAAAGTAAGCAGTTGACTTGACGCCTGGAAACTAAAAACTCCCAACCCCAGCGAGTCTTAGTTTCTGGAAGGGTTAGTCTAGCTTTGTTCAAAGTGTCTGTTTTTTGTCTTGAATGGACTTCCACATAAGCCCTACCAATTAGGCAATACACGGTTCTGTAAATATAATGGGTCGACATCGATTGGATAAGCAGCCGCCCGCTAGAGATAAACAGTTTAGTTTACGTCGAATAGAATGTTTACCAGTAACACCCAATTATCATGCTTTGCAAGTGTTTAGATTAATTTCAAGCAGCTGTAAACGCAGCTGTAACTACGTTTATATCGATGAAACCTGGATGAAACCATGAAAATCGTAAAACTAAGTTTGTTTTCAATTTTTTCCCTCATGTTTTATTGGTGAAGCTTAACAATTTAATTAAGAATATCATAAGTATTTCCTGAGTTTCAAAAGTTATTTCTCATTTATAGCTATTTCATCAAAAGTTCGAAACTTTTTTCATTGTATTCAGAAGAGGAGTGATATTTTAACATTATTTTGAAGCTGAGCTTTTTACCCCAGTAGACTGAATTTAGACAAAAATGGATTGTGTCTACGTATGTACAGTGAGGTTAGATCATATTTTGTAAAAGCTGAAATATTCTGCAGAAACTGCAAACGTTTTTTGCTGTTATCGGATAAATTTCCGGAATTCATCTAGGTTCCTCTGAACAAAGTATGTTATCTTTGTCCTTACACTATTTTTTTTATTAGTGAACTATACTTCACAGGTTTATCAAGTGATTTTTGATTAATTTCTCGTGATCTAACTGTCGATACTAATAATCCCTTATAAGTTTGGCCACCTTGTGTAAATAAACGAAAGAACTGTTTAAGTTATGCGTGTCGTTCATTTACTTGACTAGTTATTTCAAAGTTACAAGGTATAATAATAATATGTAAATTGAGTGATTTTGAGGCGTGCCAGGAGCGGAGCCCCGCGTCGCCGCTACCCGCACGCACCTCGCTCCCTTTTCGTGACCTTTACAGTAGAACTGGCCTGCCTACGTAATAATTCAATTAGGAAATGGTTTAATTAATTTCTACAATATTATGATTAGACAAATACTTAAATATTTTTTTTATCTTTAAATATGCAAATTTCAGTTTTTTTTTGAGAATATGAAAATATAAATTTTTTTTGGACTCTTGACTTAATTATATAATTTTTAGCTGTAGGCACTCCATTTGGTAAATAAAATAAAATTAATGAATTTACTTTTGTACTTAGATGCATTGTAAACAATGCTAAATTTCGAGTCCCGAGCTTAGTGGTTGCTGATAAAACTACTCGGTGAAATACAGACAGACTAGGTACATAGAATCAATCCATATTTTATCTATGACTATAAATCGTACTCTGTACCAATCTCACATTTCCACTCAGCAACAGACCTTTTTTTATATATCGGTACTTAATTTGAAATTAGTATAACAATAATTATGGATGCTAGTCACTGCTTTAGAGTGAGCAAGTTTTCGCAACTCAAGTTGTGCAAAAGTTTGCGCTAAAAGTTTGGTCCTCTCTCCGGGTGCAAGGTGCAAGTCGCTTGACTGTGCGAGTTATGTAAAGGATAGTAAGTATATCTTACTAAATTTAATTTAGAAAATTACTATTAAAATATATAATTGAAGCCGCACTGGCCGTAAGCTTGAAGAACTAAATTACCTTCAGAGCGCTAAGGTGGCTTTAAGTGAATTACTAACTAAATTTTTGACAGTTTCAATACTTTTTCTAAGAAAGACGGACTTGCCCAAACGGAGTAATCCACGAGGAGAGCGGAGGCAGCACTGGTGCCTAATTGATGCTCATCTTGTATTCAAGGGTCAAAAACTCAGCATTTCTGGATTTATCTCTGAAAGTCCCTGAAGTTTAAAGTAAAACGGTTTCCATTCCGAGTCGACAATGACCCAATTATCTGTATTTTTATTTAGAAATCCGAAACTTTACGTTATTTCAAAAGCATGTCACATAATTCGCATAGGGAAATTTTTCAAATCAAAATACCTATGTTTAATATATGAAGAAGTTAAAGTTTTCACTTCGTGGTAAAACTATATATCCAAGCGCTAATTATTTAAATATTAGAGGAATAAATATAATTATTTTGCTTCTTATTATTAAAAAGTACTTTTTCTTTTTTGAATGTAAGTAAATAAGAATCCAATCAAGATTTAAAGGCCTGAGCAGTCTCGTGGCGTCCGGGCGTGGTTCCGATCGATATAAACACGGAAAATAATGTACAGTTGCGTGCAGTGAAATGTATCCAATTTCAGTACAGTATTGTTTAAAGGTGTTTATATTTTAATGCATAGGACTGTAGATACTAGATACTAGGTATATTTATGGTGTAGGTAGTTAGCGTAGTTTCTCAACACGACAAGGCGATAAACTAAATTGTGTTCATGTTAATGATTTGACACTTTTACGAGCTTCCGTCCATTAATAGGAAAATTGAATAGTAAGTGACCGCAGTCTGCTTTAATATAATCGCTTTTTATTGAAGGAAGGTGCAGAACTTGTTTTTTTAAAACGTGAATAAGAAATATTTTTTACATTCTTTTTATATGTATATCTTTAATGCTAAAAAGAGTTTTTTTATCCCATCCGCACGAAAAGTCGACTTTTTGATAACTGTTCTCTAGTCGTAAAGTGCCTCTTTATTCACATGCGGTTTATAGCCGGTCAATAATATAATTTTCCATACATTCTTTATTGTGCTCTTTGCATTTATGGTCCAAAATTGTATAATTTTTACAAAAAATTATAATGGAATAAAAAGCAGTATATACAACTTGGGGGAAAATTTATTCTGCCTCGGGTGAGGTTACAACCCTCGCTTGTTTAAGTTTCAAGTCATTATTCCCTAACTACGCTCGGGAATATACCCTTGAAACTCTCTTTGCGCTCGGGTTTTAACAGACCACCCTCATACATAATATACAACTTTAACCCTTGTTGCATAAACTACTATTACAGTGTTTTTAATGTTTGATCTGATTGCTAGAAAGGTTCTTCAAAGCTTCGTTACTTTTATTAAATAACTAGAGGCTGCCCCGCGGTTTCACCTGCGCATTTTTCTCACTAACACAAAAATCCCGTTTTTTTCCATTCCCGTGGGAATTTCGGGAGATCCCTTCTTAGTGCTCAACTACACCTTCCAAGGAACCCACGTGCAAAATTTCAGCTTTCTACGCCCAGTAGTTTTGGCTCTGCGTTGTCTGTCAGTCAGTCAGTCAGTCAGTCAGTCAGTCAGTAACGGAAGAGTTTTATATATATTGATAATAAATAAATAAATAAAATGTTTATTTGAAAAACACAGTTTAAATTTACATGACCAGGGATCTCTATTTAAGTATGAAAATACCTGTGTTAAGAGACCCCAACTCTTCCACAAAGACATTATACAATAATACGTGTTTTATACTTTAGGCAATGTATTACATATCATCAATAAGATTGTATGTCTGTTAGTCAGTATGTCCTTAAAATAAAATCTATATACTTCCGAAATTAAGTCTAGGTAAGTTAGGTAAGTACAATATTAATCAACAACATATTTTTAAACAACATTATTACTTTTAAACAACATATTTTAAAAGGTCTTCAACTTCTTCATAATTTAATTTAAAGAGCCAATCCAAAAGTTTATCTTTGACACATTTTAGGTTTAGACTTTATACGTTAAGAATTTTGTTAGATTGATTATACAAGTGACTGGCTTGTACACAGAATTGCCTTTGGGCGAAAACAGATTTGGTAGCTATAGTTCTCGTAACTACATGACAACGACGAGCAGTCAATAAAGAATGGTCAAATGCTGTTAACTTATTTAAAATATAAAGCTTTCTTATTGACAGCAAATTTGAAATTGAATAAAGCAAGATTTATTCAAGAACGCTTTGGTTTGGCATCCTTATTGCCAGGCTGGTTTGTACAGTATAATAGTATAATAAATGAATTGCAAAATATGAAAGAGAAAACATACAATAAAATGAGTAGGTAACTATTTAAATTTATACAACACGACTATCAGGATAATCATCTTGAACACTGGACGCTGGTGGCACAGAATCAGCAGGTAAAGAGGACTGCTGTTTTATTAATTGCAATTGAAGCTAAAGTTTGAAGTTTGATTGACAGTCGACCCGGCGAACTTCGTAACGCCTAACCTATTACTATTTTACTCATGTATTATAATTATAAACCTTCCTCTTGAATCACATTCAACCAAATCCATCATTGCATAGTTTTAAAGATATAAGCATACATAGGGACAGACGCGGGAAGCGAATTTGATTTTAACTATGTATTTTTGTTCGAAGTATATAAACATAGTTTGTGATTTTCTATAAGGTTGATAAATATTTTTTTAGTTGGGGGTAAGGCAGTGACGAGCCGGGTCCTGCGGTCTGTCCCGTCGCTCGCTGTCCGCCCGTCAGTCCGCTACATCCCCAAAGCTGTCGACGGCTCGTACATTCAGCAAACCGCGCACTCTGCATACAGAATTTATGTCCTCTCCCGCTGACTCATCGTTTCGTTACTGCATTGTTATAAGCGGCCCATAAATCACCAAGCAAGCGCCGCCTGTTTGATATCGTTTCTGTTCTGTTAAGTTTTTTCATTGATTCCATTTTAAGTAGTGTATTATTATTTAAAAAAAAAAACTATTCACTTTAAATTGGTGAGCTTATTCTTACTTGCACATACTAAAAGGATTTCAGCACTTTATATGAGTAGAATAATGAAAGTGTAAAATTTGTTCATGTAACATATGTATAGGTATATTACTATCAAGTTCTAAAATATTGAGGCTCACATCGGTAGCTCACTTCTAAGTAGTGACAATTAAAATACAGGTTACTCACCTACAGCAAGTAGGTATAAAGAATAGCAGGAATAAAACAGCTGACGTAGCAGTAGCACTACAAAGCGTAGCAACCGTAGCGCAGTCGTACTTTGCTACGATTTGTAATTAAAGTTTACTGACGCCCTATTACGGCCGCTTTTGCAATATTGCTTTTCGTCTTCTGGAGTGTCAAAGTCAATACAAAAAAATCGTTAAGAGGACGAAAAGCAATATTGCAAAAGCGGCCGTAATAGGGCCTCTCTGTTCATTGTACCAACTGACTTATAATTATTTAATTTTAAATCAATGAATACATAATAAACTGAAACTCAATTTACATTTCCAGGAAATATAAAAGTGGAAAATTCTAGAAGCGGTTGCTTAGTAAATCTAAACGTATGACTTTAATACATTTCACTTGATAATTATAATAGCACCTTCATAGGCGCATACATTTTGAGAGGGTGAACCAAAGCTTTAAATCGTAGCATATCTTCAAAACCAAAATGTATACCAATTAAAACTGTTACTTACTTTGTAAAAGGTCGAATAAGCCTTTGGCCTTTTGTTATACTTGTAAGAGGACCTAACAGGTGACCAACAGGCGGACCAACTGAGTGGACAATCCCGCATCTAAACGTTTATAATTTTGCTTAAAAAAAATCGCCATAGTGTGGTAACATAAAATTGAAGAAAAAAACAAAATAACGAGTTTGCTTTTTAAAATCATGTAAGACCGCATCTTTCCGCTTTGTGCGCTGCTCTCGGAAATTAATAATGTATATATTTCACAAAGGTCGAGTACATGTGTCCATTACGTATAAGAGTAACCTAACTTCCTCTATCTAAAAGGAGTATTTAGTGTGTCCGCAGCCTTCGCCTGCAATTATTATATTGTAAACGGCGGTTTCAACCTCTCTGTTGTAAACGCAAATTTTTGTTTTTACCATAAAATCAAATTCTATTCATAATATTTATTTGTTATCACAGATCAGCTTTATACAGATATTAATTTATATTGGTATTTTAGAGAACCACATGAGAACTACTATTATATGATCAAACGAACTTCTCAAGTGAAGTTCGATCAATATTATATGAGTGGTTTCATTTGAAGATATAAATCATTTCACTAGGTAGTCCTTTCACCTACAAGGCAACATTCGCACGTTCTTACAAATAACTATTAGTCGATCGATTTAATCGATATCAATTACTCGATTAATTTGAAATTTACCCATGCTCCCATCCCTACCACTCTACGCGCCCATCACTAGCAGCGTCCGCCAAGCCTGTCATTCTTTTTAGAGATAGATTTCTGGCATGAATTACGTCGTTTATTGACTTTTTTGACAAAACTCGGGATTTGGGTAGGGAGGGTGATTTATATCTTCAAATGAAACCACTCATATAATATTGATCGAACTTCACTTGAGAAGTTCGTTTGATCATATATTATATTTCGTGGTTTCATTTTCGATATAAATCATTTCACTAGGTAGATGTTTAGAGACATTGTTTTGTCTATATATTTTTTCATGATAATGAAACAATATTAATTAAAAAGATGTAATTATGGCTAGTTTTATTTGAACTCTTAGTATAGGTACCTACAATTATTAAATAATATTACTTATCTTATTAGTTAAAAACACTATATTTTAACATATAAAAGTAATCATTATAGTTAGTTTATAGAGTACTTCAAAGTTTAACATTGCGTAGTTACTTAGGTAAGTACTTGGTAGGTAGGTACTCAGCTACATTATTTATAACATACTTATATACTTATTGTATATTTTTTAATGAACTAATTTGGTCAGAGATTTGATAAAAAATTGATAATCAATCATCTTAAGACATTGATAAGTTTAGCAAACTTGTTAGAGGTAGAGGTCCAGGCGGCCGTCTTTTGATCTGATCAAGATTGACGCCGGTAGCATGAGCAGCCGATGTGGCGGCGGCGTGTCGCGTGCTGCTGTGTGTGCCGTACACTGCAAGGATCTGCCTGATCCACATGCTTATTGACTATGCTGTTGTGTTCCTGTGAGGACGTTACGCTTCACAGTTATTAAGAGGTGATTGGCTTATTTAGGTCTGATTTATTTAGTTAAGGTTATATAACCGTCTTATATATATACGGATTCACCGTAAGATAAAGTAAAACTAACAATGGTTGATAGCTTTTGATTGCATTTAGCGCCTATAGTTTTGATAAAATTTACATTTACTTTATGATTCTAATGCCATTGCTATTTTTATTTATAATAATCTGTTATTTAGAGAAAGACTTTCAACCATGTGTGCTGTAGGCTGTAGATAATGTTAGTATAAAGCTACTTTTGTCTAGGATAAGTTCATTCTTGTTTGGTATACATTTTTAGAGATTTTTGAGAACCAATTGTGGATACTTACCAAGTACCTGTGTACTTTGGTGGATTGGGTATTAGTTTATAACATCTTTAAGGAAGGCGCTGATGCAATCATCCGAAGAAATATTTCTGCCTAAAAGCAGAGATAAAGCGGTGGCTCTTATGATGATGCCCTGTGAATCCTGTGATGCGTCTTTTTCGAAGACGTCGGAGGGAAAAGTAATTACACTAAAAACAGAACATTCGAAAGAATCTAATTTAATCATAGTATTGAATAACATTATATTGATATTGTTGAATAGTAATATTAGAAAGTGAGGCTAGTATAAGATGCTGATGAGATGCTGTTGAGGGGATAATGAGACCTGGCATTGCCTGCTCGAGCATACTGCGGCACTCAGGGTAAGCGTGAGTAGGAGAGGGTGACGGTCCCTGTTAGTAGACAACATAGGTTTTCGTCACCCCCTCAAGTGATTATTACGAAATAACTATATCAATCAATGGAGGATAACAGGCAGGTCTAGAAGTACTAGATGGGAATACTAGAATACTGGTCGTTTCGTCCTCAGTATTTTTTTGTAGGCCGTTAAGAAAAACGAAAAATGAAGGATCGGCATAGAAAAAATATGCATCTGCCCCTTTGTAGCATCTGGGTCTTGTTTCAAAGAAAAGTATTTCTTAAGTTTTGCGCTAGAATGTTTGAAAAGCATCTTTAAATTAAATCTTCGATCTGCCTCTAAATTATATTTCGTGTAATATAGGATGCTAATAG
Organism: Euspilapteryx auroguttella; assembly: GCA_951802225.1. Classification (NCBI taxonomy): domain Eukaryota; kingdom Metazoa; phylum Arthropoda; class Insecta; order Lepidoptera; family Gracillariidae; genus Euspilapteryx; species Euspilapteryx auroguttella. The sequence goes on along the minus strand of OX637648.1, from coordinate 5,059,893 downwards.
CTAGATTTTTCGCTTCTCGAACCAAGGCCAAATATATCTGGTAAGTTAATTGAAATTAGGAAATTGTATGCAACTTCGTGTCGTAATGTAGCTGATAGCTAATGCTAATATGTTATCTACCCATAATAAAAATTAACAAATTGTTTAAGTTTCGGGGCATCTAAGGCTTAGTATATTGCTAATAATACGACATATAATTACTATAGTAAGTTTGAGTTTACGACTCGAGTCCGTGTTAACTTATGAATCATATTTTTGTGTTTAAATGAAATTTTAAAAGCTTATAATATTATTATCTCATCAATTCAGGGCCTGTAAAATAATTATCATAGTATTCTCTGAATAGAAGGTAGGTAGAAGGTACCTGTACCTTTGCCTTTCAAGTATTTTTGGTTTCAACCAGCCTTTTGTAAAATGCTGCGCTAGCGGACATTAGGATGCCAATCATTTGTGAAAATTATCTGATTGTAATTGTAACAGGTGGTAGTTGAGAACACTTCAGAACCAATTCTATTATTTTATTACGTTTATGGCTTGTAAGTGATAAAGTCATATTTAAGTCATCTACTTACTTAAATCCTGAAAATTTGTAATTATTTTGTGGCTATAAGCTACTATTTTCATAGTTTTTAATAAAGCCCAAGCACTCGAGTGATTAGAGTGTAAACCTAACTTTATTTAAATATTCCATGTAACTACGGTCTATGTAAAGGATATCGTCACATACAAAAATTTACCAATTTTTGACCAAATGAACGCAAGTGACCTACGACCCCTTCTTTAATCTTAGTAAAAGTTCTAGGCGCTATCGTGAGCCAATAAGATAAGGCATTGGGTTGAAATCATAGGTGGATAACAAGATTCTGTGTGTTCACATCCTTAAACAGGAAGCGTGGGTAAGTACTTACGATAGTTTTAAGCGACAGAAATAAAAAGTTACGAGACATTTTAGGTCAATAGATGCCATGTAATAATAGCTTGCATGCTGTTCTGCCATTTCGAAATGAAGTTTAGTTACTTACAAATTTATTACAGTTTTAGGTTAAAATGAAATCTCTTACCTCCATTTGAATTGGTGTCAAAAAGGTTTTAGATACGATTTCTAGCAAATTATTAGTTGCGATTGACATTTCTTGTTGTTACTGTGCTAACCATGTTACAACAGGAACATATTATTGCTCAAGTGGAAAATTAGAAAAAGATTTAATTATTCTGTTACAAATCCAATTAAGGATACCTTTATTGTTTGTGATATACAATACAACCAACACATTTTAAAAATATTGTACTGAATTCTGCCAGAATGGTGGTTGAGCACGTGGCCTGATGGGTCGTTCTCTAAACGTGCGACTGCGTCGGTATTGGGTCGTTGTAATTTGGAACTTGACGAGTGGTATCTTCGTACTCTGGCCCTGGCACGCCCCCCCCCTTGTTTTTCGCAAAGCGAGGAGGGCCTGAAACTGCGGCCAAGCTGTGCCCGTGGAGCTCGTAGAGGCGGCTGTGTTGTGTAAGCAACAGTATTTCTGGAAAGACTACTGTCTTCCTGATTTGAAGGCAATTCAATTTTGAAGCTTAATTTAATTTTCTCTAAAATTTGGCACCGAACAGTGCTTTATCTCGTTTTCTGTACTGAAAGATATTCAAAATCGTCTTGGTAGACCTGGTGCGGTCTTTTAAATGCGAGCTTGTGTCTCCGAGCTATAAAGGTTGCATGAACTACGGGAGCCCTCGCTTAGAATCTTGATTGCCTCTATTTTATATCTTGAGTTAGGAGAATGGCCATGGCCCTACTCCCCGATGTGATGTGAAGTCAGTCCAAGTTGAGATGAGAGTATTTTAGTATTTAGCTTTGAAGCTTGAACCAATATGTAGTTGCTAGGTATAGTATATTGCTGAAGGATTTTTTCCTTGACTTCTCTAGCCATTTGAGAGAGATTATCGTAGATTCAATCACACAACTTAAGTTCATCATCCAGGGCTTCGCCCAGGGTTAATAAAATTTATGGGTCCAGTTCCGGAAATTTAAACTTTGCCTCAGGGTCCGAGTTCAATTGGTTGGTGTAACCGCTACTAGTTCCAATAAGGAAGTTATTGCTGGTGCTTGGACCTGTTTGGTATTGAACCTGGACCTGGTATTGAAAGTGATCACTGTTGGGGCATGGTGGCAATTGGCACTTGGTATATCGCCATCATGATTTTTGGTGATTCAGTCTCATTTAGACCTGATCATGGGTTGTAGGGAATAGTTTCGGCTAGAAATATATCCTCATATTCGAATGATATTTGCTCTGGGCACATTCCTTAAATTGTAAAGGCGTTTCGCCTACTGGAATAAGAAGAAAAAAGAAAATTATGCTTTTTATATTTTTATACTTGCATAAAAAATTATGATTATTTTTGCATTTTGCCGCGTTCCTATTGGAATCTATGGCAGTATGGTAGCCTGGTTCATATTTGAATCTATGGCTTTGCAAATAAATTATTTTAATGATAAAAACTGATGTACAGTTTTAAATTTTGCCGCGTTCCTATTGGAATCTATGGCAGTATGGCAGCCTGGTTCTTGTTCGAATCTATGGCTTTGCAAAAATATTTCTTTTACACTTTTTAAATGTAAGTTTATGCAGAATTTCAATTCGAAATTTCTGTCTAAATATTTTTTTTTTTGAAGGTAGGTAAGCAGATGAACTTACCGTAACATTAGACATTGTCTCTCGATTTATAGTATGAGGATAATGAAATCCATCAAAGTTTAAGTAACTCACTTAATTTATTGTTAAATATTCGTAGGATCTTTTCGGTATCTTGAAAAATAAGTTTTTTGCGAACAAGATCCGAACGCGTGCTTTCGTTGCCTCGCACGGAAAAAGAATGACAGGCTTGGCGGACGCTGCTAGTGATGGGCGCGTAGAGTGGTAGGGATGGGAGCATGGGTAAATTTCAAATTAATCGAGTAATTGATATCGATTAAATCGATCGACTAATAGTTATTTGTAAGAACGTGCGAATGTTGCCTTGTAGGTGAAAGGACTACCTAGTGAAATGATTTATATCGAAAATGAAACCACGAAATATAATAATAGATGTTCTTAATAATTTTATATCAAGATTGTCGGTACGTACGTACAACATTTTGCCGTTTTGATAAAAAAATTTGGGATGCGTTCCTGAATATTTTTCTTTTCTAAACTTCAGGGAACAATATATAATTTCAAAAAAATGAGCTGTCCCGTACATTGAGACCGTCAGCTGATCGAACCAATGTATGGAACAACTGTTTTTTTTTTTAAGATTTTACCCAATGTTGCTTTGGGAAAGTTATTAGTTATGGTGAGCAGAATCCCTCCTTTGATTTATTACCACTTTGTCAGAAACACCCAGTATTTCTAATTTCAAGCCTCTTTCCTTTTCCTCTTTTTCTCGGAACGTTTACAATGTACGTCGTCTGTCTACCAGTTACATGCGTGTTTTGAATAGAATATGTATTTTTTAATACTTACACTATAGTACATTATAGTGTAAGTATTAAAAAATATATATGTATACACACAAGAAACATACAAAGCACTTATTACAATCAGTTTAGGTGCATAATTAAGATAAAGAAATCTACAAAAATATGCATTTATTTCATGTAATTTTTCATAGCGATCTGGAATATGTTTTCAGTTTAAATCTAAGTAAGTACATTTGTGTAATACTTAAGACCAAAACTATATATTTTGTGGTTAGTAGTATTCTCCGATTCCACGTAAATTAATTGGACAACTATTAAAACTTTACAAAGCGCAAACTACTTTTATTCAAATGCGGATGCTCCATTCAAGAACTTTAGTAAAACTAGCAGCAAGTAATTGCTATTCGAGTAAAATGAGCAAAGTCAAAGTTACTAAGTAGATGTGTATGGTCACTATTCATATTGTTTTAATTCCTTTAAATGCGCCAAAAGTTATTGTTTTCTATAGGAGACACATAGAGGGACCTACATAATTTTTAATCCCCTTTCGGTCGCATTTTCATAAATTTTTAGGCACACTTTTTGAATTTGGAACTGGTTGGTAGAAAGCCTCGCGAGCCGCCGTTCTGGCTGAATAAAAAAAAAAACAAATCAAAAACGCGCAAACAGATGGTTAGAAATGTACTTATGTTTTTGTTTTGTACCAAAAGTAAAGTGACAGTTAAAGTAATAATTACTGTTGCGCGTCACTAGTTTCGAGTTCTTGGAGTGGTTTTGAGAGGCAAGTCTGCGGCCCGCTTCCGTTCCAGTCCACTCAGCCTGCGCCGCACGCTCAGCTCGCGCTTTGCCCTCCCTCTCCTCGTTGCCCAGCGTCGCGCTCGCATCCTAAGAACCCTTACTTCTATAATTACACACAAGAGCACCTCGAAGAGTTTTGTCACTATCACTACGTCCTACGTCATTCTCGGATAGCACCGTGACTCTGTTGACACTTAAAATTACAACGAATTATTTTCGTGTAGAGTAGACACTGAGCCTATAAGCTTTTCCAACCTCTTTGGAACAGTCTTTAACTTATGGTTTGTGGAATAACATAGCCCTGCTCGCATCATAAATATGGTAATATTAAAACCAAACGTTAGTTTTCTAATAAATTTTTAGATCAATATTTTTAAATCAGTAACTCACAAAAATAGCTCTACATCACCAACATATCTTGAAACAAAGTCAGCGAGCTGCCGCGCGCCCGGCAGTGCCGTTGCGAGCGCCGCTTGATCTACTTAATTAATTTCTTAGCCGTAAGCCTGATTATAATAAATCCCAATTGTGCAAGGGACGCGATCTAGGTAATTTAAGCAGAAGCTATTTTCCTTTTGTTTACATACTTTAAAGAGTCTTAGTAATACTTAAACTGTATTATAATATGTATTTGGAAACGCAGTCTATAATTATTTAAATAAATAAATAACTAACTCATCACACTCACAGCCCCTTAACTAAGAAGAAGTGTATCTATGGTGCCCGAAACATATACATATACAGACGTATCACTCAGACCGGAAAACAAATATCGATATTCATCATAACAATGTGCGCCCCGCTGGGAATCGAACCCGGTGCACCCGCGTCTCAGTCCACGTCACTGCCATGCCAACTGAGCTACGGAGCAGTCAATGAATGCAACATTACCTGCACTTGTCGTGTTTAAATCTAGTGTATGTTTGTACAACAATTGTCACATACAAGATTGATTTTCCTTGAAAAGCAATATCCAAATAAAAATTGGTTAAATTCTTTCTAGCTAAACGGAACAGGGAAGGAAAAACCGTTTCAGATATGATACAACAGAGTTGAACTTTATACATTACATCATCTATCACTCCCGTGGCAGGGCAGTGCCGGGACGGCCACACCGGCGGAACAACTCGCGGCACGTCATGACATAACATTCTCGATGTCAGTTGTTTTTGTATGATTCTAACGATGAAATAAATTTCAGTGAAAGAGTATATATATGCAAAATTGCAGAAACATTGATTGTTTTGAGAATCAAACGTTTGAAGATAAACATAATTTTTAATTTAAAATATGGTTAAATGTCACACTTGTACTTTAAAATTTTCGGTGAGACCAAATTTCACGACGTCTGGTTCTGATCGGGAGTGTATTAGGAATCAGACTTATTCCCTGTGGACAAACTAATCTCAAAATGTTACTCATCCCACATACTTTCCGGTTAGAATCAAACGCACACTGACTATTTGTGTGTCATGTTAAATCTGCTTTCGCTTATTCGTAATTACTTGTGTTTAGTGTTGGGTAGATCGTACACTACTCGCTAGCAGTGCCGTAAATAGCCCTTTCTGCACCCTGTGCGAGATGCTATAACTGCACGCTGTGCGACTTCCTATAACAACTTTTTAGATATTATAGTTTCCTGTTTTATTTCTTTCAGGGTGATAAAATAAATAATATAGTTAAATTAATACTAAGACGTTTTTGATGATACTGCCTAATAAGTAGGGCAAACCAAAAAATAATAATACTGCCTACCTGGGCTGGCCATTCTTGCGCCCCCAGAGTTTACCTGAGGTAGCACCTGGAGTTATCCTGTGCCTGGGCACCGGTCGCACAGCCCTATTTACGGCACTGCTCACTAGGTGTGCTGAAAGAATACGAAACGATTTCATTCTGCATTTAGTTTGTCTCAAGAAAAACTCTAACACAAATGTGGCGAAGTGCAAAAGCTGTCTGTTAATTGCCAGTCTAACGTGTGGCTGCGGCCGCTCTAGCCAGACTTTAGGCTCTTCTCAAAACCACAGATGTTTCATTTAAGTCTGTTCTGGATGTAAAGGTGGACAGAGTAAGGAGGATAATAAGGACGAAATGCAATCAAATGGAACTTCATGAACTTTGATGTTTAAAACATAAACCTTAACTACTATTAACTTATAATTTTATTAAATGGTCGCCCGTTGTATGCAAATTCAAATGTTCTATATATTTTTAACCTGTTTTTTTACTTTTTTTGTATCTTACTTTGTGTGCAATAAAGTGTTTTTTACTTTAATTTACTTTTACTTTATATATATAATATTTCCATAACTCTGTTACCATGCGAATCAATCATTGTTTAGTGCAACCCTACAATTATATATTAACCTTAATTTTTACGTCACTTTCTTATACTTTATCTGTCAGTCTGCTCATTAAGTTGGAGAAGCAGCTTGTAGCTACACTACAGAGCCTTAATAATTCTTAGCAAAATTATCTAGGAAGTCAAAGACGCATATTTTGGTTATGGTTTAGAAGAAGATATCAATTATTTATCGAAGTGGCTTAACAACAATTCAATAAGAATTATCGCGAGTGGTTACTGGTTAATTAGATGTATCGTGATATTTTCGTTTTCTCACCTCTCTTCTCTATAAAGGCTCAAATAAAAATAATTTGCATAGATTTTAATTTCAAAAATACTCGTCGTAAAATTTTTGCTTTTTATGCTTAGCAGATATGCAATAAAAGACTGCCCACAATATAAATTAAAATAACAGTTTACATCTCATAATTCTTTTAAAGCAATACCTCTCCTATTAAAAAATATAAGAGAAAATAAGCCAAACAAATGGGCCATTACCCTCCGGCACCGATGAGTCGCTTTATACCATATTTCATGGTCGGGACTCTGTATTCTTTCGAGTGGGAACTCTTCCAGGCATTTGTTCAACTCCTCATCGCCGCTGCTCAGATGCCCGGAAATTATTTTTTGCGCATGGATTAGTTCTATTCATAATCCAGTTTTTTTAATATTCATGAGTCGTCGCAAGAGCGCCAATCATGAAGCTGCCAATTAAAGTCGCTATGTATTAGCAGGACTCTGGGAATATTTATTAGGGCGCCAACTCCTCATAGATTTTTTTGCAATCGATACTTCTTTACTATATTTTTTTTTATGCAAACGAGATTCAATATTATACTTTTTTCTTTTCTTTTTATACTTATTTTATGTAATGTCAGGAGAAGCTAGGTACTAAAAATTGAAATATAATAATAAAAAAAAAATACATTACTAGTAATATTTGTGTGTCAATAAATATTAAACCTAACAACCACCCTTTTAAGACCCGTCTGAGCAGTATTTAACAAATCAAGCTCCTTTATTCTGTAAGCCACAGCAAAGGGATATACAGACAAGAGTGATCTCGTAAAAAGGTTCTAATTATCTTCCTTTTGCTGTTGTGCCTATTCGTTGATAAAATTGACCATAGAATACATACACCCTTAATATAATTTTATTACTTTCTCGGACACACTGTATAAGCAATGCACTGCTTATATGTATAAAAACAAAAATGGAGAGACAAAGCTGACTAGGAATATAATAGAAAGATAATAATCAAGAGCCTTACTTATAGGTTTATAAAACTATAGGTAGTTCCGCCAACAACAAGCTTCAACCTCTTTAGAGTTTTCTGTTGTCCTGAAGACCGCCCCTGGCCCCCATATGAACTCCGATAGTTGGTCAAGCAAGAAGGATTACTAAGTGGGATTTGGAAAAACGCCAAAAGACGACGACGTGTTCGCCCAAAATAACAATGGCGAGACGAACTGGGAGCGCACGAAGGGGCCTGGTGGGAATCCGCTCAGACAGGGAAGTGTGGTTAGGGCGAGCGAGAGGCATTTGCATAGAAGTGTAAAGTCCAGGCTGATAATAATTATTAAAAACTAGGTTTTGCCCGCAGCTTCGCACGCGCTTTTTCATTAAAAACGTTAATTACTGGTTGAATTACTACTCAGGATTTTGGTGACATCATTTCTGATCGCACCCATACCCCTAAAAATATCTACCTATTTACAATAGTAATATTTTGTTTATTTCAGTTCCCGTGGCAACTCTAGAAATTCCTTTCTACACTCCACCATTCAGACACTGAAACTCATATTCCTATTCCTAACATTTATATTAGCTGGTTGGGTAAAATATTAGCTCGGTAGTTGGATTATGTACCTACGCGAGTAAATTTTTTTAGGCGCTTTATGTTTTTGGGAATGTTCCGTTACCATGTGAATTTTGGTGAATCTTTTCTTAATATTACTCTGAATCTAATTACACCCACTGAAGATGAAGAACCCGTTTTCCTATTTTTACGTCAAAATATAGAAATATACATTGTTTTCATACTAACTAAAGAGTCCTGTTTTACGTTCCCGTGGGAATATAGTATATTTCTTTCTTCCAACTAGAATAAAAGAAAGAAAGAAAGTTAACTAGTTAATTCCTTTCTTTCAACACACTTTCATCCACTGAGGAACCTGTACACAAATTTCACGTCGATACACTTAAGAAAGTCGATTTTTCATTACCACAAAAAAGTCCCGTTATTCCCGTTCCCGTGGGAATTTTGTAAATAACTTTCTTTCAACATTCCTACATTTACTAAGGAACCTGTACACCAAATTTCACGTCGATACACTCAATAATGTAGATTTTTCATACTAACTAAAAAATCCCGTAATTCCCGTTCCTGAGGGAATTTTGAGAAATCCTTTCTTAGCGAATGCCTACGTCATAACATCTACCTGCATGCCAAATTTCATCCCGATCCGTCGAGTGGTTTGGGCTGTGCGTTGATAGATCACTATGTCAGTCAGTCAGTCAGTCAGTCACCTTTGAGTTTTATATATATATATATATATATATATATATAGATAGTCTTGTAAAAGTCTCGTATAAACAAGAATAAACTGCATTTTTGTGTTTATTAGAAATCTGCGCGAGCGAAACCGCAGCCCTTAGTCATAAATACTCTTCAGTTACTGACTGACTGACTGACAGACAACGCAGAGCCGACTACTGGGCGTAGCGGGCTGAAATTTTAAACGTGGGTTCCTAAGGGAGTGTAAGGGAGCACTAAGGAATAAATTCCCGAAATTCCCATGGGACCGGGAATAAACTGGATTTTGGTGTTTATGAGAAATCTGCGCGGGTGGAACCCCGGGGCAGCCTCTAGTCTAAAAAATGGATGATTATATGTTTTTGATGACAGCAGTGAAACACTGCGCGCTATAATAAAATAAGAAGAGAAACCATCGCATCCGCTCAGAATTAATAGAATTATTTAATTTATCTTCCTGGTAACAAAGTGAGTAATTTTCTGATTTCACAAAAGGATTCCTCGAAGAAGCTGAAGTGACGACCATTTTCTTTGTGCAATCTCTACGGCAACAGCCGGCCGTTCTGTTTTGCTACGATTTTTTATTCAGATGATAGGAAGATTTTGGTTTCATTTTGTTCGTGTTTTCGGTTCATAAATGGAATAAAGATGGAAATTCTTGAGCTTTTAAAAATCTGTGTAGCGCAGATACCACCGCACCGGTAAGACCTCGGCGAAACTTTCACAAAAGCTTGAAGGCGGATTGAAACAAGTTGAGTTTGATCATCGTGTCAACGCGACTTTTTATAAAAAAGAGAGGCTCTACAAGATAACAATTGTCTGACTATTCTGCTTTCTTGAATAAAATATTTTTATATTTGAAACTGAAAAAGTTTATATTGATGATGCTTATGATTACGTAATCCGTTCCAAAGCAGTAGGTGTGGTGTGGGTACACCCCACACCCTACATATAGATCACCTACAGGGTGTAGGTGATCTGTTTTAGGTCACATCACAACGTCATCTACCTACACTCTCGTTAGATTACCAATTCCCTCGATCGATTGCGCGCAATTAACGGGCCAAACTTTCATTTCCTGCAGTAGTACATCTACGTTGTGAATTTGCGTTGCTAACATGACCTAAAGGTGGCAGCTGGGGTATCTCTCTGATTCCGACAAGGGATACCCTAGATTTTAATTCTTTGGTAGTTTTTATTCATAATATAGACTCGAAATGCTTTTTGTTAATGTCGACGAGTTAAGTTAAATAAATTGATTATAAAAACATATTAAAGGAAAATATATATAAAAAAGCAATTTAGGGCCCTTAAAAAACTTTTATTTCATCTAAGTAATTCAATTTGCATTGAGTACCTATGAACTAAGGCTCATGTGTATACAGATATTATATTATGCTGTGTTTTAGAAAGTCAATTTATATTGTCTTTGCTATGCAAATTTAAAGGACCCAAAGAAATTTAAGACCCGCGACGAGAGATAGCTTTCAATGTCGAGGACCAAAAAGTCATACCAAATAGCACTTGAACGGGCTCTGTCAGTCACCTTTCTCTGTCGTGTTTTCGTTGGTGTTTTCGAAGCTGTCGTTTTAATAAATAAGCTCAAGACGCGAGACGCGGCACGGCAAACAGTAGATAAACAGCCTATTTGCTTGGAAACTTTGCGCTCACAACACTTTGAATAAAGCAGTGAAGGATGATATTGGATGTCTTACTTAAGTACCTACTTTGAATTTGAGCAACGCCTTGCGCCAATGATATTAAAAAAAAAAACAATCATAACAAACTTGTCGACCCGGCGAACTTCGTACCGCCTAACCTATTATTACTTTGTGCATGTATTATGCTTATAAACCTTCCTCTTGATTCACTCTATCCTTCACATTAAAATCCGCATCAAAATCTGTAGCATAGTTTTAAAGATATAAGCATACTTATGGACAGACGCGGTAATCGACTTGTTTTATACTATGTATTGAAGAATATTGTTTGATTCGCATGATAGTACTTTGTTTCATCATCAATATACAGTGTGTCCGGGGAAGTTATAACATAATTTTAAGGGTATATTCTATGATCAATTTCATCGATGAAAACACCCCATATGGGGGGTCGCAGCCTCACCCCCCCCCCCTCAGTATGTTTTTAATATTTTTTTTGCAAAAGTCGACCCCGCCTACTTTTAAATTCACAGTTAAAGATCTAAGGCTCACAGAACCTTCATTAAGGTCTTGATCGAAGGCTAAGTAGTTAGGCTACCTTAGTTACTAACAAAATAACCAAGTATTGCTTTTACTTTTTTTTTAAAGATGATAAACCAAAAAAAAATGTTTTTTTTGACATTCTTTACGGTTTTTCAAAGTTTCCACAAAAAAATGCAGATACTTTTTTTTATTTTTTTGTGTATTATTGTTAGCTTTTGAGTTGTTCTACAAATTGGTATTAGATTTATTTCTCTACGTCTATTACTTCAGAAATTATCAACTACCAAAAAGACCCTTCGCTTTTACCTTTTAATTTAAGATTTCAGTTTAACCCACTTTTAATAAAAAATAAAGTCGATATTTTATTCTTTTGTTAGTTATTTTGGTAGCCTACCTACTTAGCCTTCGTACAAGACCTAAATTAAGAGTCCTTTTACGCGAACAGTGGCGCCACTCTAGGAAATTTTTTTTTACCGTAAAAAAATGTCAAAAAAAACAAATTTTATTTGGTTTATCATCTTAAAAAAAAAAGTAAAAGCAATACTTGGTTATTTTGTTAGTAACTAAGGTAGCCTAACTACTTAGCCTTCGATCAAGACCTTAATGAAGGTTCTGTGAGCCTTAGATCTTTAACTGTGAATTTAAAAGTAGGCGGGGTCGACTTTTGCAAAAAAAAATAATTAAAAACATCATACTGAGGGGGGGGTGAGGCTGCGACCCCCCATATGGGGTGTTTTCATCGATGAAATTGATCATAGAATACACCCTTAAAATTATGTTATAACTTCCCCGGACACACTGTATATAAAACTCTTCCGTTACTGACTGACTGACTGACTGACTGACTGGCAGACAACGCAGAGCCGAAACTACTGGGCGTACAATGCTGAAATTTGGCATGTAGGTTAAACTAACTAACTAAATTCCCATGGGAACGGGAATTACGGCACTTCTGTAGTTTGAATGAAAAATTTACTTCATTGAGTGTATCAACGTGAAATTTGGTGTACAGGTTTCTCAGTGAATGTAGGAATGTTGAAAGAAAAGAATTTACAAAATTCCCACGGGAACGGGAAAAACGGGACTTTGTTTAGTGAGAATGAAAAAACCACTTGCTTGAGTGTATTGACGTGAAATTTGGTGTACAGGTTCCTCAATGGATGAAAGGATGTTGAAAATAAGGAATTAACTTAATTCCTATAGGAACGGTATTTACCGGACTAATTACTTAGTGTGAAAAATAGTTCCTTGAGTATGTCAACGTGAAATTTGATCTACAAGTGTCTCTGTGGATGCAGTGGTGTTGGATGAAAGAACCGTAGGTGGTAAATTCCCACGGGAAGGTAAAACGGGATTCTTTAGTTAGTATGAAAACAATGTTTTTTTTTTATTTCGACTTAAAAAAAGGAAAACGGGTTCTTCAGAAATGATGTCCCCAAATTCCTGAGTAGTAAATCAACCAGTAGTTAACATTTATAATGAAAAAGCGCGTGCGAAGCTGCGGGCAAAAGCTAGTGTTGTAATAAATTTTCAGAATTCCGTATTCGCCCAGGAACTCTGAAGTACCGCCATGTCTGCTACTTCGCGGCTAATCAGTGGTTATTGATTTAGAAAGCTGAAATTTGTCAATAAGTCACAAATCAATTACTTACGTTTCGTTAACTAACACTATAATATCTATAAATAATATCCAAGAAAAAAGGCTCTTTGCTTTTATTTTTCTCTAAGAAAATATAATTTCGTGGCAAATAGGCTTGGGTTTCCAGTTCCATTATACTAATCGAACGGGAGGTATAGTAATAAGCACCAGCTGACAATTGGACAAAGCCTTTCCTATTTTACAAGACCTGCATACCAAGAAGCCTCTTCGTTTTCATATCAAAAATGATTGAGCACTATAAATGTGTAAGGTATAATATGGTTGAAGTATTGAGGATTTGGAAAAAAACAACTACGAGTTGGTACCTATTATAATTAAAATCAATTTGTAAAGTCTAACTGTAAAACTTTACACAGATTTATTTTCGATCGAATGCTATTCTCATGCAATGCAACACTCTTCATAACTTTACATCTTGACTAAGTAAGATTCGGACATAACAAAGTTTAAAGAACATGAGAACTTTACAACATCAGCTAGCCTAAACAAATCATCTCAATCTTGTGTTAATCTTACGGAAAGGAAAACATTCATGATTAGACAGAGAAGGGTTGGTATACTTAAGCCTGTCACAGATTCTCGAAGATGTGAAATTCACCTCGGTCCTTTTTAAGCAGGGTGTTTCTGACAAGGCGGTAATAAATCAAAGGAAGGATTCTGCTCACCATACCTAACAACTTTCCCAAAACAGCCCATGAAATCTCGAAACAAAAATTAGCCGTCCCGTACATTGACCCCACCAGCTGATCGAACCAATGTATAGAACAGCTGTTATTATTTTAACCCCCTAACGAAAAATTCAGAGAGGGGTGTTATAATTTTAACTTGTGTATCTGTCTGTCTGTGTATCTGTCTGTGGCATCGTAGAGCCCAAACGGCTGAACCGATTTTGGTTTAGTTTTTTTGTATCATTGATAATTTCAGGCCGAGTGTTCTTAGCCATGTCTGATGAAGATCTGATCAGCGGTTTGAAGATGATCAGCTCTTGAATAATGGATGAGAGGATCTAACTAGCTTCCTTATGTCCGATCAATTTGAAATTTGGTACCATGTTACATCTATGCTATATAAAGTATTTGGTAAGGTAACCATGACCTGATCTGCCGTTTGAAGATGATCAGCTCTTGAATAATGGATGAGAGGATCTAACTAGCTGCCTTATGTCCGATCGAGTTGAAATTTGGTACCATGTTACATCTATGAAATAGAAAGTATTTGGTAAGGTAACCATGACCTGATCTGCCGTTTGAAGATGATCAGCTCTTGAATAATGGATGAGAGGATCTAACCACCTTCCATTTTTGTCCTATCAATAAAAAATTTGGTACAGTGTAATGTTACTTCAATGATATTGAAAGTATATGTTAAGGTAACCATGATATTTTTAAGATGATTAGCTCTAGTTCTACTTAAGCTGATGAGGGGTCTGACTGGGTCGGGGGTTTTTAAATTTTTAAATTTGAGTTATTGAGATTTTGACCCATGTTGCTTTGGGAAAGTTGTTAGTTATGGTGAGCAGAATCCCTCATTTGATTTATTACCGCCTTGTCAGAAAAACCCAGTATTATGCTGTTCTATCAAAATTCTTCGTGTTTTAACCGACTTCAAAAAGGAGGTTATCAGTTTGACCTGTATGTATGTATGTATGTATGTTTGTCCACGATTATCTCGCGTTTGGCTGAACCGATTTTGATGCGGTTTTCAGTAATGTATTTGTTACATTCAGGACAAGGTTTATTAGTACCTATTTTAACCGACTTCGAAAAAGAGGAAGTTCTCAGATTATGTTTGTAGTGTCAGTTCGTTGAAGGCGGATCTCTTTTTGTATAAAAGAAATTATAGTGCGTGTTTAAAACAAGACGTGACTCATTCATAATCAGAATCATCTTCTGACGAGCTGTCTAATAAATCCAGAAGCAGAGTTCTTTTCGTAAACGTGAACTCATTGTAACATCCTATTTAAACATTCTTTAGCAAAAAACAAGTCTGCTCAGTCCGAGAGATTTCGACATACATACATACATAACGTCACGCCTGTATCCCATCGGGGTAGGCAGAGACAATTGATTTCCACTTGCTACGATCCTGACACACTTCTTTCGCTTCTTCTACAGTCATAAGTCTTTTCATACTCGCACGTCGGTTTCGTGAACTCTTCATGCGGCCTTTCCTCAGAACGAATTCAACCTCTTTCAACCGTGCCTTCCGCATCCGCTCTATATATTTATTTCGTCAATCTCCTGTCATCCATCCGCTCTAAGTGACCAAACCACCGAAGCATACCCTTTTCAATCTTGGTCACTACACCCTCTTTCAAATCACACCGTTCTCTGGTAACAGCGTTCCTCAATCTATCATTTATAGTGACCCCACACATACTCCTCAATGACCGCATCTCCACCGCATTTATTCTACTTTCATTTCTCTTCTGCCACACTCAAGTTTCACTTCCATACATCAGTGTAGGCACCAGTACACCGTTGTGCACAGCCAGGCGAGCCCTTTGAGACACGACATGGCTGCCCACAAACGAGTGCAAGGCGCCGTTAACTTTGTTACCCGCTTTCACTCTCCTTTCTATGTCCGCCACACACCTACCATCGCTGGTAAACATACATCCCAGGTATACAAACTCATTCACTTGTTCCACTTTCTGTCCTTCAATTTTAACATTTATTGGGGTCATACCATACCTTTCAAAAACAATTACTTTAGTTTTACCCACATTCATTTTCATTCCTTTTTTTCGAAACGCTGCATTCATAAGAGTTGTCATTTCCTGCAACTCATCTGCCGATGAAGCAAGCAGAACTTGATCATTAGCATAGAAAAGGCATTTGACGAGCATCTCTCCCATCCTCACTCCATGTTCACTCTCTTTCAAATCCGACAAACAACTGTCCATGAATAGGTTGAACAACCATGGGGAATTGGGGATGCCACACAGCATTTGTTTAACACCCCTCGAGATGTTAAACCAGTCTGTGTAGGTCCCGTTAACCCGGACACAGGCACTAGAGTTCTCGTAGAGAGATCTCAGCGCCTGCACCAGATGACTGTCCACCCCATACTCGGTTAGTGTCGCCCACAAATCGTTGCTCAGTACCCTATCATAAGCCTTCTCAAGATCTATGAAAGCATAGAATACTTTTTGGCTTTTTGCGAGATGTTTTTCAATGATAGCTCGCAACGAGAAGACTTGATCCGTACATCCCATTCCCTTTCTAAAACCTCCTTGCACATCCCATATTTTCTCTTCCGTTTGTGCAATCACTCTTTCAATCATCACTGTAGCATACATCTTTCCCACGATGCTGAGGAGACTTATCCCCCGGTAGCTACTGCACTCCTAATGTGACCCCTTACCCTTTTACAAAGGGACTATAACGGCCTTGCACCAGTCGTCTGGCACTCGGCCACTTCGCCAACAGAGATTAAATAGGCGATAGTGTACGTTCACTACCGTAGCTCCCCCATTCCTCAGCATCTCAATCGACACCCTAGCTTTCATCCCTTTCATAACTTTAAAAAGCTCATTTACACTAATAAAATCCTCTCCTTCATTTGTGCCCGATGGCGGTGTTGGCGTGGACCTCTCACCTTCACATTCGAATAAAGACTCAAAATATTCTTTCCATCTACTCATTTGCCAAACAATCCAACTACGCTTTCTTTTTATTATTCACGCTTTGACAAACATCATTATCCCACCACTCAGGCTATATCCTTGTACCTTTCATTCTCTTAGACAATCCACATACTTCGATGGCTGTGGCCACCATTATTCTTTACCACACCTTGCAATTAAATATTTAACTTATTTTCATACTTCTCTCGTGCATTCAACTTTTCTATTTTAATTCTGTTAAGCGTCGTAACAGACGCAGGGGCACGATGTCGCCAGCGCTTGAACAGACCCCTTAAACGGCAAACCACGAGATAAAGGTTCATCCCAACGCTGACTCCACGATAGGCCCTTGTGTCTATTACTCTACTTTTTAATCTTTCATCCACAATTACCAAATCTATCAGACTCCGTTAATTCTGTCTTTGCCATGTAAACTTATGAATATCTTTATGAGCAAAAAAGGTATTGCTCACAAAGATATTCTTCTCCAGACATACTTCTAACAAACATTCACCATTATCATTAACTCTCGTATCGCCAAACCTTCCTAATAAAGCCTCACATCCATCACGTTTCACTCCTACCCATGAATTAAAATCCCCCAACATAACTATTATTTCATTCTGCGTACACCTAGACACCAATTCTTTCAACTCCCCCCAAAACTGTTCCTTCTCACCCGCCGATTTGGAAGTATCAGGAGCATACACTCCAACCACGAAAATATTAATCAAACCAATCTTCAAAATTCATCCTTATCCACAACAGTCTTGAGCTCACACATTCATAACCTTTCACACATTCTGACATTCTATCAGAGAGTATAAACACACCCAACCCCTGCCTTCCCCTTTCGTTTTCTGGAACTCCAGACCAGAAAACAGTTACATTGTTATTTTTTTCTGTACCACTACCCTTGCGCTTGGTTTCATTCAGGCATAGCACATCTAAACCATTTTCATTCATCATATCACAAACTTCATCCATCTTACCAGCTATTCCTCTGCAGACATTCATCGTCCACTGTTCGCCTCGATGAGAAACACGACGTGACGGGTGGCGAGCCTCGTCGCCGACTTGTGTTGCTCCGGTGTGTCCGGTACCCATGGCTGGCGGGGGGATACTTAGCACCCTCTGGCTATTAAAAGCCTGCCCCGGGGCAGGCTTTTAACAGTCCGGACTGAGGGCCAGTTTTTGTTGATTCCCAGCCATAAGTACAATTTTTTTTGGAAAAAAGGGGGAGAGGATATCAAAGAAGTAGATTAAGGATCTATTAGGAAAAGGATCTGTTTGCTACGGACTGGGAACGAAGAATGTAGCAAAAACGAGCTCGAGGCCCCGGGGTCGCGTACCCGTATCTGATAGAGAAAAGGTCAGACAACACATCCTCTGAGGAAGCAGAGATTTCGAGTGAATGTATAATCTTGTAATATTACCGCATCTGCGTAATCTGTGACAGGCTTTACTCGAACAGGTTATGTAGATAAAGATTTATCCGCTTTTACAAGAAAAAATCTCTACAT
Source organism: Euspilapteryx auroguttella (assembly GCA_951802225.1). Lineage (NCBI taxonomy): Eukaryota > Metazoa > Arthropoda > Insecta > Lepidoptera > Gracillariidae > Euspilapteryx > Euspilapteryx auroguttella. The sequence goes on along the minus strand of OX637648.1, from coordinate 5,041,746 downwards.
TACTATCTAAGTAGTACTGTGTTTATCTGCAAAAAAATAATGTAGGTACCTACCTACCTATCGTGAAATATTATACCTATCGTCACATTTAATAATATATCGTCGTCGTCAGTCGTCTGCGTTCTTTATGACAAGGATCGTTGAATAACATAATTTTTTTATCCATGCTGGAATACTTTGTGATGTGGCAGTTAGTACATACTTAGCAAGTTTTAATAGGTATACATTTTTATTAAGTTTAATTCAGGCACAATGTAGATAAGAACAGTGAGTTGTCTCGGCAGCGTCCTTGAAATATTTACCTAGGCCCACTCGTGCCCGATCGGTAGAAAGGCGCGCGAAAGGCTGCCTACTGACGGTCACTATATTTTTGCTAGGCTTATAATTTTTAAAATATTTGATGGGTGATTTCAATAGTTCTTTGTTCAGTTATACAGTGATAAAGGAAACATAATGGTGATTTGGAGAGTATTAACAAAATAAGGCAATATAAATGCGCGCTTAATAAGTTCGCGGAAGCGACACGCATCCACCGCATGAAACTGCGTAGCACTCGCGACTGATGGTAGGCCGAGGTATGCTGAGATTCGAGCGCGTAAGTACTTACTCGCGTTTCGGCCGTTTGTGCGAAGATGTTCTACTGTTCATTTTCTTTACCGTGATTCAGGTAAGTTCTTTGCAACTTATACAATATTACACATATTGTGCACGTATTACTTAATATACCTCGTCTACCTAAGCTCCACCCGCTGAACATTGAACGGGCTTTACGACGACGTTCACCCTGGATCCAACACATTAGACACACCTGAGACCAGTGGCCAGGCAGTTTATATACTTAATGTAGAGCTCGTAACGTAGCGCTCAGCCGGCCCTAGGTGTGTGAATCTATGAAGTTCATTGCTAAAAATACCTATACCTACCTAAAAGTTGGACGCACAGAACTCTGAACTATACAGTTTGGAATTTTGTAATGCCACCTGGAGGGGAAGTCCTACTCTAAATACTGGAGATAGCAAATTTTACTCAAAGCCATCTTTCCTTTATTTTAGAAAAGAAAGAAAACTACATTCAAAGAATTTAGAAAATTTGCTGGCCACACCCGGGAATCGAACCGACTATATTATTGCATCCTTTACTTTTATTGCATCGATCTGTGTCAAATAAAAGGATGAAGTATCTCTAACAAACTTGTTAAACTAAACAAAAGGTCAAACTAAAGCCCCGAACGCGTCCATACAAAAAGAGAAAACGGTTTTTAACTTTCTAATTATTTTCCAATCGCCATGAAGTTTTAGTTTGTTACTAAAAGTAAAAAAAAACTGGGTTCATTCATACGTTTACCTTTTTTCAAAATTCGCTCAAGATTCAGACTTAAAGGCCCCTGATAAAAAAATTGGTTGGCTAAAGTTGTTTGTTATACGAAACCAATACATACTTTAAAAAAAGGAAAACGTATAAGTTTTATATTATTTAATGCTGAAGCGACGGACATCAAATACATTGTAATTTGCGAAGATTTAGGTAGTGAAAAAAGGTTTTCCCCCAAAACGCAAATTTCATCAAAAGATTAGCTCTCTCCTTGTCGCATGGTTGCGGTTAGGGGGCGACAGCATAAGTTTTTATAATATTTTTTTGCCTTGCTATACTGTCCTCTTAATCGATATATATATAAAACTCTTCCGTTACTGACTGACTGACAGACAACGCAGAGCCGAAACTTCTGGGCGTAGCGGGCTCAAATTTTGCATGTTCCTTGGGGAGTGTAGGTGAGCACTAAGGGATTTCCTGAAATTCCCACGGGAACGGAAAAAAACGGGATTTTTGTGTTTATGAGACATCTGCTCGGGAAAAACCGCGCGGCAGCCTCTAGTATAAAAATTAAACCGCCGAAAAAACTGAAAAGCATTAAATAATTGGGAAACATTTTCTATTAGGACTTAATTTACTCACTTCTTAAAGTAATTTTGGCTAACCAAGAAATTTTAAGTCGGTGCCACACCACACAAGCAAATTCCTTAACTACCTAAAGCGCGATGCGCGGCGGCACACGTTTTTCGGTTATTTCTTTGAATTTCAGGTAATTTAGTGATCGTTATTCGTTGATTCTGTGGCACCGACTCAAAATTTCTTGGTTAACCAAAATTACTTTAAGAAGTGAGTAAACTAAGTCCTAATAGAAAATGTTTCCCAATTATTTAATGCTTTTCAGTTTTTTCGGCGGTTTAATTTTTTGATAAAAAGTTTTTATTTTTTGCTTTTCAGTTTTTTTTGGGCTAATTTTTTTGCTTCACAGGGTGGTCGCACCCCACAAGGTGGCCACACAACCTGGTGAAGGTTTAGGGACTAACAAGATGAGGTTCGATCACGACCGGTCGGTGAGGCGATTTGTGAGGGAGGCCTATGTCCAGCAGTGGACGTCTATCGGCTGAGATTATGATTATTAACATTCATTTAAAAAAGACTCATAATTATACGTTGCAGTTTTCATGTAAATCACACAACGGCAATACAATCTGTGAGTGAACAATAAAGTCACCCCTATTTTTCCACCCTTAGGGTTGGAATTTTATTTCCAAATTTTTATGGGACCAACTTCAAGGAATACCCTGTCGATTAAAAAAAGAATTATCAAAATCGGTCCACACAGTAAAAAGTTATGCGTGATCATACATAAAAAAAAAAAAATATACGCGACGAATTGAGAACCTCCTCCTTTTTGTTTTTTCGTCGGTTAAAAAGTAATTAATATTAAATATCTTTTTAATTATTACTTTTAAATCAAATTTGAATTTGATATACTTTATTATCATTATTCCTAAGGTAAAGGCACCGGTGTTGGACATGGCTCCTATTATGGACATTTCAAATTCAGTTTAAAAAAATAAAAAATCTGATGTGTCCTATTCCTGTATGTAATTATTTTTATGATTGGTAACAATTCCTCTACCACATACAAACATTTAAAAGTTAATAACTATAATAGATTCGAAATTAAAAATATAGGTAGTGACTTGGGCAGAGAATGGGTAAAAACTAAGTGATTTGCGTTAAGGACTTGATTGGACGTATGTTTATTTTACTGAAAATTCATAAGATTTTTTTTACATTTCTATGCAATTATCTGTTCTTTAATAGACTAGGAGTGCCTCTAGAACCTCATATTTACATTCGGCCTTTAGAAAATGGCTGGAAAATGAATGTTCATGATTGGTTCGGTTTAGTAAGTACTCCCCAGTCATGGACATTTTGTCTATGACTGGATTATTAAAAAAATTGTAACAATATACATTTAGGCTTTAAACGCACAGGCGGATTTTTATCCGCGCGGTTTTTTCGCCGCGCGGATAAAAATCCGCTTTTGGAATGCTCTATTCGCCCCGCGGATAAAAAACCGCGCGGTTGCGTCAGTTCGATTCAGTTCCCGAAGGAGACGAACGTAACGGACATCGAGAATGTTTTTATTTGACATCGGCGACGTAACAGAAAAACGTCTAAAAAGATGTAATATTAAAAACTAGATTCACCCATTTAGGGCCTTGAGACTGAAATGACTTTATTTTGATTAAACTTTGTGAGGTTTTTGTCATCACACACACAGGATAGAGGCAGCACGTAGTGCTCTTTATAATGCTGTGATCGAGGATTAACTTTAGATAATAAGTACACATATGTACATACATCATATTAGTAGAAGTAGTGCGTAAGTAGATAATTACTATTGATCAAATTAAACACTATCAAATGTATGATTGAACGAATAAAAAGATATCAGAGAATGCGGTTGTGATGATGGACAACGCTTTGGTGGCAATAGTTATAAAATAATTGTGCAAGTATAATATTGCGCAATTATATCGTTACGTGTGTGGCCTGCAATAATATTTAGACTTTGGTATAACTCGCCCAAATAAAGAAAACATTTATAAAACTATGACAGCATCATGTGTCCTCGCTGAGAATGGATGTGTCTGAGCGAGACAGCATGATGTTTGTCATTGTTTATAAACCTTTTTTAAAGTGCGCGGCTTATACTCCCAGCTCCGGCAAGGGATTGCACTTTTTGTTTGGATCCGCTCTGGGATTTGATTAATTTTGTCAAGCCAATCCCCTTATTGATTCCGAATCCCCGTATTGATTCCTCAAAATCAGGATCTTTATCATCAGTGGCAATGGCTCTTGAAAGTGTCATAATAAATAATAATAAGTATTTTATTTTATTTCAGTACTCAATTATTATTATATTATTTTAACTTTTTTTTTTGCGAATTAATAAAAAAACGTATTTTAGGCTGATGGACCCCTTGTTCACCCTGCCCTGTGCATTGCCCATGACCCCCTGACTCGTCTGGCGTCAGCTAAGCCGCCGTTGGTCATTGATATGATGCTACACATCATTTTTTTTTTACAATAACCTTCGAAGGACCTTAAGTGAGCACGGTTCATTATTTTTTATTTTTGTTTTCAGGAATCAGTCCTTTATAAATATGCCTACCGTGTGTTAAATTTTCATCCACGACAAAAAAATAACCGTGTATCAAGTATTTTATTTACTTTATTTTATAGAAGACTGGCTAGAATCTTAAATTGCCTACGAGCAAAACTAGTTTTTACAATGTGTGTCATGTCGTGGCGGCGTGCAAAATAATAATAACGAAGTTAAATAAATAGATTCTAATAAAAAAATTACAACAGTAACAATCACTATAATTTTATATTAAGCTGAACGCAAACCGCACTGTATATTATTTGAATATTATAATTAGAATCTTATTTTTTTCAAAAATTAAAATCTTTTAATTTTAATTTAGACGCTCTATGACGAAAACATTCGGACTTTCGATAAGAATTTTAAAGTTTACTTATAAACATTTTAAGTTTAAAGTTTAGTTCAAGTGAGTCCAAATAAAAACAACACGTCACATGCTACTTGTTATACTACTACAGCGATAAAAATTGCGTCTGTTCCCAATCTCATTCACTGAAGACGACATTGACGAGAAGCGTTCGGTTCGTCCGAGCTGAGCCTTCTAAGTCCGGACTCATTTGGGATCCGGCCCGATAAGTCATGCCGTGGAGTCAGTCCAGGAGTCGATTTGAGTCCTTTCAGTCTTTGTCTTGCAATCCTTGTCAAATGCGAGCGCGGAAATAAAACCGCAACAGCGGATTTTTAACCGCGCGGTTTTTTAGCCGCTGGTGCGGACACTCCCATAGGATTCAATATGTTACATAAAATCCGCGCGGCAAAAAACCGCCTGTGCGTTCGTAGCCTTATGGTCACCAGACTATATGCTTTTAGGTAGTCCAATCAGATTTGCTTTAGCATATCTAGATTTTCAGTAGGACCCATTCGTTAAATGTCTCTTCTAAACTTTATTATTTATTAATGGTTTCCAACAAAGACAAAACAAAAAATACGAAAATTACGAACGCAAAAGATGGTTTTAATAGACAAAGAAATCACCGGATGATTTTTTCTTATTTTTTGAATCTTAGAAACATCAAAAATCCTAAGTACAGAAGAGGAATAGAGAAACAAAGAACTATCAGAGATATTAAAGAACTACAAAAGAAGGCATCCATGACGCATATGAGAAGTTCAGGTCGCTATACTCTCAAATAAACTCATATCAATCTTATAAAAACCTTTATAATTTACTAAGAGACTACCTAAGCCTATGCGAAATATTTTATGAAACGACATATTCTAGAAAATTTTATGTTTTAACTAGCGTGGCGATCATCTACTCTACTCTACTTTTATGGTTCATCTGATATAGTGTTCCCAGAATTTAGATACTTCCACAAATTAACGCTAGAATCAAATTTTGAGACAAGTGTTGGCCCTTCACATTATCAATATTTCCTAGCTTCAACTTCCATTATAATCACTTTCATCTAATGCTATAGGTACACAAACGTATACTACTTGCCTTAACTAAAGATATGTCTCTGAGACTTTAATAATCATTTATGAGCCTATTCCAAACCCAATACGTTTCAATTATACCTTTTCGACCAACGTTACCAATATAATTCAGTGAAATTTTCGCTAAAATAACTAGATTTATATTTTTATTACTAGCCTAAACTTTCCTACTGCTAAACAATGGTATTTTTCCCCTTTTCTACACTTCTCTATCTTGAGCGGACTCCCACCGCCGGGGTCGGGTTTGTTGACTGGGAACGATCGACTCGAAATTGTCTTGTTGGCGGCTTCGCTAAGCATTGCCGCTTTAACAAAGACAATTTCTGTTGCACGCCCAAAGAAAAAAGCAATGGTTAACGAAGTTGCTAGCGGAACAGTTGCGATCGTTTTTGGTTAATAAACTTAGCCCCCAGGCCCTGGCCTGGCGTGTGCTTCCAGTTCGTCGCTCCATCATTTTCATCCATTTTTTATTACAATAATTTAAGTTCGCCATAATAACCGGTCTTGCGCGATCCTCAATTCAACCTTCTACAGTTCGTCTGACAGTCAGGTGACCGTTGGGTCACTCAGGGTGTCATGTCAACCCTTTTGGAGCAGTACTCTTTTGCCTTTTTTCAGTGCACTGTTGCCAGTTGCCACTAGATTTTCTCGGCACCAGCGGCTATCTATTCTTCGAGCTACATAATAATATTTGGCCTGCCTGTCCATGTTTTTTTGCTTCTCTGGGATTTTTGGTTTGGTTTTTCTGCGGATCTTTTATTTGATCACGCAGAGAAACTCCGAACAGCCATATAGAAGAGGCATATGTTCAGCAGTGGATGTCTGTCCGCTTTGATAATAAAATATCTCTTAAAACTTCCGTCCAAGATTGGATGTCCATAACTGGATACTGTCCATCACTGGGTGTCCATCACTGGATTTTTCATGTCCATGACTGGTGAAAAAAAAACGTTTGATTTTTCTTATATTTTGTTAAACAATTTGTTTAGTAAAATTATTAAAAAAATACACAATTGTTAAAAAAAACTCGCTTCATTTCATGTTATAACTTTTACACCTGTAGCGATCATAGGTTAGAAAATATTTGCGAAAAACTGAAAAAAAATCTTTATAGCGTCCAAGCCTTTATGTAGTTTCAACAAAAAATTGTTAGTAATTTCGAAGAACTAGCTATTCCCGTTTTTTGGAATGGTTATCTTTGACGAAATAATGCATCGAGGTTTTTTGATTCCACTGGTGTTTCTCAGTTATAAAAAACTTTGTTATATCCTCAAAAACGTTATATTAAAATTCCAGATTTTTACCTCTTATAGATTAAGATAATTACTTGATTTAAAAAACCTTCAAAACTCATATAGCGTCTTAACTTAAAAAATGTTTAAAACAAAACAAAAACTATTTGACTTACGCGTGACTGTTCACCACTTAACCAATTACGATATACGACAAATAAATCAAACGACCGAATGAACTGAACAGTCTATCTCTTTGATATAGCATACTGAGGGAAAGGGACAGTCATATGTCAGTCGCCCACATCGGTTACTACATTTTATTGGAAAAGTAATAAATATTGAATATCTTTTTAATTATTACTTTTAAATCAAATCTGAATTACCAGAATTTGATTTTGTTTATTATCATTATTCCTAGGTAGTTTTAATAAAAACTAGTAAGTAATTTCGAAGAACTTGCTATTCCCGTTTTTTGGAAAGGTTATCTTTGACGAAATAATGAATCAAGGTTTTTTGATTCCAGTAGTGTTTCTCAATTGTAAAAAACTTTGTTATATCCTCAAAAAGGTTATATTGAAATTTCCAGATCTTTACCTCCTACAGATTATGAGAATTACTTGATTTAAAAAACCTTCAAAACTCATATAGCGTCTTGAGGCGGTAACTCTCGGTATTCCGCTACTCCGTTTTTTAATTATTCTGGCGAAAGTATTCATCTATACCAGTGAGTTATCTATACCAATATTATAATGAGGAAAGATTTTTTTGTTTGTTTGTAACGAATAGGCTCCGAAAATACTGAACCGATTTGAAAAATTCTTTCACTGGTAGGAAGCTCCATTAACCCCGGGTGTCATAGGCTATATTAGATTTTCAAACCGCGGAGCAGCCTCTAGTTTATTAATAATAATAAAAAAGAATTATTTATACAAACAGTAAGTTTAAGAAATATTAATCAAACTTTTTTGCCAACCATACATTACGAAAAAAAAACGTCCGCCATTTTGAAATCTGTTCTTTATCTAAATAGCAATAATAGCCTGCCACTAAGTGTGAACAATAACAAGTAAAAAAAAAAGTTATTTTACTATAATTCGAGTAATGTATAAGTATGATTTATGATTTAAATACGGGCCTTTATCACATCGTTCAGAAGTCTATGGTTTTTGACATTGCTTTCGTTTATGGATTGGTTTGCATAAAACTCACAAATCTTTTTGAATCAAAACATAGTTATTCTGTAGTTTTATCGTCTTTTCCATCACCTCAATTCACTTTTTTAATTTTATTATTTTAAACCGTAATGGCGCGTCACATCAAATCATAAAACACACGCAACAACAGCGCCACTAGCGGTGACATTTTTAAGTTTTCAACGATATGATCGCTAACATTTGGCCATTTCATGAAATAGTCATATGATCAATTGGCCAAATCGATAAACGTTGATATTTTAACCATCTGGCCAACGAATATTGGCAATTCCATGAAATGTGCACTTTTCATGAAATGGTCGGCCATATCATGATATGGCCAATTTTACGATTTTGCCACGACTTATATAATTCGCCCCATTCTGGGCAGGCAAAGGAACTTAGTCCATACAGCCAAGTCTTTAGTATTTTATTTCTTAGTATTCAAGTCTGTCTGCCGCGTGGTCTCACATTTCAATGTTCACACCGACTACTTCACGGGACATCGATCAGAACAGCAACCACCTTTATTACTCACTTCACTACACAGTTTTCCATAAAAGGCACATTAATCGACTAATTCCACCACACTAGCACAATAATAGCCACGGAAATCTAATTCTTCCTCACGTTTCCCGCCAAGCAGTCTTACAGGGGGTACGAAAATAATTTTTTTTTCCCAATATACTAGTGCGGAAGTTGCATTTTACGATAACTTTTGTATTTGTGCAAAAGTTTAAATTTGAGTAAAGATCATCTTGTGCAGCCACATCGACTCTAAAGTTTGGAAACTTTACTTTTTTTTTGTGGAAGCGACAAGAGAGATGTTGAAATCCCGAACTATAATGACTAATTTCAAAAGTAAATTCCATTTTAAGATGTAAACGTCCTTATTCTGAGATGTAAACGTAAGTTCCTTCAATTAGTATAGAATCTTCAAGGCCATTGTGATTGTCTAATAAGATTTTATGTATTAATAATGGTTTATATGAAGCTTAGGATGAAACTTTTCGCACTATTAGAAAAGATAAAAAAACGCCTTTTCGTTCGAAAATCCGACAAATTTCCGTACAGTGTTGCCACTTTTTAATTTCTAGATTTTCGAGTCGCATCGCACCTGTGTCGCACTCTCAGAAAAAAGAAACCGCCGCTAGTCGCACTAATTATTATTATTATTACTTTAATTTAAGGTGGTAACTCATGGTATGGCGCGAAATTCAAATTTTTTCGTGTTTTTTATTTATTCTGGCGAAAGTATACATTGAACAAAGTTTAAATGAATTCGCATATGTGAAAAACTATCTCACACATTGTAATACAACGTTTTTGGAAGACAGACCTACAGATTTTGTGTCTAAGGGGTAAAAGGCCAAAAATTAAGTTCCTTGAATATACACAAAATTGGTAACTCTGTCTTTCAAAAACGATATATCACAATTTGGGAAATAGGTTTTTACGTACGCGAATTCATTTAAACTTTATTAAAGACAAATACTTTCGCCAAAATAATTAAAAAACGTGAAAATTTTTGAATTTCGCGCCATTCCGAGAGTTACCGCCTTAATGGACTTGACTCCACTTAAGTGGAGTATTTTGCCAATGTCAAGTTCAGTTAAAAGGGTGGGCTTAAAGCCCAGCAACGTTGTACGGTTATTATAAGTTTATTGGATTATTGTTTTAAAGCCCGCTAACAAAACACGTGGTTTCGGAACCAACGTTAATACAATAATCTAGTCGCACTTAACCAGCACTAAACGTTTATTGTGCCATAGACAGTTGTTGTTTTTAGATTCGCCCTTTCTGGGCAGGCAAAGGAACTTAGTCCATACAGCCAAGTCTTCAGTAGTTTATTTCTTAGTAAGCAAGTCTTCTGTAGTATAATTCTTTGTTTTTCCTAACCTAGGTTCCTAACCTAACCCATTGAAATGCGAGGGTGGTCTCACATTTCAATGTTCACACGGACTTTTTCGCGGGACGTCGATCAGCAGAATTGTTCGGGAGCGCCTTCCTCTATTTCTCACTTCACCAGACAGTTCTCCATAAAGGGCAAATTATTACTCTAATTCCACCACACTAGCACAATAATAGCCACGGAAAACTAAATTTATTAAACTGAGAAACAAAAGCCTGACATTTTCCTCACGCTTCGCGCGAAAAAGTCTGTGCCATAGACAACAAAAAAAAAGTTTGGTAACATCTCTAAAAAATATTATAATATAGTATAAAATAATAAAAAGTGTATGTAATAAAATTAGCTGGTGGTTTCTTAAAATGACAAAAATCGATTCCATGAAAGACCTCAGAGCGCAAACTCCACGTTACACAAAAATAAAAATCGTATCGTAGTGGATAAGTCCGGTAGAGTTTGCGCATGCGTGACAACCTGTGGTATGGTGAGGTGCCACAACCAACTCTAGGCTAGGAAAGGACCAACCCAGAGACAATCTAGAAAAATTAAAATGAACGATTTCAAGCTTCAACGTTTTGCAGGTTATGTTTAGCGAATATTGTCAAATTACAGTTTAATATTCGTTTAGCAAAAACCAAAATTACCTAATTGATTATTCCTAAATTGATAGTAAGTACGACAGTGGTTCTATTCCGTGAGTCTTCATGAAAAAAGTTTCTTTTATTGACCCTTCTGCGGCAATGCAAAGTGTTTCTTGTCATTGAGATGTGAATTACGATATAAATACTTTTGCAAAACAGATACTTAAAGGTACTAATGTACGTAAACTAAGTGATACACAACTTATAAAGTACCTATCAGTGTTTACTTACAGCAAGTATTTCAATCAATTCAATTTCTTTATTTTTCCAAAATGACGATGAGTCAGTTGTCTGTTATAAAATTGTACAACACCGTGGTAGATGACGTGATAGCCGGAGTACGTGATTGCTTTTTGGACGATGGTGTTGATGAGCAAGTATTACAAGAATTGAAACAATTATGGAAAACAAAGTTGACGGCTAGCGGTGCTATGGACCCTCCTCAGCCTGACATCCTGCAGCCGCCGGCCGTGCTACAGAGTTACCAAAAAGCTAACGGCAGCAACGCCATGCCTAAGAGAGCAGTGCCGGCGGACGCACACGTGGCACAGAGCTCTAGTGCCGCGCACCCGCCAGCCCCACAGCCCACCATGGCCGGCGCACACCCACACCAAGTGATGGATCCCAACAACAGGGTACCCGTTCAGTTAACTCTGCCTGCACAGCCAGGCGTTCCAGGATCTCAACCTCGATCATTTACCATACAAATCCCAGCCTCTGCGTTGAATGGTAACAAGCTACATCAAGTTTTAACTGGTCCCATAATAAGTGCAACCCTGACTCTGCCACAACCATTAGCCGCTACACTGTTGCAACAACATATCAATTCTGCACTTGCGGGGCAGCAGAGTGAGTTTGATGGGGGTGGAGGTGGAAGAAGTGGTGCTGCTCCATTCTCTTTAGATGGTGCCTTGGACTCGTCTGATGATGATGGTTCTAATGTTGGTGATGGATCAGATGACGGTGCAGCTGATGAGGATGAAGAGGAGGAGTCTGCTGAAGAGCGAGCAGAGGAAGAAGAGGAAGAGCGTGACGAGAGTGGAGGGGCTGACGAGGAACCACTCAACTCAGGAGATGATGTCTCTGACGAGGAACCTGGTGACATGTTCGATACTGACAATGTGGTAGTGTGTCAGTATGATAAGATAACTAGGAGTCGCAACAAGTGGAAGTTTTATCTAAAAGATGGAATTATGAATTTGTCTGGAAAGGACTATGTTTTTCAAAAAGCAAATGGTGATGCAGAGTGGTGAAAATAACTTTGTAATAATGTTTTAGAACATAACAAGGATTTTGTGTGAAAACTAAATAAGATTTTGATTGATGTTAAAGCTAAATATTAATTATTGAAACTTAAAACATTATGAAACAGAAAGACAACAATAATTACATGCACACATGCACTAACCACACATGTATTCTTTAGTAGAGTGTTGAATATCCAAATGTCGATTATCCAAACAACCTCTTATCCAAACTCGAATTCCAGAACATTTTAGTTCTCTCATCAAAGGATATTTTAACGAACCAATCAGAATAAGAGTTTACCAGCAAGCAAAAATCTAGCCAATAAGAGTAAAGGAAGGTTTCATAGTTTTCAATTATACTAGGTTTTTTTTGCAAAAAAAACTGATTTATGTCAGGATGATTGAAAAAAAGTAATGCTTATATCAAATTATCCGTGTTTTCCTAAAATCCAAAATCCCTAGTTTTTTTTTTGCAAAAAAACTAATTATCAAATCTTACTACGACATATATATAAAGGTTTTTTTTATATGAAAATATGTTTTCCTTTAACCTGTAAGTAAATATGTATGGCTAAATCAATAAAAATATAGGTAGTTCGATTATCCAAAAATACCGGTAATCCGAACAACCATGCCTCCAATTAGTTCGGATAATTGACGCTCTACTAGGTATATATTATTATATTATTTTTTCCTAATTGTTGATTGTATCTTAGTTTAGAATGGTGGTGCCATGAGGTGTAAACTAAAAAAATAGTATGAAAACTGACAAAAGTAAAGTTGAATTAGGTAGGAAATATGTAACACTTTCGTATTAAGAGGCATAGTACAGCTAAAGTAGCGCCACCCGAGAAAAAAATAAATATCTTCTAAACTAAGGCAAATATCAAAAATGTGAAACAGCATTCCCCTAGATAATTCAGCCTAGTATTTTTAGGGCATTGTTGTATAGCTTTTATGTTAAGGCTTAGACCTTCTTTATTTGAACGCCGATTTCACGCGACCCTAGCGCTCAATGTTACGCGGCCGAGTTGCGAACATTTCTTGGCGCGATATTTAAATCTAATTTTTCGCGCGAATTAACTTGGGTGTATCGTTACTATGACTTATGGGTTTATTGAATTGTGATTACGAAATAATATGATTTATCGATGTTATTTAATTTTTTTACTGCCTAATAGGTTTTATTTTAGTACAAATTGTTTATTGTTGAGTACTTAAACATACTTTATTAGAAACATTAAAAAAATTGTTTAGAACTTTAACTATCTAACTAAATATCTAACCTACTCATTATTTACTAAATAAAAGGTAAAGTATGTTTATTTTAACTAATGAAGTCGGTTAAAAAAGATCGTCGGTCAGAGTTCAACACTGCAAAAATACAAAAAGTTGGTTATGACTTTTTGATTACATTAAAGGTAAAAATTAAAGACGCATTTCAATATTATATATTTTTTTGTATATTTTTAATTAATTACAACTGGTATAAGATAGAAAACAATTATTGCCACAAATAAAAAATTGACGATTTTACTTGATTTTTAGGCTTTGAGAGTGATTTTAATATATTCAGCTTTTAGGTTTTTTTTTTTATTTGTTAAAGGACTGAATTTCTCAACATAGGTATATATATTTCATTTAAGTAAATACTCACACGTAAATAAATTATTAATTTAAAATTTTTACTACAATAAAATATAATAACAATATCCCCTAAATTACAAAAGATTTAAAATTTATCATGATGACATGACGACTCCACTCGTCTACTCCAGTTTTACATTATAAACTGCAGTATGCCTCATAAAGGTGTGATAAATTCTTATCAGCGGGGGGATGGAAGATTCTGATTTCTGTAAAAACAAATATGAATTAATGAGGGGTTTTCATTTTGTCATTAAAAAGCAAAAATAAGTCTCATAATATGCCCGTAGATTGCGTTGTCTAAAGTAATAGACATAGGATAGCAATTAAAATCAGTTCAAATTAACTTAAAAAGTTTAAAACAAAAATAACTATCTGACTGACGCGTGACGAGTTTAAATTTTATTTTTTTCTATTAATGATTGATTTCAACTTGACCTATTGACTTTTGCAAAGCGCCATACCATAGCGGTGTAATAAAACTTGTTTTTTTATATGTCAAATTGAAAACCACTCATTAAATTACCCACGAAATTTATTTGTGTTATGTGCAGGTAGCACTAGCAATAAATACGCTAAAAAAACTGACAAAACCTAAAACTATTTCATATAATATATGGTAAAGAATAGAAAGTATCGATACTGTACTCATAATGAGTAGTATCAAAACAAAAGTATCAATTCTTCAATGTATCTATCGTGTACTTCTCTGAGGTCCTATAGTACTTACTTTTCTTACGTTTGGTAGGCACACAAATTTAAAACAATAATTGGAAAAGTTGTTAAAAAAAAATCAAGAAACAAAAGTATCGATACCCCGAAGCACTTTTCTTAGGGCCAGTTCTTACTCAGGCTAGGCACACAAGTTTAATACAATAAAAGAAAGTTCTTCAAAAAATAAAACAAGTTGGCTTTCCTTTAACGATGGAAAATAGCCGGAAGCCGTGTAAGTGTCCGTTAAACTTATTTTTTTTTGTAAAATTTTACGTTTGGCAAAAAAATTAATCGTGGGCAGCTGTGTTTGAAGTTTGTCAAACAATCTTATATGAAAACGTGTTTGTCAAACAAATTTGATCGTTTGCAGAACCTTTATTGTCGCTAGTTTTATATGGGAATTCATTTCAGTTCATTCGATATGATGCCATACCTGCCAAAATGTATGTACTCATTGATTAAAAGTATCGTAAGCACAGTATTGAGTACAAAGTAAGGATAGGAATGGAAATGTACTCGATACCGCAAAGTATCGATACTTTTTACGTGTCTCTAAGTACTGGTTGTATGTTTATCTTTATACCTGTCATTATTATGTTAGAAGATAGCTGAATCTTTGAAAAGGAGATATGGAACTTGCATCTGAAAACTCGTTGCTAATAATTAATATAAAAGAATTACTTGCAATAATTTACTGTTTGTGATAAAAATAAATGTAATTACGTAGGTATGAATTTAAGAGTCTCGCAATTAATGCTAACGAGTGACAATATGATACTTTTTCTTTTTAAAGGCACACGGCTCAATAAACTGACACATACATACACTGAGAACTGCCTATTTTCAAAGTTTGTTTAAACACTTAAACCCGGTCCTGAATGTAGCGAATACTACTCTGAAAACGGCATCAAAATTGGTTCAGCCAAACGTGAAAGAATCGCGGACAAACATACATAGTACATACACACATACAGATCAAACTGAGTACCTAAGTCGGTTAAAAATATTAAAATACATATTTCAATATAACGAACATTTATTGTTCGAATTAATTTTAAATAGGTACATTATATTATTCAAAAATTTAGGTATATTAAACCTTTTGATAAAACGAACGTCTGTCTGCCACATTGATTGATTTTCTTTAGACTTCTTTGACTATGAAAAATGTTTCCCGCCAAAAAGGTTTGTTGTTGTAATAAAAAAAAATTGGATAAAAAAAAGACTATAGATAGAGTTTGATGGTCAAAATAACAGACCATCTTCGATACATAGTATAAAATAAAGTTGCTTCCCGCATCTGTCCAAGAGGAAGGTTTATAATGTATAATACACGCATAACATTGTAATAGGTTAGGCGGTACGAAGTTCGCCGAGTCAACTAGTTTATATTTAAAAATCAATCGTGGTTTGTTTATCTCGCTTAAACTTGAGAACGACTTATAACATTTAGCTGATTTGAGTTTTAAAATGTTTGTCGTAGTTCACATACGGTTCAAAAGGTGAGAAAAGATAGAAAAAATGGAGGGGTTGAAAGAAAAATAAAAATTCAATTTTCCCATATAAAGTGTTTTATGTATTTTCCTGTCTAAGATTTAACGTTGTTGTTATTTAATTTGCCCATTCCTGGCCGAGAAAGTAACATGATCCATACAGAAGAATCTTCAGTAGGTATAGATAATAATAATCGTGTAAATTAATATTTTAAGTTGGTTATTTTAATAAAAATACCTTTGTAGCGGCGGCGTCTTATTTATTTTATTTATTAGACAAACCAACAGTACATAGAACATTCTTGGATATTTAACTTTTTTAGCAGCATAGAAAGACGTTCATTTCCTTTTACCTATTCTTGCATTTTCTATAAATAGAATAAAAAGTTACTTTCCGAGCCTAACTTTAATCTTACTGGGTTGTTTTTTTAACACAACTGGCAAGCAGTTATTTATATAATTTTATAATAAAATAAATAACATTGATATTTAGAACTCTGTTAAATCCACCTCTAATTTTTTTAAAGAAAGTAACTTTTTATGAATTTTTAGGTTCATCATTTTCAAATAAATTGAAGTTCAATATATTATTTTTATAAAAATGTGCAAAAACCTTTTTCGAGGTGTTGAATTTCGAGCAACGATAAAGGATCGCGTATGTCAGGTCGGGCTTGCATATTGCATAATAAGTTATTATTATTATAGTTTATAGTACCTTACACCTAAATTTGTTCTTGTTTGAGAGATATCCCCTAAAAGTTGTTTTTCATACGAAACCCTTATGCAACCAAACATTGCCTACCTACGTCCATACCTATTGTAGTTTCATTGTGTAAAGTAGGTAGCGAAAAAATTAATTACTATATAGGTGTACGATAGAGTAATAGAAGCACTACGTTTTTATTTTTCCTGATAGGTACATACACACTGTGACGTGTGGGTAATCCTACTAAGGTCAATGACCCCTACATATCAAATCGTAAAATAAATAAAAATAGTGAAAAGTTTATTGCTTTGCATTTAAAAAAGAAAGATATAGAAAACAACCCAATATAAAAATATATTTTTAAGAGCTGTACTATGTAGATATCGTTTTTAAACTGAGTGAAAATAAGTGCTTTCTTTTTCCCCTCAGAATATAAATTTGTAGGGATACTTATTTGATATTAAAAAATCACAGAAACTTACGTCTACTATTGCTCGAATTTATTAATATAATAATAATAAAATGTACTTACTTTTTCCAAACTAAAAAAGAATTCTCATTCACTGCGCAAACTTCGCGCAAACAATAATAAATAGTCTTGTAATAGCGCGCCAAAGCACGACTGACGTACGCTCCGCCTCAAGACCGGAGGCGTACTGGCGCCCGTTTCTGCTTATCGAATCGGCCGCTCGGCCGTTGGATCCCTCCATACAATTTAGTATGGAGAATTTCCGCCGAAATTTTAGTAAAGTTTTAGCAATTAAAACCAGATGAAAATGGACATGTATATTTTTGTAATTACAATATAAAAGTAGAACAGACTTTCTAGTTTATGATACAATTTTTGTTTTGCTTCAACTTACTTTTAAACTAGTAAACAATCGTTAACAGCAAAAGCTGTTTTTGCAGTTTTTGATGAACTTTACGATTTTTTTATAAGAAAACCCTTTAGTTTTTTTTATTTGAAAACCTACTATATTGTAGTTCAGTCTTTTGAGAAGCTACGAAAAAAAAAATTGCTTTCTGTCTTATTTTTAAGTGTAATTAAAGTCGTATATACAAACACTCCTCTCGCCGTTTTCCCAATTTTAGCCCCTTAAAGACCACAGAAAGAAACTGATTGTTGCTAAAAACGGACACTTTTGGCAACAATCAGTTTCTTTATGTGGTCTTTAACCTAAAAGCTATACAACAATGCCCTAAAAATACTAGGCTGAATTATCTAGGGGAATGCTGTTTCACATTTTTGATATTTGCCTTAGTTTAGAAGATTTTTTTTTTTTTCGAGTGGCGCTACTTTAGCAGTGCTATAGCTCTTAAACAATTCTACAATAAATAATAGTACCTACTCTACTAAATAATTTTCATATGATGGCCAATGTTTTATGAAATTTATTCCTATTGTATTGTTTTCTGTTAAGCTTGAACATTATTTTAAATTTGAGAGGTTACCTATGTTACATTTAGTAATAATTCTGATTTAATTTGGGCTTTCATGTCTGTAAGTAGGTAATATTTTTTTTTCTGTAAATAAGGTTTTTTGGACTTTCTGTTTTCATTGGTAGCTCCTAGTACCGGCAATATAATCTTGTACAATGTTTAAAGTTGAAAGTGTATTCTTAAATAAGTTTCATTACTAAATTATCATTCATTATTATAACTTTTTATATTGTAGGTACTTGAAATTTGTCACTTAACTAAGGAGAAACCTGGCTAACATTGTTTTGTCTTTAATTTCTGCATACTTAATACTAAAAAAATTGTTCAATGTGATAATTTTTTTTAAGATAATTCGTGTGGTATTTGTTTTAACAATACCTACTTACATAAAATAGCAACATTATGGTATCTTTTTAATGATCTTGATTGTTTTTAGAAACTAAGGCTCAAAAACAGCTAGTATTTTTTAATTGTAGGTATGATACAATTTATTTAAAAGCTATGATACTGTTGTTGCAATATTCTTATTAAATTATTAAGATCCAGCATCCCGTTTTATTATTTTTATATTAATACAATTTGAATGACATGAATTTAATGCCAGACTTCATAGTGGGTTTGTTAAGACCAATCAATGTATGGGAACCAATATTTTCTGCATTAAAGCATAAAACTTGGCACAGTTGTTGCTTAGGTGGCCCAGACTGAGAATCGCCCGGGAGGGAGCGGGTGACCCCCCTCTGGGGGGCGGGGGGAGAAGGTCAAGTTTTCTTCTGCCGCGCGCGTTATCGATCCCTATTGCTGCTATTTTATAGCTACTAGGGCAAGTGTGGTGTCATTTTCGGATAATTTAAGGATGAGGAATCCATTTATGGAACAATTTTTTTACATTTCCATAGAAAAAAATCGGAATTTACCATCAAATAGATAATTGTCGACACAAAAAAAAATCTTCTAATGACGATATTTTTTGAATGAGTATAGATATCAACAAAATAAATTTAAAAGCTACAAATATTTTAAAAGCTACATTCATGCTATTTTTAAAAAATATATGGTTCAATATACTTACTTTTTGTTTATATTTATATATTTAAAAGAATAGTGAACACCGTGGAAGAGGTTTTAAAAATATTGATTGCCTAATTTTGGTTTAAAAATTTCTTGGTTACTTCAAATTACTACCTAATACTGAACAGGGTCATTCAGCCTGTGATAAGTGACAACTTTCTGTATTAAATAATAGCTACCCAATTAGCTGACAAGTTTGTATGAAACTAATGAAATTTTTGTGATTTTGCTACTAGGAAGAGTGGTTATTTACGATATCGGAAGTCAGCTTAAGGAAGCGAGAGCATCGGAAGTGGACCTGCATAAGTCTCGACGGTGCACTCAAAAACGAGATATTCTTCATTCATCATGTCGACATATAACCGTATATTGAAAGATGTCTGTGATCCATGCGGTTAGAACCGGAAGCAATCACTGCTGGCTGCTGGTACAGGACACATTGATATCAATGTTAAGCTCGAAAGGTCACGACTGGTAAAGTTTACACTCAGACCGGTAAAACCGGCAGACCAAAACCTAAACTCGGCTCGGAACACGTTCAATTAGAACTCCAAAACCGTTTTGATTCCTAGGGCGCAGCCCGTCGACTTCAACTCGGATGAGAATCGTTCGGGAAGCTTAGCTTAACTTGAATAAGCTTACCGAACGATGCTCATCCGAGTGGCAGGTTCAAGTTTTATCTTGAGGCAAGAGGTGCCTCAAGACAAAAGTCTTTGAACAATGTGCGTTACCAGTGATAACTTACGGAACCGGGACATGGTTGCAAACAACGGGCCTAATTAGTACAAGGTCACTGGAGGACAACGACAAGGAAAGAGCTGTTTGATCGGATATGATGAGATCTTATGTCGATGTTACTTACCTCCAACCGCATGCCTCCACGGTGCCGTTGTCTGCTGAGATGTATCACGCCTCTTCTCCATCAGATCAAGTGTGCTTAGTAGTAAGTAATTACCTCCAACCGCAGTGACAACTTCGCAAGAACCCATCATTTACATCATCCACGCTGCGCCCTAGGCAATGGTTTTGTAGTTCTAATTGAACGTGTTTCGAGTCTAGGTTTTGGTCTGCCGGTTTTGCCGGTCTGAGTGTAAACTTTACCAGTCGCGACCTTTCGAGCTTAACATTGATAGCAATTTGTTCTGTACAAGCAGTGATTGCTTTCGGTTCAAACCGCGTTGATCACAGACATCTTTGAATATATGTCGACATGATGAATGAAGTCTTTCTCGTTTTTGTGTGCACCGTCGAGACGTATGCAGGTCCACTTCCGTTGCTCTTGCTTCCTTAAGCTGTCTTCCAATATCGTAAATAACAACTCTTCCCAGTGGCAAAAGCACAAAAATTTCAGTGTTTAACACATACTTGTCAGCTAATTGGGTAGATAAATGTATGAGAACTGTATTTTTTTTTGTTAACAACCTATTTTTTAATACAGAAAGTTTTTACTTATCTGGCTGAATGACCCTGTTCAGTATTAGGTAGTAATTTGAAGTAACCAAGAAATTTATAAAACAAAATTAGGCAATCAATATTTTTAAAACCTCTTCCACGGTGTTCACTATTCTTTTAAATATATAAATATAAACAAAAAGTAAGTATATTGAACCATATATTTTTTAAAAATAGCATGAATGTAGCTTTTAAAATATTTGTAGCTTTTAAATTTATTTTGTTGATATCTACTCATTCAAAAAATATCGTCATTAGAAGATTTTTTTTGCGTCGACAATTATCTATTTTATGGTAAATTCCGATTTTTTTCTATGGAAATGTAAAAAAAATGTTCCATAAATAGATTCCTTATCCTTAAATTATCCGAAAATGCCACCACACTTGCCCTAGTAGCTATAAAATAGCAGCAATAGGGATCGATAGCGCGCGCGGTACAAGAAAACTTCACCCGCTCCCCCCGCCCCCAGAGGGGGGTCACCCGCTCCCTCCCGGGCGATTCTCAGTCTGGGCCACCTAAGCAACAACTGTGCCAAGTTTCATGTTTTAAGGTGGCATCGCGAATTATTCACATTAGAAGCTACACTATCCCCGAGTGACATAGGTAGGATATATATTAGATTTTAAAAATAATTAGGGATCCTTACTTAAACTCGATTAATGTAGCCCAAGGTGCATTTTTACCCGTTGTTTACATATTTTTACAGTTAGTGGTTGTTGTTGTTGTTTTTAAATTCACGCATTCTGGGCAGGCAAAAGAACTTAGTCCATACAGCCAAGACAGTTGGTGGTTTGATGTTTGTTATTTTTATCAAGCCCATTCTGGGCAGTCAAAAGAACATAGTCTATAGAGCCAAGAGTTATGTATTATCTTAAATTCTCTGGCGTAACGAAGTTCGCCGTGTCAGCTAGTTAACTTAAAATTTAAGATTATACTTACTTAGATAAATAAAACGAAAGATAAATAAATAAAGTTTTATTGCCATATATATATATGAAATACCTATTAACAAAGTAACAAAATTAAAAATTTAAAAAACTCCCGACCAAGTCAGATCATTTAAACTAGACCCTTATATCTACCAGAACTAGAGCTGATCATCTTCAAAAGGGCATGCTTACTTTACTATATACTTTCAATATCATTGAAGTAACACGGTACAACATTTAAATTCGATGGGACCTATGGAAGGTAGTTAGAACCTCTCATCCACTATTTAGGAGCTGATCATCTTCAAATGGCTGATCAGCGGATCTATTGCCGTTCAAAATGAAAATGAGAATGTGAGTCATTTTGACATGTGATAAGTATACATTGCGGGTATATAGGTGAATCCTTTTGTCTATTCAAGAGATTCATAAACCCGCAATGTATACTTATCACATGTCAAAATGTTTCTCATTCTTATTTTCATTGTGAACGGCAATAGCCCAATAGGTCATGGTTACCTTACCATATACTTTCAATATCATTGAAGTAAAACTGTAGGTACCAAATTTTGAAATCGATAGGACATATTATGGAAGTAAGATCCTCTCATATACTATTTAAGAGCTGATCATCTTCAAATGGCTGATCAGGTCAGGTTACCTTACCATATACTTTTAATATCATTGATGTAACTATCCAAATTTCAAATTGATCGGACATAAGGAAGCTACTTAGATTCCCTCATCAGCTAGAAAAGAGCTGATAATCTTAAACCGCTGATCAGATCTACATGAGACATGGCTAAGAACACTCGGACTGAAATTATCTATTATACAAGAAAAACTAAACGAAAATCGGTTCAGCCGTTTGGGCTCTACGATGCAACAGACAGATACACAGACATACAGACAGATACATACGTTAAAATTATAACCACCCCTCTTATTTTTTCGTCGGGGGTTAAAAATACAAAATAATGCAATTAAAAATTTTGAATAGTAATAGGGCAGTGGGTGTCCATTTCGCTAAAAGTAATTTCTTCCAGGCACCCTACTTACACAGTAAGCAATTGTTTATAGACTGTATGTACTCGCTAATAATAAATTAATAATTATTAATGCATGTAACCAGAGAGAAGGTAAATCACTACGTTTTACATGTATCTTTTGTACCTTTTTCATTGTTTTGAATATATATAAAAAAAAAAGTTAAAACATTCATTTTTGTTAACCATAAATAAATATCAAACAAATACCTAGTAGACCTAAGTACATAGGTAAATAAAATATAATTAAAATAAAGTCATCAAGTTGGTCTATAAAATAAAAATATAGGTAGGTACTTAGCAGAGTATAAAACAAAGTCGCTTTGTTTGAGTAAGCTAGGTCGTGCGAGAGACGAGTGCTATTCGTACTGAGCGGTACCGTAACCATGCGGTAATAGCACAGCTAAATTTATTTATTCTCCAAAAAATATGTATAAGAATAATAAATAATATACTTACACTATTTAGAAATTTGCAAAGAGCATTGTAATAAACTAAACTTAATGACATTTACATTCTTGAACTCTGTAAATTGGTTAGAAATAAAAAAAATATTTTTCAATAGCAAAAGAACATTATACTACAAATATTAACACTATAAATCAAAAGAAACTTGCCATACCTACCCCTTCACTAAAAATGCACAGCTCTGGGCCACATGCCATGGTAGTAAAAATTTATATAATAGAATTCTTAAAGAAATAGCCAAAGAAGATATACTTAAGGCGGTAACTCACGGTATGGCGCGAAATTCAAATTTTTTCACGTTTTTTAATTATTTTGGCGAAAGTATTCATTTTAAATAAAGTTTAAATGAATTCGCGTACGTAAAAACCTATTTCCCACATTGTGATATATCGTTTTTGAAAGACAAAGTTACCGATTTTGTGTATATTCAAGGAACTTGTTTTTTGGCCTTCTACCCCTTAGACACAAAATCTGTAGGTCTGTCTTCAAAAAAATTTGTATTACAATATGGGAGATAGTTTTTTACATAAGCGAATTTATTTAAACTTTATTAAAAATGTATACTTTCGCCAGAATAAATAAAAAACACGAAAAAATTTGAATTTCGCGCCATAGCGAGAGTTACCACCTTAAACAAAATATTTATAAAAAAAAACTTAAACTATACTTACTAAATAAAAGCTATTATTCCATACAAGTGTTTTTCGAGGAAAAACAATAATTAAGTATTACATTTTAAGTTAAGTTCTTGGAACTCTGCGTTAGATTTAAGTTAGTTTTTAAGATATTCCAGTGCCCTTACAGGGTTCATATGCTGCTCATAAATTTTTATAACACCTTTTGTCCCTACCACATGAAGGAAAATAAACTATTTTATTCTATTCATAGATTTAATCGCTTAATTATGGTGGTAACTGAGAGGTAGCCGAGCGTGGGTAGGCCGCACTTTCTGAAGCAGGCAGGAGTGCCCATACTACGTCTGTACTCTTTATAACGATGTGCTTCCGCTTTCTGTCGCTACGCTATATATTATATTATTAAACGTTACATAGGAAAGCTACTGTCCAAATTTCAGTCTTCTATCTTCAGCGGTTTCGGCTGGGCGCTGATGAGTGAGTGAGTGAGTAGATCAGTGGTATTTGGGCTTTAATATATACCTAGATAATATAGGTACTATTTGCTACCCTACGTCTTACATTAAAAAAAGAAGGGATTACGTTATTCGCAAGGAGCCTTCCCACCTGCGCTCGTTATGACTTTCCAATTTGTAACAGGGATTTCGAGAAGCTTCTGGCAGTAATATATACGGCATCCATTTCTTAAGGAAAACTTTTTACGTGTTGGTTTTTGGACTTTTTATTATATTTATGGTAAAGACACATTTTCAAGACCGTAGAATTTTATCCACATTAATAATTTCTTTTTTACAAAAAGGAACCCGCCTGCTATAAATTGACACATACTTACATAAACTGAAAACTTTGTCTTTTTTGAAGTCGGTTAAAATTGGTACTTAAACCTTCTCCAGAATGTAACAAATACTTCTGTGGATACCGCATCAAAATTGGTTCAGCCAAACTCGAGACACGCGGACAAACATACACACATACTGGTCAAACTGATAACCTTCTTTTTTGAAGTCGGTTAAAAACATACATATACATACAGGTCAAACTGTTACCTCCTTTTTTGAAGTCGGTTAAAAAGCAATATAAAAACTTTTTATCAAAAAATTAAACCGCCGAAAAAACTGAAAAGCATTAAATAATTGGGTAACATTTTCTATTACGACTTAATTTACTCACTTCTTAAAATAATTTTGGTTTACCAAGAAATTTTAAGTCGGCGCCACACCACACAAGCAAATTCCATAACTGCCTAAAGCGCGATGCGCGGCGGCACACGTTTTTCGGTTATTTCTTTGACTTTCAGGTAATTTAGTGATCGTTATTCGTTGATTCTGTGGCACCGACTCAAAATTTCTTGGTAAACCAAAATTACTTTAAGAAGTGAGTAAATTAAGTCGTAATAGAAAATGTTTCCCAATAATTTAATGCTTTTCAGTTTTTTCGGCGGTTTAATTTTTTGATAAAAAGTTTTTATTTTTTGCTTTTCAGTTTTTTTTTTGGGCTAATTATTTTATTTCCAAATTTTTATGGGACCAACTTCAAGGAATACCCTGTCGATTAAAAAAAGAATTATCAAAATCGGTCCACACAGTAAAAAGTTATGCGTGATCATACATAAAAAAATATATATATACGCGACGAATTGAGAACCTCCTCCTTTTTGTTTTTTCGTCGGTTAAAAATCTCGGATAATAAGTACAACAAATACCTAAGAAAATAAAATTCTTGGGTAATATTAATTCTAGGTAATAGTTAACTCTTTCTTTCTTACAGATTTACCAAAGGGTTGGTAATAAGATAATTTCAAAACATTATGTAGGTATGCGGTTATATACTATATTTTAAAGAGGGAAACCGTTAAGCACCACAACCCCGACTGGTAGAACGGATTAAGCGCACACAGCGCCGAGGGCAGGTCGGCCGAGCGCAACGACTCAACTCCCCACTTTTATCGGCATATTTAGGGTTCCAAGGAGTTTTATGCATAGCAACTAGATCCCCATAAAGCAGAAAGCCGCGCGTCGGCTAATAGGTATGTACTCAGGAAAGACGGGATCTAGACACTCGATCGGTCTGCTGTGCGGTCATCATAACAACCGATAGACGCCAACAGCTGGAAATTGGTCTCCACGCCGCCGTAGATTTCTACGAGAACAAACATTGTACTTAAAGGAAGTTTGCCGAAATCGCCACGCTTGGCGAAAGTATTTTAAGAAAGGAAGCCGCTGCTCTTCCCTTCGCGACAATCATGAAAGGTGTTAGTGGATATATTTACAGCTACCACATTACAGCACTGTGTTATCGTCGGTCTCCACCGTCACTACTTGATCTCATCCGCGGCCCAAATAACCCCTTTTAGGACGTATGACTTATTTAGTACTTTTTATACCGGGTGTTTCTGACAAGACGGTAATAAATCAAAGGAGGGCTTCTGCTCACCATAACTAACAACTTTCCCAAAGCAACATAGGTCGAAATCTCAAAAAAAAACAGCTGTTCCATACAATCGTTCGATCAGCTGACGGGGTCAATGTACGGGACAGCTGATTTTTCTTTTGAGATTTCGACCCATGTTGCTTTGGGAAAGTTGTTAGGTATGGTGAGCTGAAGCCCTCCTTTAATTTATTACCGCCTTGTCAGAAACACCCGGTATAAGACTTATTTACATTTATCAATAATTATAAAAACAATATCAGGCTTTTATTCATGAGTTGAAAAGTCTACACTCAAAACTAGGTATTAGGCTTACATTAGAATTTTGATCAAATAAAATAATCATAATACATTTTAATTGTTTCAGGTACGCCAAGTGTGTGCTGTGTGATAAGTTCTAAACAAAAAGTAGTATAATATCTAGTGCCCGTGAGCTGTGATCAGCAGTAGGGCTCGTGCTAGTAGCAGTAGAAGTAGAGATGCCGTGCCTTAGTGCCAGTGTGTTGATCCCCGATTAGGGGCGTTTTTACCTGTGGTGGCGTACTGTGATGTGAATGTGAACTAACCCCCGGACATCAGCGCGAGGGTGCTGCTCCACCATGCTACCTACTAATGTGATGTCGTTTATGAAAAAGGTCAGTGCTTTAATTTATTGTGACACGCTTAAATAGTACTGAGTTTTTATAATAATTTAAATGTACGCAATTAATATAATTTACTTACAATAGGTAAGCTAAAGTTTTTTTTTTGCAAAATCGCAAGTATACATACTTTTATGTATTTTTAGTCGCGGCATAGAGAATCATTAGGTTAGTAGGTAAGCATTATAAAGTAAAAAGCTTTTAGGGCAGGCAGTGATGTATTGAAATTAAATTGAAATAATAAAAACTGTTATGTGCTTTTCATACAAATCACTCTTATTAAAATTCATGAGATAAGACGGAGTTCTTAACTTCTCAAATGGCAGTAAAGGAACTAAGTTAAGCTTAAGATTAATTCATACTGAACAAAGTTTAGCTCCGACTTCTCTTCACAACAACAAACGTTTCAATCCACTGTACGTATGCTTTAAATCCTTTTCAAATTAGTTTTAATGTAAATTATATAATTTAATAGTTACACCTGTTTTTGTATCAGCCTCCGACAATAGCACTTAATGGATCAAACAGCAGCAACGGTAGCGGCCGACTCCGTAAATAAAATATCTGAGTCGGTATTGATCTAGCTCCCGCGGGATGCCAGGGCCAGGCTGCTCCCTGTACTCAGTGTCAGTGGGAAACAATAATAAACCCTAGAAGTTATGCTTATAATTGTTCAAAACGAAATAAAAATATTCTAATATACTGGAGATTTTACTGTCCTGTGTCTAGCAGTGGACATAGTAGTTCGGCTGAGAACAGTGTGAGTATTATATGGCAACTATTAATTCTGTTTTTTCTTCGCGTTATTTTTAATTTTAGTAAAATTATTGATGAGTTAGAATAGCACTAATTATTATTTTAAATTTAATTTTTGTATAAGTAAATATTGATATATTTTTTTAAGTAAGTGTAATATAATATAAACCACTAAATAAAGTTGGAGTATATGTTAGTTAATAACTACAGAACCTTAAATATACCTAGGTCAGAATTACTTTTTTTGCTTGTTTCTCTGTCTAACTCTTTGTCTGTAACCTTTGCTCAAACGCAGTAAATGACTGGATTTGAATAAAACTTTACTGTACCTTTGAGGGAAGTTTAATTGATATAAAATAATTTTAAGTAAAATTTTATTTGTTTTGGTTTTCAGATGCGAGATTTTAAAAGTTTGTAAATTTATAGCGAGAACAAGTAACCGACAAGATTTCAAATATTTCAACTAATTTAAGAACGTAACTAAAACAACAGAGCTTAATTTACATTATTGCTGATAATAAAGGGCGTAAACATGCTTATCTAAGGCACAGAGAATATAATACTTAACCAGTCTTGAGGTCAAGTTTCGCTCAGCCCATTTGCATAGCTTTTATAGTGTTTTTATCCTAAAACAAAGTACGTGATTTATTATAACAGTATGTATAATATACAAGAAAACCTTTTTTATATATTATGCAATGTTTTATTATTTATTATAGAAAAGCCTTTACCTATCCACTGCTGGGCAAAGGCCTCTTTCGCCCTCTCTCACACTTAATATTTTCCATGTCCAAATAAAAAAGGAATGTGATAATTAAGCTTTTAAAGAATTTATTGCTACGATTACAAATTCCAATTCCTATATATGTCACCGTAAAATTGCACATCCGTAAGTATATAAACTAACGTACGTCAGTTTATATATAAACGTAGGTTAGTAGTTTGTATTAAATTTACGACTGAAAATTTATAACTTTACGATAAGTAAGTACTATTTTATTTTCCGAAAACATAGACATGTTTAAATAATATACCTACTTAAGTATACCTAGGTTTATAAAAGTGACATCTACGCGTAGCTTAGTTTTAGAATTTGTCGAAAAAAAACCGTAAAACCTTTAAATCTCTTCATAATTAGGACAAAATCATTACATGTAAATATTACATAATATTGATCAATAACTCTAACCATAATTAGATACCAAGATACCTTTAACATTATCTTCTTGAGCTAAACTGTTATAAATATTCACTAGGCACTTAATACCTCTATGTGACGCATAGCCTCAGCAAACGGCGGGCGTTGACAAGCGGCCGAGGGTGGGTTGGGGAGGCCCGCGGGAGAGGGGGAGGGTCCACTGAGAAAAAGCCTTATTCAAACCAGGCCTGGCACACTTTGAAGCTTCTATTAGCACAGAGAGTTGCATAAAAGGTGCACGTTATCGAGCCATGCATATTAAATGCAACAAGCTGGCATAAAGACTGTTATTACTGGAAACTTTTAGATTTTTCTTAGTTCGTTTAAATGCGGTATACCTTTTTTTTTGTAACGGGGGGAAATGCCTATCGTATTTCCTGACGCTTGGGAGAGCGTCGGGGGTATGTGAGGCTCGCACCCACTAAAACCCCCCGGCGGCCGTCCTGGCGCTTTTGGGAAGAACCCCGGGAACCACGCATAATAGCGTCCGAAGTCCTTCCCAAGCTCAGCTGCCATCCGCTTCGTGCTCCCTGGCTAGCCTTTGGAGCTGCGGCGGCACAGTGCCACAAGCTGTGCCGCCGCCCATCTCGGGGCCGTTTGATTAGTGTGTCGGGCCCCCGCCTTTCACACCCACGACCCCAAAGACCCCTTTTAGTCGCCTCTTACGACAGGCAGGGCATATCATAGACCACAGCTAAACCTGCTTATCTTTACGATAAACTTGAATGGCGAGCAAAAGAGAGAAGGATGAGATCTTGTGCTACTGTTTTGAGGACACCTCAGCATAGAACAGCTGCCTTTAGGGGAAGTTTTAGGTACCAGGCAAGCAAATGCTGGAACAACATACCTCCGCCTTTACGTACTGCATGTTCCAAATTTACTTTTAAAAGAAAACTTCTCCAATATCTTCTTAACAAACAGAAGGGTAAATTTTAAACATTCAATTTGTTTACTTTAATTTTAATTTTTACATTAATATCAATTACTGTTAAATTAATTTCTGGTACCAATTTTTTACTTGAATTTTTATTATTATATTCTTTCCTTGTCTTCATATTTTTATTTTTTTATTATTATTTTAGTAGTTGATCCATTTAAGTATACACATATAAATTCCTAACACACATTTTTATATATTTACTTACACCTTTTATATAAGTATTTTTTATGTTAGGTATACATATATAATCATATATTATAAATTGGCCCTTATCCTCACTGTTAGCTTTAATACTTAAGTTTATATATACTTATATTTATTTATATGTAAAATACCGGGACGTGTGCATGTATGTATTGCCTGTCGGGGTACTGGCAGAATACCAGCGCTGCGGATAGTATTTCTTATATTATCCTGTAGCATATGCTGAGTCAGAGCCCTTTCCGTGTCGCAGCTACATCAAAACTGGATTTTGTTTGTACAGTGTAGTCTTATATATGTTAATGATTCATGTCACTAGTTATACCTACCTACTTAAGTTTATAAAATGTACCTATATGTTTTGATGTATTTGGAACATGGAATAAATCTTTCAATCAATCAATCAATCAATCAATCAATTCTTACGCCCGGACCTACAGGTCATCGGTACATATGCTTTAGTTTTTTTGTCTTTCTCATGTTAATTTTCTCATAAGTTTATTATTATTTCTTCTTTCAAATAATAACAAAATACATTGTATAAGCATAACTCTTTACGTTCATAATTATTTTCTCTCACAAAAAAAATTACCTTTATCTTTGCCGTACTAGACCTCTAGCATGAATCATGTACTTATAGTAGAGTTTATAGACTATCAACTAATATTATTTTCTAATTTTGAATCAAAAAAGCTAGGGACAAAGTTACTTTAAGTATATATATATTTCAACCGATCGAACTTAAACATCATCGAAAATGGATAGGAGTAATAAAATCAAATAGCTTTCGCTGGTTCTGGAAGCTCTTGTAAAGGAGTTTATTGACATATAAGTGTTTTTATGATAAAATTTATAACTTTTTTATTAGTTTTCCCATCCTACTTCCCACTAAAATTATAAATGCAAAATGTTGTGTGCATGTTTGGATGTTTGATCCACACTATAACGCAAAAACTATTGATTGAATAGATAAGGGACTTCAAAGTGTGATAGTCTAAACATCGGTATAGCACGCCTTGTATGGAGAGCCAGGTTAGCTACTGTTACACAAACATGCATTTAGCACTATATTTGATGCGGTTCACAGCGACACAGAGGGTAAAATTGGGCAATATACTGTAGGTATCTAGATTGCCTATGTGTGCTTACTGTGCATGTAGGTGACTGCTAAACCGCACATTAGGCTTCGACCACGGATAGCAGGTGGCGTAAATGAATAAATAATAAGTTGACACGAATTTCGTAATGAATTGAATTAAATTTATTAATATAGAAGTTGAAACGAAAGTTTTTCAATTTGCATGATCCCGTCTATGTGAGCCGCGGAGGGCCGCGGGGGCGGGGCGCGGGGCGCGGCGGGTGCAGTGCTGAATGCTGAATGTTAATGCTCCTTACACCGAATGACATCTACATCTAATTTATTTTACACACGACTTGCGCGTCTCATTACGGCCTTTTGTTTAAGTTTGCGCTATCATTACCGAGGAGATATTTGATATAGATACATTTACATAGACCAAAATGCACAAAAATAATAATAATAAATAAGTATAAAAAGTAACTGATACAATTAGAACGTAGACATAGTAGGTAACATTAAGTGTTAATAAACAAAACACAAAATATATTTCCAACCACATTTCTATTAATACTACGATTCGGGTACAAATTGTGATTGTTGAAACGTTCAAGAAGGGTAGACAATAGCGTGCTCGGCAACGAGCGGTCTTTGTGTTGCAGGCCAGGTACAGTAGCCAGCAAATCCACCTGCCCATCTAAAGACAGTTTAACAACAAAAATGGGTAGCCTGTTATGCTTTTTACTGTACTTAACTGAGCTCTCAAATAAAACAAGCGATATTGTTTCTTCTCGGTTCTTACAACATGCTACATATATGAATACATCGTAGGTGGAAAGATTATTAACACAATCTCTCAATAATCTTACAGAATACATTATGTAAATAAAAAAAAACAAAAAAACTACTTAGCTATGGCCGCGACTCCGTCCGCGAGGAATAGTTCCCTTACCGTATTTTCTTACCGTTTAAAATCTTATTTGTTCTAGTTGGACTATGACAAACATTCAAAACGAAAATCAGCTATATCGGCCCAGCCGTTCTCGAGTTTATACGGATCAAAGAACAGTAAATTGATTTTTATATTTATAGATTTTATAATACATAATATGTTATGAAATAGTGAATGTACCATGTGATTTTGCTATCGTAGGCTTAAATCTTTGTGAAAAGTCACAACAAGCAACAAGAGAGTTGAGTCCCGCGCAGTGCAATGAGACCAAATCGTAAGGGTTTTTATTTTGAAATGTGCGTTATCTCATAGGTAATATGTATAAAGACAATCATTAAATTAAGTATCAAATACTATGCATGCAGAAAAATTATTGTCTTGAAAACACCGAATGAAAACGGGATTTGGTAATCATAAAAATAAATAAGACAAGAGGTTAGGTAAGGAATCTAGAAACAGGGTTTTCGTGTCAATCCCGGCCGTTGTGTGGCTTAAAGTGGATTTGTGAGGAGGCGCAGTCAGCCGCGCCAGAGCGCCTCTTATACACAACTCACAAGTATTTTGTATAGAAATAGCAATCCGATACCTAATCTTTGGTAACATACAAACGCTATATAAAATATATAACGATCACTTTACTAAACATTTCACAATATATTAACTTAAAAACTTAAATAAACCTAAACAGGCGCTTCTATAATTCCTTGAATAGTCAACGTGCCAGACGTGGCGTCCCACACCAGCGGCCTGCCACGGCTCCAGGGGACGATAGTCATACCGTCGGGCCTCTTTCCGTCGTCTCGTGCCAGACTGTTAGGTTCGAGAACAGCTGGCACGTTGACAGTGGTTTGGGCCCGACGGATAATGTCATTTCGACTGGAGTGGCATGCGACATGAGCTGCGAATACATGAAAAGCCATGTTGACCAGGTGATCAACCATATCTCCACAGTGTGAACAATTATAAAAGAGTTGTAGTCTTATGTAAGAAGGTTCCAGGTTGGTAGCACTTTTGTTTAACTAGTACCCTGCGACTCCGGTGAACTGCAGAAAACCCCGCCGCCGGTGTCTATCTCGGCTGTTATCAATGGGGTCACGGGCGATCTTACCAACGTTGTGTTCAACTCCGCGACCCCCTCCAGCATAGGCTGTTGAGCTTCTTCACGTGGGGACAAGGTGATAGTCCCCCTAGAGCGTTCCGTCGTCCTTCTCGAGGTAGTCATATGACTATACGAGGCCCCCGCTTCGTGCACCCAACGACCCCGGGATCCTTAGTCGCCTCCTACGTCAGGCAGGGGATATCTGAGTCCTATCCTTCAGCCCGGTACTGCAGGGCGTCCGATGGTAGCGCCTGCAATGCAGCCTAACCTGATGTTATGTTATGTTTCCAAATGTCTGTCATACCAGTTGTTGCTATATTTCTCAAGAATTTACTGTAAGTATAAACAAAAAATCTATTTGTGCGAATGTGATTGCTCTATCGACGTCAATGACAAACTCAATAGTAGGTAGGTAATTGTTTAGTTCCTGCTCGTCTCTCCGGCCCGGCCCGCCTCTCCGATTTAGATTTATCCGAGTGTTCCGGACACATTCGCCACTGCCGTCCCTCGTCCGCCCCTCTAACTAAGTTAGCGTGATTTTTTATTTTGGATCATAATTTGCGAACCCAAATCAGGAACTCTTATAATATACTTAAAACTATTATTACTTATTTCACAGCAGTAGCTTACAGCTTTACTTAATATATCATTATTTCCATTTTTATAATCTTACTTACCTTCGAAAAGTACTTATACTTAAGAAACTCATATTTTAACCTGTTCTCGTAAACTGTGGTTTTAATGGCCAAAGTTGGTAATCGCCCTCTGTCTCAAAGTCTAATAGCGACATAATAACGGGACCTCGCCCGTTGCGCCTATCTGCGTTGGAAATCTTACCCAATTATTTGCTTTTGCTATACGTCGCTCGTCACATGCTTAGTTATCCCATAATGGATTTCCTTAATAGCTCTTCCCTTGAGTTAAATACTTATCCCTTACAAGTGGAATCTTCGAGGACATCCCATCTTTAATATTAATGTGATTGTCGAGTTAAAGAATCAGACATGAACGATATAAAATAAAGCTTCAAAGCTTGGTGTGCATTTTTGGGAATGATTGTATAACTTAGACGGTCCCCAACTGACTTTTCTAACATATTCAATATCATCACTAATTTGTTAAAGTTTTTAGCGTTACATTTTTGTACACGTTTTACATAATAATAAAAACCTAAATATAGTGAGCCCCACCAGAATGGCCCAGCGGTCATATGTGTCGCGTAATTACATTCCTTACCGCTTGCGGCATGAGCAATTTAACCGCCCACATAGGTCTTGGAACGTGCTCTAACATTAATCTAGCCTTAATCTGATGTGTGCACTAAGTAAACAACCCTTTGCTTAATGTTTTCTACCGTTAAGTTATCGGCAAAGCATAGGTTTTTATTAACATAGAAAGTGTCATGCCCATTTTTTATTTATTATAATTATTAAGTTGTTGAAATTCTTGTTAAAAAAAGAGAAAATTGGTTTTAAGTATTCACATTAAACCAATTGAAACATCAATAGCTAGACAATTTAAAACTCCATATTTAAACGTGAAATTTATTTATTGTTTTAACGAATAATCCTTCAACCAACTGCCGCGTTTAGTCGTCGCTTGCAATTAGAGTCGTAATGTAAATAACAGTAGCAGGCAACAAGTGGGTCAAATGAGCCCCCTCCCGCACCGACCCGTCCCGCGCCCCCCGCTCGCCGCCGCGCCGCCCGCCGCGCCCTCGCCCGGCCGGGTCATGAACAACGCCTGTTCATGACCTATTTTAACTCCGTCCCGAGATCTTTACCTGAGTAAGTAAATCGAACATCCCGACCCCGTTTTCTGGAAGCTAGCAGTGGCTGGCGAATGATAAATTTACTAATTTGAATTTTGATATCGGTTTTCCAAATTTATATTAATTTTCAGACTTCAGTTGAATTATGAGGCATATTTATAAGCTACTTACTAAGGAAATTATTAGAATGAATATAATATTGTGAAGTACTTTACAATGGTACTTATTTATTTCAGTATTATACCTGCCACAATTAATATCAACTAATGTTCCTGTAAAAAATACGATGAATGTTGACGTGACATAATATCCGACGACGCGTCGCCGCCGCTGCCCCGGGCTCCCGAAGGACACATGTCAGAGCATTTCCGGTCCCCTTCAGTGTCATTAGTTTTCAAATGTTTAATAGTGTAAAATGAACTATGTTTTCAAATGTTTAGTTGTGTAAAATGTAAATTATTTACGTATTATGGAACAATTGGTATACAGTGGCGGACTAGAACGGCGTAACACTTCCGGTTCTTCTGTATTGAAAAATTGCTCTTGTCCTTTGGTATTACAGTCTAGGGCGCACGAGACCACAGAAAAAACTTTAACGCCTCCCTAGTCCGCCACTGTACTGAACCGATTTACAAGAAATAAAAAAGTTTATACATATCATTAGCTAGAGAGCTAAATAAGTACTACCGGTTACCTGACTACGCGATTCACATAATTTTTACTTTAATAAATTTTCAATCAATCATCAATCAATATTACCCATATAAAATTCTTCCGTTACTGACGGACAACGCAGAGCCGAAACTCTGGGCGTAGCGGGCTGAAATTTTGCACGTAAGTTCCTAGGGGAGAGTAGGGGAGCACTAAGAAATTATTTCCCGAAATTTCTATTAGAAAGGGAAAAAAATTAATTTTTGTATTTATCAGAAATCTGCGCGGGTGAAACCGTGGGACAGCCTCTAGTACAAAATAAAATTATTTAGTTATAACGTTAAAAAAAATATTCGATCAAAACCTGTAGCTTCTCAAGTCAAGATTGAGTAGACCATAAATAGAGCTATCATTTACTACTCAAGCGCTCTTCGTGGCTTCCTCAATTATTCGCATACATCGCCGACGCTTCCTTCCCCTCGTACTGCCTTTACAAGACCAGTTAGAAAGCCAGCTTTCATACTATTTTGTTTTAGAAAAACTCCTTAATTCAGTAATTTAGTTAGTATTTTAGTTTGTGGGTTTTTATTCTTTATTAAAACAGCGCTCAGAAAAGCATAAGATCATTTTCTAATTCAAAATGGATTTACGACGGTGGTAAAAATTCTAGCTTCCGGCGGAATTCCGTTGAATTCACTAATACTCAGGCAGCAGAGCTGTACCCGGTGCAGCGGCCGCCGCCGCGGCTTTGAGCGATAAACATTCTCGTGATGATGTTCGTGAGACCAAAATATTGATTTTTCCATCTCCAGTGTATTTCGGCCTCCATCTGTTGCTCTTCATAAAATTTACGAGCGTATTACGGAGCCGTTTCTTGTACCTACGAAGACTTTTATAGCTACTGGTACGAAACCCTTATACTATTAAAGTTTCCTTCCCTTTACTATTCATTTTAGCTTTATCGAATAAAAATACGAAGAAATTCCAATCAAAATAGGAGGTAGAGCAAAAAAAAAACGTTTAAATTGTATAGAACCTACATTTTATTTTATTCAAATTGGTTTCACTACATTTACATCATAATAACATTTTATAAGATCTTTAGGTGTAGGTTTAGTCCTTTATCACTTTTTTATTATAATTTTGTTTTAGTTATGGTTAGAGATTTGAATTAACTCAAATATTTAAATTTTAATTATTTCTATGGCCGCCCGCCGTCATTAGAAACGTAGCATGCGGCTAGTCATAAAGCTTGTATAGTTATCTAACTTATCGGAGATGAAATGCAATGATGACAAGATACATTTGCTGAAGACCTCAAACGGCGCAAATACGGCACCCTTAGTGGGGAGTACGAATTTGTGCCGTTTGGGGTCGAAACCCTAGGGCCGTGGGGGCCGGAGGCGCGCCGATTGTTTAAAGAACTGTCGACGCGCCTGATCGACCAGTCAGGTGACCAGCGGGCCGGCTCATATCTTGGCCAGCGTTTAAGCCTGGCCATCCAGCGTGGAAACGCAGCCAGCCTGCTGGGCACGGTTCCGACCAGTGGCGGCGATTTGAACGAAATATTTTACTTGTAGGTATATGTTTTATTTAAAATTTTTTTTTTTTTTAGTTAACCGGAATTTTATACTGTAAATATGTACATACATTACTTTTTAATTATAACTTATAGATATCCCTTATTGAAAGTCAATTAGACTACAGATACATTTACTGTAACCAATAATAATATTTTGTGTATATTGTATACAGATGGTAGCTACGGAGGACACGGGCAGTGCCGTGCCGGGCCAGCTGGACTCGCCAGGCACCTTCGGCAAGTTGCGGCAGACGCTGTCCTCGTCGCTCCTCACGGCGCAGGATAAGGGTTAGTATTGTTTTTGTGATCTGTATTTATCAAAACTTTTGTATGACAAATAATCTGTAAAATCAATTAAAATATACAAACTAAAAACGCTACATCGAATTGAGCGTAGCAAATACTTTATTTCCGTAGCAGGATCCGTAGCACGTAGCGTAGCGGGTAAGCGTAGCACTTACGAACGCTAACTGATTGTATGTAATTAAACTTACTATACCGTATTGACTAACTTTCGTTAAAATATTAAAAAAAAAACAGGTCTATGGTTAAAATTATCCATACTCCATACTTCAATACTAATATTATAAATCCGAAAGTAAATCTGTCAGTCTGTTTATTCTGACAAAACTACTAAACCGATTTGAATGAAATTTTGTATATGAATAGTCAAGAAAAAGGACATAAGCTACTTTTTATCCCGAAATTCTCACAGGAAATTTGGGAATTTGATGTTTCAAGGAAAAATGCGCTGGCGCAGCCGCGGGGCTCTCACTAGTTAAAAAAAAAAACTACTAACAAATATAACTTTTAATATAGTATTTTACATTATACTACAATATATTACAATATATTTCTAGAAATTGCTACTTACTTCTTCTACTCTAGGATAGGAGTCAGGGTTATTATATTATTTGTGCTTCTTATATTAAAATTTAGTCTTCTAATTTTGATAATTATAATTATACTACGAATTATTTTGTTTATTTTGAAAAATACTTGTTAAGTGATCTCCGTACGTTTGACTATGTAACATGGTCTCCATTAGTCTAACAATCCAGTACCTAGTATTGCTCGCGAAAACACAACCACATTTATACTGTCTGGCTAAAGCAAACAATGCCATAGTTAATTATTTTTTAACAAAGTGTAAATATTTTTTATAGATTCCACAGAGTGTTTAAATGGTGTATAAATAAATAATACAAGTTGGTACTTTATTTAGTTTAACTAGTGTTATGAGTGTGCGATGTGTTATGTTTAATTACTGAGCGGGAGCGCGCGGGCGGCCCGTGGCGATTTGCACTGTTTCATAATTTCGTGTATTGTTGTTGTGTGCTCGCTAAATATTCTCGTTTTATTGTTTGCAAAGCGGCTTTCATACAACTCATATTCGTGTTATTCACGGTACAATACAATTATAATTTAGTTAACAAAGAGATTTAGGTTGACAATTGGTGAAAGAAAATATATATTATTTGCACATAGGATTTGTTATAAAGTATTAAGTATTATTAGTATGAAATATTTCTTTTTTTTACATTTATGAACAAAAATAGAGTAAAAAAAGTTTAATTTAACTTTCATTGTATTTTCACACTAAAAAAGGCGAACTAGTTTTAAATACAGTCTAAGCATAATACATACACACAGACAGCGGGCATCGACTTTGTATTGTACTATGTATGTAATTATAACTTCTCGTTTATATTACATCAAAATAATAAACTATTCCAATAACCAATTTGTGTAAATAAAAGAGTGCTAATGTTTTTTTTACAATTTTATTTTTTATGACCACACGAAAATTGTTTGTGTTACATTATATCGAAGTGGACAACGCAAAACTTGTGGAATTTACCATATACGACAAACGCCACGGTAATTTAACTGAAAAATTTCAGGACTGAAAAACATATGAGTATAATTATAATATATTTCAGATGACTGAGAATATTTGTAGATTTATTAGATCTGGACCTTGTTTATGATTACAATAGGACTGCAAAAAACTAGGTCTCCAGCTCCACAAATATATGTGTGTATCAGCCTTATGGGTAAATAAGAGGTCAAAGTGAGCCCCCAGGTACTAAAAGGTCGTCGTGACCCTTATATATTTGTGTCCCCAGGGTACAAGGCGATTAATTCATTTTCAGCTTTAGTAAACAAAGTAACAGGGACGCGGGCGCCCGTAGTCTTGCTTGGTAGAGGTTTGTTTGCGGCTTGTATAGAGACATAACGAT
Source organism: Euspilapteryx auroguttella (assembly GCA_951802225.1). Taxonomy (NCBI): domain Eukaryota; kingdom Metazoa; phylum Arthropoda; class Insecta; order Lepidoptera; family Gracillariidae; genus Euspilapteryx; species Euspilapteryx auroguttella. Next base: position 5,002,451 of record OX637648.1, on the reverse strand, counting down.
TGGTTACTACAATTTAGATGTAAAATACTTTACCAGGACGTTAACTTTCTAGTTTAAATCAATCAATTCTTTAAATCAACAAGTTGCCAACAACCAGAGACTACAATCGATTATGGCAATGGAGATGTAGAACTAGAACTATCCACGTCTTAGTAGAATTGAATCAACAAGCTTCAGATAGTTCTATTTTTTTATATAAATCAAATTATTTTATAAAATCATAATAAGATACCTATAATAAATTGTTATTTCCTGCAATATGAGGATTTTGTCAAAGTTTGTCTATTAATATCTCGGGTTTATTAAAAGTAAGTAATTATTAAACTGGTATGATATCATCTGTTAAGTTGGAGACTTCTATAATTTCATTAACTCCGGTTTGCTTTGACTCACCCAGACCCACTTGAATTAACGTGACCTTTTAAATGTGTTGATAGAGTTGCTTAAATTTGCATAAAACATTTGAACTCTCTTGATCTTTTGATTTTAAAACTTTGAGTTTTGATTATTGAATATTTAAAAAAATTGATTAAAAAGATATGTGTTATTTATATGTTTAAGAAGTTTTTTTTTTTAATATAACTGCGCCAAAAAAATCTATACTTTTGAAATAAGTACATAAGATTATGTTTGACTTTTGAAATATACTTAGGTAAATACGTATATAATAATAAATAAATGAATTATTGTTTGTTGGTCTCTCTTAAACTCGAGAATGGCTTAACTTGGCTGTTCAAATTTGGAAAATTTTGATATTGAAATATTTGTCTGAGTCTAGAGAATATGAAAAAATAACAAGTAAAAATCTAAAAACATAGAAACTACCTACTAAAAACGACAGCATAACAAAGTTTTGTTTCCCCATTTATACTGTTTCTACCTGATGTTCGCGGAGCAAGCAACGCCGCGACGAGTGGTATAATAAAGAAACCCAAACAACTTCAACTGGCAGCACTTATATCTTATTTGTCTTAAAAAGTTTGTAATGCAGTAATTTTTATGGTGGGTAAGGTACGAAGTCCAGTAAGAAACTGTTTGATAAGAGTAGCAATCGTTTTCTTCGTAGACTGACTCGTCGTGACTTCAAGGTTTGGTTTAATACTACATATCATGTGAGGCCAAATTTTATGAAGTTCATAAAAAATATATGTCACTGTGGGTATACATACATTGTAATCTGTAAGCAGAGGCGCGTTACGTGGTGCGACGCCGCCGTAAAGAGCGGAGTGTCGCCGGATTCCGCGGCCGACGCGAGATGAGGCTTTATTTGAAATTCCCATCATTACATTCATATTGCATATTACGGCTGCTATTTGCCCTGACTTTATTTACCTTTGAGTTATTTATGCAAATAATACTTTGTGACTTGGCAGATGGTGGGTGAGAATTTTGTATTTATTTATATCTCAATAAAACAAAGAAGATAGGTAGGTCACCTATAGCTTTACCATTCATCTTTTTAACAATATTAACTACTTTCTAGTAGATAACTGAACTTAGTGACTTTTCAATGAATACTTATCCTTTTCGAGATTACAACTTTTAGTTGCTCGTCATAATAATAGTTAATGGATACTCATCAATCCCCTCTAGCTTTCGAGAAGGTTCGGGCTTTTTCGTTATTATCTAAATGTTTTTATTTCATTTTCGATTTTGGATTATGAATTTTGTTATTTATTACTTGGGAATGATGGAATCTACCATGGCAAATACATAAAATATTATAAAGTTACATTGCCCTAGGATCTACATGCATAATTATAATTTACATAAAAAATAAAAGTCGTCCTATTGCCGCTTTGACTCGCAGATGGTAAAAATATCACGCTGTATTATAGTGTGAGGAACACTCATTAAGAGGGCAAAAATTACACTTGACTAATTGATTTATAATGAATTACTTATAGTTACAAAGCTGGGTCCTCGGGCACCGGAGATCGTGGCAGAGCCGGCGCCGCAGCCGCCTCCCGCGCAGCCGCCGCCTGCACCTACTACTAAGACTGAACGGTAATGAAGAACAAATAACACATCGTTGTGATACTACGATGTTTCTCAAATCTGGTAGTATAGATATTCGACCTAGTTCAATTACTAGCTGATTAAATCTCATTTCTACTCTCTTTAATTGTATCGCTCATGAAAATTCAATGAAAACAAAACCTTTTAACATTTTTATGTGTTAAGACAAATTCATCTTCATCTGTTTTTGTTCCAATGAGCAAGTTTTCGTGTAAACGCCAGGGAAGCCAGTGAACTAAAACAAAACTCACAAGACGCTCGCTCCCACCGAGTTTATCTTTGAAATACGGTACTAAGGCTAATAATATATCTGCGAGCTTGCAGATGAAGCTAATTAACGAAGGTTCACGCAGTCGACTCAGTTGAATTAGGTTAACTGTTAAAATTTCCTCTCGATGTATTCACTTTTAAAATGTTATTGCCAACTACAGTTTAAAAAAAGGTTTTAAAAAGCAGTTATCGTGATCGTTAAATAAATTCGTACTATAATTGATAGTCATCGTGGCGCACTGCACACGCCACTTGACTTTTATTTCTAGTAAGAAGTGTAATAAAATGAAACTGCATTTGTACCTCTCCTCGTGCGATCCAGTATTTTCGTAATATTATATAACACACGAACATACATACATTCGTACTAAAGTAAACATAAGGTGATAGATCACTCTTATTTTAGATTTCATATCGGAAATACATAATTAAAAACACATGGCACAGTAATACTCCGTAGAAAAACAAAAATTGCGTCGAGAAAAATTTACCAAATTTAAAATCACCTCTTAAAGAAGTCGGCCAATTGCAAAGGAGTATTATTATTCGTAACAAAGTATATAAAGTTATGAAATAACAAAATTAAATTTTTGTTTGCATGTTTATATAGTCCTTAAAGCCTATTGATTGACTTGATTGAAGTATGTCCAGCATATGGATGGTGATATTCCGTATGATAATGTATTTTGACTGCTCCGTGACTCAGATGGCAGTAATGTGGACTGAGTAAGCGTATGCACCTGGGTTCGATTCCCGGGCGGGGCGAATATTAATATGATGAATATCGATGTTTGTTTTTGGTCTGGGTGTAATGTTTGTCTATGTGTGAGTTTCGGGTACCCTAGACACAGGTTCTACCTAGTTAGGGGCTCTGAGTGTGATGTGTTATTATTATTGTATTTTGTTCAGTGAGGCGGGCAAGGCGGCGTCGCGGGCGGGCGCGTGCCGCGTGTGCCTGAAGGCGCTCAAGCCGGGCGAGGTGTTCCACGTCTGCAACGGCTGCCAGCACCGCGTGTGCGAGGACTGCTCCTCCTACTCCAAGCCAGCTGGTGATGAGGACGCGGTGAGGGATAAAACATCATCAATACATAGTATAAAACAAAGTCGCTTCCCGCGTCTGTCCCTATGTATGCTTATATCTTTAAGACTACGCACGGATTTTAATGCGTTTTTTTCTTCAAAGATTGAGTGATTCAAGGGAAAGGTTTACATGTATAAAACATAGTAAAAGGTGGTACGTAGTTCGCTGGGTCGACTAGTTCGATGTTACTGTCAATAGTGAAAAATATAATTAAAATAATCCATAAAATTACAATCCTGAGTAATCAACTCCACTAAATTTTCATTATAAAAAATAGAATGTGAGAGAGGTAAAATTATTGTAAGTTACCAATATACATAGGTACTTATTTAGTGGCAGTAGAAGAAGCAGAAATAGCCCTCCAAGCCTCAAGGACTTGGATACAATTTTCAAGTTTTATTCTCAGTTGATTAAGGACCTAATAGTTGAGAGATAATTCTGACAATTGCGCCCAACTCCTTCAGAGCACTTGGCGATGCTCAGTTTGCCGCCGCAAGGCCGGTCCGCGTCTGCCACCCGCCGCCCAAGACAGCACCGACTCCTTGCTAGACGTCCCAGTGCTGGACGCCCTGCAGCGTCGCCACTCCGAGGCCAGGCTCGGGAGCGGCGGCTCCAGCACGGCGCTCGCGCCGCCGCGGTCGCCTGAACTGAGGCGTCACTCGGACGTGTCGCCCGCCTCGCTCAAAGAGTTAGAGAAGGTAATGTAATGGTCAAAAAGTATAATTTGTGTTTACTCTTATTTCTGGTTTTGATTGCGTTACCAATAACTTTGGTTTTGGGTTTTGATTTTGTTACCAGAATAAACAACATAAATCTATGTGATTACCTTTTGTGATGTCAAAGTTGTTGACCTTTTTACTGATAGAAAACCCGTTTGAAAAAACCCGCTGCCCGGGCGAGCGACAATGCAAAGTCCACCTAAAACTACTAAAGCAACTTCCTTTTAAGAAACCAAACTTTATCAACAAATTTATTTCCTGAATATTTTTTTCCACATACTATGATCTCTAACTAACCCCGCTGCCCCGGCGGCAGTTGAAGGGCGGCGGCAGCAAGACGCCGGACGCGGAGTCGCGGCGGCCGAGCGCGGCGGTGGCGGCCGCCGTGTCGCCCGTGCGCCGCCGCTCCATGCGCATGCCGCGCCAGCGCTCCTGCGACGAAGATAAGAACGATGCGCAGCCTCAAGCCTCCGGACTTGGTGCTCCAGCTCCGATGTCGAGAAGGTACTCCGCTTATAATCACTTTTGTTTTTTAAGGAACAGTTTATCGTCACCATCCTCTCGACCGATCACCAAATCACCATAAGAGCAAAGTTTTTGAGGGTGTTATGTTTGTGCATCGCAGTATGGCTCTCAATGCCGAACCAATAGTTTTATTTTGATAAAAAGATAATGTAATATTGTGCGTGTTTCTCATTGAAATTCGTACTTATAAATTTTTACTATTAAAATGTTCACATAAAGAGCCTCAGCGGTAGACGTACTGGGCTCAGGCGGCACGGGCGGCGCAGGTGGCGCGGGCGGCGCGGGCGGCGGGGTTGGGTCGCGGCGCCCGTCCTACCGCATGGAGGACGCCGCCTCGGACTCCACGCCGCAGCTGTCCGGCCTCAGCGTGGACGACGACCGTCCCATTCGCCGCAGAGGAAGTCAGCTGTAAGACACACTTCTCTATATGGACAGTCACATACTCGTTTAGCGTAACACTTTAGTTTTTTCTGTATTGTAAAAAAGCTCTTATTATCTATAATTTTAGTTTAGTGCGAATGAGACCATAGACAAAAGTGTTATACTTACTTGAAAGAAACCGCCACTTCACTATCTCGCATCATTTAAAACCTCTCACAAGTTTTATTGCACTGCATATTTTTAGGAACTAGCAATATTTCTGCCGATGCACCTGACCTTAGTTGGCGCTATGTAGGAATTGATTCGTGCGATCTTCGCTTTAGCGCTAGTAAGCGCGTATATCGAGCATGCAAAAAATATTAAGTGTCCTAATCAGATAAGCATTCTATTTTTATTAGGCCGGACATAGCGGCCCTGCAGCAGCGCACGGGCGCGCTGGGCGCGATGGCGGCGCTGGCGTCGCGCGGCTCGGACGCCGAGCAGTCGGCCGGCGCGCTGGCCGCCGCGCTCGCCGCCGCACGCCAGATGTCTGTCGACGCCGAGGCTATCAAGATCGTAATACACGACGTGGACGACCGCGATGATCGCCCCAGGCGAGTCACGCTGCGGCGAGATCCCAATGACAAAGGACATAGGTGTAAGTTGGGATATTACGGCTATGTTAGTTAAAGTTATATAACACCGGAGCACCGTGTTCGATATTCGGTGGGGGCGAACATTGTTATGATAAATATCAATGTTTATTTTTCGGGTCTGGGTGTGTATTGTTCGACTTTTGTTTTAAGGCACCATACATATAGGTTCTTCTTATTTAGGACTAGAAGCTGCCCCGCGGTTTCACTCGCGCAGATTCCTCATAAACACAAAAATCCAGTTTTTTCCCGTTCCCGTGGGAATTTCGGGAAATCCCTTCTTAGTGCTCACCTACACTCCCGTAGGAACCTAAATGCAAAATTTAAGCCCGCTACGCCCAGTAGTTTCGGCTCTGCGTTGTCTGTCAGTCAGTCAGTCAGTCAGTCAGTAACGGAAGAGTTTTATATATATTGATAAGCGTGTTTCCTCAAGAAGCGATATCGATCGCTCGATAGGGGCTCGAAAGCCAAAAGAAATCGCTCGAACATCCACGAAGCCTACGCGATTGGCTGTCGTACCCCTATAGTGCGACCGATATCGCCTCTTGAGGAAACACGCTAAGTGTTTTTTGCTATTATTAATATTGTATTTTTTTTAAGTAAATTAAAGCGATACTGTGTTTGTGACTGATCCATTTCATAGCCCGAGGATTTGGGATGCGCGTGGTGGGCGGCAAGCCGGACGCGAGCGGACGCCGGGAAGCCGTTATAGTATGGACCGTGCCTGGAGGACCTGCAGACCTTGCTGGCCTTACTCAGGGTGATAAGGTAACTAAAATATTGCCATTCGATATCGTACGTAATAACCAAAATTTACAAAACCCTCCGACCGAGTCTGATCCCCTTATCAACTAAACTAGAACCAGAGCTGATCATGTTCAAAAGGTCATGGTAACCTTACTATATACTTTCAATATCATTGAAGTAACACGGTGTAAAATTTAAAATCGACAGGATATATATGGAAGTTAGTTAGATCCCCTCATCAACTATTTTACAGCTGATCATCTTCAAACGGTTGATCAGGTCATGGTTACCGTACTATATACTTTCAATATTATGCATTAAAAACGGTACCAAATTCGATCCCCTCATCAAATAGAAGATGAATGATGATCTTCAAACGGTTGATCAGATTTTCATGAAACATGGCTGAGAACACTCGGGCTAAAATAATCTACGACACAAAAAAAACGAGAATCGTTTCATACGTTTGGGCGCTACGATGCCACAGCAGATACACACACACAGACAGACAGATATTTACACACCTTAAACTTATAACTACGTTTTTTCGTCGGGGTTTAATAAGATAGTAAAGTAAAAGTAAAGTAAAAAATGATTTATTCAATATATGATACATTAAGATATCACTTAATGAAAGTCAATTAGACTAATCTAATTAATATTGATACCTTTTTTCGTAAAGTATCCTACACTACTAGAGGCGAGGTAGTTCAGGGTTGCCCACCAATTGGCTCAGGCAAACAAATGTTTGCCTTGCCTTACGACAATGGTCGCCTGGAGACGCCCCCAAACGAGCCCTCCTCTGTCAAATGATTCTACTTGAATGAGGGGTAACAAACTCTACTTTACAATTTATCTCTCTCTTTTTTTGTTCTTTTGTGACATTACAATTTAATTTACAATACAAAGAACATAAATTAATTAGATTTAAAGTACATACATGAAATAATTGTATGACTACTTCCATGCGTTTTTGTCATTTTCATAATCATCAACATTGTAATAAGCTTTCTTAATCAGAACTTTTTTGATACGAGTTTTAAACTCATTATCATTTAGGATCAAAATTTCTTCTGCTTGTTATAAAATCTTACTTCCTTTCCTATACGCTCCTACGGCGTAGTATCTATTGCGTAGCACCTACGGCGTAGTCTCTATTGCGAAGCTCCTACGGCATAGCAGCTACGCCGTAGGTGCTACGGGTTATTTGCAACAGGGATATTTGATTGTAATGTGGCGATCGTAAGGGCGTGATATTATGTTCACTAACTAGGTTGAAATCAAAAAACTACCCAAACCTACTTTATGAGATGTTTTTTTAATAAGTTTGTAAACCGAAACTTTACATGCAGTTAGCCGGAGATAACTGTATTACAAGGGTTGTGCTTGTGCCGGCAGGTGCTAGAGTGGGACGGCGTGCAGCTGACGGAGCGCAGCTTCGAGGAGGTGTGCGCGGTGGTGGAGCGCGGCGCCGACTGCGTGGAGCTGCTGGTGGCGCCCGCGCCGCCCGACGACCTCGCGCCGCCCGCCGCCCCCGCGCACCACCCGCCGCAGCTGCTCTTTGGTAATTATCTACTAAACGACTAACTAAACGATTACACATTCATAATATATTTACATACATTGAAATAGATACTTCTATTATGACAACAAAGCGTTTTTTTATATTAACATTTTATAATGCCAATAGTCCACTAGTCTAAATATCAACAAAAAAAAAATACTATCCATTAGCTGTTATTATTTTAGTGTTGGTTGTTTCTATTTGGAGTTATTCTTGTATGGATCACAGCTATTAGATGGTGACCTAGTGTGCATTACTTATGAGTGCACAAGATATCTTCTAGTTTGATTTTCAATTAAAACTTTCATTCTTTCATCTTTAATTTCTTTCTACTCCTTCACTTTTTTCAGCAGAATCTCCTGTTCTGAGCACCAGCCTCGACCCACTCACCTCCGTCCGACCTCACTCTGTTCCGACTTTTTCTCGCTAACACACGCTATACACCAATACTGTAATGAACATTGTTTTGGTTCACAGAACCTGAAACCGACAAATCACCATCGTCGCCGACCCGACGGAAATTGCCGAAAACCCCGGTATAATACTCATTTATAGGCTTTAAATGTAACGTAACGTTAACGATATGTGTTGTGACCCATGAGACATTGAGCGCCTGGCTCCCCTCTGTCCTTCATGAACTGTCGTAGAGACTATCACTTGGTGCCTCTTCTCTGCGTTCTCAGTCATTCATAAATAGTGGTCGAGTCGAGAACTTACTTGTTAAGGTCGCGACTAGCGTGGAGGCGGCGGCGGGGTGGTGGTCTCATAGATTACTTGCTGTTGTAGCATGAACGCCGTTTTGTCTCATCTTGATGTCACTTTTGACCCTTTAGACATCTAAATTCGGGAAAATGTATGGAGATGATTGTCAAAAGTGACAGAAAGATTCGACAAAATCGACAAATAGTCGGTCTTGCGACCAGCGCTGGCCTCGCACGCCGCCGCCACTGCCACGCCGTCCATTTCTCGGCGCTATGCTGTGATACTGTAGCACTAATCAGACACATCTTCCATTAATATCTTTAAGATAAATAGTATTTCTATCAACAGTAGAACTATTCTTACATTGTTAACATTGTAATTAGGTACTACTATTAAAAAAGGTAATCTATGTTTGTTTTCTACATTGAATATTTAAAACTACGCATATTTAATTGGATAATGTTAGATATATTGATTATACGATGTTAATGTTATAATTTTAAGTGTGTAAAAAAATACTACCAACTTATTTTCAGATTTTTATTTTTTCTATCAACTGACCATTTCATTTATACCATCGATGCCTCAGCGGACTCCAAGTATTAGAGATCCTTGGAAAACACATTTTTAAATTGTGTAATGTAAGTGTTTATTAAAACAAGAAATCTAGAACATTGGTAGAACAATAGAGGATTATCCCGTTTTAAAAGTAAAAAAAGCAATATTTTTTCATAATTAGACCAAAATTTATTGGCCATGACAAAGACAAATTAGTAACTTTGTAGCTAATGCTTGTAGTATCTACTAAAATATAATGCTTTTATATCTAACAATAGTTCAAAAATAAACAAAACAGCCTTTCTAATAAAACGAAATCAAATAGAAAAGAAAATCAGCACTTCTTCCAAAACCAGTTCACTAGAGTCGTAATGACTCATGAAGAAATGAGAAAATATATTAACAAAAGAATATACTTTAGTAAGTGGGCTTAGTGGCGTTATGTCGCAAGATCTGGACGACTGCACGTTGAGGGCGGCGGCGGCGCGCCGCGCGAGGTGAGCGCTCCATGGATGCCCGGCACTGCTACTTGTATTGTCTGCGCATCGAACCCGTATCCTCGACGCTGCACAATCCTCTTATTTGTACGTCTCGTGTCTTGCATTACGGAACTACTGTTTGTTACCGAACCGAGTATTTCAGTTCAATTAGTGTAGTGTGTGCACAATGTAAAAGAGGTGCTCGAGGGGTCTAGTCCCGATTAGGAGCTTCAACACGCGCTGTCGCACGATAGCTGCGCGTGCGCGACACGGTCGGCGAAAACCTTGAGCGACAGGCGCTGAACGCCGCGCGGCCGCGCTGGCCCCGGCCGCCGCACGCCGCTTCCTCGAGACACGACGCATACGGCATTCATAGACATCCGGCATCCGGCATTCTTAGTGCATTGTATTCATTCATTACCATTGCATTCACTCTACTTGCGTGTTTCTTTTCATTTTATTGTCAGGCAAAATATGCATGTAATTGCACAGGATGAATTCATGTGATAGTAACTAAAAGTTAACATTACATATTGTATTTTGATATGTATGCAACATTTAACACAAGGTTTGTGTAATAGATACTCACTAAAAAATGATAAAAAATAGGCCGTTCTAATGTTTAGAACGTAGTGTCAGTGTAGTCGTTAGGTAAAGCATGGGTAAAGCGTTTCCCCACCTCACTGGGTGAAAAGCATTCCTACATTAAATATGTGACATTCATACTGGGGCCAAATGAAAACACGCTTTCTACTAAAATATAATAGGTACTTATTCAAAATCTTTATTTTAACTCATCATAATAAAATTGGAGTACATATTTTCCTACTGACATATTTACATTATGTGCAATATAGAAAAATGCTTTATCCTACCGCCATGTTTCCTACATAACTTTTATATTAAATAGGTACATACTTACTTAAATAACTTTAATCATATTTACTGTGAATAATGTAAAAATTATTTTGAAGTTTCCCAAACATTTGCGAAGTTGCAGCTTGTTACATCAATATAAGCATGCTAAGCTTTCTGCATGGCGGATGAGAACGTCTGATTTCATAAGATTTCGTAATGTTTAATAGAGAGATGCCTCAGCCCGAAGCATGTCCCAATATTTGCGAGACTAACGATTCAAGTTGAGCATTGATATTATGATTGGCTGCATTGCTATACATGCACCGAATGACAAATAAAACCTTATTTCTCGCGCTGATAAAGACTGAAGAATACCTGTTGCATGTTACTTTTTCAAGTAAATGCATATAAGCAATATGAAACTTAGATTTTTTATTCCGGGTCTTCGGATATGATTTATTTATCCCATAACTTGTTCATTGATTTCTTAAAAAAAAACATTAATTATCATTTGTCTGTCCTAAATGTTGTGTAGTGGATCCGCTTTGGAGCCGTTGTGTTGTAATTCTGACTCAAACAAAATGTATGTAAAGGGACAAATAAAGACAGCCGACTTCATGAAGTAGCAGCAGACGAGTACGCCTCTTAGTATACACCAGTAGTATCGTATCGAATCTATACTACTGATTTGTATGAATTTTTAGTAGCTTTCCTATCTAAACATGCTTCGAACACGAATCTGTAAATTTTATATTCATTCATACAAACGAAGTAGCGCGATGAGCGGATGGAGTCGGCTGCCGACGTGCTACCTACTTTTCCATTAATTAGTCTTTTCAAACAACATTAATTGATGTCACAATACAACACAGCTCTTATCGTTATTGCTTCACTTAATAAATCATAATATTTTTAGGAGCAGGATCGTGCGGAGCGAGCTCGCGAGCGGCCAGCTGCGCGTGCGCAACTTCAAGTTTGGTTTGAGAACGACCTGCGCAAACTCGTAGTGGTACTGATCGCGGCCGACGACCTACCGCCCAGGGACCACACGCTCGGATATGGTGATGAGCCGGAGGCTTTTGCAAGGCTTCGCCTGTTACCTTCTCTGTAAGTTATTTTCGATTATGTACAAGGAGGTTTCACAACTTTAAAAAATCATAAATATTTACTATCCAGCCTCCTCCAAATAATTTGTCATCTAATATTTTACTAGAAAGCATAAAAAATGGAAGATACCCCTAATGTGCACTTGCTACAGTAAATGGACGGCAATTTGTGCAGGGAATCATGCCCCCCAGTGGAGACGGACCCGGCTTCAGCGTCCTGCAGCCCCGTGTGGAACGCCACCCTCGGCTTCGGAGGCCTGACCGCCGACCTGCTGGCGGGCCGCGCGCTCGAGCTCACGCTGTGGGACGCCTGTCCTGGCATTGATCCTGTGCTTGTTGGTGAATGCACGGTTAGTTTACTGTAATGCCTTAACCTAACACTTCACGTTGTAAAATAAACTAAATTCACCAAAACTTTATTAACATGATTTATTTTTATATAATTTGATATCATCATTACAACTTATAGACGTCCACTGCTGGATATGTGTCTCCCCTACAGATTGTCACAAGGAAGGGATTGTCATTGTGAAGGGAGTTTGCCGTAATCGCCACGCTTAGCAGGCGGGTTGGCGATCGCAGTGTAACTCTACAAGTTTTTCAACGAAGGTCGCTGCTGCCCGTCCTCCGGTTTTTCCTTAATCGCTTTTTACGATTCCCATGGGAGGAGATAGGGTTGTTGTATTCTATGGCGCCTCCACACTGCAAATTAATAATGATTTGATATACGTTGTCACTAGATGGATGTGGATAAAGCGTTCGCAGAAGAGCGTGCGGTGTGGTGGACCCTGGAGGAGCGAGGAGGTACCCGCTCCGCTAACGCTTCGCCGCGCGGCTCGCTCACCGGAGCCAGGGCTCTGCGACGCGGAGACTTTGCGTCGCAACGTTCTGTGTCTGGTACCTAACCCTGACATGACTCTTGTCATACAAGGCGGATCCTACGCTGCAACGCTTGCTAGACTTTTCATTGCTTTGAACGGCATTAACCCTTTCGCTATAAATAAGACAGTGGAAATGGCAAGCTTTGCACTGAGATATACCGCGTCGACTTCCATTTGAAAAGACTGAAATCAGCCTATATGAAAGTCATAAATTTTTAACATCACAGATTTCAGTCGGAGTCCATGTTGTGGAATGAAATTTTACTGATCCGAATCACTTTTTCTTTCACAATTTTTTGTTTTTAATTAGATGAGCGAATATGCATTCGAAACAAAAAATATCATCAAAATCTGCTCTTACGGATTAAAAATGTGCCCATTAAACTGGGTGTATTGTCCAACCTAATTAACATTTGTTTTATAGATGACGTAGACTCAATCGGCGAGTGTGCAACACTTCTACACCCAGATCACGCATGGGTGGCTGGGTCTCGCCGAGGATCCTCACAATCAGAGACCCTGGAAGTAGAGGTCTACCAGCTAGGCAAGGACTTCTCCCGCTCCCTGCCTGGATCTCGAAGGTCCTCATTTCAACAGGCAGAAAAAGGTATCCACTGGGTTGTATTAATATGTTACTTGGCTACGCACGAATAGGTGTAACGAGAATTTTCAGTATAATCATGATATTTTGCTTGACTTCACTAAATTACCAAAGTATATAAATTTTATCGAGATTCCAATTTTTTTCTATAAATACAAATATTCGAGTGAATCCTGTTCTGATTAATATACCTAATCGTGCAATGACTGCGCACGGTTGGGTATTGCATGCATGGGCGGGCGGGTGAGTTGCACGATTTTCTGGATGAGTGGATGTTGCGTGCGACAGAGGGCGCGGCGGCGGAGGCGGCGCGGCGCGGCGGCGGGGAGCGGCGGCGCTCGTCGTGCGCGCGCCGCGACCCCGACGACATCCTGCGCAGCCTGCGCGCCGTCAAGGGCGAGCTCGGCCGCACGCTCTCGCTCTCCGGCTCCACGGCTCGACGTAAGTCTCATTTGGACTACAGCTTCACCATCACCATCATTTGTTACATCTAAACAATCACGCTACTGTGTATTGGAATTGATATAAGTACTTCAAAACTTACATTATTCTATCAAAATCTACAAAAAATCCTTTACACTGCAGTTTGATCCTAAAATGCTTTGTCACTCGTGAGTAATACTTGCTCTTTGGCAAAGCTAGAAATTCATCCTTATTTTCTATCCTTCAATATATTTATGGTGTCAAGATTACCATCGCAGTGAGAGGTTTTTAATACATATTTCATTTTTTGATTCACATTTTTTATTTAAGTAAATTATTTTGGAAAACGCATTCAAGATCACAATAAATATCATGTTTTTTTTTCAACTAAATAAAATGACTGATGTCTCACTCATAGAACCTTTTTCACACCAAATTCCAGTCATTAGGTTACTATGTAATTGAAGGCCATCGAACATAACTTAATATAATACCACCCCCACATCTTTCTTTTGATTTGCTCGTAGTTTAAATTTTGTGAACCAGTACATGAATGAATAATGTTTGACAAGGGGATCTGAATACCGAGTATGAGGCAAGTCCGCTAGCGAGGAGGCGCGCGCCGGCGCCGGCCGAGAGCCGCCCGCCCAGCTCGCGCGGCCACCACTAAGTAGTACTGACTTGTACAGTGTTGTATTGTTTGGTCAGCAGCAGCGGATCGTAAGCGTCTCGGTAAGAGCCAGCGCCGATCGCGCGATCCCTTTTATACTGTGCCGTCGATCAGGCCACGTAGTAGCATGGGTCAATCATCGCTTGCGCGCCGCCCGCGCGACGCACCGTTCAATGTGGCTGCGCCCGATCGCTTTTCATCCACTCTCACTGTGTTCTATCTGTTCTGTCCTGACGCATGCGCGGCCGGCGCCCGGCGCCCGGCGCCCGCGATCACGCTCACTTCATCTGTCTCTGTGTGACGTCTGTTCGGCTGCTCGTCTACGTTCATCTCGTTGGCAATGTTTCGCCACGTTGCTGGTCTCCATTAACTCCGCGAATGTCTCATTATTACGATCCACATTCTATTAGATTCCTGTACATAATTTACTTCTCTTTAGGAAGTAGTTCGTTATTATAATTTTAGGGGTACTAAAACTGTTTTTCTCATTTAAATAGTATGAATCGATTAGGTAGGGAGCGCCTCCTGGGGTGGGGGGCGTAGAGCGGCTGCCGACGCCGCTGGCATGAGCTTCCACTTCAACAGACTGTTCTCAACCCTGACACGATCACGTTGGTGACTGTTCATGACACGGAATGCTTACGACTGACATCTGTTATTGCGGTCGCTTCAAGCAACTACCTATTAGAAGTTCGAACTAATCTCTTGGCTGCTCACGTTATATTGCTTAAATCTTTCATTTTATGTGTTTAGGAGACCAAAACGAATATGTGTTAAGCGATATGTAAGAGCACGATGCTGTTTGACGTGCTTTTTTTATGTAGTATTATTTGGTATGTCGTTTGGATTTGAATGATCTATATGGTTTCAATGTTATTGAGATTAAATGTTTTGAAAATCCTTTAAGAATTCACTCCCCGTAAGAATTGTGTGGATGGTTGTTGATTAATGTATTGTGTGTTGGGGTGGCGCGTTTGGCGCGGGTGGCTGTGTGTTACTGTGGGCGGGGTGTTGCGCAGGCACGGCGACGGGGCGCAAGGGCAGCATGTGGGCGGCGGTGCCGGCGGCGGCGGCGTGCGACGCGGCGGGCGAGGACGAGGACGCGGTGCCGCTGGGGCCGGGCCAGCTGCCTCCGCGCAACGCGCATCTGCCGCCGCTGCACGCTGAGATCAACATCAGTATTATTATGGTCAAAGGGCAGCTGGAGCTGGAGGTCAGTTTTCTCTTAACTATGTAGTAATCGCTTTATAAAATACTCTCTTTGTAGGGGTACGATAACGACACTTAGCGTAAAACGGTATGACGATACATTTGATTTTATCTAGAAATAAACCTGTGCATTTCTGTTTATTACATTTAAATTAAAAGATGCATTCTTGTAGATCTCGCACGCGCGTCGCGTGTACGGCGTCAACGGCGAGGTCCCAGATTCCTACGTGAAGTGCTATTTGCGCGAAAGCGACAAGTGGCTACACAAGCGAAAGACGCGCGTCGTGCGCCGCACCACAGAGCCGCATTTCAAACAAACTCTCAAATATCAAGTTTGTAGCAATACATAAAATAATTAGAATAGTATGACGTAAAAATGCATTCTACTCAGATTTCAAAAATTAAAAAAGCTTACTTGCAGCTAGCATCATATTATACTGGGTGTTTCTGACAAGGCGGTAATAAATCAAAGGAGGGATTCTGCTCACCATAACTAACAACTTTCCCAAAGCAACATTGGTCAAAATCGCAAAAAAAATTACAGCTGTTCCATACATTGGTTCGATCAGCTGACGGGGTCAATGTACGGGACGGCTGATTTTTGTTTTGAGATTTCGACCCATGTTGCTTTGGGAAAGTTGTTAGGTATGGTGAGCTGAATCCCCCCTTTGATTTATTACCCCCTTGTCAGAAACACCCTGTATAGATTGACATATTGACGACGTTTAATAAAATATTTTTACTCTTTAACGTCAACCAGGCTAGCGAGGTCCTCGGGCGCACGCTGGTGGTGATGCTGTGGCAGCGCTGCGGCGGCTTCGAGCACAACCTGGCGCTGGGCGGCGCAGAGATCTGGCTGGACCAGCTGACGCTGCCGCAGCGCACCTACGGCTGGTACCCGCTGTTCCCCGCCACCTCGCTCGCCACCGGCGACGACGCCTCCGACTGATTGCCAGAGTCGTCGCCGGACTCGGACGACCGCTAGGCCCCGCGCGACGAACATCCTCTCTGGCCTCCCAACCTGCCATCCCCTTGCGGTGACCATACTAACGAAAACGACAACGCTTATATGCTGCCCTTATTAAGAAATCTTAACGCCTCGAGTATTTTTTTTATTGTGATGTGATGGATGAAACCCGACTGATGCAGTTGTGGTAAAACAATATTTTCCCCTGATTATAAGGCTGCTGCCAGTACAAGACAACACCATTTAGTAATACTAGGAAGAAAAGGAGCTTATAAGAGGTTGCTTGATTTATTGTAATCATAATATATTTATTTGTAGCTAATAATTGTATTTAACAGAGTTTATTATCATAACTAATTTTATATTTTGTAATTAATATAAACTCGTAAATGTTTAAATGAGTATTTATCTACTACTTGTAACGTTAATTTTTATTTACGTTTTTAATTGTTATAAAGACTTTATTATTTTTCTTAATTTACAATTAAAACATAACTAAAGTTTTTCTAATTATTTACTACCTAACATGTTTAATTTGGGTGGCATTCTTATTGCCAACCGTACTTTAGAAGATAAACGAATATCATCTTTTCCTTAATTTTTACAACTAGCTTTACATCAAAACTATTATAAAATGTACGTGTGACCATGTACACTTATCATGTTCACACAACTCACTTTGATTACCTACTTTGTTTTTATAATCAATGATATATAATATTTTTATTAAATAAATGAGTTAAATAATAAAATAAGCAGAAGTAGCTCAAAATTGTCCTAGGAATGACGTGAATTTTCAGAGCGTGGGTGCTCTGTTTTCTGTTTATGAAATTTCAAATATTAGAAAAAGAGCTGTTCTTATATCTACAAGATAACTATAGTTATAATATCAAATAGTACACTCAACTATATCTTACTATTATTAAACCAATAGGTAAAATTTTAATCTTGTAAATTGTGTCTCATAATAACCCCAACTTTAACACTTTGCCTTATACGATTAAAGAATCTCTAAATAAATAAAATAGTCATAAGCGTCTAGAGACTATTCTTCCAAGGTTGTGCTTTAGTGAATTTCCCTTCTATGTACAAAATAGCATTACCAGCCCAGCACAAAAGTATTAACAATAAAAGCACTCTGGCAGGGGCGCGGCGGTCTACTGAACCACTGAACCGCACCTGCCCGGCTCTGCAGCTGTACCTTGCTACAGTCAAGTGGGTGTGTGCTTCTCTAGATCACATTACCACTATCCTAAATTTCTACGCACAACTATTTTCGTGATAAAATTAATTTTAATGGGTAACAACTATGTCTGACAAACAAAAACTAACATTCGAAATACTTTTTCTAATAAAATAATAACATGAGAACTTATAATCATTTTATTTTAATTACCAATAATAATAATATTATATATATAACCCATAATTAAGTATGTACGTTTGTAGAGCCTGCTTTTCAATATTTAAAATTCGTTTTTACTGTAGATTGGTGTCGTATTTAGGGACAGGATATATTTTTTAATATTTAAAGTATTAGTCGTGCACCGTATAAATATTGCACATACATTTTCCCGTGGACGCTATTTAAAAGGCCTAGCTAATGTATGTATGTAGTAATATGTAGTTTTAGTACATATGCGACAGATAATATTTTATCATCGGTGTTAGATGTAACTTACATATCCCAGCTCTATAGATTTAAAAAAAAAATTAAGCTATATTCTTCCAGTATTTTCGTAGCTTAGTTACTCGACCGACAATACATCAACTTACCTACCTACTTTTATCTATAACATAATGTGCACATTTATTTATTGTTTACACAATTTGTTTCTTCTTCATTCTGTTTTTTTTCGTTACTTTGTTTAGTGATTTTCATTTAAAGTACTAAAAAGATAACTTCTCACAAGAGCGAAGTAAACGCTTAATAACATTTGTGTTAAAAACTGTATCAAAAGTTAGATATTTCTGTATAAAAAAACAAATAGTTTTATCATAATATATAATTTCCATTTGTTTATTTATTTTCAGATTATGGTTATATAAACTGAACCTTTAAAAATCTACCTACCTACGTGTTTTTTTTGTGTTACCTATCAAATTAGATAGCAACAAACAACTAAACAACTTTTTACTGAATTGGTAGAAAACAACCTTATTTATACACTGGTATTTAAAAAGTGAGATTTTATTTTAATAAACAATTTCATACAAATTTATATGAACGAGAGAGATTAGGTACCTTTATCTATTAGAACCCTACTATTAGATTTAAACACCTATTTTATAAAAATTATCTACATCTTCACATCGCCTCTTCAGGTATAAAATATATTTTTAGAATGTACCTAGGTATAAGTTTAAGAAAATGATAACATCTGGAGAGATTGCGGCTTCAACGATCGATGCCTACTTTTGTTAGGATCGTAACAAACCATTCAATACGCTTACTATTTATCTCATTATACCTATTAGCATAATACATTCTACGATATAAGCTAATTGAAAAGTGTAATTAAATAAGGAATATACGTATTCAACTAAAGTTAGATACTGTGCCTCGACTTCCTTTAGTTTGTTTTCGTTTCTACTCTTAATTCAGATTTAATGATCCGATTTTGGCAACGTTTAATGGACTATTATGATATCAATATTATGATACATACAATCATACTCGAGCTTCGTGTATGACTAAATTACATCAATAAATTTAAGTCCAGCACCGGCGCCAGGCTGATAAACATACGATGTGCTCGCGTCGCCCAATGATCAGCATATAATCTTTAAACTTGTTTTTACTTTAAATTATCATAAACCATAAAATAATAACTGCTATATATTAACGAAAAACATTATTTTAACAACAAATAATTTAACCTGAAATTCTTTAACAGTTTACTTTGATAAATAATTTTATTTAAATATGTAATCAAATTATAATTATAAAGTGCATAATTAAATGAAACACGAATGTATCAAATTTATATGTGATATGGTATCAGATTGTATGATTATATATACGTATTTATTGCATGTAATTCAAATGTAAACTTTTTATTATACGCCCAAGTATTGATAAAGTGTTGTACGTATGTTGTCTTATTATGCTCATTACAGTGCACCTACCATAATTACTAAGTAGTAATATGTTAATTTTACTCGTGTGATTACGTTTTTATAATAACCACCTATCGACCATAATGAGCATCACTATAATCATAATTTCCTTTTAACTCTGGAATATTTAGTTCTGGAAATTTTGAAAAATACATAAGAGCTGAATGTAATAACCAAAATTTAAAAATTAAAAAACCCCCCGACCGAGTCAGATACCCTCATCAACAAAACTAGAACTAGAGCTGATCGTCTTCAAAAGGTCATGGCTACCTTACCATATATTTTCAATATAATCGAAGTAACACGGTGCAAAAAATTAAAATCGATAGGACATATGAAAGGTAGATAGTTAGATCCCCTTATCCACTATTTAAGAGCTGATCATCTTAAAATGGCTGATCAGGTCATGGTTACCTTACCATATACTTTCAATATATTTAAGTAGACGATGCCAAATTTGAAATCGATACGACATATGGAAGGTAGTTAGATCCTCTCATCCACTATTTAAGGGCTGATAATTTTCAAATGGCTGAACACGTCAATTCAACTTCACCATATTATACATTCAATATCATTGAAGTACTAATTTAAATAGTACATCGTACTAAATTTTTAATCGATCGGACATAAGGAAGCTAAGTTAGATCCCCTCGTCAACTAGAAAAGAGCTAATGATCTTTAAATGGCTAAACAGAGTTTCATAAAGAACTCTGGGGCTAAAATTATCTGTGACACAAAAAATAAACGAAAATCAGTTCATCCGTTTGGGCTTTACGATGCCACAGACAGACAGATACACACGTTAAACTTATAAAACTTTTTTTTTTCGTCGGGGGTTTAAAATAAAATATGTAGGTAGCTACTGAAATTATTTTCCAAATCATCAATATCGATACATAGTATAAAATAAAGTCGCTTCCCGCGTCTGTCCCTATGTATACTTAAATCTTGGCAGTACTCAACAGATTTTGATGCGGTTCTTTCTAATAGATAGAGTGATTCAAGAGGAAGGTTTTTAAGTATAATACATGCACAAAATATTAGGCGTAAGGCGGTACGAAGTTCGCCGGGTCGACTAGTCATCCAATAAAATGTTTTCATTACGTTAATACGGGAAGTATTTAACTTATTTCTGTATAGGCCCAAAACGCTTTTAAACTCTCTAGGAATGTTGTAAGGAATTTCATTATAATTGTTGTCGTTGTAATGTATAAAAAATTCATTTCATGCTATTTTGTGTTTTATTCCACAACTAGTCGACCCGGCCGACTTCGTACCGCCTAACCTATTGGTATTTTGTGCATGTTTTATTAACCGACGAAAAAACAAAAAGGAGGAGGTTCTCAATTCGTCGCGTATATTTTTTTTTTTTATGTATGATCACGCATAACTTTTTACTGTGTGGACCGATTTTGATAATTCTTTTTTTAATCGACAGGGTATACCTTGAAGTTGGTCCCATAAAAATTTGGAAATAAAATTCCCACCCTAAGGATGGGAAAATAGGGGTGACTTTTTGGTCGGCGGGTCGATTTATCCACTCACAGGTTGCATTTCCGTGTTACATTATAACTTTTGATACCTACTTACAATATCTTTGGAAATGAAATAAAATCAGCCGAAAGACGTCCACTGCTGGACATAGGCCTCCCTCACAAATCAGATTGCCGTTTCGACCGCGCAACCAAGTTCTGAAATAAAAAAATGATTACGCTCAGATTCTGTCGAAATTTGTCAAAACTGAATGGTGAAAACCAGGAATTTGTCAAAGCATAAATAAAGAAGTTATGAAGGTTTGATGGTGTCCGCGCGAACGAAACAAGGAGAACCGCGCGGACATTGAGATCTAGACTTGTTTTTATTGTCAAAGCAAGTTTCAATTTGTCAAAAAATGTCGAAGTAATAAAATTTTGGCTACCTCTAATACTTGACCAGATAATGACCCTTCAGTCCAATGGCCGCGCGAACCTCCAATTAAGATTCCTTTAGGTTCAATTATTTTCGTAACTATGCTTCCAAAACAGCCGGAATCGGTGTTCAGACCTTTATCTTAATTTGTCGAACCCTATGAAGGCCGAAAACCGCCGATGTCTGTTGTTAGTCACACAAAATCCCTGAAAAACTTAACCTTCCTTCCGCGCCAACGAAACGCTTCTTAATATGGTGATAACTAGTTAACTAAGCTAGACTAAGATATGTTTCATATATCAAATTCTTTGACATTTAAGGCTCCTTCGAATGACACCTAGCTAGACCGCTCAAGCCCACTGCAGCGAGAAAAATTTAAAAAACTTTACCTCCTAAATTTGTTAAGTAGGGTGGCTTTTTTGAGTAGGATAAAGTTTTTTAAATTTTTCTCGCTGCAGTGGGCTTGAGTGGTCTAGCTAGGTGTCATTCGAAGGAGCCTTAAATGTCAAAGAATTTGATATATGAAACATATCTTAGTCTAGCTTAGTTAACTAGTTATCACCATATTAAGAAGCGTTTCGTTGGCGCGGAAGGAAGGTTAAGTTTTTCAGGGATTTTGTGTGACTAACAACAGACATCGGCGGTTTTCGGCCTTCATAGGGTTCGACAAATTAAGATAAAGGTCTGAACACCGATTCCGGCTGTTTTGGACGCATAGTTACGAAAATAATTGAACCTAAAGGAATCTTAATTGGAGGTTCGCGCGGCCATTGGACTGAAGGGTCAATATCTAGTAAAGTATTAGAGGTAGCCAAAATTTTATTACTTCGACATTTTTTGACAAATTGAACCTTGCTTTGACAAAAAAAAACAGGTCTCTAAACCTTCCAGAAGTCTAGATCTCAATGTCCGCGCGGTTCTCCTTGTTTCGTTCGCGCGGACACCATCAAACCTTCATAACTTCTTTATTTATGTTTTGACAAATTCCTAGTTTTCACCATTCATTTTTGACAAATTTCGACAGAATCTGAGCGTAATCATTTTTTTATTTCAGAACTTGGTTGCGCGGTCGAAACGGCAATCACAAATCGCCTCACCGACCGGTCGTGATCAAACCTCATCCTGTTAGTCCCTCAACCTTCACCAGGTTGTGTGGCCACCTTGTGGGGTGCGACCACCCTGTGAAGGGTGATTAGCTGGGGTCAAAAAAATTAGCCCAAAAAAAACTGAAAAGCAAAAAATAAAAACTTTTTATAAAAAAATTAAACCGCCGAAAAAACTGAAAAGCATTAAATAATAGGGAAACATTTTCTATTAATCCTTAATTTACTCACTTCTTAAAGTAATTTTGGATTACCAATAAATTTTGAGTCGGTGCCACAGAATCAACGAATAAAGATCACTAAATTACCTGAAATTCAAAGAAATAACCGAAGAACGTGTGCCGCCGCGCATCGCGCTTTACATAAATAATGAATTTGCTTGTGTGGTGTGGCGCCGACTTAAAATTTCTTGGTAATCCAAAATTACTTTAAGAAGTGAGTAAATTAAGGATTAATAGAAAATGTTTCCCTATTATTTAATGCTTTTCAGTTTTTTCGGCGGTTTAATTTTTTTATAAAAAGTTTTTATTCTATAAACCTTCCTCTTCAATCTCTTTATCTGTTAAAAAAGACCGCATCAAAATCCGTTGCGTAGTTTTAAAGAATTAAGCATACATAGGGACAGACGCGAGAAGCGATTTCATTTTATACTATGCCTGGAAGAAATCGCTTTTAGCGATAAGTCCGCCCATTGCATGCAAATTTAAATATGTCTACCATTAATTGTATAATGTTCTTTTGTATTTTTTGTATGCAATAAAGTGTTTTTTAACTTTTAACTTTAACTTTATGTATTGATAACTGATGTTTTCCAAAAACTAGAGTCTAGTTTTAAGTTTGCAGCCTTTTGCAGCACTTTATTCTGTGCAACTGAACTGTGTGCTGTGTTTATAAATATACTAACTTGTTACAAGGAACGTATAAAGAAGTAATACGGGTAAAATTAACATCCTATACTATTTTTTAAACTTATAGTAAAAATGGTTGGTAGTAAAATGGGAAATATGTCTTATTTATTTCCTAGAGCTGTGCCCTAGTCCCTAGTCAAACTATGTTTCGCCTGAAAACTGAAATAAAAAACTTCAGTATTATTTTTTTAGTCGCTTCACTCCCACAATCATGATTGTTTTTAGTACATAAGTCAGCAAAATGAATGCAACTTGCACTGTATGTTGGTTGCTACTACGTCTATATTCCAATCAGGTTCTTTAAGTTCTACAGAGCGTCACTTCGTGATGTTTGATGGGCATACGCATCACACTGGCAACCAGTTTGGCATATGAACATTTGTATGAAATTCCCGTTTATTTCAGTTTTCAGACATTCAGTACATCTTTACAAATTCTAGAGTATAATATGTGTGTCAAAGTATATTTATCAAATCAATGTGATACAAATGATTTTATTATAGACAAACCAAATACAATTGCATTTTAATTTTTGTGTAGCACGGTATTTACAGCATATACAATACAACTATTATTTTTTTCTTGAAATATTATTAGTCCATTAAAATTATTATCGCTTTAAACCAACGATAACCCTGAGTAACAAAGTGAATTTTCAGCCAATTTCAAAATCAGGTCTTTTATAAAAGACCTGATTTTGAAATATTATTTATAAATATTATATTTTGTGCAGGTGATATGCTATTGCTGCCAATCTATGCTGCTCACTAATTGTTAATCATACATCATCAATCATGCATTTTACAAAAAAAAAACTTTTTTCTAAGCAACTATTGAGGCGTAAAACTTATTTTTTTTGTCCTTAGTTTGAAATATACAAAGAGCATTTCTATTTCGATAAGTAGAATAATAATAACGCATCATACTCAGAGCCTCTAACTAGGAATAACCTGTATCTAGGGTGCCATGACATTTATCATGTAAGTAGATACTTACTATTCAAAAAAAAAGAAAAAAATATACAAAAATAAAATATTTAAACTAAACATAGAGAAATTCTAGTTTCCGAATATCCGGATAGTTAGAGCTCAGAGAAAGGAAACCACCGCTAGTTAGAACAATGCATTTACTATTTGGTTTTAAAAAATCAACAGATAACCAGAATCAAATTATTTCAAACAATAATAATTTATTCAAATATAAAACAATTTACATTTCATTACATGCATTCTTATAGGGTTCCCTACTTGAGTTCGAAAATTCATTATTCGAAATACTTTTCACCTACGAATGATTCTTCGAAGGATTGATAGTGCGATGCCTTATTGAATCGAATGTTCATTCACCGACCGCTTGTTGGTTCGATGCCTCGTTACATCGAAAACTTTACTTCGATGCTTTATAATGCGATGTTGAATTATATCGAATGTTTATGCATCGACTGCTGTTTGTTCGGTGCCTTGTTAAATGGAAAACTACTATGAATTATAACAAAGGTAAGTACATGGCGGTTTTTAACGCGATGCCATTCACCGTTAGAAAAAGCCCAATATAGGGTAAACTACGCAGTCATTGTCACCTTTCAATTATTGACAAGGTTCTATTCCAGGCTAAAAATGAGGATTCTTTACATTTTCAACAAAAAAATGTACACAATCATTATATTTTTCAAACAAGTAGCGATATTTTGTCTATGATGAAAAAAAATAGTGGACGGGTTCTAAATTCGTGTAATTGATACCAAAATATCAATATTTAACGGTATTATGCAAACAAACTTAAGTAAAACATAGACAAACTTATTTGCAGCTTTATTTGGCAGTAATAATTTTAGTTATGAGAAATTCGTCATAAGTATAATTCTATAGTTCCTTGAAGTGACAATAATTGGGTAGTTTACCCTCTATTTTTAAGGTTCCGGGTACTCGTCCTACCTTACTAATATGACTATTCCGTCCGTCCGTCCGTCCGACCGTCCGTATGTCTGTCAAGGGCACTTATCTCCGAAACGGCTCAATAAATCTAAATGAAACGTTTGCACAAGTACAAGTGTTTCGAAATACAAAGGCATCGGTGTAACGTTTTTCGCAGTAAAAAGGCATCGACATAACGTTTTCCGAAGAAACAAACCATCGGTGTAACGTTTAACGAAGTAACAAGGCATCGGTGTAACATTTTCGAAGTAACAAGGCACCGAACAAAAAAGCCATCGAAGAAAAAAGTCGTCGAAATATCAAACCTTCGAAGTATCATTCGTCGGTAAACAGAATTTCGATTAAAGAATTTTTGAACTCACGTAGGGAACCCATTCTTATATTGTATACTTAAATGAAAAAGCCAATAAAATACTGACCCAGAGCAAGGCATAAATCCTGTATTTCGGAACATTAACATTGTTCGACCCGCCGGGAATCGAACACACGTATCTCAGTTCACATCACTGAACTACGGACTAGTTACGGAGCAGTTAGCAGATAAGTAGAAGGTTAGAATGGTAGCTACGGAGCGTAGAATAGAAGCATACAGTGCTACGCAAGCGTAACGCGCAACTTTAAGCAGAGCAGAACCAAAGAGCGTAGCACCGTAGCCTACGCAGCTAAGCACAACGCTGCTGCTGCGTTTAGCTCATCTACGGAGCGTAGCATAGCAGCATACACGCGTGTGGTTGTTGTTTCAAGTTCTTTCGTTATTAAGGCGGTAACTCTCGGTATGGCGCGAAATCCAATTTTTTTTTTGCGTTTTTTAATTATTCTGGCGAAAGTATTCATCAATATATATAAAACTCTTCCGTTACTGACTGACTGACTGACAGACAGACAACGCAGAGCCGAAACTACTGGGCGTAGAAAGCTGAAAATTGGCACCTGAGTTCCTTGGGGAATGTAGGTGAGCACTAAGAAGGGATTTCCCGAAATTCCCACGGGAACGGTAAAAAACGGGATTTTGTGTTTATGAGAAATCTGCGCGGGAAAAACCGCGGGCAGCCTCCAGTTTTTAATAAAGTTTTAATGAATTCTCGTATGTAAAAAACCATCTCCCACATTGTTTCCTACTGATTTTGTGTCTTAGGACATAAAGGCCAAAAATCAAGTTATGTCCTAAGACACAAAATCAGTAGGTCTGTCTTCCAAAAACGTTGTATTACAATGTGGGAGATGGTTTTTACATACGCGAATTCATTAAAACTTTATTAAAAATGAATACTTTCGCCTTAATAAATAAAAAACGCGAAAAAAAATTAATTTCGCGCCATACCGAGAGTTACCACCTTAAATAATAACGAAGAAAAAAAAACTAATTACGGAATAAAACAAATTAGTAAATTATTTTTTATTTATTTTTACACATTTTTTCGAAATATATTAGTATGTACAATACAATCAATACAATACTATTATCAATTACATTTACAAGAATGTTCTTAAAATAAAAGATGCAAATCGCAAAAAGACTTCAAATAGGGCGATAATCTGCAGGCCCACACCAGGCCGTGATAAAGTTGATAAGATCCGCCGCCACGCCGCCAGCTTTGGCGGCCGTTGAGACGCGCGCCCACCACTCGCGGTTAGCGCAACGGCCTAGGAAACATTATTTGATTAATTTTTGAGCTGATATTTAGTGATTTTAGTGATTTATTTGTGACTAGTGTGCGCCCCGCGGCATCAACAGCGCAATTTCCCTTCAAACTGCAATAATCCCAATTATCCGTTCCCGTGCGATTTTCCAGATAAAATGTAACCTTCCTTTTTCAGACTTAAGAGTCTAAAGGTAAGATTAAATCTGTAAAACATTTCATTTAAATTGGTCAGTAGTTTCGGCGTGAAAGTAAGACAGACAGTAGACAGGCAGACTTTCGCATTTATTATGTACTACTCGACCTGCCGAATTTCGTTCTGCCTTACCTATTACTATGTTGTATAAACCTTCCTCTTGAATAATTTAAAAAAACCGCATCAAAATACATTGCAGTTTCAAAGATATACGCATAAAACAGGTCACCTGGAAGAAATCGTTTAAAGCGATAAGGTCGCCTTTTGTCACCTCACATATATATATTGTTTCTTGTTTATTTGAACAATCAAGAGATCGTTCATTCATTCATTCATTCATTCATTCATTTAAAGGGACAGACGCGGGAAGCGACTTTTTAGAGTAGAGAATTGAACTGAACTGACCGTTAGTGAAGGTGACGAGCCGCGTGCCCAGCGGGTGCCCGGTGAGCACGCAGCACGGCGCGCCGCCCCCCGCCTCCCCCGCGCCCGTGCTCGCCGCGTACAGCCCGCGACTGTCCACGGGAAGCGTCTGTAGTAGTGAGAATAAAGAGGCTGACAGTGGCGAAATAATTGCGTCAAACTAAATAAAAGGGAAGATGTCTATTCGTATCAAGTAATGAGGGAACGGTATGAAAAAGCTCTATCAACACCGGTGCAAGTAAAGGAAAGTGTAATTTAGAAATAAAAAGCTGAAATAAATGGAATTAGTGTGAGGTTGGAGAGACCTGGTCGACGGCCTGGTCCATGGAGGCGGCCAGCACCCAGTCGCGCGCGTCCTGCAGCGCGCGCCCGCGCAGCGCCGCGCCGCGCAGCAGCCGCGCGCTCCGCGGCCAGTCCGTGCACTCTGCGCCCGGTAAGCAGGCGTTACAATTATACAGTGTGTCCGGTTAAGTTATAACATAATTTTAAGGGTGTATTCTATGATCCATTTCATCGACGAAAACACCCCATATGGGGGGTCGCAGCCTCACCCCCCCTTAGTATAATGTTTTTAATTATTTTTTTGCTAAAGTCGACCCCGCCTACTTTTATATTCACAGATAAAGATTGAAGGCTCACAGAACCTTTAGTAAGGTCATGATCAAAGGCAAGTAGTTAGGATACCTAAGTTACTAACAAGATATTTAGGTAGCTTACCTACTTAGCCTTCGATCAAGACCTAAATTAAGAGTCCTTTTACGTGATCAGTGGCGCCACACTAGAAAAAAAAACTTCTAAAGGCTTTTTTTTCTTAAAGTGATCTCTAGTGCCTAGTGCCTTGGTTCCTATAGTTTTTAAGTATTTAAAAATAATATCTAGGTTTAGACTGTTTATGAATCTGTTTTTTGCTTTGTTTCACCTACTTTTTTTAATAGTAAAGGCAATACTTGGTGATCTTGTTAGTAACTTAGGTAGCCTAACTACTTAGCCTTCGATCAAGACCTTACTGAAGGTTCTGTGAGCCTTAAATCTTTAACTGTGAATTTAAAAGTAGGTGGGGTCGACTTTTGCAAAAAAAAAAACATCATACTGATGGGGGGTGAGGCTGCGACCCCCCATATGGGTAGTTTTCGCCGGTGAAATTGACCATAGAATACACCCTTGAAATTATGTTATAACTTCCCCGGACACACTGTACCTATAGATTAGCTTAACAACACCAACACCTACAACATATAAGAACTGAATGAAATGCACATTTACCTAGTATTTCACTACTGGAGCTTAACCCGAAAGCTTTGTTTACAAAGGATCCATAGAAAACCTGTTCGATTCGATCGCTCCATCAAGTACCTTAATGTGAATGATGACTCTTTTTTTTTAATGTAAAACTAGATGTCCCCGCGGTGTTACCCACGGTTTATTAGGAGAAATAAATAGCCTTTGTCCAGGGTGTAAACTAACTCTGTACCAAATTTTATTAAAATCTCTCCAGCCGATTAGACGGGAAACATTAACAAACATACACACTCACTAACTTTCGCATTTATAATGAAAACACCCACCATATTACTTTATATGGAAACCTAATGTTTGCCATACATATTGCATTTTAAAATTAATAACCTTTTCGTAATCGGAGCCCCCCATAACCTAGAGAACGCCACAAAGGTACATCGATTTTTAGCTTAGTTAATGTCAGCCATCTTGGATTTAAAAATCGATGTCTTTTACGTTATAGCGACCCTTAAATCAAAACCCTTTTTTGATTTTTTAGAAAGATTAGTGGCAGTTACGGTTTTTCATACGCAGATATAATATCATATTTGATGTTTTAGTATTTATAAGAAATTTATTTTGAAAATTTCAAGTTTCTAGTATCATTAGTTTAGATTTTAGCAAAAAAACCTGTTTCATTCTGTATAAGAACTCAGGACTAAAATATAAAAAAACGAGCTTTCCCGGCTTACTTCGTTACGCCATATAATATAAGATACTACAAAAGACTTGGCTCTATAGACTATGTTCTTTTGACTGCCCAGAATGGCCGAATAAAAAACCAACAACAAAAACAAACCACCTGTCAAAATATGTAAACAACGGAAAAAATATTGCACCTTGGGTTACATTATTTGAGTTTAGGTAAGGATCCCTAATTTTTATGAAAATGTAATATAGCCTATGAGACTCAAGTTAATGTAGCTTCCTACCAGTGAAAGTATTTTTCAAATCGGTTCAGTATTTCCGGAGCCTATTCCTTACAAACAAACAAATCTTTCCTCTTTATAATATTGGTATAGATAAACCACTTATGAGGTTTGTAATATGAAGAAAATCTACAGCGTAAATTTCAACTTTCTAATCGCAGCAGTTTAGGAGTCTCATACAAACTACTACATCCTGTATACCTACGGCAGCTCGGTTAAGTTATCCCAAAATCCCGTCTTTGTGAGACGAAGGCAACCACAATCAGCACACCCACAAATCATTTCGCAATTAGCACCCCCAAAAACCTAGAAAACGCCACCCATATCGATTTTTAATACAAATTTATTTCCGCCATCTTGGATTTCAAAATCGATATTTTTGTGTAATTAGTTACCCCTACAACCTAGAATCTTTACCCATTTCGATTTTTAAGAAAAATAAGGAGCGGTTTCGGTTTTACATACAAACTTAAATACCCTGTATCATGGCTTACAGGACCAATTAACGCAGTTTTGATATCAAATTTTATGTTATAATATAAAAAGGAGAATATTTTGAAAATTTTAGGTCTCCAGTGTCATTAGTTTAGATTTTAGCAAAAAACCATATTTCACCCTGTATAAGAACTCAGGGGCAAGATATAAAGAAAAAACAAAACCATTTATGATGTAGGTAATGCAAAGAGAATCTGTAGTGTAAATTTCAACATTCTAAACCCAGCAGTTTAGGAGTTTCATACAAACTGTTACATCCTGTATACGGCGTCTCGGTTAAGTTATCCCAAAATCCCGTCTTATTGGGTTCCTACGTTACGTAAGGAAGCTACTGTCCAAGTTTCATCTTCCTATCTTCCGCGGTTTCGGCTGGGCGATGATGAGTAAGTGAGTAATCAGTGGTATTTGGATTTTTAATAGATATTTGTGTGATTAATAAGACTGGTATGGTTTCCGTTTCCACCCCGAATACCAAATTAAGACGCTATATGAGTTTTGAAGGTTTTTTAAATCAAGTAATTATTTTTATCTATAGGAGGTAAAGATCTGGAATTTCAATATAACCTTTTTGAGAATAATAACAAAGTTTTTTTATGATTGAGAAATACTAGTGGAATCAAAAAAACCTCGATACATTATTTCGTCATCACCTAGGAATAGGGTGAATATTTAGACCTTCAAAAACATGCGTCCGAACGTGAAACTGCTAGATTGAAGAATCTATGAGCCTGAGTTTTTAATACGTTATTATTTATCCAAAAAAGGACCTAGACCTAAACAGTTAGTAATAAATTGGATTTCGGAAAAGTGGAAAAAAAAATTTTTTCACCTAAAATCGGCCGTCAGCGGTGCGTCCGGACTCCGACCAGCGCTCAAAATGATGTTATAACGTTTTAACTATAAGAGACTGAACTAAAAACTTTATTTTAATCGATGGTTGATACGTTGTTTAACATTAAAAAAAATATGATAACTTAATTTAATTATCTGTTAAAGATATTATTCAACTTATACGAGCGTCCGAAGTTTAGTACTTTTTGAACTACCGCGCAGTTCTTCTTACATAACTCGCTAACCAATGGGTTTTAAGTTTTGTAGTGTCAGTGCCGTGAACCCTTAGTGATGCTGAGTAAGTCACAGTAGTGACACATGTACTGAGATGCTTCGTTTCGACTCAATCACGTTATGTTTGAGCGCAGTTCGCTTGGTCACCCTTTCTTAAAAATCTGTTCTGTAGCATAGAAAAAAATCAAGCCATTATATCATTGTTGTAATTAGATTATAATGAAATACTATGTGTTTTGCATACTATTGTAGTATTATTTACTTGCTAGACCTTTTATTTCCTATAAATAATTCACTTTTTTTTTATTGCTAAGATCGCTGTCCATAAGATCGCTGGACAGCGATCTTATAGACAATGACAGCGATCTTGTAATTTACTTTTCAATTTTACTGTTACTATTTTTTTCTAGAATTCTTCTTTACTATGTAGTGTAGGTATAATGTTTCTGATAAAGGGTATCATCAGTTCAACTACAGGTGAACTTCTGAAGGCGGGTAGAAAACCGATCCTTAGGGCCAACAACTACAGTAGGTATAATTCCGTTTAGAGGCATAGCACAGGTAAAGTACCGCCACCCGCGAAAATATTTAATATCTTCTAAACAAAGGCAAATATCGAATATTTCACTAGATGATGAAGCCTTTGTAGGCGGGGAAACTCCTGAGGCTGCAGGGTACTGCAGCCCCGGGGAGAGCCGCAGGATTATGTAGTTCGCATCCACTAAAACACAGCCGGTGTCCTCCTCGGCTGTTGGCAAGGGGGTCACGGCAGATCTTTGATCTTTATGTGTAACTCTGCTACCTCCTTCAGCATCGGCTATTAAGCCTCTTCACGGGGGGCCAAGATGGTAGTCCCCCCAGCGCGTGGACAGCTCTCCCAACGCTGAACGACGGAACTGGACACTGCGTTCCGTCATCCTTCCCAGATTTGTTATATGAGCAGAGCTTGTTACTGGGGGGCCACGGCGGAGTGTTGACACCGTGGTGGCAGTTGAAAGACCCAGCTACTTCCTCCTCGACCTCCAGGTGCTACAGCCATTCCATCTTGGCCACAGCACCCAGCGATCGCGCGTGGCAGTGTCCTAACACTGACACCCTCTCCTATGGGGCTTGTAAGCGCCTCATTGGTACGCCCATTGCTGTCAGCGATGGCGACATCAAGCCGACCGCAAAGCGGGGAGGAATGACAGCCCGGCATCTACTCCCCTGCGCGTTCGAATCAGCCGGATAGACCTGTGATCCCAACGGTCGGCGACTTAGTCATCAAGCCAACCGTGAGCAGGACTATTATTCCCAGCATCTAATTACGCAGGGTTTCTAATCAGCCGAGCCATAAATCTCCACATGGACGTGCCATTGGGGGAGCCCCTAAGTCCCGTAATCCACCTCTTCGCCATCTTTCCCTCTTCCTCTTCAATTACTCCTTTCTTCTTTCTCCTCGTTTAGCAGGGCTTTTTAACCCCCCCACGGAGCCGAGGAGTACGCCGTGGTGGGGGTACCAAGCCCCGCTCTCCTTATCGACTCACACTATGCTCTCTGATAAAGCAGAGAGCATGTGGAGCGCCACTCTCGCCATATTATTAGCCACCGAGCGATCACACCAAACGGTAAACGAAAAGTGTCATCGATTAGTGTTGCCCAGGGTGCACCACGTGGAGGTTTATCTGGCCAGAACCCCAGATAATGTAGCCTAGTATTTTAAAGGCACTGTTGTATAGCTTTTAGGTTTAATACCAAGGAAATCTACAGATCGTTGCCAAAAGTGGCCATTTTTAGCAACACTTTGTAGCTTTCTATGGTTTTTAACCACCATTGCTCTAAAAATACTAGGCTAAATTATCTAGGGGAATACTGTTTCACTTTATTGATACTTGCCTCAGTTTAGAAGATATTTAATCTTTTCGCTTGCTACTTTAGCTGTGCTATGCCTCTTAAGTATCAGAGATTTGAAAACTCCAGAAGCACGGAAAAGAAGAGTAGTAGTATTGTTCTTCCAAAAGGATGATAAAACCTTGCTGAAGAATTACATGCCGATCTAACTTTTTTTTTTTAGCCATGTTTACAAACTGTTCTTGAGAGTCATTTGGAATCGTATTGTGCGCAGGATTGATGACTTTCAGCCACCCAAATAAGCCGGTTTCCGTAAAGGCTTCAGGACCATAGACCAGATACATGCTTTACGGCATGTTGATTAGATGTTTGAATATTCCACAGAAATAGTAGGTTCATCCAAAGAACCAAGGATAACGTTACTTTAACATATAATATTACAAAATAAAATCTAAATAAGAAGCGATGAAGTTTTTTTTAAGTTTCTTTAATCTTAATTTGTAGATGCAAGCTTTTTAAAAATGTGCCAAGAATTCTATTATTATTTCTTGAAATAAAATAATAACTTTTTACAATAAAATATTATGTGCAACATGTTTTTATTTCAGTTATATGAGATGTTCTAAGATCGCTGGCAGTGAATATAAGATCGCTGTCCTAATTTTTTCAAAAGCGATTTGCAGAGAAACTATTGGGTAAAAAAGAGTCCCACCATCATGAAAACTATAACTTTTTGTTCTTGTATACGATAAACTTATTAAAATAATCAAATTCTAAAAAAATATAATGGACAGCGATCTTAGATGAAGAATATTTTTTGTGAGAAATACCCTAATAATAATAAAGAAAATCAAATTCTGGTAATTCAGATTTAATTTTAAAGAAATAATTAAAAATATATTCAATATTTATTACTTTTTCCAATAAAATGTAGTAACCGATGTGGGCGACTGGCATATGACTGTCCCTTTCCCTCAGTATGCTATATCGAAGCTCTTTCTGTTCATTCGGTCGTTTGATTTATTTGTCGTATATCGTCTTAACTATTGAAACAAAGAAAAAAGACACCAGCTGGTTCTGGTAGCATTGCTTAACTTACCAAAGTCGGTGTAGTCGAGCAGATGCGGCGCGTCGTCGTCGGCGGCCTCGGCCAGGTCCAGGCCGCGGTTCAGCAGCACGAAGGCCTCGCGCGCGCCCGCCGCGCCCTCCGCGCGCACGGCGGCGCCGCTCACGTAGAACACTGCTCGGGCACGCTCGTGTTAGCTGGCAGCTACAAACCTTGCCCAAACCGCTAGGGAGACTTCAATTTTACAATGAAGGTTCCTTACAGGTGCACTTCGATCAACAATAACCAACCAGGTGCACTAAGAAAAGAATTTCAAAGAAGAATTTCATTTCATTTCAGAAAAGAACTAGTCGACCCGGCGAACTTAGTACCATCTTACCTATTACCATATTGTGCATGAATTATACATATAAATCTTCCTCTTGAATTACACTATCATTTAAAAAAAAACGTATCAAAATCCGTTGCATGGTTTTAAAGATATAAGCATACGCGGGAGGTACTATGTATTGAAGAGATCTTGATATAGCAAATCAATAAAAAACACATGAGTATATTATATTGTATTTGTTATGTTCCATCTAGGATCTTACCAACATCAGCTACTAAAATGTCGGAGTACCGCGGCAGCGCGCGGGCCACCGCCGGCGCCAGCGGCGGCAGCTGCATGGCGAGCAGCAGGCTCACGGCCTGGACGCAACAGTTATATCAAGAAACACACTAATGGTATGGATTTGGAAGACAAAGAAACACTTTGATGTTTACATAATGGATAACTACACAACAGGTATACTTAGACACAATTTTTTTGAAAAACAACCTGGTCAATTTAACTTCTTACTAAAACCCAAATTAAACATAATAAAAGATAAAGTTCAGAAAAGTCCTGCTCAATGATAGGTTAAGTGGTCAGATAGATTTTCATGCGTCTTTGTAGTTTGAAAAAATTTATAGGCTTTATAAACAAGACACTTTTTTAAACAATTTTAATTCACAATCAGATTTAATTAAAATATCCGCTGGGAACTCATTCTTAATTCTTTCTTACTTCGCATCGTACCTGAATAGTCCTTTCATCAGCTCCAATGTCCAG